>CM076575.1:1738629452-1739836444 GCA_034641835.2 Pinus albicaulis
CTCTTTGATGATCTTGGAGTCTCTTGGAGAGCACTAGGCAGCGAAACAAGAGTCCTTCACCGGCTCCAAATCTTGGCTCTGCAACCAGTTAAAGCACCCGTGTAATTTCTAACATAACAAATATCCTATCAATCAAGTAAATATATAATGAACTTCTAAACTAAGCACATCTGAGCCATTCATATCATACTATGTAAATATTCAAACAATAATTAAAATATTAAGCATCGAATGGAAAAAACAAACACAGTTCTATTGATTTTGAAAGAAGGAGGATTACAACCGTCGGTTGTACCAAGCCCTCCTCAGTCTCCCAATCTCTCTTATCTCTCAAGTGATGAAGTCTTAGTCAACAAGCTCTCTAAGAACCTCTTTTACTCTTGGCCCTCACACTGTAACACTATTCATCTGCATACAAGTATTGAGAACATTAGCAATCCTTTGGCCTTCATTAGAGCCTTATTTCCTTTTTTAGGAAGGCCATTGTGCCTTTCTCTTTCCACTGGACTGGGAATAGAAAAACTAGATATTTCTTTAATCTCTATGCTTGCCTCTCTTCAGATTCAGTCTTTTATGAAAGTGACAATAATGAATTTGGTGCTGCGATTTCTCGAAATTTTGACTTTCTCTTGTGAGCGGAGATTAAATCATTCTCCGCGGGAGTTTCCCTTTTCAAACTTAAAACTGCCATGCTTGCTTCCTCACAAATGTAAATAGAGAGCGTTGCCACAGCCACGCGACACATTCAGCGTCGAATGTATTATAATGCTCTTTTTTTGTTATGAGCGTGCAAGTGGTTTTAAGTTTAATTTAGGTCTTTGTATTCTTTCCATATTTGTCTTCTCCTACGAGTTTGATGAAGGTATTTTGACTTGTAGCAGAAGGACATCGACTTGATGCATTACTTTTTGGGTTTGGAGGTGTGGCAGGAGGAGGGGCATTTCTTCCTGGGACAGGGGAAGTATATTGTGGACATCCTTGGCAGATTCCACATGGAGGATTGTAGACCCATGTCGACACCGATGGTCACCAACTGGAAGAAGCTTCATGCTTCGGATTCCGAGTTGGTGGATCCCACATTGTACAGACAGCTGATTGGTTCCTTGATGTATTTGGTCAACACTAGACCAGATATTTGTTTTGCAGTCAACACGATGAGTCAGTTTATGTGTGAGCCTAGGAAGGTTCACTGGGTGGCTGCAAAACACATTTTGCGATACTTGCAGGGAACAGTGGATTATGGTCTGGACTACAGGCAGGGGGATGGAGTGAGATTGGCAGGTTACACTGATTCTGATTGGGCAGGTTGTGCTTCTGATAGGAAGAGCACTTCGGGGTGCTGTTTTGGGTTGGGTTCGGCAGTTGTGTCATGGTTCAGCCGAAAGCAGCAGTCAGTAGCATTGAGTTCAGCGGAAGCAGAGTATATGGCAGCCAGTCTAGCTAGTTGTGAGGCCATCTGGCTTCACAAGATGTTGTTTGGCTTATTTGGTCAGTCGTTGAGACCTTCAGTGATTTACTGTGATAATCAGAGTTGCATTAAACTCACGAAGAATCCAGTATTTCATGACAGGTCAAAGCATATCGGGATCAAATATCATTTCATCAGAGACTATGTGCAGAAGGGAGCTGTGAAGCTCGAATATATTCCCACTGATGAGCAGGTTGCAGATATTCTTACCAAAGCCTTACCACGGGGCAAGCATGTCTACTTCAGAGACAAGATGGGTGTGGTGAGGAACACCTTCCTCGATAAGAGAGAGTGTTGAAATTTGGTTACCGGAGGACAGGTGGTTCCCTAAGGCTTTGATCTTTGGCCTAGGGAAAAGTGTCCAAAAGAATTTAATTTTTCTCCTAAAGTGGTTTTATAAAGTTATAAAGTAAAATCTAATTTAAAAGTGACTTTAAGTGAAAAATTTACTAAAGTCTAATTTTAAAGTGACTTTAATAAAGTTAATGTAAAATTAGAAAGGAAAAGTGACTTTGGAAATAAATGACTAAGTGGGTCTTTATTAAAGTGGGGTGAATTAAAAAATAGAAAGTGAGATTTAAAAGAGCATTTAATCTTAGCCCTAGATCTAAAGCTATTTCAGCCATTGGATTTGGGGATAACCCAAAAGTCACTTAGAGTTCTATTAAAGGAGGAAAATGAGAGAAAAGGTCATTCATTCATTAATTCTTTCATGAGCAGATTGAGAGAATGAGTAGGAGAAAGTTGAAGAAAATTTTCTGAGCAGAGAGAAGGAGGGCAGTAGCACTAACTTTCAGCAAATCCGTACAGCAAGGCAGAGCACAAAGTTCGAGGCAAGTGGGCACGAATTTCGAGGAGAGAAAGCGCAAATTTAGGGGTATTTGTATAGCCATTCCGGCCAGCATTTTCGGTACATTCGTACAGGTTTTGAAAGTGTAATTTCTCTTGTAATTTCATTTTTGTGGGCAAGAAATCGAGGGTGGAGTTTGGCATGGTTTTCGAGATAGGATTGTTTCGAAGTTCTTTTGTATTTTTTTTTTCTTTGTGTAATTTCTGCATGTATGCAAAAGGAATATTCGAAGTGAATAAAGCTTTATTTGGTTTCCCCAAGAGTTGTAGGTGGTTTTTCCAGGGCATGTTGACCAAACATCATTGTGTTAAAATGTTTTGTGTGGCTGTTTTAGTCTACTGATTTTTATTTTTGCAATTTCCAAGACTGAAAATTTTTCAGAATTTGTGTTTTCAGAAAATATTTGTTTTCCATCTTGTTGAATGTAAGGCTATGGGAAAGGGCATTTAACTATTTGGAGAAATAAGGTGAAACTGAAAATCGGGGTGGGAAAATAGAAATTTCTACACCCGAGAGGTTGCTCTACATAAACCTCTTCTTTTATTAAACTATGCAGAAAGGCGGTCTTCACATCCATCTGACGAAGACTCCATCCTTGCATTGCAGCAGGGGCAATGATAGATCGGATGGTGGTATAGCGAGCGCCAGGTGCAAATATCATGGCATAATCTATGCCTTATTTTTGAGAGAAGCGTCGGGCAACAAATCGTGCCTTGTACTTTTCAGCACTTCCATCAGCTACATGCTTGATCTTGAAGAGCCATTTCGAGGTGACAATAGATTTGTCCTCGGGTCTCGGGACCACTTTCCAAACATCATTTTTCATAATGGACTCATATTATTCGTGCATAACATCCTTCCAAACTTTATGCTTTACGGATTCTTCAAATGATCCAGGCTCAGGTTGTACAATTGTACTCATGGCTGCTAGGTACCCTTGGTACCTATTCGGCTTTTTGCTTTCACGGAATGTCCCCCTTGGGGCAATATGTCTCTCGACATCTTCGAGAGTGTCCCCGATGTTGAGATTTGGGGTTGTTGGAGTAGCATCGAATGTGCTCTAGCTCCCAAACTTTGTGGAGGGACTAGTGTACATAAGATCTCCAAGACCCATAAAGTGTTTGAAGAAATTCCATCAAGCTTAAGAGATATTTAATTAATTAATATTTTTTAATTAAGGACTCTAAGTCTAACTTAGGAAAATTAAAAAATTAAAGTTAATTAAATTAAACATGTGATGAGAATGACTTAAGTGACGTGGTTCCAACAACTTCTAATCTTAGTCGTTGATTCAAGATTAGATCACGGCCGTTGATGGTTCAATGAGAAAAGTATAAGAAGAAGGCTTGGGGTCAGTTGAAGAACACACAGACTGGTAGAGCATTGAAGCTAAGTTGGAATTTTAGGGCGTGGCTTGCTAAGAATTTTAGAAGTATTTCAGCTGCAGCGAGGGGCAGTATTGGCGAGGGGGCTGGTGTAGTCCTAGGCCAAGAGTACAATGAGGGCACAAAAGGAGCATACCAAAGCAACGCAGAAGTAGCAGCTATGCAGAGCAGCCGAGAGCCCTTCCTGAGCAGCGTAGAGGCTGACGCAGAGGGCTTCAGAGTAGTGTCGGGGTTCCAGAGGCCGAAAAAGAGTCGAGTTCTGTAAATCTCATTCGAGGGTGTGAGTTAGGCAATTTTTCTGTCTTCCAGATAGAGGTATTGTTGCCCTATATATTTTTTTGTCGGGTTAATCAATTTGGTGCCCAGATCTGTCGTACTTTGAATCTGCTTAATAATAAAAACCCCCTAGAAGCTAGCAACACCGATTTTCTCGCATTGGGTTTTTCCGGGGACATTTGTTTAGAAAATCCTTGTGTGTCACTTTGTCATTGAGCATGTTATTCAATTTAGATCTGGATGTGTAGGCCGTTAATGTATTTACTTCGATGTTAATGCTGAAGCTTTCAGATTAATAACTTATGTAAGTAGAATAAGTAAATCAAGAATTTAATAGTAGGGTTTTTGTTTAGTAAATTTAGAAATTTTCACATGGAATCAGTGCGATTGCAGATCAAGCTAGATCTCTAGCAAGACGGCTGAAGAAATCTGTGTTGCAGAAAGCAGCAAAGAAGCCGAAAGGGGCAGCGTAGCACCAGAAGGATGTAGAAGCAGCTAGAGCCATGCAGGGGCTGACGCAGAGGCAACACAGTGTCTTCTAGAGGGACGCAGGAGTAGCTTGCGCTGCGCTGAGCCAGTCTGCTCATGCAGAGGCCAGCCAGGGTGACGTAGTCCAGAATTTGATTGCTGTGCAGAGTGCCGTGAACCAGAAGCTGAGCTGCAGACCTTCAGCAGTTGCTGGTGGGGTGAAGATTCTGCCAGTGCAGAATTTAGCCTAAGCTAGGTTGACGAAGAGTGGGAGGAGAACAACTTCCTAGTAGATTTCCTGCTAAAGAAATTTGAAGATCGATTGTAGGGTGATCGAAGATAGTTGATTCGTTGTGTTTGGTAGACTTCCAAGGGAGGAAGTCAGTTGTAAGAGGGAGAAGAGGGTGCCTTTCTCGCCAAGGACTCTAGATGTGAGTCTCTAGCATAGAGAGGAGGATCCGTTTCGACAAATTTCTGAGAAGATGGCGCCACACGGACTGCGTGATCAAGATAAGTTGAACGGCCTGTCCAACTTTTCTATTTGGAAGGTTAGAATCCTAATAGCCCTGGAGGCCTACGGTATACGGGAGCATGCAGAGAAAGTCTTGGCTACACCAAACAATGCGGCTCTCCTGGAGAAGCACATTGAAGCAACGACACATACCAAGTGCTTTATTATGGTCTGGGTTAAAGATCATGTGGTACCACACATAGCCGAGAAGATGATGGCTCATGAGATGTGGGATGCCCTAACCACATTGTATTAGGGGAGGTCCGTCCAAAATAGAGCAGAGAGAGCTTTTGGCTAAAAACTTCTGAAGCTGATATCAGAAGAACCAATCGATCATTTCGAGAACTATCAGAACCAGGTAATCCACATCATCATTGTCTTTGTTTTCATCCAATTCATTTCTTATTTCAAGCTTTCATGGCATTTTTAGCAGGAAATTATGTTTCAAAATTCGCCCTCGGGGTTGCACGGTTTCTCTGTGCGAAAACCGCACACCCCAACGATTTTTTAAAAGAAAAATTTTTGGGCCGCCGCGGGTTCTGTGTGGGACGCGTGCGGACAAACGCACTGTGTACACACAGAACCAGCGCAGATGCCATGAGCTTTTGAAAAACCTAAATTTATCCATAAAAAATGGTTCAAGTTTCCTCCAACTGATTTCTAATGTTTAATTTGTTGATTTGCAGGTCTTTAATCATGTTGGAATGCCGAGAACGAGAACATGAGCTCGTGGACAATGAAGCCATGGATGATCCGGCAACCATGTCTGCATTAAAAAATTGTGGTTTATACAAGTTCTGGGCAATTTAGGGCATGAAGGCACAAGTTGAGCTGTTGACTTGGCTTGTGAATGCATGGGACGTGCAAGATTAATGTTTCATAATTGGGGACTACCGACTTGTGGTTGAGCCGAAAGACATATACTTCCTCACCGGATTACCTCGGAGAGGGAGAAACATTTCCTTATTTGGGACTAGACAAGGAGGTCTTCCCACTGCTAGCTAAAAAGCTCAGTATTGAAGCAATAATTCAGAGCTAAAGGACGGTCGCATAGACATCAAAACCTTTGTGCGGCTTGAACTCAAAATCATAGAATTCACAGTTACCAGATTATGCAGGAGTGCAGCTCCTCATGTGGCTACCAAAGCACAAATGCAAATTGCAGTTGAGTATTTTGGAGGGATAGTATTCAACTGGAGTGAAGGAGTATTGGCCAATATGAAGGGCCAAATCACGAGAGCCAAGAATGCGAAGTTGAAAAACTTCGGGTATGGTGCCATTCTTATCTCATTTTCTCTAGAGAGGATCCCACTCCTTGCGCCTCAACTGACTCCAGTGGATCGTGGAAGTCCTCAGGAACCTCGTATGGTGCGATGGGTAGCACTGATGGCTCACCATGGTGGCGAGGGTGGTCGAGTGGTTCAGTTCACTCCATTTTATTTCTCATGGCTCAGGAACCAGATCTTCACGATTGAAGATTTTCCTTATGCAGGAATGGACTATAGAGGTGATCTTTAAACATCTCTGCCACTAGGGGCAGAGTGGGATGAGACAGGTTAGTGAATCATTTTGAAGTTTTTAATCTAATTTTTATTTGATTTTTTATCATCCAATACTGACAAAAATTTAAATGCAGATGTTGGTCCAACATGACTAGCAACACTTCGTCCCTTTGATAGGCGAGAGGCACAACCCATAGCACCCCCACAGGATGATGCAACAGAGATCTTGGCAGAGATGGAGCACAAACTTGAGAGGTTGACTATTGATATTCCTGAGACAGGAACTGATGATATACCTCTCAGGCTCCAGAGACACGTGATTGGTGTTCCAGGTCCACTGAGGAGATTTCTGCGCAAGGTGGCGCGTGCCATAGTTTGTTATCATGACCATCATCATGGATAGCTGATGGTCAATGTAGATCGACATTTTGTTTTTTGTATTAGTATCTTTTAGATCATAAGGTGTTTGGACCTATGATCATAGACGATGTAATATTTTTTGACACAAACTTATCTACCCTAATGATATTACTACTTTTTTTCTCTGATTATCTTGTTCAACAGGGATTGAATGTTGTTTTGATTTACTTTGTTAATGTTGCAGATGTCTATTTAAAACTCGATTAGCTAATGCATCAGCCAATGTGTAAATTTCTTGAAATATGTTGATATTCGATATAATCAAATTGTCTTTCCAAGAGACGAACCTTCAAAAATAATCTTAACAATACTGGATTTCTAATAGCATAAACTCTATTTCAATGTAATACAATGAATTGCGAATCTAACCTAATGATCAAACGTTGAATACCAAATGTAATGGCATCAGATAATAACTCAATGACTGCGCTATATTCTGCAATATTGTTCGTTGTTTGACCAAGGCATATCCCATAAATAGAGACCAACTCATCGGTGGGTGAATAGATAACCCAAGCCGTGGAAGCGATGTTCCATGTACTACGACAGGCGCCATCAGCAAAACCAATGTAAGTTTGAAGGGATGTTGACATCTGCGATATCAAGAGTAATCAAGATAAGCAGCGATAGTAGTAACAACAACAACTAATATAGGCACACTTGTCTAATCTAAGGCACACTGTTCTAAAATGTAACTAATGTACAAGTGAGATCTTCACACGAAAAGTCATGCATAATATCTCTTGAGATAAAGACCATTTCTGGGTTTATCTAAAGAAACCCTGTCATAATCAATTAATTCATAGGCCCCTTTTGCAAGCACATGCTTGACAATATAGGGACCATGCCACATCGGTTCGAAGTTACTAGCGCCTAGCTTATCGTTAGCTTGATCATATACTAAAACTTGGTCACCTTTTGAATGAATGCGAGGGTTAACACTTTGATCATACTGAGCTTTAACACGTTTCTTCTGAGCTTCGGTAGCTAATGCAGCGGTGCGACGAGTCTCATCTAATTGTGCTAGGTATAGAAAGCGTTTCTCCTCTTTAGAGGTAGCTGGTAACAACTCAATGGCTAATTTGAGTGATGATATTTCACATTCAATGGGTAACACAACTTCTAAACCATAAACAAGTTGAAAATGAGTGAACCTTGTAGCAGTTTTTGCAGAGGTACGGTATGCCCATAATGCCGAAAAAAGCATGGTATGCTAATTAGATTTATGAGCCCCGACAATCCGTTTAATCATGGTGGTTAAAACCTTGTTGACAGCCTCAACTTGACCATTGGCTTGTGGGTAATATGGTGTCGAACTATCATGGCATAGGCCAAGTTGATCAGAAAGTTCGGTCATCATAATATTTCGAAAATGGCTCCCATGGTCCGTAATATAGCTTGAGGGACACCGAACCGAGCAATCACATGGTTGAATATGAAAGTAGCTGTAGTTTTTCTATCAGCCGCGAATGTAGGCATCACCTCGGCCTATTTGGTAAAGTAATCTATGGCGAGAATAATATACCCATGCCCCCCGGTCCAGTGAGGGTTACATGTAATGAAATCGATGCCCCATTTGGCAAAAGGACCAACAACAATGATTGGGTGAAGAGGAGATGGGGGTGCACGCATCTTTCGATAAAAAATGTAATATCCCAAAGGGAAATAAACAACAATACAAGCACATAAACAAGACATACAACAACTATAGACAAATCATAAGGAAAACAAACAATATGGAGAACACTGAGCCATTTTATTAATATTGAGAAAAGGAAATGAGTATAGAGGTGATCAGAATGATGGCACCTCGGCTTGCACTAGGCAAGCATAGAAAGTCTCTCAGGAAATGTCCCGAAATGGCTGCTCCCTCTGGACTGCGTTATCTCCCAAGCTGCTGGTACTGCTATTGTGCTGCTGCTACTGCTAGAATGAACTGAATCTTTGGGGCTACTCCCCACCTCGAAAAATTCTGAAACTTCGGCAATGGCCTCTACTCCCAATACCTAGAAAAGGCCAGAAAGCTTTTCAGAAATGGCCAAACCCCGAAAATGGCTCCCTTGAGGCACTACATTATTCCTCAAGAGGACGGCTACGAATCGGTGCGTTTTGAAAATCGCGATTTATCTGCGATGTTTTGAAAAAATCGCGATTTTTTAAACCAAACGATTAAATCGGCGATTTTTTCCCGATTTTTTCAAAAAATCTGTAATCGCCAAAAAATCGTGATTTTTACGAAAAAATCGCGATTCGATCCATAAAAATCGTGGCTAATGAAAACATCGAGTTTTAAGTGCGATTTTGATGTTTTTTTTTGTCATTTTTACATGGACAGGTTTGGTTATGAGAGCTAAGGAGTGAAGGAGGAGAGCCAAGGAGGGAGATACGTGATCTACAAGCCCAAGATTGGACAAAAGTGAAGAATTTCTTGCAAGCCAAGCAAACAAAAATCGAATTTGAACCAAGTGTCTCCGGCAAAACGTTTTTCTAGGTATGGGCATCAAATTTGACCCATTTTTTTTTGTTTTTTTCTTGTTCTTCCATGGGTTTCTATCACCCATGTATTTTTCATCATTTGTGATTGCATTTGGTTGTGTTTTTTTTTTGTTTTTGTTTTATTGAGAGGAGAGGGTTTATTTTGGTCAAAAATGCAAAAAATTGTTTGTTAAATTTTGTTTTTTATATTTTTTCTTGTGCTCTTAGTTTCTTCCCATTATTTTTGCTTGTGTTTCAACATGTATTTTTTCCCATTATTTTTGCATTGAGTTGAGGGTTTTTTTTGTGAAAAAAATCAAAATATTGTATGTAAAATTGTAATTTTTTTATTTTATTTTTTAACTGGCAATTTTTCTTGTGCCCTAGGTTCAAATTTCAACTTTCAAACTTCAAAGTTCAAAGTTTCCAACATGCCAAGGAAATTAGATCCTTTATGGGAATTTGGTGAACCTGATCAGGGGTTTGACCGAGCAAACTTGACTTGCAAATTATGTGGTCAACATATGACAGGGGGGGTATACAGGTTGAAATACCACCTGGCACAAATTCCTAGGCATGAAGTAGGCCCTTGCACAAATACCACTCCAGAAATAATCAAAAGAGCCATGAACTCATTGGAAGGAATAGAAACCACTAAACTCAACAAGGCAACCCTGAAGAGTCAAATATCAGGGTTTAGAGCTGACCGTGAGAGTGGTAGTGGCGGTTCAGCATCAACATCTTCTACAGGCAGCCCCGTAGCTGCCTCCTCATTTTTTGCTCCTAGAACCACTCACGGGGCACAACCATCTATCTCCTCCCTTATTAAAAAAAAGGAGAAGGAAGAAGCTGATAGGTTGTTGGGCAAATTGTTTCTTTGGAGTGATATTCCTTTCACTGTTGCCAGGAACAATCCATTTTATCAAGCTACGATTGATGCTATCGCTGTTGTTGGCCCAGGATACAAAGCCCCTTCATATGATGACTTTAGAGGGCGCATTCTTCAAAATGAGAAAGTTGACTGCACCAAGAGATTGGAGGAGTTAAGGGCATCATGGGAAGTCACAAGATGCACTGTGATGTCAGATGGTTGGACTGATCAAAAGGGTAGGACCCTTATTAACTTCTTGGTCAGTTGTCCCAAGGGGACAATGTTTATGAACTCTGTTGATGCATCTGCACATGTCAAAGATGCAAGATTATTATGTGATTTATTAGATGTGTTCATTATGGAGGTTGGGCCCCAAAATGTTGTCCAAATCATAACGGACAACGCTGCAAACTATGTTTCTGTTGGCAAGATGCTTATGGAGAGGTATCCGAGCATATTTTGGACACCTTGTGCTGCACATTGTCTTGATTTGATGTTGGAGGACATCGGAAAGATTGATTTTGTCAAAGATATTGTAGAATCATCAAAGAGCATCACAAAATTTATATATAATCATGCATTTGTGCTTAATTTGATGAGGACATTCACCAACAAGAAGGAGTTGGTGCAGCCTGCTATTACACGTTTTGCCACTAGTTTCATATCTCTTCAATCCCTCTTGAATTCTAAGTGGGATTTGAAGAGAATGTTTGTTTCAGATGAGTGGCGTGCTTTGACTATCAGCCGCAAATTAGAGGGAGAGGCCATCTGCAGGTTGGTGTCATATCAGGAAAGTTTCTGGGCCGGAGTGGAAGAGGTGTGCAGCATTACTGAACCTTTGGTAAAGGTTCTTAGATTGGTGGATGGAGACAAGCCCGCAATGGGCTACTTGTATGAGGCCATGGATAGGGCCAAAGAAGTTGTTCGCAGCTATTATGATGATAAGGGTGATGAGGGGTTTCAGAGACAACTTCTTTTATGGGAAGTGATTGATGATTGATGGAACAACACACTCCATCGTCCCATTCATGCTGCAGGGCTCTTCCTGAACCCCACATTTGCTTATTCATGTGGTTTTCTATTTGATGCCGAGGTCATGGATGGCTTTTTCAATTGTGTTCAGAAGATGGTGCCAAATCCATCAGAACGTGCAGAGATATCCAAAGAGATGGAGGTATACAGAATGGCAGGTGGCACCTTGAGCTTCGACATGGATGTCCAGGATAGGACTACTAAAATGCCAGGTAAGATTTTCATTATTTTAAAATTTTTCTTATGTTTGTAACTTTATAAATTTATCTTATTTGTTGTAACTTGTAACTTGTAGATGCATGGTGGAGGAGCTACGGTGGCATATTACCAAAACTCCAAAAACTTGCCATTAGAATACTCAGCCAAACATGTAGCTCTTCAGGATGCGAGCGCAACTGGAGTGTATTTGAAAAAATACACACCAAAAGGCGCAACAGGTAAAAAACTTAAAATATTCCAACTGATTTTTTGAATTCATTAAATAATTTTTTTTAAATATTTAATTTATTAATTTATGACCCTTGTACAGGTTGGAGGCCCAGCGGCTCAATGACATGGTTTACGTCTACTACAATCTTAGATTGTGGGTGAGACAACTTGAGAAGACACCTGATATGGAGGCCATCTCTTTAGATGCGATTGACACCACTGCTGAATGGAGGGTTGAGGCTGAGAGGCCTGTCATGGAGTCAGCCCCTGATTGGATAGAGCAGGAGGTAGTGGAGGGGGAGGAGGACGAGGAGGAGGAGCAGCAGGAGGAGAAGGAGGAGGAGGTGACACCACCTACCACTACTACCGGTAGAGGACGTGGTCTGCCTCCTTTAGCTCCTAGTGCTTCAGGTTCCCATTCTGGTGCTTCAGTTTCTACTTCTAGAGCACGACAGAGTCCATTGCCATTCCTGCTAGCTTCTTCATCTAGAGGGAAAGGCAAAGCTGTTGTATTTTCTCGCAAGAGGGGCAGAGGAAATCAATAATATAGGACCATAGGTTATATGGTGCATTGACATTCCTTTGTATATGACATTATGACTCATGATATGAGATACATTATTATATTTTTTGTTGATATTTTGAGGCCGAGTTGACTCTTGAGACTCAGGACTTAGTATTCAGGACAAGATTCAGTTTTATGTGTGATGTAGCACTAGACATGATATTACACATCTTATATATTAGTTTTTTTTTTCATATTTATGTGTCAATGCATTTATTTTATGCTGTAGATGCTTTAGATATTAAAAAAATTGGAAAAAAATTAATATTTTTGTATGTGTCGATTTTTTCCCCTCGCTCGATTTAATCCCGATCGCGATTTTCAAAACATTGCTCTGAATAATCTACTCCAAATAATGGCCCCTAACTCCTCCAAAATGCTGGAATAGGGAAGGGTTGGCCCCTTACCCACTATCCCGAGCTGAATCCACCAACAAACCCCCAATCTGGAACCACCTCCTCTCAAGACTGCATCCTCCCTCTCACTGAATGCGTTGTCTCTCTGAGTGGATGCTCCTCCTGTGGTAGCTACAAATCTCTCCGGCAAAACAAGGATGAAACTCCTCACTCGAGCAGGCACTTGAAGTCCCCCCGGGCTGAGGTTGAGATCTCCGAATGGAGACACCCGGTGTACTGAACAGTACGTGTAGACTTTGCTAAACAACAAGCGTGCTCAATGTCAAAAGAAAATTATCAAAGATGCATAATTAGAATGAATGAGAATGAGGAGACCCCTCCTCCTTTTATGCTTGGTGAGCCTTTCCCTCACCTAGGCCCCACCAATCTCTACGTTGTCCCCCTTGGCCCACGCTGTCCAACTCACTCTGCGCTGGCTAGGCCCCACGCTGTCTACGCTGCTCCTTTTCCTACGCTGCCACTTGACCACTAGGCCCCACGTTGCCAAATAGACATGTCTCTTAAGTGACTTTAGGAAATAATTTTTATCCTAAGTGTGAGCTAAGTGTCCCCTTCACCCAATTTATTTATATTTTAACTCTATAAAGGCAAAATAGTCAAAATTAATATTTCCAATTAGCTATTGCTAATTGGGAATATTACAGTCTCCCCTGGCAAAACGTTGCTTGTCCTCAAGCAACTGTAATGATGGATGCTGCAGAATCTTCTTACTCTCCCAGGTGGCATCCTCATCTGGTAAGTTGCTCCATCTCACTAGGTACTCCTTGACTGTCCTGCTCCGTAGCTGCCTCTCCCTAGCGTCAATAATGGCCTCCGGCTGTAGCTCCAAGTGCCCCTCATCATCTATGGGTGGAAGCTCCTCTGTTGCAGTCACCTGCTGCCCCAGTGCCTTCTTCAGGCATGACACGTGAAAAACGTTGTGAATCTTGCTACCCTTGGGTAGCTCCAACTCATATGCAACCTCTCCCACTCTGCGTATCACCCTGTAAGGTCCATAGAAGCGAGGCTTGAGCTTTTCGGCCCCCTTCTGTTTCAGCATGGACTGCCGATATAGCTGCAAGCGTAGGTAGACCAAATCCCCTACCTCAAACTGTCTCTCAACTCATCCCTAGTCGGCGTACAACTTCTGTTGGTTCTGTGTTGTAGCCATGTTATCCTTGAGAGCTCGGAGTATATCCTGACTCTTTTGGATCCAATCCTTGGCTATAGGAGCCTTGCTAGTACCAAACATCATGTCAGCAAAAGATAAAGCATGATATCCATACAATACATAAAATGGAGACATACCAATGGACATATGATGAGTGTTGTTGTAGCAGTACTCCCCCAAGTGCAACCATCTCAACCATGCCTTCTGCTGCTAGCTGACATAGTTACGCAAGTAGCCCTCCAGCAACTTGTTCACTATCTCAGTCTGTCCATCCGTCTGGGGGTGGTAACTAGTACTCGGTGTCAACTTAGTGCCCACCAAACGGAAAAGCTCCTACCAAAATCCACCCATGAAGCAGTTGTCCCTGTCACTGACAATGGTCTTTGGGAGACCATGCAACCTGAAAACATCCCTGAAGAACAACTCTGCTACCTGTGCTGCAGTGTAATGTGCCAATATGGCGAAAAAATGAGCATATTTAGTCAGCCAATCTACAACTACAAATATGCAATCCTTGCCCTGTACCGTGGGCAACCCTATAATGAAGTCCATCGAAATACTCTCCCATTTCCCCTCAGGTATGGGAAGAGGCTGCAATAATCTTGCCGGATGGTTCATATCCCCCTTGTTACGCTGGCAAACCTCGCACTCCCTGACATGTTGGAGCACGTCCTCCTTGAGGCCCTTCCAAGAGAACCTCTCTCTGATGGCCCTATAGGTTTTGGTAAACCCCTGGTGTCTTGATAATGGAGAATCATGCGAGGCATGCAATATCTTCTTCTAGAGCTGGGAGCCCTCAGTCAAGAAGATCATGTCCCTGTAATATATCACCTTGTCCATCACTCTGTACCTATCATTTGTCACTTGTCCATCCAAAATCTCACAAGCAAAACGGTCCTTGGAGTACTCTACCAGCAGTTGAGCCCTCCAGTCCGTGTCCAAACTCATCAAAGACAACATTTCTGGTCTACGGGAAAGTGCATCTGCCACAACGTTGTTCTTCCCCTTGACATACTCGATGTCAAAGTCATAAGCCTGGATCTTGCTGACCCACTTCTGCTGCCTCTCCTACAACTGTTTCTGCTCTAAAAAGAATCAGAGGCTGTTGTGATCCGTCCTCACCCTGAATCTGTTCCCTACCTGGTACTGCCAAAACTTGGGCTAAGCATGCATGATGGCCAACATCTCCTTGTCGTATATAGCATACAACCTCTCATGTGGCAATAGCTTCCGGCTCTCGAAAGCTATGGGGTGGCCTCCCTGCATCAAAACTGCGCCGATCCCCTCCCTCGATGCATCACACTCCAAGACAAAGGGCTGTGTAAAATCTGGAAATGCTAACACTGGACAGTTGCTCATCACCTCCTTGAGCCTGTCAAAAGCCCTCTGTGCTGTATCCGTCCAACTGAATGCCCCCTTTTTGGTAATAAGGGGTGCAACAAGCTGGGAAAATCCCTTGACGAACTTCCGGTAGTAGGTGCAGATCCCTACAAATCCCCGAAGTTACGTCACTTTCTTTGGCTCTGGCCAATCCCTGATGGCCCTGATCTTCTCCTCATGGACCCTCACTCCGTCCACCCCCATGATGTGCCCCAAGTAGAGCATCTCTGTCAGCCCAAACTCACATTTGGAGAGTTTAGCATAAAATTGCTGCTCTTCCAAGATGCGCAATACAGCCTCTATATGTAGGAGGTGCTCCTCCCATGTCCTGCTGTAAATCAAAATGTTGTCAAAGAACACTAATACACACTTCCTTAAATGACTGCGGAAGATGTGATTCATGCACGACTGGAAAGTGGCCGAGGCATTGGTTAGCCCAAAAGGCATCACCAAAAACTCAAAATGGCCGTAATGACACTTGAAAACGGTCTTGGGAATGTCCTGCTCCCTCACGCGAATCTGATAGTACCCGGATCTCAAATCAATCTCTGAGAAGAACTTGGCCCCCCTCAGCTCATCCATCAACTCATCGATCCGTGGTATGGGGTATCGGTTCTTCATGGTCTTCTTGTTCAGGGTCCTGTAATCAATGCACATCCTCAACGTGCCGTCCTTCTTCTTCACAAGTACTACTGAAGAAGCAAAGGGGCTAGTGCTAGGACGGATGTGTCCAAGAGCTAGGAGCTCATGGATAGCCCTCTCAATCTCATTCTGATAGGCTTTGGGATGCCTATAAGGTGTAGTGATAACAGCCTGGATGCCCTACTCCAGCTCAATCGTGTGCTCAAACCCCCGATCTGGTGGCTGTCTTGGTGGTATCTCCCCAAATACCGTAGCATACTTGTTGAGAATGGACTGTACATCTGGGTGTACGGCCTGCCCTATAGATCCTGCCTCCGACACACGCAACTCCACTGCCCACTCTATATCTCCCTTCCGGAAATCTGCCTCCATCCGGTGTGCCAAAACTGTCTATGGTGGATAGGTGTGCATACCTCGAATCTTCTCATGCCTCCCAGTCTTCTTGTCCGTCCACTCCATCTCCAAGGTCTCCCAGTCAGTGGTGACCTTCCCTAGTGGGATAAGCCACTGTATCTCAAGTATCACATTGGTGTCCGGAATGTCCACCACGAAGAAATGATCTGTCAGGGTGTATGTCCCCATCGTCACTGCCAAGGCTGGCACATACCTGGCACACTGCATGGTCCGGTCCCCTGGAACCAGTACCGAAAACCCATCAAAAGTCTCTGTTTGCATGCCCCTCCGCTCTACTAGCTGGGCATCAATGAAATTGTGGGTAGCCCCACTGTCTACCAACACCGACACATGTTGCCCTCGTACTGTGCCTTGGACACGCAGTGTCAAGTACTTGGGAACCCCCCGCAAGGCTGCAAGGGCTCCCTCGGTAGGTGCAAAAGCTGCACCTCCTGCTCCAGGTGGTGGAGGAGGCAGATGATCCCCTCTCTGCATTGTACTGCTGCCTCCAGCCTCCATCTCCTCATACTCCTCTTCTTCCCCGCTACTATCGGAGAAGACCTCGATGTAATGTGCCTTCCCCGTGGCACAACAGTGTCCTGGTGCCCATGGCTCCTGGTACGTGAAGCATAACCTCCTCTGCTTCAGGTCTCTCCTGACCTCATCATCTCCAAACCCTCTGCCCTAGTTCCCCTTGGCAGGTAGAACCCTCTCATCCTTTCCCTTCGGCTGGAATGTCGATCTCTGGGGAAAAGGAGCTCTAGTCCTGGGAAGTGCATCCTGCAAATCCCGAGTCCTCTCAACTGCATCATGGAGTGTCGCGGGCCTCGTCGATCTGACTAATCCTCGTAGAGGCTTTGCCAATCCATCTATGAACATATAGATCATCCGAGCTGTGGATAAATCAGGTACCATCACGGAGAGTCTCAAAAACTTGGAGATGTACGTGTCCGCCCTCTCGATCTGCTTGAGCTTTGTTAGCTCAACAAAATGCTCCTCTGGATCCCTTCGATCAAAACGCTCTACCAACCTCCGTGTAAACTTGGCATATGCTGTCACTCTCGAGTGCCCTAACGTAACCATCCCATGAAACGACCATTCCTGGGCCTCGCCGTCTAGGTGCAGCGCTGCCACCTTGATGGCCTCTAGCTCGGCCATCTGATTAAGCTGGAAATATATATCCAACTTCTCCACCCAGGCTTTTTTCGAACACTTGGCCGATCCGTCAAATGTCAGTAGATGGAATCTGCCTACCGTGCTTTGTAAGTCCCCGTCATGTGAATGCCTGTTCCCCCTGTGATGGTTGCAGGGTTTGCTATCCTGCTTGAGTTGAACAAAATCATGGAAAGTGAGGGCATCTTTGAACTTCTGACCGTATGACTCAGCAAAATAATCTCCCATGTGTGCCGGTTCCTGCTCCTGCTGTGCTTCTGCCCTAATGTTTGCAGCAAGAAATGTCGGCATCGTGGAACGGGGGGGTGTGTGCGATGCTATCTGCTGCGCTGTGAGGTGCTCCTGTAAAATGATGGGAGGTGCCTGAGCCCTCTCCAACATGGAAACCCCTTGGGGTCTCGCGCTGTCTAGACTCTGCCGTGAATCTCTGCCCCATCTCCTCTATCCGCCTTGACAAATTCTACACTGATTTGAGGATGAGTTCCCCGAACTCCTTCCCGACATCTCTTTCCTCCGCCATTGGTTCCTCTTCCTCTGTGTCCACCATTGGAACACTGTCTCCTTTCCCGAAAGTGAGCTCTAACCTCCGCGCTTGGTCTTTATACTTCCTTCCCCGGTAAGTGATGTAAGGTTTTCCTGCTGGTGTCATAGACAATCTGCTCCATAGGCTGAGCCAAGTCTATGAGCTCTGATACCACTGTAATATTCCAAATGGAAATAAACAACAATACAAGCACATAAACAAAGACATACAACAACTATAGACAAATCATATGGGAAACATACAATATGGAGAACGCTGAGCCATTTTATTAATACTGAGAAATGGAAATGAGTACAGAGGTGATCAGAATGATGGCACCTCGGCTTGCACTAGGCAAGCATAGAAAGACTCTCAAGAAATGACCTGGAATGGCTGCTCCCTCTGGACTGCGTTATCTCCCAAGATGCTGGTACTGCTACTGTTGGAATGAACTGAATCTTTGGGGCTGCTCCCCACCTTGGAAAATTCTGAAACTTCGGGAATGGCCTCTACTCCCAATACCCAGAAAATCCCAGAAAGCTTTTCAGAAATGGCTGACCCCCGAAATTGGCTCCCTTGAGGCACTACGCTATTCCTCAAGGAGGGACATTGGCTCTGAATAATCTGCTCCAAATAATGGCCCCTAACTCCTCCAAAATGATGGAATAGGGAAGAGTTGGCCCCTTACCCACTATCCCGGGCTGAATCCACCAACAAACCCCCAATCTCGTAACTATTTTCCCTCAAGACCGGCGCTCCTCCTTTCACCGACCGCGTCATTCTTTAAGTGATGCTCCCCTCCTATGGTAGTCATAAATCTCTCTCCCTGCAAAAAAACAAGGATGAAACTTCACCCGAGCAGTACTCTGAAGTCCCCCAAGATTGAGGTTGGGATCTCCAAACGGAGACACCGGCAGTATCGAATAAAGACGTGCGTACTTTACAAATAGCAAGCGTGCTCAATGTTAGAAGACAAACTTCTCAAAGATGCATAATTAGAATGAATGAGAATGAGGAGACCCCTCCTCCTTTTATGCTTGGTGAGCCTTTCCCTCACCTAGGCCCCACCAATCTCTGCGCTGTCCCCCTTGGCCCACGTTGTCCAACTCACTCTGCACTGGCTAGGCCCCACGCTATCTACGCTACTCCTTTTCCTATGCTGCCACTTGACCACTAGGCCCCACGTTGCCAAATAGACATGTTTCTTAAGTGACTTTAGGAAATACTTTTATCCTAAGTGTGAGCTAAGTGTCCCCTTCACCCACTTTATTTATATTTTAACTTTATAAAGGCAAAATAGTCAAAATTAATATTTCCAATTAGCTATTGCTAATTGGGAATATTACAAAAAATTTGGCCATTATGGCATTTTCGAACTGCGGTAATACAATCTTTGAATAAAGAGGGCCAAAAATAACCAGCGCGTAATATCTTTTGGGCTGTGGCAAACCCAGACATATGACCACCACATGCTCCAGAGTGGTAATCATTCAAAACTTTTTCAGCCTTTTCGTGAGTTATACATAGTCGAAACACATAATTGGCACCATGACGATAAAGAGTGTCGCCAACAAGGGATTGGTATCTAATTCTTTGTTGATTTGATCGTGAAAGTTCTGGGTGAAAGGTTTGGGTCTGAAGATATATAATGATATCTCCATACCAGGGATCTAAAGTACTGATTAGAAACAAAGATTCATTCGTGATAGGATTCTCTGCCACCGTTTCAGAGTCAGTATTGGGAAAGTCACACATAAGTTCCATTGTAGCCCACAAACATTCCCTTCTTTCTAGAAGCATCCAACTTGCTTCTCTTTTCTTTCGGCACATGAAAATAAACAAAACTTCCAAAACTCTAAAGTGGGAAACATCAGGCTTCTCACAAGAGAAGACTTCTTCGGGAGTTTTGGAGTCCAAAGTGGAATGCGGGCATCTATTTTGAATGTACACAGTAGTGTTCGCAGCTTCTCCCCATAGAAACTTCGGAAGACCTTGGTCATATAGCATGGCACAGACAACTTCCACAATGGTCCTGTTCTTTCTTTCAACAACACCATTTTGCTCAGGAGTATACATAGTTGTGGTCTCCCTCTTATTGCCAGCTTCCCTGCAAAAGTCATTGAACTCATTTGACTCATACTCGGTCCCATTGTCGGTCCTCAAAATTTTTATTTTCTTCCCAGTTTGATTTTCCACCAAGGCCTTGAAGGTACAAAACCATTTGAATGCTTCATCCTTCTTCTTCAAGAAATATATCCAGGTTTTGCGAGAGAAGTCATCTATAAAAGTCATGTAATAAGAATATCCTCCCAAGGAAGTTACGGGCAGCATACTAGATAAATCATAATGTATCAATTGCAAGATTTCAGATGTCTTTGTGACACTTGAGGGGAATGGTCCCCTTGTATGCTTCCCTTCGGCACAACCTTGACATATACCTTCATGATCATCTTTAAACTCGGGCATCCTTGTCACCACCTTCCTTGCTTTAGGAAGGGATTTGTAAAGAAGGTGTGCAAACCTTCGGTGCCATAGCTTGGTTTGAAGAGTTGTATCACATGACATAGGCCCCTACGGACTTCCTCCAACCTGGTAGAGTGTATCAACTCTAAAACCAATAGTAAGAGCTTCTTTGAAGTTCTTCTTCCAGATGCGCACCTTTCCATCAACGAATGCCACCTTGAATCCTTTGTTTTCCATCGTCGAAATAGACACAAGGCTCCTCTTCAAATTAGGTACGTACAACACATCTTGTAAGCGGAGGACTTGACCTTGTGATAGATGAAGGGTCACAGTCCCTGTCCTTGAGGTGCCTTGAAGGGCCACTATCAATCAACTAGACATCCAGGGTGTCGGGAGGAGATGCAACAGAGAGGGCAGATACAAAAATATATTCATTTTTCTTATTATCAACAACATTAGACTCATTGTACCTGGAATTTCTTGACCTCTTGAAAGGTTTCCCATTTCCACTTCAATCAGAGGGAGCCTTCCTCTTTCCTTTGAACTTGTTGTTCCTTTGATTGCCATTCCCCTTGAAGTTGTTGTTGTCATCATCCTTGGGAGAGTCCCTTCTATTGGGACACTCTCTTGCATAGTGACCAGTCTTGTTACAAGTGTAACATCTTCCCTTCCTTCCTTTGGGCCCTGCTCTTCCATGGTTTTGATTTCTCGGGCCACCATAGTTATTCTTCTTTGCATGAGCGGCAAAGGTAGTAGGGTCACCTCCATTTCCATTAGAGGGATGGTCTCTCTCCATCGTTCTTGTCTCCGCTTGAGTGCATCTTGTCAGCAATTCATCAAAATCAGGGATCACATTATTATTAAGAATCATAGTATTAAATACATACTAGTCTCAGGGACGTCGTCCAAGAGCAATGAGGATGAGCTCTCGATCAGCTACTTCTCCTATGGCAAGGAGATCATTCTTGATTTCTGTGAGCCTCATAAAATATGATTGGATGGATTCATCTTTTCCCTTCTTGATATTCTTCAACTTGTTCTTGAAGAAAAGTACTTGATTAGCATTGCCAACCCTAAACATGCTAACCAACCTATCATACATCTCTTTAGATGTGCCCAAATCGGAGATGTAAGAAACCAAGTGCTTATGAATGGAATCCCTGATAATCATCTTTTCTTTGGTTTTCCCTTTTCTATACTTCTTCTTTGTAGCCGCTGGTGCATTTGATGGATGCTCATGGATCTTCCCCTGCACATAGTCCATGACATCTTGGTTTTCCATAACCAAATCCAAGGACATATTCCATGCATGATAATCAGAGTTGTCATTCAACTTATCATCACACTTGAAACCCTTGTATGTGGAGGCCATTGATCCTTGATAGGATTTCTTCTTTGGTGATTGCTTTTCACACTATCTTGGGCTTTGTCTTCACCTCAGCTCTGATACCATGTTAAATTTACATAACCATGGTATGTTCTATGCTTAATGCAGTTTTACCTCAATCTTTCTTATAGGCCCGATTCAAGTCAGCAATCACATAAACATGAAAGTAAAATGCTGATAGAACATAATAATAGATCAACATAAGACAAGCCGAATAATATATTAGAATTTGTAATTCTCCTTGTCCAGCAAATGAATAGATAAATGTTTGTTACAACACTCAATAGGATGCCCTAACCAGCAAAGCCTTGAGTTGGTAAAACCAACTTCTCTAATAGCCAAATCAACCTTCCACAAGTGTCACACACACACCTCAAAGACAGCTCCAAAAGTCAACCCAAACTGGTCAACGCAAAAGTCAATGCTACAGTCAAAGGGGCATTGGTCAAGGTCAATGTTCAACCTCGATTTTTGTGCCCAACAGTACAACCTTCAAAAATCGGAATTTCTGCCCAAAAAATGCTGTAAAAGTCCAAGCGTTGACACAAAGTCAACGCTGGTCAATGTTGTCCAGAAACCCTAAAAACAATCTTAAAATTGCAGTAGCTTCTTCATGTTCAGATTCACATGTGTGAAGGAGGTAAGCCTCTCCTAGGCTGTACGAACCAATTAGATCACAAGATTAATGTGTGTGATGAGTTGATGATGAAATGGACATCATCTCTCTCCAATTTATATCCATCAATGAGGGTATGTGACACATTTGTCGGGCTTGTGAGCCTACATTACAAATCTGACCGACCTTGCACATGTGTGGAAAATAAAATAAAAATATATGTTCTGCTTATCCAAACATGATGATATTTAGATCAATCTTGCACCTCCTTGAAAGAGGAATCCAACAAAAATATAATCATCATCATATGAGTAGTGCAACATGGAGTTTGGACCTAGTTGCCCAAAATTAACAAGGAGTCAGCGTTGCCTCTGCATCACCTAGAAGGGCCTGCATCAGCCCTTGCGCTATCTTTGTGTCAGCTTGGTTGGGCTGCGTCCCTCCTGCTGGCCTCTGCGCTGCATGGTATGGTTATGCCTCTCTGCTTATGTATCCTTGGCCTTGGATCAGAATATCCCTTTCTTATCCCCCCTCACTGGCATTGCAAACTCACTTGAAAATTCTCAGCAAACTGCGCCCCAAAATTTCGACTTAGCTCAAGTGCTACCACTCTGTGTGTGTTTTCCAGTTGACCCGAAGCCTTCCTTTATTACTTTTCTCATTGAGAAATCAATGACCCAACGACTTAGATTAAAACAATTAATTATTTGAATAACTTTTACACCAGGTGTAATTTCTCCAAACGTTTTTTGGGTCTTGGAGATCTCATGTGTCCTAGGCCCTCCACAAAGTTTCGGAGCTAGAGCAAATCCGATGCGACCTAAAATCTCAACAGTAGTGTGGTGGATCGTAAGAGCACATCTAGATGTTGCTTCTCTCTAGGTTCTACTTCGATCAGAATATCCCTTTCTGATCTGCTCCTCACTAGCACTGCAAGCTCACTTGAAAATTCTCAGCAAACCGCGCCCTAGAATTTCGACTTAGCTCAAGTGCTACTGCTCTGTGTGTGTTCTCCAACTGACCCCAAGCCTTCCTTTAATACTTTTCTCGTTGATAAATCAATGACCATAATCTAATCTCTAATCAACATCTTAGATTAGAAAAAGCTTGATCCACGTCACTTAAAACATTTTCACCCACATGTGTAAATTAATACACTTTAATTTTTTAATTTCCCTAAGTTGGACTTAGGATCCCCATTAAAAAATTTAATTATTTTAATAACTCTTACACTGGGTGGAATTTCTCCAAACAATTTATGGGTCTTGGAGATCTCATGTGTTCTAGCCCCTCCACAAAGTTTCAGAGCTAGAGCACATCCGATGCGACCCAAAATCTCAACAGTAGTGTGGTGGATCATAATAGCACATCTAGATGTTGCTTCTCTCTAGGTTCTGCTGCGATCTCCTGTATGAGAATGAAACAGAAATCGGTTGCTTTGAGCACCGCCGAGGCCGAATACATTGCAACAAGTATGGCCTGTTGTGAAGAAGTTTGGTTGAGGAAGCTCTTTAGTGAGCTGTTTGCGCATGTGTTGGATACCACCGTGATATATTGCGACAACCAAAGTGGGATTCGACTTTCATAGAATCCCGTGTTCCACGACTGCTCCAAGCATGTTGATATTAGTACCACTTTATCCAGGATATGGTACAACGGGGCGCTGTAAGGCTCCATCACATTGGATTGATGAGCAGGTCGCAGATATTCTCACTAAGCCCCTGGGGAAGGTCAAATTCTTAACCTTACGTGAAAGACTTGGAGTCGTGGATAGATCCTCCTATGAGGGTCCCGCTTGAGTTGGACATTGAGCTCTGGGAGCTCCGGGGGGCTTGGGGGTACTTCTTGGAGCTATGAGCAACCATAGGGTGAGGTTCATCTTTCCCTAGTGGTGTGCTATGTAAAAGGTGAATGGTTCACCTTCCCCTGTGATACCCCTTTGTTGATTGACATATAAGCAGGTTCACCCTCTCTTGTTGATGCTCCAGCATACATCCTACCCATGTATTCTGGGACTCATGCGAAGTACCTCTCATCTGGCCAATGCGTTGGGAAATGAGGATAGAGACCATAGCACTACCGATGGACGCATCGTGTATTTCTGTACTCTCTATGCTAGGATGCATGGTGTTCAACAACTTGATCTGGGATCAAGTCTGGTTGAGGTTTTTACCTCTAGAGTCTAGACTGACTTTGGGTCAGTGGAGAGTGGCAAGGTTTTGTGACTCACTCGATCAAATTCTTCTTCATTATTGCTTCATAGTTCAGCAAAGCAAAGCAGTGCAGGGATGACAAGATGGTACAGATTGACAGATGGATTGGCAGGTGGATTTCTCCCTAGTTGAGAGGGAGTGTTAAAATTGGCAACTAGGGCCAAACTCCACCTTGGACAGCTCATATGATGGACATGATATTTTTATGGGATTCCTCTTTCCGAGAGGTGCAATATTGATCTAAAGATCATCTTGTTTGCATGAGCAGAAGTGAGATTTTGAATTTAATCTCTCACACGTGCAAATTGTCAAGGTTGGCTTGAAGTCTTATGTAGGCTCATAAGCCCCAATGGATGTGTCTCCACTCTCAACGAATTGTATAAATAAGAAAGACCTCTTCCTCATTTTGGACATCATACTCAAAACATTTCTCTCTCTCTCTTCATTGGTTAGTACAAGGAGCAGATTCACTTCTTCACACGTGTGGCAAGGGTGACTGGATATTTTTGAAATTGCAGATCTGTTTTTAGGGCAAACTGCGGAGCGTTCACCAGCGTTGACCAAGGGTCAACACCACATATTTGACTTCAGTTTTCAGGCAGGAAGTTTGATCTTTTTAGGTCGCATTCTTTGGCACACATACCAAGGCATTTGGAGCACGTTGACCTGCATTGACCACAACACTGTGATTGCAGCGTTGACTTCTGCGTTGACCAAATTTGACTCTGATTTTCGGATCTGTTTTGGGCTGTCTTGGTTTATCTTTGGAGGGCGCATTGACTGGGTTTGTCCTAGCTGATTTGGAGGAGAAATTCTGCTGGTTTGACCAGCGTTGACTTTCTGGTTAGGGCATCCTGTTGACTGCAGTTTGACTGTATTAGTTTGACTGTGATTGGGCAAGTGTATTTTGTATATTGGACTCTCTCTCTCTGCTGAACTTTTGAAGAATTATAAGAAGATTTGTTCAAAGGGTTTTCCCCGCATTGGGGTTTTTCCTTGGCATCCACCAAATATTGTGCCCTTTTGTCTTGGCTTGTCTTTTGCTTATTGTTTATGTTCTATCTGCATTTACTATCAAGTTAATGTGATTGGTAATCTGGAAATTGGTATTGTGCTAATAAGACTTGTTGTATTGTAGTAAAAGTTATTCTTCGTGCGTTGTCTTTTTTACAGAGGGTAATGAACAAATTCTCAACTTGCAGGTTGTCATGATTGGTCCATTTTGTACTGTGGTTCCACCAACAAAGCTTGGAAATCGTTGTCAGTTGCATCCTGGCTGTCATATCAGTGGAAACACAGAGTTAGGAGAATGATGTGTATTACTCACGTGGGTTACCCATAGGACCAATTCACTCCTTTTGCATAAAGTTTCTTTAGGAGAAGGATATGTAGCATTTTAAGTTAGCTATTCTACAATACACAAATTTATGAACTTTGGAATGCCTTAGCGAATGCAAGTTAATTTTTGTATATTGTTTACAAAGTCGTAGAGATCAGGAAGGTTTCTTGTTTATATGATTGATTTGTTTTGTTTTGTTGCATTTTTTTCAAACAGTGGTGTAGTTGTTGGTTCTGATCTACGAGGACATACTGTTACTGGAAACAACAATTTTATTCGGTACCATGCAGTGGTTGGAGTAAAATATTAAGATCTGAAATACAGAGTAAGAGTTATATTGGGAGTTGTTTTTTATAAGTATCATACTCTATTTTCTACTTTGTCATTGAAAATGGTAAGAACAAGGGATCTCAATCTGCGTTCAATTTCTTGTTCTGCTTGGTATTATATCAAAAAGGCTGGCCTTGCCACATTGTAATTCTGTTATGGCTGACTTTTCTGGAAACCTCACATCCCAATTAGAATAATATGAACTTTGTTCATATTCTACCCTACTCACTAGTTGTGTTTCTTCATGTATATTTCTGGTCTTGGCTAAGACCATATATATGTATGGTGACCAGCTTAACACATAACAGGGATGTGGAATGCTGCCAGTTTTAATAAAAGTAATATTTGGATGGAAGATAGTAATCACATCTTAGATTTAAGAATAACATTAACACTGAAGTTTAAAAAGTGCAGCATCTAATGCCTGTGATTACAGAAGGATGCAAATCTTTTTGGAAATTTTTTGTCATCTAGATTCTAGACCTATGAGTAATGGGGTTGTACTGGGAGAAAAGATTCTAGAATAGGTATTAGAAGGTCTGTTAAATGTTTGAAACACACAAAATTAGGGAGAGGAAGCCAATCTTAAGCCTTGAACAGATACTGGAGTCTTAAGTCACATGACATTGGGACATGGGGACACTTGGTATGTAGACCCCTGAAAACACAACACACATAAGTAGAAAAATATTATTACAATTACAAAAGTAAAATATACATAAAGAACTAAATTTTGCGAACATACAGAAAATAGAACTACATCATGATCAAAAACACGTCGGGACACATCTCCACAAATTTATTGAATTTTTTTTTCAACATTTAAGATAGTCCAGCTTGGTTCTCTTAACTCGGGCCATTTTTTAGATGACGTCATTTAGTTATTGGGGTTTAAATGGTAGTTGAGGAGACAACAAGTGCCTCTTATTCTAATGTAGATAAGAATCCTTTACATTGGGCCTTTTGCACGTGATGCAGAAAACTCCCTTTGTCATGTTTGTTTGTTCTTCTCTTCTTGCCTCTCACACTGGACTAGTCTCTACTTCATTGTCTTGGGTTTTCCTTTTGTATATCACTATTTTGTTTTGGTCCTCCGACTCATCTAGATTTTAGATTTTTTGCAGATGCAATAGGCACTCTTAGATGGGCTTTGTAACCTGCTGTACTTTGGTCATTTGTAGACATTAAGATATCTTCTCCCTTTCTTTCTTTCATTGATCCTTGACTTTGATATTTGAGAAAAGTAAACTTCAGTGTACTTTGATATTTATCCTCGTTGGTTTACTTGGTGATTTATTCTCTAAATTGTTTTCACTAAAACGTATAATTTACATTGTTAGCAATCACTCTCATTTCATAGATAACATTTGGTGACTTCTGAGAGTGGTTGATTGGCATTAAAGTTTCTAATTGCGTAGGACAGTGATGACTGATTCATGCATATTGGAGACAGCAATCACATCAGGGAACATGCTAGCATTCATAGATCATCCAAGTCAATGGATCAGATGGTAAAAAAGGGCTGATGAAATTTGTTCTTGAAAATTCTGCAAATTCCTTTGAAGATTTGCTTGCAGTTGCATATTTGTAAAACAGTTTTTGCATTTATAGTGATAAAGCCTCGCACTGCAGAGACTTATCTTGGCAGCTCATTGGTGACAATAATCTTATTATGGGCTCCTTTTATATTGGTCATAATTGCAAAGTGGGAAACCACAATATTTTTCTAAATGTTGCACTATTGGTTCGCCATGTGGTGGTAGAGGTAAGCTCTTTGACTCTTCAATGCAGAGTTGAATGAGGCAACTAATCCATTCTTAAAAGTCTTTATGTTTCAAGTTGCTTATGTCACGTATGGAATCTGGATAAGACTCCAAAGTTACCGGCTTTAATGTTTGAAACATCTGTGGGTCACACAGAATCATGTTCATATTGGTGGAGCAGTGGCTGCTCACCAATTTTGCCACCTAGGATCCTTTACATTTGCTACTGGAATCTTTCTTTGGTAAAGTCGAGTCATTGAGCTTCGTGAAATCCCTTTTTTTGAGCTTCTTTTTAGCTTGATCATAAATACCATTTATCAATTGGAAAAGCAAATTGGAATAAATGCTCTGAAATGGCATTACTCAAAGCCTTCATAATAATATGTGTGTGTCCCTTAGTTTGTACCAAAATTTATATTGAACCTTGAAATTATTCTATTTATTTTATTCAAATACAATGCATGTCTTTATCATTCTACACTGTGACATTGTATTCTTGATTACTTACAGGTTTGTTAATCTCTCTTATTGAAGACAGTGAACTTGTTACTTGTAATGTAGGTTGCACATGATGTTCCTATGTACACAGTGGTAGCTGGAGATCGACTAGAACTTCATGGATTGAATTTGGAGGGTCTTCCTCGTCGTGGCTTTTCTGATTTGGAGGTTGGTAACATATGATATTGGTTCAGCAAATTTCCTTTGAAGGTTCTAATGTAGTTCAGTGTGGTTTTCTCTAGATGTTGGAGGGATTTATAATTTAGCGGTTGATTACTTTGCTTCCACATTTTCTTTCACAAGTACATTACTGTAGATGTCTGTCATATTTTGGATAATGTAACAGAAGTCCATAACTCACATTATTTCAATGAATGCAGGCAATTCAGAGAACAACGGAGTCCACACTGGTAATTTCAAATGTCATTGCAGATATGTTTGCAACTTGAGATACATGCTTCTATTCTTAGTCAGTCTATGTAAGAAATGCAAATAGTTCATGACAAGAAGTGGGGGGATCTCCAATGAAAATTTGAGATGGTCTAATTTCTTAACAAAATTCTAGATCCTTTTTCCCCTTTTGAACCACTCATTTTATTATGTTTATGCTACTATTTGACTGAATTTTTCATTGGAATGTGCTGCAAATGGTAAGAAAATAATTCTTGGAGAATTTTGCTAAAATATTGTTGGTTTTAGCAGCTCAAACATCATAGAAAGTTGTCTCTTTCTTATCAATCTCTCATATTCAATATATTTGACTTATTTATAAAGTTATATCTTACATGTGTCCACTACTGCTAGATGAGGCGACAAGTGCACTAGGTGGCCAATTGGAGGATTCCTTAGCTTAAGCATAATTAAGCTAATCATTCTGTATTTTCCTCCATGCAGGTTGGCAAAAACCAGGATGAACATTGACAAAAATGTAAATGTCAATCTCATTTCTTAGTTTCTCTTCCAATGGTGTTGTAGGATAATATCTGCCTTCAATCTTGATATTTCTTGTTTTCTTTCATAAAGGATCTAGCTTTAAGAGACTGCATAAGCTAATCATTCTGCATTTTCCTTCTAGCCCTTGAGATAATATTGAGTGGTATTTCATCTCCATTCTTGGTGTTTACTGGTGCTTTAAAATATTACATTGCCATTCTGATATTCTAGGGATTTGCATTTGCAATTCCGATCTTCTTGTGATTCATTATGTATTGTCCATCTTGTGAAAATTTTTGAATCCAAATTATAGAAACCCTACTGCAGTATTATGATTTACTTCTCCTACTTGTTTGATTTAATTAACAAGTTATTTTTCTGAAATATTCAGTAAAACATCAAAGTAAACTCCACTGCAGCCTACAGATACATACAAATCAAGTACTAAAGAATAAGGCCCAGACGACAAAGGACACTCAATATTTTTCAGACAAATGCCCTCGGAAAAACCCAATGCGGGAAAACCGATGCAACAGCTCTTAGAGTGTTTTATTATTAAGCAGAATTCTGAATACATTCAAGGGCACCAGACATGGTTGACCCAAACAGAGAAAATCTCGGTAGATGTACCTCTATCTCTCGGAGACAAAATATGGTTGATTCAGCTGAGGATGAAGAACCCCACAGGTGCCTACGCAGCCTTTGCATCACCCTTCAGTGTGGCTGCTTCACACCTTTTGGATCTGTTGAAAACGATGCCTTTCTGGCCCACTGGAAACCCAACGTTGCCTTTCCCAGCACTGTGTCAGCCCTATGGCCTTGCGTGAGTCTCTGCACAACCTATGTGCTACTCTAGCTGGGCTTGCGTCACCTGGGCTGAGCCTACGTTGCCTCTGCACAACTCTAGCTTGGCCTGTGTCACCCTGGCTAAGCCTACGCTACCTCTGCGCTGCTCTGGTATGGATCTGCCTCTCTGCCAATGTATTCTCGACCTCGGATATAAAATCCCATTGTCGATCTGCCCCTCACTACACTGCAAGCTCACTAAAAAATTCTCAGCAAACCACGCCCCAGAATTTCAAAATATCTCAAGTGCTGCCACTCTGTCTATCTTCTCCAACTGACCCCAAGCCTTCCTTTAATACTTTTCTCGTTGAAAAATCAACGGTCGTGATCTAATCTCTAATCGATGACGAAGATTAGAAAAGACTTGATCCACGTCACTTAGAACATTCTCACCCACATGTCTAAATTAATTCACTTTAATTATTTAATTTCTCTAAGGTAGACTTAGGGTCTCCATTAAAATAATTAATATTTTGAATAACTTTGGTTCCGGGTGGAATTTCTCCAAACGATTTTTAGGTCTTGGAGATCTCATGTATTCTAGCCCCTCCACAAAGTTTCGGAGCTAGAGCACATCTGATGCTACCCAAAATCTCAACACTCCCTCTTAGCGAGGAATGTGCTCTAGCAACACTTCACTCCAGAAGCGTTACTCTGATCCATGGCCTTGGTCCCCTGCGCTGTTGATTCTCGGCCTACTACCCCTTTTCTTAGAACATTCTCACCCACATGTCTAAATTAATTAATTTTAATTATTTAATTTCCCTAAGTTAGACTTGGGGTCTCCATTAAAATAATTAATATTTTGAATAATTTGGGCTACGGGTTGAATTTCTCCAAACGATTTATGGGTCTTGAAGATCTCATGTGTTCTAGCCCCTCCACAAAGTTTTGGAGCTAGAGCACATCAGATGCTACCCAAAATCTCAACACTCCCTCTTAGCGAGGAATGTGCTCTAGCAACACTTCACTCTAGAAGCGTTACCTGATCCATGGCATCGGTCCCCTGCGTTGCTGATTCTCGGCTTGCTACCCCTCATCCACTGCGTTGCTGCCTTCTGTACTGCTGCCCATGACTCTGCCACAATCACTGCCTCATCTGTACTGCAACTCCCTCTCAAATGCTGCATCATGCTGCCCATAACACTGCCATTGCTAACTGTTGCACTGCAACTCAGTTGCTGAGAAGTAAGAAATTGAAGGAGATCACCCAAAATATTGATAGACAAGTCAGTTTGGCTGCATCTCGATACTGAAGCACCCTCTGCTGTTGGACTGCACTGACCCTCTAAAGCTTTGCATTGCTGCTGCTTTGCACTGGGTAAGCACCATCCCTTTGCGCTGCTGAAGTCCCATCAACCTTTATGTTGTTGCTTCCATGCTGCTGCTGCCTTTGCTCCAGTCTTCAACGTCCTCATTGCCACCGTTCCTCCATAATCATCTGCACCAACTGACTCTAGTCATCCTACTACTGTCTTTAAGGGATCTCGTAGCTCGTATGTGATCCAAGAGTTTCGGCACCTCAAGGATCCTGCCCGTCATCTGCAGTTCAAGAGAACTACAGATCAATATCGTCCCACCTCTTCTCTCGAGGCACATGAGCTCTCATGGCCACATTATCATCACTGCCATCATCCACCTTGGCTGCTGCAGTCTTGGAATCTAAATCTTCCTTGCCCCTCTTCTTCTGAGGACAAGAAATGGTGAAATGTCCTAATTCACCACATCTGAAGCATCAGACCTTTGAGAGGTTCTTCTTCTTCTTCCCTTACTGCTGCCGCTGCCCCTTAGATGCGAGAGCCGCATCTTCCTCCTCCTCTTTCTTGATCTTGCCTCCTCTGCTACTGCTGCCCATCTTGGACATCCTCCTGATCTCCTCTTGACCAAGAGTTGCCCACATGTCCTCCCAATTTGTAAGTTCAAAGTTGTGCGCTACCCAAAATACTTTGGACAAAGGTCTCCCAATCATCGGTGACTGCATTTAGGGCAGTCCTCACCATGAGACCATCATTAGGAGTTGCCCCCATAGCAACCAGCTGATCTTGAATTGCCTTCAATCGAATGAGGAAGGGATCGGTTTCCTCTCCCTTGTGCATCTGAAATAGTTGCTGCTAATTCTCCATAAGCATCTTCCTCTAGACAGAAGTACCTTGATACAATGTGGTCTAGGTCGTCCACATCTCATTTGTCGTATTCTTCTCGGCAATGTGTGGTACCACATGATCCTTTACCCCATCCATTATCAAGCGCTTGGCCCTTGCTTGCGCTTCCTCATACTTCTTCAACAGATCAACATTAAGTGGGACGGCCACAGCCTTCTCGACATAATCTTTGATGCGATACTCATCCAGGACAGATAGGATCTTGGCCTTCCAGATGACGAAGTTAGATGCTCCGTCTAACCTGTCGTGATCCCTCAATCCATGAGAGGCCATCTCTCCTCAACGGTGTCGAAACAGATGCTCTTCTCCCTTCTATTGTTGCTGCTCTCAGCAAGAGACCTGATCTGGGTTTCTTGGCGATAAAAAACCCTCTAGAGAAGACCTGATCTGGGTTTCTTGGCGATAAAAAACCCTCTAGAGAATACGCTCCCTCTGACCAGTGATTTCATTCTCAGAAATCCTCCACTAATTCTGTCGAATCATCCCTCTCTAATCATTCTGTTGATCGGATCTCAGACTTCTTGGCTAGAAAGTTTGTTGAGGAACTATTTCCCCTTACTTTGTCAACCTTGCTAGACACTGTTCTGCACTGGTAGAAACAATGCCCCACCATCAACTTCGAAGATAAAAAATTTCACCTCCAGTCACGACAACTGGCACAATGTCACCCCCTCTCAGACTGTGTCAACCTCTTGGGCCTGCATCAGCCTCTGCGTCAACTTTGCATGAGCTAGACAGGCTCTGTGTCACCCCTGCTGGGTCTGCGTTGTCCATTCCACACCCTGGGATCTCAACCAAAGGAGAAGAACATTGCTCAATGTTCTTAATCAATGGACAACCTCATCCGGAGGGTCACATCCATTAATCCAAGTTGATCTCCGAATATCTGGGAATGCGATGAGGCAACTTTACAACATTTCATATATGGCATCGACTTCAAACAACTCATTGCAATTACTTTGAGCAACAATTATTTTATTTTTGTTTTCCTGTTCACATAGGACATCAAATCAAATATTGTTTTAGAGTATATATATATATATATATCATTAATAAAAGAATACCTTCACGGATGTGGCACCCACAAGCCTAATCTTGTCTCATACATCAACATTGTCTCAATACATGAAGAAATCTCAATCGCAAATATATACGAAATTTTCTTCCAATCGGATCCCACTCCTGTTGTCACAATATATCATTGTCATATCCAAAACTTGCTCACGCAACACTTCAAAGAGCTTCCTTAACTAAACTACCTCACATCCAACCATGCTAGCAAGAGTGTACTCAACCTTGTCCGTGCTTAAATCTATAAACTTCTGTTTCCTACTCATCCAAGATATCAAGCTAAAGTAGCACCTAGATGTGCTCTTCGTATTTCCAACCCAATCATAAGTGTATCCATGCAGACTCATATCTTCGAAAGTATATCTCATTATCGTTTATCTCGAATTCAAATGCCAGCTCCCTCTTATGCTCAATCATTAGAGGCTCACTACCTGTCAAGAATAGATCGTTAACATATAAAATCAAAATCAATGGCATAACTTGAACCAACTTATAGGTTCAGATCGATATTGCTTCTAGGCTTCACCAGGAAACTGTCAATACAGAGATGTCAGGCTCAGGGAGCTTGTTAAATTATACAATGCTTTCTACAATCATAAACCTTGTTGGTTAATTTCTCCTTAAGAGATCTTAGCAACATCAATGCCATCCAACATGTCAAGATTTTGACAAAACAATTTTATATGAGTGGTGAAACTATAAATAAATAGGTGGGATCTCATTAAGGGTCTATCCCTTTGAATGAAAAACCTCTTTAATGACAATCAATCATGACATCAACTTGTTTGTCATGCATCAACAAAACTGTTAGATCACAAAGACAGATTACATCAAGTTTTCATATCATAGTTGTGACAAGTCTTTATCAACTATTCAATTTTATAAGCCATCAATCATTCATCAAGGGTTAGTGTTATGATATCAAGTCAGGGCATCCACAATGTCAAGTCATGCAGCAACAACTTATGAGAACCATATCAAGGTGAATCAAAGAGAATTATTTGATCTTGAGCATTAATCTTACAACCACACTATTCCCATCAGGGTAAACATAATTATTATAGGTACTATCAACAATATTGAATTTATTGTATATCTTGATACTATAGCATGCACTATCACATTGAATAGGAATCAATGTTGCACATAAAATATGAATCAAGACTTTACTGAGGGTGAGATTCTTGTCATAGATCAAGGCTCGTCTTGATATTACAACTAAATCAAAACATAATTGTACATACCTTGTAATATTCATATATCTTTGTAGCACATACATGTCATGCTCAGATTCCTTCTCTAGATTCTTCTTTTCTACAACATCCCATCACTTTATGTATGGGATATTTTCTTCCTAAATGATCTTAAAAAAAATATCTACCACATCTTCAACATGAAGTTAGAAATATTAAAATATTCAAATATGCAGGAAGGTTAAGCAATGGTAAATTTAAACAAGAGCCAAATAAAAAGGAACTAATTCTAGAAGGAACTTATCTCTAACGAGGGTTGAAGGAAGATGCCATTTCCTCTTGATTCTGTCACCAAGAGCCTTCAGAAGAAGTGCAATCATTCGTAGAATCACTATTCCTTTCTTACTAATGAGGTACCACAAGTCATCAATCATATATCACAGAGATTGTCAAAGGAGGAGATGCCTCAATTTCCAACAACCAAATCAAACATACTCTCTTCTGGAGTGAATCTAGGGTTATGTTGAATCTGTCACAGATGTCGATCCTACTAGTGTTTTGAGACTTCATCATATCCAAGTCCTTCCAAATATGCTCCACGGGCTACTTCCAAACCCTAATCGCCAAACCCTAATTTTTTTGTTTAAAACAATATTTCCTAGGGTTTCCTCCCAAACCATAGCATTCTTTTAGGTCTCCAACATCTTTACTTGATTCCATCTTCACAGGGGTGATGAGTATTATTTAGCCTAGCTCTGATACCATGTTAATTTTTATTAGGGATTCATTGTTTTTTTTCTTTGATAATTGCATTTATATATGCTTTTCATCAGTTATATATTCATTCACCCCATAACATCAACACATCATATGCAATTTTGTAGAAAGAACAACATTATCAACAATGCATCGGAATAATAAAAAGAACATCAGAAGAAAAAAATACACACTCATAAAGATGCCAGTATTGGTTGTAAACTAGGGCAAAACTCCACAATGTGGAAAGCCCAAAATTCTTTTTCTTCTTCTATTAGATTTCATCAATAGATCAACTTAGATACAAAATACAATTATAGAGAGATACATCAACAATAATGTTACTACCCACAATTTAGAATTAGGGTTCCAGATGACAAAGGGGATGCATGAGATGGAGCCATAAAAAAGAACCAATACCAAAATTTTTCATACTGCCATAGTGCCAATTCCAACCATATTATTGTGTTGTGTCTTCCTGTTCTTTATACAGTGATACCATACATCCAATGATGCCATATATACAAAAGAATGATATCAATATCATATATATTTCTGAGGAAGGGCTGAGAAGCTGGGGCCACATACATATCCAAGACTAACCAAATTGTACTATCATATAATGTTCTATGATGCCAAGCAAGGAACGATATGAGAGATGATGCCATATTATAGAGAAGCAAAGCACATCGATGCCAACTTCATATGTATATACACTTTCAATCGATCATACATGTTGTGGTTATGTTACATCAAACTCACTTTATATATACGATACTAGTAATACTTTTATATACACCAGAGCTAAGAGCAATAACAGTCGTGAGTGTTTTATGCAACAATGGTGAGATCAAGATACATACCATAGAGTAAGACGATAACCACAAATATTTGAAAGCATACTTAGAGCTGCGATGTTGATCAATATGATGATTGCACTATAAAATAAAGTGATGCCAAGATTATGTATCAAAGATTGATGCCAAGATGGAAGGAAATGCAAAAAATTAGAGCGATGGAAAGACTGAGTGTGACGAATACTGATACCAAAATGGAAGGCAATGCCAAAATTAGAGTGATGGCAAGACTGAGCGTGACGAATACTGATACCAAGATGGAAGGCAATGCCAAAACCAAGAGCGATGCCATGCATTGACCACAACGAGTTACAGTCACAATGTGATGTATTTACTGTGACAAGTCAGGAGCAAGCCTACAAATATATATGTGTGTGTGTGTTTGTGTGAGTGTGTGTGTGTGTGTGTGTGTGTGTGTGCGATTCATAATATACCGAGTCTATCCAATGGTCGAGTAGAGCCATGAGTTGACTACAATGAGTCACTGTCGTAGAGTGATGAGTTGTCTGCAGAAAACCATATAAAAGTGCCACAGAGCCTCAAGTAAAGTAATACATACCAAAATTCACAGATAAGGTAGCACTACACAGATAGCGAGCCAGAGAGATAACCCAAAAAATGAGAACTATGATCCACAGATAAAATACGAGCCCTTTAATGAAAAATATTTATTTTTAAATCTCGGATATTCCCAAGTTCAATTTTCACACTCTCCTCCAATGAGTTACACGACTCTTCTTTATATATAATTCGAGGGGGAGTAATTGAAATTATAAATTGGAGGGAATTTACAAAATTTGGATATATATATATATATATATATATATATATATATATATATATATATATAAACATATATATAAACAATTACTTGCCCAATTAATTTGTTATCACATCGGTGCAATGGTGATATTAATAATAATTTCCTTTCTTCCAATTGATTATAACGTGGGCTTTGTTTGGGGCTATGGGGAAATCCATCCCATAGCTGCCCAAAATTCAACAGTTGAACAATTGATCTCTCCTTCATAATACATGAGTAGAAAAAAGAGAGTATATATGTCTACACTATGAACAAAATAGCTAGAATCAACTACATCACATTACATTGAGCAGAAGGAAGAAAGGTTTGGTGATTGTGCTTGATACTTTGTAGGGACACATGGAAAGTTACAAGTTTCTCCTCATAGAGGTATTGGTCGCTCTAGAAAGCACTCTCACTTTCATTCTATACAAGGAGAACAAAGAATAAATAAAGGTGCATATTTTTAAGAGTATATTTTGCTTTTAGGCTTGAATAATTGTAAATTTTTGTAGATGTCCTATGCTTGATGCAACTTTACTTTTTATCCCAATATCAGTCAACAATCACATAAACAATAAAGTAAAATGCTGATAGAACATATCAGTAGATCGACAGAAGACAAGCCAAAATATATAAGTGTGTTGGTGCGTTACAACAGTCAGCAGGATGTTTCAACCAACAAAGTCTCAATACGGTCAACCAACCAGAAGTGTCACACAACCCTCTAGGACAGTCAAAACAGTGAACCCCAAAAGTCAACAAAAGTCAACGTTGTCAGTGAACGGTCAATGCAAACAACAGCAGCAGCAAGGTCAACATAGCCAAGTCAAAGTCAACGTCCAACCTCAAGAATTGTGCCAAAAAATGCGGATTCATAAAATTGAAAGTTTGGGAGAATTTCAAGTCAATTTGACCATGCGTTGACCAAAGTCAACACTAGTCAATGCTGCGGTAAACCCTAGACCAAAAACAAAAAAGTCTCCTTGCTGCAATTTCCCATGTGTGAAGAGAAGAACCTCCAAGTGATCAAACCAATCAGATGAGGAGAGAGAAATGTGTGAGGATGTGATGAGTGAAAATGTCCTCCAATGTTGACCATTATATATCCAACAATGAGGGTGTGTGACACAACTGTTGGGGCTTCAATCCTTCAGGCCAACCTGCACATATTTTGAATAAATTCAAAATAAATGTTCTGCGCATTGGATCAAGATGATCTTTAGATTGATCTTGCACCTCTCTAAAAGAGGAGTCCAACAAAAATATTGGCATCTTCATCTGAGCATCACAACATGGAGTTTGGACTTAGTTGTCCAAAATTAACACTCCCTCTCAACTAGGGAGAACTCCATCCCCACCTGTACAATCCAAACATCATGCGTCATCCTGCCGTAACTTGCTTTGCTGGCTTCTTTATTTCAAAACAAAGGTGGGTCAATCACAAAGACATCATTCCCAGCTAACAGATTCAGCCCAGAGGTCCAAAACCTCTATAGGACTCAAAAAGAGTCTCATACCAACTCAGAGTTGGTTTATCTGACCTAAAGTCAGCAGGAGGTCCAAAACCTCACTGTACTTGATCCCAGATCAAGTGGTTGGACCGTGCCATCCTAGATAGAGATTACGGCAATCTCAGATGCGTTCATCAGTATTTGCTACTAGTCTCTAGCTTTTCCCACCTCACTGGACAAATCAGAGGTACTTCCCATGAGCCTTGAACTCAATGGGTAGGATGCATGAGGGGCACAGATCATGAGAGGTGAACCAACTCAATCATCATAACGGTGGGGCAGAAGCACACCAACAAGGTTCGGCAAGCCTAGCCCTATGGTTGCTTATAGCTTCGAGAAGCTATCCCCAAATCCCCCCAGAGCTCCCAGAGCTCATAGTCTAGCATGATCCTCAGAATAGGGCGTTCAACGATACCAAGATTCTCATGGAAGGTTAGGAACTTGACCTTCCCCAGGGGCTTTGTGAGAATATCCGTGACCTGCTCATCAATTCCTATATGATCGAGCCTTACGGCACCTCGCTATACCATATCCTGGATAAAGTGGTACCTGATATCAATATTCTTGGATTGATCGTGCAACACAGGATTCTTGGACAACCGAATCCCACTCTGGTTATCATAGAGTATCACGGTGATAACTAGCACATGCCCGAACAACTCACTGAAGAGCTTTTGCAACCAGACTGCTTCACAAAAAATCATACTCGCTGCAATGTATTCGGCCTCTGTGATGCTCAAAGCCACCAACTTATGCTTCCTGCTCATCCATGATATCGAAGCAGAACCAAGTGTGAAGCAACATCTCGATGTGCTCTTGCGATCCACCACACTGCCAGCCTAATTGACATCAATATATCCATGGAGTGTCACTCTCTCGATAGTGTATCTCAACCCATGGTTTATCGTGCCCCGAAGATATCTCAACAAATTCTTGGCACCAACCCAATGAAAGTGATGAGGCTCAACCATATGTTGACTCAAAGTGTTCACTGCAAAATATACGTTCGAACAGGTGTTCACTAAGAACATCAGGGCCCGTATGAGTTGACGATACTCAGAAGGATTTGATAGCACGGGCCCAATAGCATTGCCACTCAACTTATTGAAGTTGAGCTCCATCGGTGTCGACACGGACTTACAGTCCACCATACCAAATCTTTCTAGAAGCTTCACAATATATTTTCCTTGAGAAATGAAAATCTCGCCAGGTCTCTCCCAGACCTCCAGGCCTACGAAGTATTGCATCAATCCTAGGTCCTTCATCTCGAACTCAGCGATGAGCTCCCTCTTGCACTGATGAATGAGGGTCAACACCTGTTAGGAAGAGGTCGTCCACATACAACACCAGAATGAGAGGCTTTTCTCTATCAACCTTGAAGTAAAGGTTTGGATCAACATTACTACGAGTGAAGCCCAGCTTCATCAGGTAGCTATCTATCCTCTCGTACCAAGCTCTGGGAGCTTGCTTCAACCCATAGAGGGCTTTCTTCAACCTACAGACATGGTTGTCCCGATCCCAAACTTCTCACCCCAGAGGTTGCTCCACATGCCCCCAGAGGTTGCTCCACATGCACCTCTTCCTCTATTGCACCATGCAGAAATGCGGTCTTCACATCCATTTGATGAAGACTCCATCCCTGCGTAGCAGCAAAGGCTATGATAGATCGGATGGTGGTATATCGAGCCACAGGTGCAAATATGTCATCATAGTCTACGCCTTCCTTTTGAGAGAAGCCACGGGCAACGAACCTTGCCTTGAACTTTTCAGCACTTCCATCAGATCCATGCTTGATCATGTAGAGCCATTTCGAGGTGACAATTTCTTTGTCCTCCGGTCTTGGGACCACATCCCAGACATCATTCTTCATTATGGACTCATACTCTTCGTGCATAGCATCCTTCCAGGCTTGATGCTTTACGGCTTCCTCAAAAGATCCAGGCCCAGATTGTACGATAGTACTCATGGTTGCTAGATACCCTTGTTTTCTATTCAGCGTCTTGCTTTCATTGAATGTCTCCCTTAGGGCCATATGTCGCTCGACATCCTCGAGAGTGTCCCTGAGCCATGATGGTCTTTTCCTCATTGAAGGAGGTGGATCATTCGGGTCCATCAGTCCTTCAACATCGAGCATTGTCTCATCCTTCGGTTCTTCTTGATTTCCAGGCCTTGCTTCATGATCTTCCTCAGATCTCGAAAGATTGACTACTTTCCTTAGGGAAGCATCTTCGTCAAAGGTAACATCGTGGCATATCTCCACTTCCCTTTGACTAGGCACATATATTCTATAGGCCTTCGAAGTTTCATTGTAGCCCACAAACATTCCCTTCTTCCCAAAAGCATCCAGCTTGCTCCTCTTCTCCTTCGACACATGAAAATAAACAAGACATCCAAAAACTCTAAAATGTGAGACGTCAGGTTTCTTACCAGAGAAAACCTCTTCGGGAGATTTGGAGTCCAGGGCTGAATGCGGGCATCGATTTTGTATGTACACAACAGTGTTCACAGTTTCTCCCCATAGAAACTTCGGTAGACCTTGCTCACATAGCATGGCACAGGCAGCTTCCACAATGGTCCTATTCTTTTGTTCAGCGACGCCATTCTGCTCAAGAGTATAGACAGTTGTGGTCTCCCTCTTGATGCTAGCTTCTTTGCAAAAGTTCTTGAACTTGTTCATCTCATATTCAGTGCCATTATCGGTCCTTAATATCTTGATCTTCTTCCCTGTCAGATTTTCCACCAAGGCTTTGAAGGTATGGAACCAGATGAAAGCCTCATCCTTCTTCTCCAAGAAGTATATCCAGGTTTTGCGAGAGAAGTTATCTATGAATGTCATATAATAAGAACATCCTCCTAAGGATGTCATGGGCAGCATACCAGACAGATCAGAATGTATCAATTGTAAGACATCAGATGTCTTTGTGACACTTGAGGGGAAAGGTCCCCTTGTATGCTTTCCTTCGGCACAACCCTGACATACACCTTCATGATTATTTGAGAACTCGGGCATCCCCGTCACCACCTTCCTTGCTTCGGGAAGGGCCTTGTAGTGAAGGTGTCCAAACCTCCGGTGCCATAGTTCAGTCTGTCGGATAGTATCACATGTCATCGCTCCTAGTGGACTTCCTCCAACCTGGTAGAGTGTATCAACTCTAAACCCAATCGTGATAGCTTCCTTGAAGCTCTTCTTCCACATGCGCACCTTTCCATCAGTGAATGCCACATTGAAACCTTTGTCTTCCATGGCCAATATAGACACAAGGTTCTTCTTCAAATTAGGTACATAGAGTACATCCTGCAAGTGGAGGACTTGACCTTGAGACAAGTGGAGGGTCACAGTCCCTGTCCCTTTCACGGGATATGTGGCATTATCTCCAAGGATAATTTCCAGATTAGTATCTTTCTCAACCATATCAGAAAGTGCTTCCTTGAACCCAGTGATGTGCCTTGAGGCACCACTATCTATCAACCAGACATCCATAGTGTCGGGTGGAGATGCAGCAGAGAGGGCAAATACAAGAATGAATTCATTTCTTTTATCAACAACATTTGATTCCTCGTACCTGGAATTTCTCAACCTTTTGAAAGGTTGACCATTTCTGCCGGAGGGAGCCTTCCTCTTTCCCTTGAACCTGTTGTTCCTTTGATTGCCATTCCTTCGGTTGTTGTTCTTGACATCATCATCGGGAGAATCCTTCTTGAAAGGGCATTCTCTAGCATAGTGACCTAGCTTGTGACAAGTGTAACACTTGCCCTTCTTTCCTTGGGCCCCTGCTCGTCCTTTGTTCCTTGGACCACCAAAGCTCTTCTTCCTAGAATGAGCAGCGAAAGCAGCATTTCCTTCATTTTCATATTCCTTCATCCTTGTCTCTTCTTGTACGCATCTCGATAGTACTTCATCAAAGTCAGGTATGACATTGTTATTGAGAATAGTAGTGTTGAACACATGCCATTCGGATGAGAGACCTCCAAGTGCGGTGAGAAACATCTCTCGATCAACTATTGTCTCCCCAGTAGCCAGCAGATTATTCATGATCTCAGTCAGCTTCAGAAAAAATGATTGAACAGACTCATCCTTGCCTTTCTTCAGATTCTTCAATTGATTCTTGAAGAATAGGACTTGATTCGCATTGTTGGCCTTGAACATGTTGACCAACTTATCATACATCTCCTTGGATGTGCCCAGCTCAGAGATGTAGGCAACCAGACTCTTATGAATTGAGTCCCTGATCATCAACTTTGCTTTGATTTCCCCCTTCTTGTACTTTGATTTGGCAGCAGCAGTTGCAGTGGATGGAGGCTCTTGGATTTTACCCTGCACATAGTCCATGACATCTTGGTCTTCCAACATAAGATCCAATGTCATCTTCCAGGCATGGAAGTCATCCTTCCCAGTGAATTTGTCATCAACCTTAAAGCCATTGTAGTTAGAGGAACCCATGTTCTTCTTCGGTGATTGCTACAAACTAGGGCTTTGTCTTCATCCCACTTCTGACACCATGTAAATTTTTGTAGATGTTCTATGCTTGATGCAAATTTACTCTTTATCCCAAGATCAGTCAGCAATCACAAAAACAAAGAAAGTAAAATGTTGATAGAACATACCAGTAGATCGACAAAAGACAAGCCAAAAATATATAAGTGTGTTGGTGAGTTATAGCGGTCAGCAGGATGCTTCAACCAACAAAGTCTCAATACGGTCAGCCAACCAGAAGTGTCACACAACCCTCTAGGACAGCTAGATCAGTCAACCCCAAAAGTCAACGAAAGTCAACGTTGTCAGTCAACGGTCAACGCAAATAGCAACAGCAGCAAGGTCAATGCAACCAAGTCAAAGTCAACGTCCAGCCTTGGGAATTGTGCCAAAAAATGTGGATTGAGGAAATCAAAAGATTGGGAGAGTTTCAGGTCAATTTGACCATGCGTTGACCAAAGTCAATGTTGGTCAACGCTGCGGTAGAAACCCTAGGCCAAAAACAAAATTTTCTCCTTGTTGAAATTTCCCACGTGTGAAGAGAAGAGCCTCCAAGGTGATCGAACCAATCAGATGATGAGAGAGAAATGTGTGAGGATGTGATGAGTGAAAATGTCCTCCAACGTTGACCAATTTATATCCATCAATGAGGGTGTGTGACACAACTACTGGGGCTCCAAACCTTCAAGCTGACCTGCACATATTTTGAATAAATTCAAAATAAATGTTCTGCTCATCGGATCAAGATGATCTTTAGATCGATCTTGCACCTCTCCGAAAGAGGAGTCCAATAAAAATATTGGCATCTTCATCTGAGCATCACAACATGGAGTTTGTACATAGTTGTCCAAAATTAACAATAACGACCCCGAGTCTCTCAAGTCATGATTGAGTAAGACAAAAAAACCTCTTAAGCCTTACCTCTTCTCCACTGCAATTCACCTCTTTAGTTATGGTTAATGGCAAATTCATTACTTTAAGATCACAATGTTGATTACTTATGAAACACCTTATGAAATACTCTTGAATGGAGTGACTGAAGAATGATTTCATTTTGTTTCATACATCTTAAGCCATGGTTTCCATTTTCAACATTGATATTTCTATTGCATAGACTAATCTTCCTTTTGATGTACCATTTACACTTTGCAAATAGGTTAATGTTTACATTTCTACAAATAGGATTAACATTTACATTCATCCAAAGTAGAATAGCCTTTTCCTTTCTTCAAAAGTAATAAGGATTGCCTCTTTACAAAAGTAATTAGACTTCTTTTTTGCAAATAGAGTAACATTTCCATTTATGTAATTTGTTTAGGCTTGGATTTCATGGCACTCACTTTATTGGATCAGATCAATGTAAGAAGGACAAATTTCATGTTGCACATATAGTAATGACACTTCTTAAGTTTGTACGAACCTCGGGTTGATAATTTAAGCTGGTAGCCTTGGGAGTTGCAGCATCCTTGTTGCAATACTGGGGCTCATCACTTTTTCGCGTCGTTGTCGGGGAGGTGTCAAATTATGCATTGTTTTCTTCCATAGTTGATTCATTTCTTTTGCTTTCTGCAAGAACAAAAAAAGTCATTAGGAGTATTTCATTTCAAAGACAGAAAAAATTGCATTTCAATAGCATTCTTATTCAAAAATATTATAAAAAAACCAAAAAAATACTTCTCCAACACCAAACCCCCCCCATTTGATCACATGGTGCAGTAATAACCACATCACCATCCACTTTTGCAGGTAGAAGAAGGAGATGTGGCAGAGAAGGTAGAAGAAATGGATGGAGATAATGACAATGAAGAAGATCCTCTTGCATTTCCCATTCAAGAAAATGATAGCAATATTCATATGAAGAACATCCCTCCATATTTTCTTCTCAACTTCCATGGTATGAGGTCAGAGGATCTGGAAACCTTTCTCTTTGAATTTGAAATCCTTTCTAGATCTTATGGTTACTTACTGAACACTCAAAAATTGAGATTGTTTCCAGCAACATTAAAAGATAGAGATCTTAAATGGTTCATGAGTTTAGGGACTAATTCAATAATATCATGGAATGATATGAAAAATATATTTCTAGAAAAATATAAAGATTACGATCTTAAAGAAGAAATATTTAGAATGAATCAAAAAGAAGATGAGAGCCTTGAAGATCTGATAGAGAGATTTATGTATAATGTTAAGAGGGTCAAATTACATCATTTAGGATTTGACACACTAAAACCCCTATTACTTAGAACAATTAGGGATGAGTGCATTGATCTCCTTGATCTCATGGATAGATATGATGTCTACCAATTATCATTTGAAGAAATTTGTGAAACATGCAAGTACATATCAAGGGAAAGGGAAAGAGTAAGTAAATAAACATCAAGATTGGTAAGTCAAGCTGAACTTGGAAATTTGCTTGATAACTTTAAAACAAAAATTCTTAGCAATCTAAGCGAACAAGTAGAATATTAAGAATGCAAGATGAGCAAAAAGAAGATGCTGATATTTGTGTTGTCCATGCAAATTCACATGTTATTAAATATTTCCCATCATTACCAAGGTTGAAGGAAGTTTACTAAGAGGACAATGGAGCAAGTCAATCACCAAATAAGCTATGTTATGTAGCTCCAAGAAGACGATGGAAACCTAGTCAACTTGCTATGATGCAAGAACCTAATTCATAATTTAAAGGTTATGCACAACCATCTCAAATTAATTGGAACACACCATTTCCTTGGAAACCTTGGCCATCTCAACCCCAAAACCAATCTTGGAAACAACGTTGGAAAGGAACTTATGGGAAAAATCCACAATATCCTCAATATTTTCGTCAATATAGTCCACACCCAATTTCATGCTATCCCTACCATCCACCTACACTAGAACCACAACCCCAACCACATCCATCTCAAATATCCACTCCCACTCAACTACCTGTACCACCATTTTTGAATCCAAACAATGAAGTAACTCAACCCACTTACAATGTCAAGGTACAAAACTTCCCAACAACTCCTGTTGATCTAAATGGTATTCATCTTACATCAGGAAGAGTATTGAAAAAAATATATTTTCCTAATGTTAATGAAGAACAACATCTAGAAGAAGAAGATCCAAAAGAATCATGTATCGCATTTTATGGAGAGCAACCATTGGAGCTTGAGATTGAAGAGTTTTTGTTATGTTTACCATCAAATCCTTTATGTGTTTAAGGGACTAAATAAAAAAAAGTAGAAGATTTCAATGGCACAAAAGACGAAGACATGAAGAATGATCTAGATGAGTAAGCGAATCAGGGGCATCAAAACTATATTGAGGTTTGGTTCCAGAAAATCAACAAGATGGAGCATCACACTCTTCTTCAACAATGTTTGATATCATCAAAGTCAAAGAATTTTGTCTCTAATACATGTCGAATCATATGTTTCAAGCCTACACATGAGTTTATTTGTCATCTTGTTATGCACATGGATCCATTGGAAATATTCCTACACTTGAAAGAGATTTTTTTTTCCAAGTAGAGTAGAATAGGAAAAAAAGAAATAAAAAATGGAAAAAGAGAGAAAAAAAGGAAAATAATAAAATCTCAAGTGAAGACCTTTTTTGAGACGCCTGTGATTGGCTCATTGATTGAAAACCTCCATGAGGTAGTCAATGGGTTGGAAAGTAAAAAAGGAAAAAAGGAAAAGATTCTAGGTGAAAACCTCCTTTGAGATGCCTAGGCATACCTACAAGTTGAAAGACTCATTGAGACAACTAATGGGCCTCGGAAAAAAAGGAAAAAAAAAATAAAAATTAAAAGAAAAAAAATTTTTCTCCATGTATCTATCTTTGATAAATGCAGGTGCTCTCCAACCTTTGCAAGCAACAAAGCACCATAAAGAAAAAAAATGATCAAAAACCTAGTCAAAGTTAGTCAAACTTGGGCTTTCTCCTCCTTTTCCCAAGTGCTCCAACAAGACCAAGGCCATGTAAATACATCACCCTAATCCATTTCCAACATCCGCCCATCATTTCCAAGCCTTTCCCATTCATTTCCCTCGCTGTCCAAAAATGCTACATGAGGCAAAAATACACTGGGAAAAAAATGTTTTTACCATATCTTGAAAAAATTTGCATTCATTGGTCGAGTTGTTTCATGGGGAGAGGCTCTCAAATCCTTGAACAATAATAAGGATATCATTGTTCTAAAAGCTGAAAAAGGGGGCGTTGCCGTTATTCTTAACAAAAATGATTATCGAAGAAAAATGCTAGATCATTTGTATAATAGCGGGAGCTACAAGAAATTGAATACGAATCCCCTAAAAAAGATTTATAAAACAATTTCTATAGCCATAAAATCTTGTAGCACTGTTAGCTCCCTCAGTAAGAAGCTCATTGAGAATAACCCTCTCACTCCTAGGATTTATGGTCTTCCAAAGATCCATAAGGAAGGGGCACTCATGCGCCCCATAGTCAACACCATAAGAGGGCCGACTTATCTTCTCGCTAAACTTTTAGCCAGTAAGCTCAAACCTCTTGTTGGCTGGAATGAATCCTTTGTCAAATATTTGTCTTTTTTTATTAACGAGTTAAAGGGTATAATAATGGATTCTGGTGATAAGTGATGAGCCTCAATATTGCAACAAGAATGTTGAAACTCCCAAGGCTATCAACTTTAATTATCAACCCAGAGTTCGTACAAACTTAAGAGCCGTTGACACTATATGTGTAGCATACAACGTGTCCTTATTTATTTTATTTGATGTAATGGCGTGAATTTCATGAAATCAAATCTTAAACTAATTGCATAAATGGAAATGTTACTTTGAAAAGAAATTAATCAACAATTTGTGATTGAAATCTTAGGAGCATGAATTCAAATAAATAGGCCTAATCTAATTTGTAAGAATTAATGTACTAAGTGGTTTTTATTCTTCCTCAATCATGGGTTTAGATTCTAGGGGTCATGATTCAAGCCTAAGGGACAAAAACCATGCTTTGGGAGCAACTCTAGTCAAGTTTACTCGTGTTATAGGAAGTTTCTATAGGAAGTCTTGTAGATGCTACAGGAAGAGATAACTCACCTAATGACCAAGTAAATCAAATGAAAATTAGATGGTACAATTTTTTTTATTAAGTAGGATGTCTTATGACTCTATTCCAAGTGGAATCACTCTAAAATACCGTTGTTAACATGTGGTAAAAAATAGCAGAAAATTACTAATCTAAAAACTGGAAATTTAAGAACTAGTGAGCTAGTCAACCTATCAAATTCTTAACCTAATAAAGTGAAAATGAAATGGGGAATTTTTTGTTTTTTATTAATTTTAATGTTTTTTATGACCTAATCCAAGTGGAATCAATTCAAATGAAGCTTATTAACACATTCTAAAAAATAATAGAAAATTACTACTATTTTGCTAAAAGGGACTTCCAGAAATCCTAAATTTGTGAACTAGTAACCCAATCCAAGTAGCTCAATGATGAAGAATAATTTTCAAAGTTGTTCTAACGATGCATCGTGCTTGTGGCTCTGTAAATAACCTGCAAAAAACTCACTTCAAACATTTAACCAATATAACCTACAACAAAAGAACCATGAACAGTAAATGCGTAAACAAAAGATGCAAGTGAAAAATGCATTCAAAGGACATAGAGAAATTGTGAAAGAGGGATCTGAGACTCTTGAGATGGCCAAGTCCAAGGAGACTCAGAGTCCTATGGAAGAAACCAAGCTTTAGAAGCTAAAAATGGCACCAAACTTCATTATTTGAATCAATTCAATTACATCCCAAAATGAAAGTGGAACTGCAAAAAAACAAGTTTCCTCCACAATAAGACCAAGAAATACATGCCGCTAGAGGAAAATTCGAATTGGTACTTATAAAAGATGATGAGGAAACATTCTTCTTGAAAGGAGGAAGCTTTCCCCTCCAAAATCCCTCAAATAGTGGATCTGGTTCGCAACACTAGGCATCTGCATTAAATGTCAGGGAACACATTCCTAGATTTTTTTCAATCATTGGAGCTCCATAATTTCTCAATAATTTCATGATATTTTGTTAATTTATTATCCAATCTTGATCCTCATGTAGTAGGGATCAAATCCTTAGATTATCTCCTCCTCCAAATCTTCATAATATGCTCGATATTCTCACAATATTCTTCAAAAATAAATAATATTAGGCACAAATATGCAATTATCTTTAAAATTTCTTAAGAACATATTAAAGATAAAAAAACATGATTAAGTGTAGATAGAGAGATTTAATATAGCCTTTGTGTACCCAATAAAGGTTAGACGAGCCTTAACTTGTGTCTAATTTAGAGGCCCATCATACCCCCTACTGAAATGGTTGCTCATCCTTTGAGAAGCCTATCCATCTTCTTGCCCTATTGTTCTTCTTTTATTCCCCATGGTTGATATCATCATCTTGAATCCTATTGGTTCTTATAAAGCTTATTTTGGTTGTACATTTGTCTTAGGAGGCCCATTTTAGACCTCAAAAGTACTCTAATGAATACATGAATTCATGTATTCCTCATTTTTCGTGTAGCGGGGTCCATCGAAAGTATGCAACATGGGTACTCCTTAGATGAAGAATTTTTTTTTTTCATCCAACGAGTATTCCTGCTCGAAATTTGAGTAAAACCTTAGGGACATAAGTTGAAAAAGTAGTTTTATTTTTTTATCATTTTCTAATATTTTTTAACTTTTTACCCCAAAAATGGTGAATCATCCCCCATGATTAACATCATCACCTTGAATCCTATTAGTGTTTATAAATTTTATTTTGGTTGTAGATTTTTCTTAGGAGGCCCATTTTAGACCTCAAAAGTTCTCGAATGTCACTCCAACGGCGCATGCATTCGATTTGCCACCAATAACCAGACCGAATATGATGTAGTGATAGGTTTGTTAGTCGATGCCCTTAATCATCACATCCTTCATCTCCGTGTTTGTTTAGATTCCTTGCTACGTGTCCTACAATTGAATGGTGTTTATTGTGTGCATAACCATGTCCTATTTAGAAAATATCTACGAGTGAAGATTTTAGTACGTGAATTTGAATCCATTACATTCAGTCATGTTCGTAGAGCCCAAAATCACTATGTAGACACCATTGCAAATAACATTCTAGATTGGCATTTATCACATGCATTTAACCCAAGACAATCATAAAACAAAATGGCGAACCACAATCGCCATATAAAAAGATGCATATCCATATTATGTATCATCACATAAAATCATAAGTGTTTTGAGTCCACTACTCTAAATACATCTGACATGCCCATAACATGTTACAACAACAAAAATGGGACCCATATGTCCCTATCCCTAGTCACTGTTTGGAGGCTACTGAGCCAATGGCTCCGCACCACTAGCTTGTAGACCACGAACAACTTGACTGGCCATAGCGATGTACCACATGATCCCTCGCCACTCTGAAGGAAGACCCGTACACATTAGTATATCGATATTTTAGCTCATGCCACCCGCACTTTGATACATCAATCAATACCACATTACAACTGCAACGAAGATCCTCTAGCAGAGCCTCATAATCTGGTCTCTAGTGTGACGTCGATCCACTATGTTTCGTAGCCCCAGGCACTGTGGCTCATCTTGCATATCTTGTCGGTTTTACCAGTGCTATATCTGCATACCACAAGTTTTGTAATCAGTACCATATACACATTCTAGAAATTTTAAATGCACCAAAAAATAGCAACTTACACTTACCATTTGGTCCTCATGCTCGTTCGGATGGAAGTGGCAAGTCAATATCACCCTGATAGGTCATACCAATGTATGGATAATCGTCTATGTATCTTGGCATCTGATACCAATGCGCGAAAAACTTTGGTCGGAACACATGGTCGACTCCCCATCTCCCTCCTCAACACAGTAACAACCCCCATAAATTCATCTTGGGCTCCTGTGGGCCCCCATCACGGATTTGCACATGAGGACGGATGGGTGAGATCTTCTCAAAGAAGAAAGAGCATAGCACTGTCCCAAATGCACAGTTATGGTTCACCTATCGTTGCATAATGGAAGATGTCGTTTCACGAACGAAAACATCATCTAGGTCCACCCATGGTAGGTCCCTCTAAAAAACTCTCCACTAACATCATATGCCCCCCAGTGATGTGGTGGAATGTCTGGCTGTCCAAGATCCACAACACAGCTGCGATGACAGCCCGTGTCTCTAGCCTCTCTAGATCACTGATCATGATGGTCGTGCCCTTTGCATGAGAACTCGGTCCACAATGGCGGTCCACAAACTTTGTTATGTTCCTCCCATGAGGTAACACTGGATGTATATCCCCCACCACACCTAGTGGAGGGAGTTGGGTCAAAAGATATATATCCTAGATTGTGAGCTCAATCCTACACCCTTGCACCATAAAGGCCTCCCGGTCTCGATCTTAGTAGTTCACAATCCTCGATAGCAAGGTTTCGCCTGCCCTCATCAATGGGTTCTCTAACAACTTGAGAACCCCATAACTAGAAATCACTCCTCTCACTACCTAATTCCCCTAAATCTCAAAGCGAAGAGCATCCAACTCTCGTTCACACCAGTTGATCTTTAACTCTGCCATATCTACAAAGCATCATCATGTCATGTTAGTTTAGGGCTAAAAAAACTGCACCATATCATTTATGTCCCAGTCCTCATCAAACCAACAACCCAATCCATGTCTCAGCACCAGCTTACACTTTTGTGCCCAAAAATTGCGAGCTCATAGGTTTTCCACCTTTTAATGCGAGCCAAAATGTAGTTCAGGCCTGAAAAAAGTGTGATCCAGCCGTGAGAGAGGGTAGCGGTCTCCTACTGAACTCTAGGGCCCTAATCTGAAAAAATAATGCACTGGAAATGAAGAGTAAGGTTAGGCCATCTGCGTCCCATTGACAGATCATGATTTTCACTATCGGTTTGTCCGCTACGATATCCACAAGATTTAGGGCCTTCTCCTCCTCTCCAAATTCACCATAGCTCACTTAGCAAATGAATTGAAATTGGAGGGCAAACCCCATTTTATGGGAAAAACCCCAGTTTTTCCGTCGCCCATTGCGACCAAACTGTAACTTGGTTTGAAAAACTGTTAGCACCATTGGAAATATCTCACTGAGTACTATAATGGGTCTTCTTTTGTTTTGGTAATTTGACACTTCACCTGGAAGCCAATTTTTCTATGAAGTTTCACTTTGTCGCCCATTCAAATCGAATTTCTTCATATGCGTTTCTTGTACTATGGCACCACTTTTCCTTGGCACTTGTTGCCTCGTGTGTCGATTTACGTCATGAGTAACCATTCTTTACTCATGTTTTCATGGTCCCCCTGGACCTATCATGTGTGGAAGCATAATCGAGTCACCCTTGTTCAGAGCATCCGAGTTGAGTCATCCTCGCAGTCATGGAGTCTGTCTTGAGTCCCATTATCTCTTATTACTGTATTCCATCCATCTTTGCATCACATTCATTATGTGTTTCCCATATGGGCCTCCAGTCATACTGCCCCTTATCCCCTCCGGAGTCGAGTCAGTCGCTGTTAGGTCAACCATGATTTTTATGCTCTGACAAGGGAAGTCGTTCGTCTGCCTCTGAGTTCCCTTCCTTCCATCATTATCCCTGGTGTCAGTGCATCATTTGCTCTACTATGATCCCTCGTGCCTTAGTTAAGGATTCCTCATCACCTTAGCTATGGCAGGCCGTATTTTTTCGACTTTAGCACATTCATTCCATAAGAACAGTCTAGAGGGCGGTGTGCCTTGGTTCCAACATTCATTATTGTTCGATACTTCAAATCAAGCAAAGGGAATCACTATTTCCCTTTGACTTGGTTGTTTCTCACTTGCTCGACCCCAACTCATTATTGCATGATTGAGAATTGTACACTTGATGGTACGATGATCCAACAGATTGTACCAGTGATTCTTGGGTGTGTGTGAGATGTTTTAGACCTCATGAGGGGTTAGCCCTTCAGGTAGCCCCCCACATGCCCGAATGACCTCAGATTATGCTCCAACCTTAGATGCAGTTCCGCAGATTTGATGGGTTTGGTTGTAGCCGGTTGCAATGCCCATAACATGCATGTCTCATTCAGATGATCCATTCAGCTTTGCAGATCCCTTTCCTGTTCAACATGGCTTTTTTGGTTATTGTACCCATCCCCCCCTCCCCAGGTCATATGGAGGGGCATTGTATCTCATGTACTCATACGTTATTGTCTTCAGTCCTTGATTTATTTTTCCAAGCGCATTATGTATATGGGACCCATTATATTACTTTCTAGCCCATTGATTCTAGCATGTCATATAACATGTATCTTACATTCTGTAGCTCGGTCCCACATTGTTGGGCTTATCATTATTATTTGTACTTAGTTATCTCGACGGGTATGGGTATGCCTCCCTCGACTCACTGAGATCATGTACTACAACCTAAAAGGAGACTTATATCAGTTAGTGTGTCTCTCCCCCTCGGTTCTTGTCCTCTCTTGCTTCGCTTCATTTATGTCTCTCTCTCTCTGACTCCCTATCAATGTGTAGTGATTGTGTTCTTACAATGTACTTCGGTCATACGATTTTCTCGTAACACTTGTATGTTGCGGGGCAATCTGTTATCACCAAAAATTGATCACCTAACCATTTTTAACTAGGTGGATCGAGGTGCACCATGTAAGAGCAATTTTACCATAGTAAAATTGCTTTCACTATACGAAATAATTTAATAAACCATATTTTATTAAGTTATTTCTTGCTAAAACAAGAAACCCCATGAGGAATAATGAATAAATCATTATTTATTTGATTTTCCTCTAGGAATAATTAATTAAACCACTGTTTAACTAATATTCCTTGTCACATTTGACCCAATTATGAGAAATAATTAGATAAATCATTATTTTTCTATTGGAATAATTAATTAAATAATTATTTAGTTATTATTCATTGTTAAATTTGACTAGATCACCTAGGAATAATTAAACAAATCATTAATTGTTTATTATTCTTTAACCACATTTTTGAAATGATAAATAAATCATTTATTGTTTATTATTTCTAAATAAAGGTATTTAACCAGTTTAAATATATTATTTCCCTCCAACAAAATATAATAAAATATTCCAAGCGGTTAAATCTAGATTATGATTAATAATATTTTATTATTATCCATTCTCAAGAATAACTCAATATTTTGTTATAAATAGGAGGGATTTTCCATTCATTTTTCACTTTGATCATTCTCATTGTAGCTACCATTTTATTTTTCCATCTGTAACTCCCACTTGAGTTCATCACATATGTTGGGTTTTCATATCATTGAGAGAGAGACTCACGAAGTTGAAGCATCGAGGACAACCAAGAACCCATCCCATTTGAGGGGGACTAGTAACATTTACTTGTTTCCTACCAAGCTTCCGTTGGATATTCCAAAATTCGAAGGGAAGACTGGTGAAGATCCAGCTAACCATGTCACAACTTTCCACTTATGGTGCTCATCTAACTCCCTTATTGATGATTCAATTAGGTTGAGATTGTTTTAGTGCACCTTGACTAGAAATGCTGTTAAGTGGTACATAGAGCTTATTGGGAACACCTTTGCTTCGTTTGGTGAATTGACTACCATGTTCTTGAATAATTTTCAGTTGTTCGTTTAGTATGACGCTGGAACTGAGATTTTGGCCAACTTCCAGCAAGATAAGGCAACTCACATTTCTGACCATATTCAGGAATGGAGGAGAAGGAAGAGGCTCATTAAAGCCTATATTCCTAATGAATTCCTTCTTTAATGGTTCTTAAAATCCTTACAGCCAGAAATCTCAAAGGATGTATCTCTTTATGGGGTATTTACTGAAGAGCAGGGTATCTTCAGAGCATAGAAATTAGAACTTATCTATTATCAGTCTGGGATTCTTAATAAGAGTTTTCTAGATGCTCCTCATTCCAAGATAGATTTAGCCAAGCCGAAGCCAGGTTCCCATGTTAACAAGCTAGTTGGTTCGATCGATAGTAATATGGCTAACCTTTTGAATCAATTGCAACAATTGTCTTTACAAACTGCTACTTCTATTCAGGCTACGCCGTCAGTGTCTATGCCTTCCCAGCGTTTGATGATTAATGTTGTACAATCCTCTAACCCCAAAGGAAATCAACAATTTGATGGGAAGATGAAAGGAAATAATAAGAAAAATGATAAGGATGGGAAGGATAATGAAAACAAACCCAACAATAATGTTGGAGAGGGTAAAAGAGAGTCGAAAAAGAAAGTTAAGTTTCCTTGCAAATTGTGCAGAGGAGACCATCTCACCCATCTTTGCCCTAAGATTCAGGATGCTCAACATTTGTTGGCTCAACAGGGTTCTTCTAGTTCCCAGGCTGTGCTGACTAACCGTTTTCCCCAAGGGAAGCAAATTCTTGCCGGCACGAATGCAAATACTGGAGCTCCCACAGGGGGCAACCAAGAGGGGGAAAATTCTTCAAATTTATATATGATGAGTGCTCACATTGATGTCGCCACGAGATCACATGATTATGGTGAATCTGAATCTTCTAAGGCTAAGGTCGCTCCTGATGTTTTTGAGCCACTCCATATATAGAGGCCCGCAGTTGAGCCTATACCTCGCACGTCGAAAGGTTATGCTAAACATTCAACACTTAACCCTAATGCCAAGGAAGCTCAGAACTACTCCATTGTAGAAGACCTGGCTCAAAGTCCTTGTGCTATGTCTGCATTGGAGGTACTCCAGTCATGCCCAACACAAAGGAGTGTGCTGCTCACTGCGATCGAGGCAGTAGATCCAAAAAACCCTCTTATGATTACATTCGATATGTCAAATCTTAAGAAGAGCCTTCCTCATCATATGGATTTTCAGATTAAATATACGTATTGAAAGATCAATATTTTTCGAACTATAGTTGATGAAGGAGCTTCCACATGTGTCATGTCTATCTCATGTTGGAAAGCTATTGGATGTCCTCAAGTTGTTCCTTCACCTACACTCTTGACTACATTTGATGGTCATTCTCACAGGCCACATGGCATTGTTCCCGCCTTATCCATTTGTGTTGGGGGCAAGGTAGTCAATATCGAAGTAGAAATAGTTGTTGCTAATTTGGACTATAACCTTCTGTTCGGACAAAATTGGATTTATGAGATGGATGCCATTGTATCATCATTATTTCGCATCCTATGTTTTCCCCATGAAGGGAGAATCGTTACTGTTGATCAGATGGATTATTCTTCGATAAATTCCAATGCATCCTCTGATTCTACTGTTCCCTTGGTGAAGAATGCCAAGCAACCTGTGGAGAATATAGGATTCAGTATGTATGCATTGTTGATGGGTACCTTTGATCTTCCGCCTCCTGTTGTTCATATAAATTATATTTCATCTTTCGAGGTTCCTACCAGAATAGAGTTCTATCGAACTCATTATTTTTCGGATCCTTGGCCCTTACCCTCTTCTATGACCACATTAGAAGAAGGGCAAGTTGGTGGAATGACATATCCTATGTCCGCAACTAAAATTGCTTATCAATCTATTGTTAACTTTGCATATTCTGATCCGGTTCCTCTTTCACCAGACGATTTGGATGGAGATGTGGCTCCGGCTTAGACCCTTAACTCAAATTTTTCTTTGGACTGCCTTGATACTGTTTTACCATCTGAGGAGGCAATGCTAGAAGCAATGACAAGTGTGGAAAGATCGTCGGATGATTTGCATGATCGATCATATTTTATACCAGATTTTTGTGAAGTTGAGTCAAGTTTGTCTAGCCCTAAGTCAATTGGTCATGTTCACCCAATTCTAAACCCTTTGGCTCCAATACAGATTTTTGTCGAAGGTAATATGTCTATCATTTTGAAAACAATTCCGGTGAACATTTCCAGGGATCCCAATGTAATAGAGAATGTTTTCATCGGAGCCGAGTGTTCCCCTGAAGAGATCCAAATCTATACCGATCTTTTTAAATAATTCTGTGATGTGTTTGCTTGGTCTTATGAGGAAATTCCTGGAATTGATCCATCAATTGTCCAACATGATATCAAGACTTATGAGAACGCTAAGCCTATACGGAAAATCCTAGGAAAGCTGCAGCTATCAAGACCGACGTTGAGAAGTTGCTTAAGGCGGGTTTTATATACCCCGGGTTTTATAGTTTCAAATCTAGTCCCGATGGACAAGAAACAAGGAACAATCCATGTGTGCATAAACTTCAGAGATTTGAATAAGGCATGTCCTAAAGATAATTACCCCACACCCTTTATTAATCATATTATCGATGAATGTGTGGGGAATGATATTTTCTCCTTCATGGACGATTTCTCGGGTTATAATCAAATTACTGTTCGTCTTGAAGATCAACATAAAATTGCTTTTATTTTCCCTTGGGGTACTTTTGCATATAAGAAGATGCCTTTTGGTCTTAAAAATGTTGGAGGCACTTTCCAGCGGGCCATGTCTTATGCTTTCTACAATATAAAGCATATCATCGAAGCTTATTTCGATGACTTAGTTGCTCGTTCTCGAAAGAGAATTGATCATCCTCATCATCTTCAATTAATTTTCGAAATATGTCGTCATTATAAAATCCGATTTAATCCGAATAAGTGCGTTTTTGCAGTCACATCTGGTCGGTTATTGGGGTTCATTGTGTTTATTAAAGGGATTCATGTATATCCTTTCAAGGTTGAGGCAATACTTCAGTTGCATCCCCCTACTATTCGTCAACTTTAGAGTCTCCAAGGCAAAGCCAATTCTTGAGGAGATTTATCGTTAAATATGCTGAGATTACAAAACGATTTATGAGATTGTTGAAAAAAGGAGTTCCATTCTCGTGGGACGACTTTGCTTAGCACTCGTTTGATTCTTTAAAAAAGGCATTAACCTTTGCTCCTTTACTGAGTCCACCTGATTATAGCAGGGATTTCCTCTTGTATCTCGTCGCGACATAATAAACCATAAGTATGGTTTGGGTTTAGGAAGACGATGCTCTTTGCGAGCATGTGATTTATTATCTAAGTTGAGGCTTAATAGGTCCTGAATTGCGATATTCTCCCATCGAAAAGTTATCTTTGACAATAGTCCATGTTGTCCAGCGACTTAGACATTATATTCTGCTTCGCAAAACTTTTGTTTTGGTAGCGGTCAATCCATTTCAATTTGTTCTCAATAGGCGAGTGATTGGGGGAAAATATAATAGATGGATTGTTATTTTACAAGAATTTGATCTCTAGTTCTTGTCTGCTAAATCCAATAAATCATTGATATTTGCGGAATTAATCTCCGAGTTATCTTGTGGAGAAGAAATAGTTTATGAGGAATCATTCCCTGATGAACATCTTTTCCTTATTTCTTCGCAAGATCCTTGGAGTGGGGATATTATTATATATCTTCAGACTTCAAAGTTTCCCCTCACTATTTCGAAGGATGAGCGTAGAAAATTGCTTCACTTGGCGAAAATCTATGTTATCATTGGTGAAACTTTACATCATCGCGGGGTTGATTCAATCCTTAGACGTTGCTTAACCCAAGAAGAAGCCGAGGATGTGTTGAATGATTGCGACAATGGAGCTTGTGGTGGTCATTTATCTGAGCTTGCTACAACCCAAAATTTTTTGCGTGTTAGATATTTTTGGCCTTCGATTTTCAAAGATTGTGTTGAAGCGGTCAAAAAATGTCATCCGCTCTTTCCTGTTATTACCATCCGTCCATTCACAAAGTGGGGATTATATTTTACAACTTGTAGCCCTCCTTCGACAAAGGGTCATAAGTATATTATTGTAGCAGTGGACTACTTCACCAAGTAGGCTGAGGCTATGCCTACTTTTTCGAACGATGGTGAAACAACAACCCTGTTTCTTTTCAACGAAGTCATTTCTCGCTTTGGTATTCCTAAGAGATTGTCACTTACCATGACATTCATTTTCAAAACTCCATGATGGATGAATTGGCTCTCAAATTAGTTTTCTCGCTGGAGCATTCATCTCCTTATTATCCTCATGCCAATGGGCAAGTGGAAGCTGTGAATAAATCCTTGAAGGTTATCCTGCAAAGGACGATCAATAAAGCTCGATCCAATTCGCACGTCATGTTGTATCCTGCGCGTTTGGCATATCGGATGTCAGTTAAGACTGCCACTGGTTTCACTCATTTTCAACTAGTTTACGGATTTGAATCAATCTTCCCTATGGAATGTGAAATTCCTTCCCTTAAGCTAGTTGTTGAACTTCATCCAGACACTACCAGACTTGAAGAACACCTCGTTTATTTGGAACGTGTTGATGAGCAACATAGAGACACAACCACGATTAACGAGGCTCATAAGAAAAGGGTGAAGGTTCAGTATGATAAGACTGTGCAACCTAGGGTTTTCTCTGAAGACGACCTCGTCTTGGTCTATGATCAAGACAAGGATGCCTTGGGGGAAGGTAAGTTTAAATCCATGTGGTACGGCCCTTTCATCGTTAAAAGGGTCCTAAAAAAGGGAGCTTATGAATTGGTTGATTTTAATGAAAACGAGCTAGAGGAGTCCATCAATGGGCTTTATCTTAAGAAGTATTATGCCTAAGCTTGTGCCTAGCATTTGCTTTGATTTGTACATATTGTATTTTTTTGTGCATATCTGTCTATCGGTTTCGACGTGACATTGATATTTTTTATCTACCTTGGCAGGTATCTATGGATGATATGATCTATTTAGGCTTTGTCGATTGTGTTAGTCGACATACCCGGAATTTGGCTTTCGCGGCTTGGGTAGTTTACTATCCATTCGGTTAGTTGTTAGTATCAAGGGGAATATGTATTGGTCTTGCTTCAAATAATGTTGCAGAATATACTGTTGTGGTCAATATACTGTCTGGAGCAATATCTCTTAGTGTTGGCTCGTTAGTAGTATACGTGGACTCACAACTATTGGTGTCTCAATTGAATAACATCTATCGTGTGAAAGATCCTTATTTATATCGCCTATTTCTGAGAGTGCATTTATTACAGAGGTAATTTAATTTCATTACATATATCCATATCCCACGATCAGAAAACACATTTGTTGATTCATTAGCTAATCAAGAATTAGATTGGCATATAATTCATTCATCACATTAAAAACATCAAAAATCATCAAAAATCATTGTATATGTGAGAGAGTCACATCACAAAATCGTCTGTATATAGATAAGAGTCATATGTTCAAAATTTTATACAAAACTGGACAAAAATGTCCTGCAAAATTAGGGCTTATGCCCGATCATGTCTATCACAAAAAGATCAAGTCATCCTAAAATCTATGTTTGAGGGCCCTGCCTTGGATGAGCATCCTGAAAGAAGACTATGACAGTTGCCACACGTCGGAATATTCGTACCCAATCTTGTGGTACACCAACGACGCGTCTCTGTATAGCTTCTGACAAATCCTCCATTGCAGCCATAGGTACTTGGCAGGTTAAACCCTCCAGGTTCCTATATATGGCATGAAATACTCTCTCAGGATCACCTGCAACATTTTCTGCGTCTCTTCCGTGACGCCTGTGCCTTGGCAGACCCTCAGGTCTTACTGGTCCTACATTTGTGTCATGATCCATAATTTTGTAAGTATTTTGTCTTATCAAAAAAATTTTCCTTTCATATTTTTTAAAATCCAAATCCAAAAAATCAAATAAATAAAAAATCATAAAAAGCAATCTTACCAATTTCTCCCCATGCAACTCCGGGAGGAAGGGGTAGATCTAGGTCTGCTCTGAAGTCCATACCTGCATAGGGGTAATCCTCAATGGTGATCGCTTGTTCTCCCCACCAAAGGAAGAACTCATCATCAAAGGTAGTCCTAGTGACCTCACCACCCCCTAGTCTCTTCATCAGGTCAACCCACCTTGCTATTTGTGGATCTCTTGGGCTGTTGATCGTTGAAATCACTTTGGTCAAAGCCCAGGTAATCTCTCAAAAAATAAAGTACAAAGGATAGTGCCATATCCAAAGTGATTGGTCTTACCCTTCCGAATTGAAGTCAACTTCTTTTTCAAATTGGTCAGTAAAGTTGTGCACCAATCATATAACGTAGTTAGGCAATTTGTTGCCAACCTCATTGTAGCTCGTGAGGCTTGATGCAGTGATGTTGATCCGGCTACTCAGACAATAGTTAAAAGAAGGATTTTCATGTGTAGTCCCTCTACATCTCTGATTGGGAACTGAGTATCCGCTGAACAATAAAATCAGATGTAGTCTTCTACATTGAGTCCTCCTGGGGCCTTCCCCTGCAATTTTACTGGCTCTCCTCTCTGGGAAAGTCCAATGATGAAGTATATGTCTTCTATCTCAATCCGCAGAGGCATCTGATCAATCATAAATGCATCCTCTTCTGGATCTCAGTAATTCACAAGCATTTCAAGTAATCTTGTGTTTGTCTTCATGTTTGGCATTTTGAAGGATTTTAACAAACCACATCCTCTAAGGACATCTAGTGACAAAGGATCTTCCATCACCTCATTATTAATGGCACTTTGTTCCCTCTCTCTGCAACTGATATTCATCTTGCATCAATCAAGTTTTTCATCCATTAAATATTTGATTCAAAAAATTGCGTTGCGCATACGTGGGTTTCATACCTCGATAATTGTTTGGTTATCTTGATCCACTTTCACATAGAGATTGTTGTCGGCGCTTCCTTTCTTGAATCCTTGTTGATGTATATATCCATCAAGACGAGCATACCAAGCTCTAGGAGCTTGCTTGAGACCATATAGTGCCTTCTTTAATCTGCAGACATAGTCTTCCTTTTCAGAGAGCATAAAACCTTCGAGTTGTTCAATGTAAACGTCTTCTTCCAGTTCACCATTTAGAAAGGCTGACTTAACATCAATTTGGTAGACATTGATTTTTCTCGAGCATGCATAAGCGAGAAACATTATGATAGCTTCCATTCTGGCAACGTGAGCAAATGTTTCTTCAAAATCAATTCCTTCAACTTGTACATATCCTTTGTAGACTAATCTTGCCTTATTCCTGGTAACCTGTCCATCCTCATTCAATTTGTTTCTGAAGACTCATTTAGTTACAATAAATTTTTTATCCTTTTGTCATGGAACTAATTCCCAAGTATCGTTCTTCTCAATTTGATCCAGATCTTCATTCGTAGCTGCTACCCAGTGTTCATCTTGACTAGCTTCCGCAAAATTGCTAGGCTCAAAAGTTGCTAAAAAGGCAAGGTGGGCTTGTTGTGATGAAGAACGCTGTCGACTTCTTCTGGTTCCAGTTCCTTCATTTATGTTACCAATGATTTGATTTGACGGATGATTCTTTTGACCATTCTTTTAAATCTTTTGGAGAATTTTCTTGTACATCCCACTGATCATTTCTTATTTCCTCTTGGTTGACTGTTGTTTCCTTATTTGATTGGTCTTGTTCTGGAGCTTCTTCTTCATCCTTCACAGATTCTCCCTCAGATCCCTCAGATTTTCTTGAAGGGACAATCTCATCGTCATCCTTTGTAACACAATCTTCATCAAAAGTAACATTTATGCTTTCCACTATTTGTTTTCGCCTCTGATTGTAGCATCTATAAGCCTTCCTTTTGCGTGAATAACCAACGAAAATACCTTCATCGACAAGGGAATCGAACTTGCCCAAATTTTTATCTTCTCTTTTCATGTATCATTTGCTTCCAAATATTTTGAAGTATTTGACGTTAGTCGGTCTTCCTTTCCATAATTTGTATGGAGTCATATTATAATTGTTCCTTAGAAAACCTTTGTTTATAATGAATAAAACTGTATAGATTGCTTGAACCCAAAATTGATCATCTAATTTTGAGTCATTTAACATTGTTTTGGCCATTTCCTGTACGGTTTTTTTTTCTTTTTCTTTCAACAACTCCATTTTTCTGTAGTGTTCTGGCGGTTGAAAATTGCCTTTTTATTCCATTTTCATCATAGTACTATTGAAATACCTTGGAAGTGAATTCTCCGCCATTATCTGATCTCAGACATTTGATCTTCAAATAAGTTTCATTTTCAACTGTTAATTTTGGACAACTAGGTCCAAACTCCATGTTGTAATGCTCAGATGAAGATTCAAATATTTTTATTAGATTCCTCTTCCGGAGAGGTGCAAGATCGATTTAAAGATCATCTTGATCCGATGAGCAGAACATTTATTTTGAATTTTTTCAAAATATGTGCAGGTCTGCCTGAAATGAAATGTAGGCTTGAAGCCCTAGCAGTTGTGTTACACACCCTCGTTGATGGAGATAAATTGGTCAACATTGGAGGACATTTTCACTCACTCATCACATCACATCCTCTCTCCTCATCTGATTGGTTTGATAATCTATTGGAGTCTCTTCATCACTCACACATGGGAAAAAGCAGCAACTAGGGTTTCAGACTGTCTAGGGTTTCCAACGCAGACATTGACCAACGTTAACTTTGGTCAACGCTTGGCCAAATTGACCCGAAACTCTCCCAAAAATTCGATCTCATCAATCCGCATTTTTTGGCACAAATACCGACGCTGGATGTTGACTTTGACTTGGCTGCGTTGACTTTTCTGCTGTTGTTGTTTTGCGTTGACCGTTGACTGTGACAGCATTGACTTTTGTTGACTTTGGGTTGACTGATATTGTTGTCTAAGAGGGTTGTGTGACACTTCTGGTTGGCTGACCGTATTGAGACTTTGTTGGTTGAAGCATCCTGTTGACCGTTGTAACTCACACATACATATATATTTTTGGCTTGTCTTTTGTCGATCTACTGGTATTTTCTATCAACATTTTACTTTCTTGTTTATGTGATTGCTGTTTGATATTGGGATAAAAAGTAAAGTTGCATCAAGCATAGAAAATCTACAAAAATTTACATGGTATTGGAGCTGAGGTGAAGACAAAACCCTAGTTTGTAGCAATCACCGAAGAAGAGCATGGGTACCTCAAACTACAATGGCTTTAACGCTGATGACAAATTGACTGGGAAGGAAGACTTCCATGCCTAGAAGATGACATTGGATCTTATGTTGGAAGACCATGATGTCATGGACTATGTGCAGGGTAAAATCCAAGAGCCTCCATCCACTGCACCTGCTTCCACTAAGTCAAAATATAAGAAGGGGTAAATCAAAGGAAAGCTGATGATCAGGGACTCAATTCTTAAGAGTATGGTTGCCTACATCTTTGAGCTGGGCACATCCAAGGAGAGTTATGATAAGTTGGTCAACATGTTCAAGGCCAACAATGCAAATCAAGTCCTATTATTTAAGAATCAACTGAAGAATCTGAAGAAAGGCGGGGATGAATCCGTTCAATCATATTTTCTGAATCTGACCGAAATAAGGAATAATATTCTGGCTATTGGGGAGACAATAGTTGATCGAGAGATGGTTCTCACCGCACTTGGAGGTCTCTCATCCGAATGGCATGTATTCAACACTACCATTCTCAATAACAATATCATACTTGATTTTCATGAAGTACTATCTAGATGCGTTCAAGAAAAGATAAGGATGAAGGAATATGGAAATGAAGGAAACGCTGCATTCACTGCTCATGCTAAGAAGAAGAACTTTGGTGGTCCAAGGAACAAAGGAAGAGCAGGGGCCCAAGGGAAGAAAGGTAAATGTTACACATGTCACAAGATCGGCCACTATGCTAGAGAATTCCCTTTCAAGAAGGATTCTCCTGATGATGATAACAACAACAACAACTAGAGGAATGGCAATGAAAGGAACAACAGGTTCAAAGGAAAAAGGAAGGCTCCCTCTAGTGGGAATGGGCAACCTTACAAAAGTTCGAGAAATTCCTGGTATGAGGAATCAAATGTTGTTGATGATAAAAGAAATGAATTCATTCTTGTATCTGCCCTCTCTGTTGCATCTCCACCCGACACTATGGATGTCTGGTTGATAGATAGTGGTGCCTCAAGGCACATCATTGGGTTCAAGAAAGCACTTTCTGATATGGTTGAGAAGGATACCAATATGAAAATTATCCTTGGAGATAATGCCACATAGCCCGTGAAAGGGACAGGGATTGTGACCCTCCACTTGTCTCAAGGTCAAGTCCTCCATTTGCAAGATGTACTATATGTACCTGATTTGAAGAAGAACCTTGTGTCTATTTCGGCCATGGAAGACAAAGGTTTCAATATGGCATTCATTAATGGGAAGGTGCGTATCTAGAAGAAGAGTTTCAAGGAAGCTATCATGATTGGGTTTAGAGTTGATACACTCTACCAGGTTGGAGGAAGTCCACTGGGAGTGGTGACATGTGATATTATCCGACAGACCAATAATGGCACTGAATATGAGACGAACGAGTTCAAGAAATTTTGTAGAAAAGCTGGCATCAAGAGGGAGACCACAACTATCTATACCCCTAAGCAGAATGGAGTTGCTGAAAGAAAGAACAGGGCCATTGTGGTTGATGCCCATGCCATGCTATATGACCAAGGTCTTCCAAAGTTTCTGTGGGGAGAAGCTGCGAACACTACTGTGTACATACAAAATCGATGCCTGCATTCTGCTCTAGACTCCAAAACTTTCGAAGAGGTTTTCTTTGGTAAGAAACCTGATGTCTCACATTTTAGAGTTTTTGGATGTCTTGTTTATTTTCATGTGTCGAAGGAGAAGTCGAGCAAGTTGGATGCTTCTAGAAAGAAGGGAATGTTTGTGGGCTATAGTGAAACTTTGAAGGCCTATAGAGTCTATGTGCCTGGTCAAAGGGAAGTGGAGATATGCCACGATGTTACCTTTGACGAAGATGCTTCCCTATGGAAGGCAATCAATCTTTCGAGATCTAAGGAAGATCATGAAGTAAGGTCTGGAAATCAAGAAGAACTGAAGGATGAGATGATGCCCGATGTTGAAGGACCGATGGACCCGATTGATCCACCTCCTTCAATGAGGAAAAGACCATGATGACTCAGGGACACTCTCGAGGATGCCAAGAGACATATGGCCCCAAGGGGGACATTCCGTGAAAGCAAGAAGCTGAATAGGTACCAAGGGTATCCAGTAGCCATGAGTACAATCGTACAATATGAGCCTGGATATTTTGAGGAAGCCGTGAAGCATCAAGTCTGGAAGGATGCTATGCACAAATAATATGAGTCTATTATGAAGAATGATGTCTGGAATGTGGTTCCAAGACCAGAGGACAAATCAGTTGTCACCTTGAAATGGCTTTATAAGATAAAGCATGGATCTAATGGTAGTGCTGAAAATTTCAAGGCAAGATTCATTGCTAGTGGCTTCTCTCAAAAGGAAGGTGTAGACTATGATGACATATTTTCACCTGTGGCCCGATATACCACCATCCCATCTATCATAGCCCTTGCTGCTACACAAGGATGGAATCTTCATCAGATGGATGTAAAGACTGCATTTCTACATGGTGCGATAAAGGAAGAGGTGTATGTGGAGCAACCTCTGGGGTTTGAAGTCCGGGATTGGGACACCTATGTTTGCAGGTTGAAGAAAGCCCTCTATGGGTTGAAGCAAGCACCTAGAGTTTGGTACGAGAGGATAGATAACTACCTGATGAAGCTGGGATTCACTCGTAGTAATGCTAATCCGAACCTTTACTTCAAGGTTGATAAAGAAAAGCCTCTCATTCTGGTGTTGTATGTGGATGACCTCTTCCTGACAGGTGTTGAACCTCTCATTCATCAGTGTAAGAGGAAACTCACTACTGAGTTTGAGATGAAGTACCTAGGACTGATGCACTACTTCCTAGGCCTAGAGGTCTGGCAGAGACTTGGCGAGATTTTCCTTTCTCAAGGAAAATATATTGTGAAGCTTCTGGAAAGATTTGGAATGGTGGACTGTAATTCTGTGTCAACACTGATAGAGCTCAAGAAGTTGAGTGGCAGCGTTGCTGTTCCTATGCTAGCAAATCCTACTGAGTATCGTCAACTCGTAGGGGCCCTGATGTTCTTAGTGAACACCCATCCGGACGTATGTTTTGCAGTGAACACTTTGAGTCAACACATGGTTGATCCTCATAACATTCACTGGGTTGGTGCCAAGAAATTCTTGAGATATCTCTGGGGCACGATAGACCATGGGCTGTGATACACTGCTGGGAGCATGACACTCCATGGATATACTGATGCCGTTTGGGCTGGTAGTGTGGTGTATCGCAAGAGCACATATGGATGATACTTCACACGTAGGTCTGCTTCTAGCAGGAAGTAGAAGTCGGTAGCCTTGATCACCGCTGAGGCCGAATACATTGCAGCATGTATGGCCTGTTGTGAAGTCAGTTGGTTGCAAAAGCTCTTCACTGAACTATCCAAGCATGTGTTAGATGCCACCATTATCCTTTGTGATAACCAGAGGGGGATTCGTTTGTCAGAGAATCCCATGTTCCACGGTCGATCCAAGCATGTTGATGGCTGGTACCACTTTATCTGGGATATGGTACAACGAGGCGTCATAAGGCTTGATCATATAGGAACTGATGAGTAGGTTGATATTCTCACAATGCCCTTGGGGAAGGTCATGTTCCTAACCTTCCGTGAGAATCTTGGAATCGTGGAATGACCCTATTCTGACGGTCTTGTTGGGGTCATTTGTGAAATTAGCTCCAAAAAGAGAAGAAAAGAGATATCAACGCCTTAGAAATAAGCCACTTCCAGGGGACAACCTCCAATACATTACATGAATGAACAATTCTTGGATGATACAAATGAACAAAACCTCCTTCTATATATAGGAGTCCATGGGGCCACAATATAATCCTAGTGGGACCATAATGTAATCCCAGCCGACCTAACAATAATAATGTAAGGGCACAATAATAACAATATGGGGGTTACAGGGGTACAATAATAACAATAAGGGGGGCTACACTAACATAATAAGGGACTACACTATTAATATAGGGACTTAGCATGCCCCTTTCCTTCAAACAAGTGTTGTCCTCAACGCCTGATTATTTCTTGATGCTTCTGTATACAATTCTCATCCTCCCATGTGAAATATTCTACAATAAAGTTCTTCCACTTGCTGAGATACTTTGAAATTGATCGTACTTGTCAAGTTCTTGTTTATGTGACTGCTTCAAAATTTTTTTCGATGTGATGTTGATCTTCCTATTGTTTTATTAGATTCTGCACCAAAGTTAGGTTATCCTTTGAGAGTTGGAGAACTTGTTGTTGATGCTCGATGTGATCTTCCACTAATTTATCATCCATATTAGCTATTATTTGATCCTTCAAACCATCCAATTTAGCCTTCATTTCTGCTTTTAAACCATCTATGTCATCTTCGGTTGCTCTTCGTAAGATCGAAATTTGTTGCACTTGGTACCATAATTTTGATATCTCATACTGCAATTCTTCCTCTTCATGCATCATAATATAGATTTTTGAGGGCTTAATGAGTATGGAATTATTTTTTGGAGGCATTATAGAACCCAATATGATACAAATTCTAAAATATGCCCTTGGAATCACTTCAAACTGCTTTTTCAAACAAACGTTATGCAATTTTAAAAACCAAATACACACGTTTTTCTTGTTTTTGAGGAGCTCGATATTGAAACTGAATTATCTCTATAATTGCGGATGCTCAGTATCTGAAATTCAGCCCTGTAGTAGCCCTATGAAGCTTCTTTCAAATGCCACAGGTCTGATCTAATTTGGATTCTTCAAGGCAAAGTTATGTCCAATCTCCCACAATGACCCAATTTTGGACTGGTTCAATAGAGCGAATTTGTACGACTTGCCATGTGTCACTGTTTCCTCCTTTAGCTCTGAAATTGATAGACCGAAAACTATAGTCCGTTTACTTGCGGCCACTTTTGACAGCATTCCAATCCGATGCTCAGAGAGAGAGCTATGAAGATTTTCCCACGATCACCTCTTTGAGATGAAATTCAGAAGCCTCAAAAAGCCCTAAATTACACAGATCATATCTCCGAAAATATTGCGAACCAATATCTAAAATTTTGCGACGATGTTCCTCAGGATTGCGGCTCCGCACTCTAAAAATTTCAGCTTTTGAACCTTCGTAGAAAAAAAGTTATTACGAAACTACCACGATGACCTGTTTAGGTTAAATTCAGGAGCATGCAAAATGACCTAACTTGCACAGATCATATCTCCGAAAATGTTGAGAACCAAAATCTGAAATTTTGTGACGATGTTCCTCAGGATTTTGGCTTCGCACTCTAAAAATTTCAGATTCTGAATCTTTGTAGAAAAAAAGTTATAGCGAAAATGCCACGATGACCTGTTTGGAGTAGCGAAACCCTAGAATCTCAAAGCTTTGAATTCATGTAATTCATCCAATAATTCATCAATCACAGGAATTGATAGACTTACCAAGTATGCACACTTTTGTGCTTTATCTCATCCATTTAAAGCAAGTACAGTTGCTACTACATTTATGGACACAATTCAAAAGCTACATGGAAACCCAAGGGTTATTGTGAGCAACAGAGATCCCATTTTTACTAGAAATTTTTGGATGGAGTTATTTTCTTGTTTGGGTACTCAATTAGCTCATAGCTCATCTTATCATCCTCAATCCGATGGTCAAACTGAGATAGTAAATAAATGTTTGGAAGGATATCTTCGTTGTTTTGTTTCTGATAAACAAACACAATGGGTCAAGTGGTTACCTTTAGCTGAATGGTGGTATAACACTTCCTTCCATACTGCAACAAATCCTACTGAGTATCGTCAACTCGTAGGGGCCCTGATGTTCTTAGTGAACACCCGTCCAAACGTATGTTTTGTAGTGAACAATTTGAGTCAACACATGGTTGATCCTCAAAACATTCACTGGGTTGGTGCCAAGAAATTCTTGAGATATCTCTGGGGCACGATAGACCATGGGCTGAGATACACTGCTGGGAGCATGACACTCCATGGATATACTGATGCTGTTTGGGCTGGCAGTGTGGTGGATCGCAAGAGCACATCTAGATGCTACTTCACACTTAGGTCTGCTTCTAGCAGGAAGCAGAAGTCGATAGCCTTGATCACCACTGAGGCCGAATACATTGTAGCATGTATGGCCTGTTGTGAAGTCAGTTGGTTGCGAAAGCTCTTCACTGAACTATCCAAGCATGTGTTAGATGCCATCGTTATCCTTTGTGATAACCAGAGGGGGATTCGTTTGTCAGAGAATCCCATGTTCCACGATCGATCCAAGCATGTTGATGGTTGGTACCACTTTATCTGGGATATGGTACAACGAGGCATCGTAAGGCTCGATCATATAGGAACTGATGAGCAGGTTGATATTCTCACAATGCCCTTGGGGAAGGTCATGTTCCTAACCATCCGTGAGAATCTTGGAATTGTGGAATGACCCTATTCTGACGGTCCTGTTGGACGATGAGCTCTGGGAGCTCTGGGGGCTTTGGGGATAGCTTCTCGGAGCTATAAGCACACACAAGGCTAGGCTTGCCGAACCTTGTGGTGCTTCTGCCCCACCGTTATGATGTTGAGTTGGTTGACCTCTCATGACCTGTGCCCCCTATGCATCCTACCCATTAAGTCCTGGGCTCATGGGAAGTACCTCTCATTTGGCGAGTGAGGTGGGAAAAGCTAGAGACTGGTAGCAAAGACTGATGGACGCATCAGAGATTGTCGTACTCTCTATCTAGGATGGCGCGTGTCCAACCACTTGATCTGGGATCAAGTCTAGTGAGGTTTCAGACCTCCAACTGACTTCGGGTCAGGTAAACCAACTTCGGGTTGGTATGTGACTCTTTTGAGTCCTATAGAGGTTTCGAACCTCTGGGCTGAATCTGTCAGCCAGGAATGATGTCTTTGTGACTGATCCACTTTTGTTCTAAAATAAAGAAGACAACAAAGCAATTTATGGCGGGATGACGCACGATGTTTGGATGGCACAGGTGGATGGAGTTCTCCCTAGTTGAGAGGGAGGGTTAATTTTGGACAACTAGGTTGAAACTCCATGTTGTGATGCTCAAATGAAGATGCCAATATTTTTATTAGATTCCTCTTTTGAAGTGGTGCAAGATCTATCTAAAGATCATCTTGATTCAATGAGCAGAACATTTATTTTGAATTTATTCAAAATATGTGCAGGTTGAATTGAAATGAAATGTAGGCTTGAAGCCCCAACAGTTGTGTCACACACCCTCATTGATGGATATAAATTGGTCAACGTTGGAGGACATTTTCACTCACTCATCACATCACATCCTCTCTCCTCATCTGATTGGTTCGACCATCTATTGGAGTCTCTTCATCACTCACACGTGGGAAAAAGCAGCAGTTAGGGTTTCAAATTGTATAGGGTTTCCAGCGCAGAAATTGACCAGCGTTGACTTTGGTCAACGCATGGTCAAATTGACTCGAAACTCTCCCAAAAATTTGATCTCATCAATCCTCATTTTTTGGCACAAATACCGAGGCTGGACGTTGAATTTGACTTGGCTTCGTTGAATTTTCTGCCACTGTTGTTTTGCATTGACCATTGACTGTGACAATGTTGACTTTCGTTGACTTTGGGTTGACAGATATTGTTGTCCGAGAGGGTTGTGTGACACTTCTAGTCGGCTGACTGTATTGAGACTTTGCTGGTTGAAGCAACCTGTTGACCGCTGTAACGCGCACACACATATATACTTTTGGCTTGTCTTTTGTCGATCTACTAGTATATTCTACAGAGCATCAACTCAAACCCTATTTTATCACAAATAAACAGTCAAAGGTTTGTCTCAAAGGATATGGAGGTAAATATAGTGTTTAAAATCACCTTGCATATGAGCATAATAGGCTTGAATCATCATAGATCTGATCATTTGCCTAAGCTGCAAAAGAAATATTGGAAAAAGGACTAGCTCCAAAAGATACAGAGGAAAATAAAAAGTGCAAAATGAGACTTTAGGAAGGAGGGTTTTTAGAGTTTAACTCTTTCAAAAAGAGTGTTATGAATACTACAATGGCTCCTTTTCCCCCTCATTTTAGCTTTTTTCAAAACAGAGTGCAATTTTCCGGCTTCCGAAGGCGTCCTCGAGCAAAATTTCCTTGGTGCTGCGCTCCTGTAGGTGGACGCTGCGTGCCTGTAGATTGCTCCCGTGTTATTTTCTTTTGGACGCTGCGCGCCTGTAGATGGGCACTGCGCTCTTCTAGTCCCGCCCGACGTGCAGAAGTGGTCGCCAAAACCACCCACCGCAGCGTGCAGTCCTGCACAAGGCCTCCTGCCCGACACCCGGCGCTGTGCTACGACACTAACCTTCACCACCCGAATCCACATGCAGCCAGTGTCCGGGCCAATGACGCTGCGCTCTAGACGCTAAAATTGCTCGCCCGAGTCTGCGTGCAAGCCGGCCCGATGCCCACCATGCTGCACGCCTGCCACACTTTTTGCTGTCGCCCTTTGTCGTGTAGTCCTGCTTCCCAGGACGCTGTGCTCCTGCAACGGGCGTGCAGCGCTGAATGAAATTTCGTTCAGGCTTGCCCAGAGCACTACGCTCCCGGTGTAAAAAAGCAGCACTACCCAGAAAAGTGCAGAGGCACCCAAAATTGTCCAAAAAGCTCAGAATTTGCACCATTTTGATATGGAGGACAATTTTAAAAGGTATTCTTCATAAATAACCATCTTCTCATAATTTTCTAAATGATAAAGGTGCCAAGTAGGTCCAAGTTTGTGTCAAAGAAGGCTTCAAGGAAAATTGAAAGGGAAGTTTAACCTACTTTTTCCAAGTCTCCTAACCTTGTTTAAAAGCCTCAATATCTCATTTAGCATTTCTCCTCATCATTTCACAAGCCAAAATCCTTTCTGTTTAAAGAGTTGGAGGAAGGGGTAAAGTAAGCACCATGTCTGAAGAGGAGAGTGTTGACCTAAACAATGAGGCTCCAAGACCAAGAAAACAACATAAGAAGGGAGGGAAGCCCAACAGGTTTGAACCCATAAGCATTGCAGAACTAACAACCTCCCCTTCTATTCTTTCATGTTTCCAAGAGTTAGGGTGTTTTGAGTTCTGTAACAAAGTACAAGAGATCAAAAGCCATCCTCAGTTCACCAAGTTATTTGCCCTAAGGCTTCACTGGCATAAAGTACATCTAACAGGGATGAGGTTTGAGTTGACACCCAGGGCTATCTCTGAAGCGACTAGATTACCTGGTATAGGAGAAAGGTGGTTTAAACAGAAGCATCTTGACTTGACCCATTATCATCCATTCTTAAAACCTAGTTGTCAAGCTGAATGCGAATCCATTTTTCCTTTTTCCCATCTATTGGACAGATATGCCCTCCTCATGAAGATTATTATGAAATACTTTACCTGTGAAGGTAGGTTCTTTAGAGTCTATTCCTATCATATTAGACTCCTCATGCATTTCACCAGGACTAAGCTACTGCACTTGCCCTACTATCTTTGCAAAAGCATTTAAAAAATGTCCTCCATCATGAAAAAGAGGCCTCGAGCCCAGCAAATGTCAAGCCTATTTCATCATTCTCTGATCAAGGTAATTGTCTCGTACCAATTAGAACACAAAGCATTGCTTGGGAGGTCTTTATCACCCATGATGATTTCACAACTTCACCCTCCATCCCTCTGCAAAGTTTGCCATCATCTTCTCAAAATCCTCCTCATACCCCTCCATCGCCCTCCACTAACCTTGGTTCATTTTCTTCACATGAATCACCTTCCCAAACAAACCTTCTTCATACGCCTTCCCCTGAGAAAGATGATCATGAAGAAAGCAGAGATGATCATGATGAGAGCATTGATGATCATGAAGAAAACAGAGATGATCATGGGAAGAGAAGTAAAGAGAAGATGATGAAGATAAGGGAGAAAATGTAGATGAAGAAGAAAATGAAGAAGAAGGAAATGGCCAAGAAGAAAGCAGTGATGGCCTTGAAGAAAGCAGTGGGGGCCTTGAAGAAAACAATGATAATCTAGATGAACCAAAGAGTGATGAAGTAGGTGATGAAGATGAGGGAAAGAGTGATGATCAAGGTGATGAAGATGAGGGAGAATGTGATAAAGATAACAGTGAGAGAGAGGGTGATGAAGATGAGGGAGAATGTGAGGAAGATGAGGAAGAAAATAATGAAGATAAGGGAGATGATAAAAACAGTGAGGGAAAAGATGATGAAGTTCTTGAAGAAAGTAGTGCTGGTCATGAACAAAACAATGAGAGAGAAAATGATGAGGAAGAGGGGGATGACCTAGAAGAAAGCAGTAACGACCAAGAGAAAAATAGTCAAAGCGACAGCAGAGATGAGGATACAAATGAAGAAGACTCTAAAGACACAAAAATAGAGGCAGCTTCTCAAGAAAAGGACAATGGGAAAGAAAACAAAGTTTTAATCACTAAGTCTCATGATGAGCTAAAGAACCAAGACAGTGGATCTCCTGATGAAGAAAATGACACTGAGAACACTACAGTAGACAGTGGCGAGAAAGCAAAAGAAAGCCATGACAGTGGCTAAAATGACAAGGGCAGCCCAGAGACAGATTTTAAAATTGTTTTCAATGAACTAGGAGATGATTACAAAAGCCCAAAGAATGAAGGCAGTGATGCAGAAAATGAGGTTGACAGTGAAAACAATAATGAAAAGGATGAGGATAGTCCTAAAAGTGAAAATAGGTTGAACACAGATCCCTTTGATATCACAGAAACAAAACATAGCAGCGTTGAGGGTCTTGATAGTGACAAAAGCATGAAAGATGTTAAACATGTCGATCCAAAGGACAACCAACAACAAGGTAAGGAGGACATACACACAGAGAGAATTTTTCAAGGAGGAGACAGTCCTAAGATTGTCAATAATCAAAGTTTGCAAGCAAAGTTTATGACGTATTGCACCATTACTTATCAGAGAGGAAGGAGGCATGTGTTTGTTGCCTCCAAAAGGCAAGGGGCCATGCACTCCTCCTCAAAAACAGTGAAGGACAAAGTCACAAAAACAATGAAGGACAAAGTCACCAAACAAATGAAGGACAAGGGTAAAAAGAAAATGAAGGACAAAGGTAAAAGGCCAATAAAGGACAAAGGCAAGAAAACAATGGAAGAAGAGGAAAGCAATCATGAGGAAGAGATGGAATTTTAGCTCATTGACATAGATAGTGTGTTGAAATGGCCAAGATGATGGAGTTTAGTGAAATGAAGTCGCTCACTAAGTGGGCTTGCGTGCTATTTTTGGCGTCAAGTCTATTTTTGATCATGGTGTTTATTTTTGTATATTATGATCATGGTCTATAGTTGCAGGATGCTATTTATGGATGATTGTCGAGTAAAAATAAGGACTCTATTTTTAGATATTGCTGCTTTCATTTTTTAGACCTATTAGTTGTATTTGTAATGCTCAAATATTATTAACCCTTAATAATATTTAGACTATAAACATTATCTTTTCCTCTTGGAACACTCTGGCTTGATGCTTGATGTGTGCCAGGTAAATTATATGTATGAAATACACTTTTCCTAAGGGTTGGGGTTGAGCTCATGCATGGTTGACTTCAGTTAGGACTTCAGTGGCAGAGTTTGGTGGAGTTGATGAGACAGTTGGTGGAGTTGTGTTCCGTTTAACTTAGTTGAACTAGTTGTATTGAATGAACCGAAGAATGATACCTTAGTGATGAGTGGTGTGAATTAATTATTAATTAATTCACTAATTATTAACTCATAAATCAACTAAAGAACACACTGCCTAACCCGCAATGCATGGATACGAGGAGACCAAAAGAGTTAGAGGTGGGTGAAAGGGTGAGTTTGCTATCAGTTGTGACTATTGGCTATGCATGAGATTTGCACACACATTTATGGAGATTGCCAATGAGGATTGCACAGTTGGAGCTAGTAGGATTCAAACTTGGATCTCATTCATTACTCACTTGGATTGCGCAGTAGAGGCAGGCATACTTGTGGAGAATATTTGAACCCATGACTTGTTCAAATCTCAGTTAGTTTGTGTGTAACTTTCGAAGATAGTATTGAGTACTTGTGAGGAGTATTGTGCTATGTATTGTTACATGTTCTCTATCATTATACCATACAGATAGTTGGGGGTTTTCAGCTATTGCTTTCCCCATTACATACTGTGTTGATATGTGTGCTTGATTATTGCTTTATGAGCACATGCGACTGTTTCTATTTCCGCATATTGATGATCAATTGTAGAAGAGGTTATGTATTATGCATGAAGCTTAAATAGTGTATAATCAAGATAATATCGGTGAATAATTCAGCTATTATTCAAATTTCTACATGGTATCAGAGCGAAGATTGATCATCAGATCTATTACAGTGATTACAAATTTATTTCGGTAGACAGATTCTGTAAGCAGGCTAGGTAGCCTCTGGATCCATCCTTTCTTTGGAAGGTGATATATCCAGTAAATGCCCCTACAGTCGATCTCTGCACAGAAATAAAATTTGTTCCTCGTCGCATCCGTGTTGTACCGAGTTTGAGTTTGGAATTCGACCTATAAACAATTTTGGGAATTCGAAATGTGCAAAGTAGTTTTGAAAAAGCAGAGTTGAAATGTCTTTCAACGGATTGTGACTGGAATATGCCCTTGAGGGAAGTTCGAATTATGTTGCATGGAAGGACAGAATGGAGGTGGTATTAGATGATAATGGGCTAAAGGAGTTCATAGAAGCTGAGGTTCCAAAGCCTACTGATGCTACTCAAGTTGAGGCTTAGCAAAAGAAGATGGAAAAATGTCAAAGGATTATGTTGGAGGGTGTGAAGGATCACATTGTATCCAAGATGCATGGAAAAGCTTCTCCATACTTGATGTGGAAAGCGTTGATGGATCTATACCAAAGCAAGAGCGACCAAAGGAAGCTGGCGCTCGAAGATAGACTCAGAAACATCAAGATGGAGAAAGGAGAGAGCATCCCCAAGTACCTCACGAGGTTCACCCAATGTAGGGATGAGCTGGGAAGCGTGGGAGTGACGGTGGAGGATGAGGACTTGGTGAGCTTGGCTCTCCTGGGTCTTCCGAAAAGTTGGAATTCCTATCAGGACTCTATCAATGGTCGAGAGAAATTGCCATGATGGGAGCGACTTTGGCCGGATATTGTGCAAGTGGAGATAAGGCGAAGTACCAGGGATGGATCTTCATCAAAGAAATATGATGAATAAAATTGCGCTTTGGTTGCCAAAGCAAGGAAGGGGAAGAGCAAGAAAAATTCTTCTCAATCCGGTGCGAAAGGCAAGAAGCAAGACATGTCTAAGGTGAAGTGCTTTCACTGTCACCAACATGGACATTACGCCACTAATTGTCCATAGAAGAAGAAAAATAAGCAGGCTGCTGGATCTGCAGCTGGAGAGGCCTTAGCCTCGCAGTTTGAGCTGTATTTTTCGCTGATCGCATGCTTGGTCTCAAGTGTGATGGGATCATATGGTTCTCGGACAAAGGGTGCGTCTTTTTTCACATGACCGGAGATCGAGATTTGAGCCAAATCTAGATGAGAAAGACCTTGGAGTGCACATCGATGGGCGAGACAGATACAAGTATGCATCGGTATCGGTACCATATCCTTTCAGAGGGAGTCTGGTAAACCCTTTGTACTGAAGGATGTCATGCATGTACCTGGATTGAAGAAGAACTTGATCTCTGTGGCGATGTTGGAAGATAAAGGGTATGATGTGGTCTTCAGCGAAGGAAAAGCCTTCCTGCGCAGTAAGACTACTGGAGAGACCCGGAAGATAGGGGTTCAAACCAAGAACCTTTATCAGTTGTAGGTATATGGTTGCGCAACAATGGCATGCAAGGAGGAAGCGTGGAGTCGGATGATGGGCGAAATGCGGGCACCGAGATTGGCCACCTTTCACCATGGAGTTTGAAGATAATGCAGCAGTATTTCATCGGGCTTCCTAAGGGTACTCTTGCGCAGTCAGATCAATGCAAGGGATGTACCTTGGGGAAAATTTGTGAAATCCACCTCTCACAAGAAGGATAGTCGCGCCACGATGATCCTTGAGAGAATTCACACAAACATGTGTGGACCTTTCTCAGTAGCTTCGATAGCAAAGCACAGGTACTATGTGATATTTGTTGATGATTTTTCTCGAAAGTGCTGGATCTTATTCATGCAGAAGAAGAGTGAGACATACTCAAAGTTCTGTGAGTTCAAGGCAGTGGTTGAGAAAGAATCGGGGAAGCAGGTGAAGGCTCTTAGGAGTGACAATGGTGGTGAATTCATCTCTGGCGAATTCAAGGACTTTTGCAGCGCAGAAGGAATTCAAAGAGAGCTCAATAGCACCCCATAAACCCACAAAATCCAAATCCTAGCGCTGAGCGGAAGAACAAAACGATCGTGGGTGCTGCACGGGCGATGTTGCATGATCAGGGCCTACCCCTTCACTTGTGGGCGGAGGCATGCAATACTGCAGTATATGTGCAGAACCGTTGTCCTCACAAGATACTTGGCATGAGTACACCAGAGGAGGCGTTTTCTGGCAAGAGGCCTAATATTTCCCATTTGAGGATTTTTGGTTCACCTGTCTACATGCATGTGACGAAGGATGCCAGGAAGAAGCTGGAGCCGACCGTAGAGGTTGGGATATTTTTGGGGTACACTGATACGCCCCACAACTATCGTGTGTATTTTCCAGACAGTCGCAAGACTGTTGTGCGACGGGATATCAAATTTCAGGAGGAGAAAGCCATGCAATGTTCGCTTGAGAGGGGGCCACACTTGCATGCAGATGAGGAGCTATTAGTTCCTAAGGATGAGCTTCAGGATGTGGATCAGCCACAAGAGGAAGTTCATGGAGTGGAAGAGACCACTCATGCAGCACCAACCATCAGAGGGCGGAAGCGCACTACAGAAGCTGAGCGACTGGCTTAAGATGCAGAGAAGATTGTAGGACCACCTACAGCACAGCGTAGACAGAGACAGTCACCGGATCGGTACACTGGATAGATGGCTCTTGCGAGCAAATGTGTCGTGACAGAGCCATCCTCTTTCGAGGAAGCTGTGGAGGACCCTGCATGAGTAGTTGCCATGGTGGAAGAGTATGATTCGATTGTTAGAAACAGTGCATGGGAGATTGTCCCAAGCCCGGAAGGGAAATCAGTGGTAGGTTTTAGATGGATCTATAAAGTGAAGCAAGTAGCTGATAGGAGTGTAGAGAAGCACAAGGCAAGATTTGTTGCCCGAGGCTTCTCACAGATTTAGGGGATCGATTATGAGGAAACCTTTTCACCTGTCGCAAGGTATTCTTCCATACAGACGATTCTTGCTCTCTCAGCGCAGATGGGGTGGCACATTCATCAGATGGATGTGAAGACTGCGTTCCTCAACGGAGTCATTGAGGAGGAGGTGTACATAGAGTAGCCCGAAGGTTTCGAGATTCTTCACAGCGAGTCGCATGTGTGCGCACTCAAGAGAGTTAATTGCACGGGTTGAAACAAGCACCTCGTGCTTGGCGCTGACAGATGTGCTTATTTCACCCTAATTCTCCAAGAGGAGAAGTGATCCCAACTCATACCAGATTGTGGTGGAGGGTAAGTTGTTGATCATTGTACTTTATGCAGATGATTTGATTTTGACAGGTGATGAACTATTGATACACTCATGCAAGGCTGATCTTGCAAAGGAGTTTGAGATGAAGGACTTGGGCCCCCTTCATTATTTCCTGGGATTGGAAATTTGGCAGCGCAGTGATGGACTGTTTGTTTCTCAAGACAAGTATGCCCGGGAGATACTGGAGAAGTTCAACATGCATGGCTGCAAGCCTGTTGATACTCCTCTTCCTGGTGGATGGAGGAAGGAGGATGCTACTTCGGCCGAGGTAGTGGATGCCACTGTTTATCGACAGTTGGTGGGGTCGCTTATGTATCTGGTCAATACACGACCCGATATATGCTATGCTGTTAACCAGCTTTCACAAGCTATGGTTAAGCCTACCAAGATCTTCTGGAAGGAAGGAAAGCATGTATTGCATTATCTTAGTGGCACATCGGGATATGGTCTGTGGTACAGACAGGAGGATGGAGCGAAGCTTTCCGGCTTCATTGATGCAGATTGGGCAGGGAGCCCAACAGACAGAAAGAGCACATCTGGAGGAATCTTCAGTATCGGGTTGACAGCAGTTTCTTGGTACAACAGGAAGCAGATATCCATGCCACTCAGTTCAGCAGAGGTCGAGTACATGGCAGCCAGCTTGGCTACATGTGAGGCTATTTGGATGAGGAAGATCCTCGTCGGATTGTTCGGGTCACACTTGGAGCCTACTATGATTTATTGTGATAACCAGAGTTGCATTAAACTCTCGGCTAATCCAGTATTTCATGATAGATCCAAGCACATCGACATCAGGTACCATCATATCAGAGATTGTGTTCAGCGGAGAATCATGTTACTTTCATATGTTCCCACGGAGGATCAGGATGCTGACATCTTGACGAAGGCGCTCACCAGGAGCAAGTTCGAATTCCACGGAGGCAGGATAGGGGTTGCAGATAATCCATATCTTGTTGAGAGGGAGTGTTGGAAATGCAACAAGATGATGGAGCTTAGTGAAATGAAGTCGCCTTCACTAAGTGGGCCCGCAGGCTATTTTTGGCGCAAAGTCTATTTTTAGACTATGTCTATTTTTAGACATAGGGATCATGGTCTATGAGTTGCAGGATGCTATTTATGGATGATTGGTCGAGTTCGTAAAAATATATGGACCTATATTTTTAGACATTGGGCGGTTTCTATTTTTAGACTGCCGGGCTAAAAATAGAACAGTCAAATATTATTAACCCTTAATAATATTTAGACTATAAACATTATCTTATCCTCTTGGAACACTTCAGTTTGATGCTTGGATGTGGCACATGTAGCTGACAGAAGGAAATACGCTTTTCCTAAGGGTTAGTTGAGCTATTGCATGGTTGACTTCAGTTAGAACTCATGTGGCAGAGTTTGGTGGAGTTGATGAGACAGTTGGTGGAGTTGTGTTCTGTTTAACTTAGTTGAACTAGTTGTATTTAGTCTAACCGAAAAATACACTAGTGATGAGTGGTGTGAATTAATTATTAATTAATTCACTAATTATTAACTCATAAATCAACTAAAGAACACATCAGTTAACTGCAATGCATGGACAGTTCAGTGGAGACCAATGTTAGAGGTGGGTGAAAGGGTGAGTTTGCTATCAGTTGTGACTATTGGCTGTGCATGAGATTTGCACACACATTGATGGAGATTGCCAATGAGGATTGCGCAGTTGGAGCTAGTGGGATTCGAACTTGGATCTCATTCATTACTCACTTGGATTGCGCAGTAGAGGCAGGCAGACTTGTGGAGGAGATTTGAACCCAGGACTTGTTCAAATCTCATATAGTTTTGTGTGTAACTTTTGGAGATAGTACTGAGTACTTGTGAGGAGTATTGTGCTATGTATTGTTACATGTTCTCTATCATTATAATATACAGATAGTTGGGGGTTTTTAGCGATTTCTTTCCCCATTACATCGTGTGTTGATATGTGTGCTTCATTATGTTTTAATGAGCGCATGCGACTGCTTTCTATTTCCGCATATTGATGATCAATTGTAGAAGAGGTTATGTATTATGCATGAAGCTTAAATAGTGTGTAATCAGGATAATCTCGGCGAATAATTCAGCTATTATTCAAATTTCTACAGATAGTGATGAGGAAAATGAAACAAGGATAGTTAATTCTCTCTTGTAGGACTGGAACGCACAAATCAGAGACTTGGAGGTTGAGCTAGAAAGGTCAAAAGACCTTATTCATTTCCTACAGGTTCAAAACAAGTAGATGAGTGGCCATCTAGCCATTTATGAAGCCCGAGCGCTCAAATAAAAGAAAGAAGCTCAAAGGTCACAAGTGCAGTTGGAGGAATACATGGGCGCCTATGAAGAAAATGATGAGGAAGAGGGGCAAGCTAGAAAGAGACCTAAGACTATGGATCTTAGGAGAGCTTTGGCAAAATAGAAAGAGGAAGAATCAGTGCAAGCCCAACAATTTCCTCTCACCAAGCTCTTTGCCTTGGAAATTGAGCATGACAAAGAAGCATGGCTTGAAAGGGAAAATATACATTTAGAGGCTAAATTAGAGAAGGCCAACAAAGACTTGAGCTTGCAAAGAAGTATGACTGAGCATTACAAACGGAGAAATCAGTTTGCAAGGGAAAAGCTCAAAACTGCCCAAAGGGAGGGCTCGACGCCAAATGATGAAAATAACCAAGCTAGGCTTGGAATTTTGGCTCAAGCTTCATTGCAGGTCTCTAAGGACCCTTGAGGGACCCACTCACCAAATTTGGGCAAAATTGAACAAGTTTTTGTTTTTTGTAAAATTTTAAGCCTAGGAGTGCAGCGCCCTGGGTGTTGTGCTTTTTCCTAGAGTACTTTCAGAGGGAGTAGCTTACATTTTGGATTCCCCGTCGTGAGAGGAGTATGCTCACCAATTTTCAACTCAATTGGAGTTGTTTTGGTCCCTCAAAAGGGTCATAAACACCCAAATTTTCACCTTTCTGCCCTCTTTTTTGAGTAGGTGCTGCGCTCCTAGCAGCTTTGAATTTTCCCACTTTTTGGGCAACTTGCAGAGGTCAGTTTGAGGAAACAAAGGTAGATTTGGAAAGTAGACATCCACAGCTTTCCAATGGGCCATCACGGAACCTTTTCCGACATCGGGAAGGCTCCAAAACCCTGTTGCAAAATGAATTTTTTTGGTGCTGCGATCCTGGAAAATTTTCAAAATTTGAGACAGAGTGTTGCGTTCCTGTGTGGTGACTGAGCAAATGTGCGTTAGGCAATTTTCCTCATGTATGTCAGAGCCTAAAAGTCAATGTTTTTGCTATTTTGGTCCGAAAGATATATTTTGAAAGATATTTTGTGCCTTGGACCTTGCAAGGCCTCAAGGACAAGTTAGGATATTTGTTTTTGGCCAATAGGCTTCTAGATGCTCTAGTGAGCTCTCTCCTCTCCTTATTTGTTATATAAGGCATGAGTATGTATTGTAAACAGTTGGGACTTGATGTGTTACAGAGAAATACATGGTTTATGAGCTTGGAGAAGATATTTGGTTTTATGAAGTGAATGAATGGCTTGTGTGGCTTGATGTTGGAGGAGCTTTGCTTGCAGGATTCCATAGCTTGGTGAATGGTAATGTTTTTCTAACTTGTTAGTGATTTCTTGTCCTCATTTTGTTTCAGTCTGCTTGCTTGCTATAGATCAGAAAAGTATAGGTTGAGATATGCTCATGGAAACACCTCAAACCTTCTGTTTGCTATAGTTTTGATGTTTTCCTCTTTTAGTCATCTTAAAGAATTCTTGATTGCTCCTTAGGCTCACTAAAACTTGTTCTTTGTTTCATGAATGATTAGTATGTTAGCTTATAAATATGATTCATGGCATGCCCTGCTTATTTAAAAATTTTCAAAAACTTATTGTGAAGCTCTCCCATGGAATATTGATTGATTAGGTCAATGCAAAGAGGTCTTGTTTTGATCTTACCCTTTGCCTATGCTCATCAACTTGTTTCAGAGTTCTGGATAGTTTGATATATGTTGTTTAGGAGTTTCCTCTTCATATATTGAATTGTTTGTTTATCTTATGTGTTTTCTCAAAAAGCTATAGGTGGATTTGTAAAGTTAGGAGTTCTAATGCTTCTATGTACCACTGGATTGTTCATCTTGTATGTTTATCGGTTTGAGTATTGTTCATAGAGATTAATGGTTTGTCATACCTCATGAGTTATTGCTTCAAATTATAGCTGTATAAGACCTCTTCGTATTTTCACCAAACTTGATGTTCACCTCATAAATCACTTAAAGGATCCATTAACCTTTCTAAATCGGCCCTGCAATACACTCTGCTTCATCATTTAGACACCCTTGGCTTCATCTGACCCCATAGCCCTATTGATTTGATATTCTCTCAGTCCACCTATCCTACTTAATCATCTAACCCTAACCCAAAACAAACAAACAACTGTACTTAAACAACTAGCCTAAAATCAATCATCCGAAGCGAACAAGTTTACATCCTTTGCACAATAGAGAGAGCCCTCTCTGAGTCCAGGAAGGCTAGGTCCTAGGACTCCAAAGACTGGTCTGATGTTATCGTGCCATTTGGTTAGCCAATCTGCAAAATCACGAGACACTATCATAATGGTGATCACAGTGGGACTGAGTACATAGCAGCCTAAAAACTCTTATTGACTCATTTAACCCTCAGTTAAACTTTAACATCCTATGATTTGTAAATCACCTCATCACTTTCGCCAACACAATGGTGATTATGATGCAACCTCTGATGTCAGTGACAATCTAAGTATCTCTTAGGACTTTAGAAGCCTTTATCAAATCATAGAGAAACTTAACTGATAGCCTAAGAGTAGAATCTAGCTTTTTCACCATCCTAGCAAAATGATGACTCAGCTATAAGACACTCTTACAAACCTTCAGGCTGCATATAGAAACTCAGTAAAACCCCAAAACATTTCTAGATTGGCTTTTTTTTAGTATTGGTGGTGGACCATAGACAACATACCTTCAAAACAACCAAAAATATCCACCTGGCGACTCCACTAGCCTCCAGTAGGCGTTCTAAATTTTGCTAAAGTATCTATAGACTCCTGTAGGACTGAATCAAAACAACCTCAGGAAATATAGAACCTTAGTCACACACAGTGCGAGTTTGATAGCACTTAGAGAGGTCAACCTTCCAAAAATAGTCATAAACTTTCAACCTCTTTAAATTTTGAATTTGAAAACTGGCTCCGCGAAGAATCAATACCAGATCTCATCCAGACCCAAACCCTCCTACTATAGCTGATGACCCAGAAATAATTTTGTGGAAAACTTCAGAAACTGGAAACGTAGCTACTTATAGGACCATTCATAGAGCAAGCTCTGTACCTAAACATCTTACAACATTGCAAGACCCCCAGTTTGACTTGCACCATACTAGAAACCTTTTCAGAACCAAGTCACAAAGTAAAATCGACCATACCGATCTTGAGCCCATAAACTTGTAGTAGAGTCCTAGTGGGGAAACTTCTCCTTACAACTTCTCCATCACTTCGGCTCTTTTCACCCCAAGTCTGCTCAGAATCAGTTTACTGGTCCAAGTACTTCCGCCACACCCATTCACACCACCACGGTGCAAACCACTCCATCTCATAGCACAAATCCTCCGCTTGTAAATCCAGCATTAGCTCCCACCATGGCAGCATGGTATGCGTCCCTTGTGTTACCACAACCTTTGGTACCTTTGCCAAATGATTACCAATTAGGAATCCCACACTTCACGGGGGTTGAATCCACTACTGCCCAACAACATGTAGATAGAATGAATGATGCTTTTGATTACATGGAATTAGAAGATGAAACCATGAAAATGAGAATGTTCGCCCAAAGCCTAGGAGGAGAAGCTAAGAAATGGTTCAAAATCCTAACTCCGAACAGCATTCATGATCTCCCTTCCCTTTACCAAACTTTCATAAACAAATGGGAAATCAAGAAAAACCCTCTTCAAATCCTCTCGGAATATAGCAACCTCAAAAGAAACATGTGGGAAAGTGTCCAATATTATTGCACTAGGTTCAATAGTGTTTACAACGCACTACCACCAAAAATGAAACCCCCATTAGGCCTAGCCTTAGCTAAATTCCCAGAGGGTTTTGACTCCGACATGGCCTATCAACTATAAAAGAAAGAGAGCCCCTTACTTTAGAAGACATGCAAAAAGGAGCTAGAAGTGTAGAGGCCAAATTAATTGAGAAAAGCGCTAGGCTAAGATCAGAGAAGAGGGTAACATACAAAGACGACACCATGCCCTCCACCTCTTCATCTGATTCCAAGATGGACAACCTTCTTAGGACCATGGAAAGGATGATGGAAAGAATAAGCATAAACGAAAGAACACCCCCTAGGAACAACCAAACAAATCCCCAAAACAGAAACCGGAATCAAAACTTTAGACCCTCCCTAAAACAGACCAAGGGAAAATTATCAACAAATCAGACCACCCTTCCAAGATAACTATGTTGACGAAGGGGAAAGAGATATTGAACAACCAGATGAGAATCATCTAAACTTAATAGGCTCTGATAGTGAGGGAGAGGTTTTTCTCACAGAAGAAGAACAAGCTCTTTTCTCCTCAAACCAAGATGAAACAAGCTATGAAGATTCCGAAGATAATGAATTGGGATTAGAAAATGCCATAATGGAAGTCCATAGGCAATATGATCTTAGGAGTAAAAAAAACCAAGACAACTCTAGGAAAAACAACTCAGACACTGCTGTTATGAAAAATCCTGAAAACATTCTTAAAAGAACAAAAGAAAATAACAATACCATAGCTAAGAAAGCTGATCCTAGCAAAAATTCAACCTGCCAATCAACTATTGGCGCAAGCTGTCCTAGCACCTCTGCTAGTGGCCCTGAGAAAACTCTAGTGACCAAAGCCTCGAATCAAAATCGGCAAATTAAAAATGTGGAGAAATTTATGGCTGATAAAACTGATGTAAATATGTCTAAAACTCAAGTACCTTTTAGTTTTGAAGGAGAGATCGCAAAAATCAAAATAACCATCCCTCTCACTAAACTGGTAGCTCAGGACATGTACCGCTCCCAAGTATTGAAAGTCTTAAACATAGGAAATGATACCAACACTCTGTGAATTTGATAGATGATAAACCAGAGTTGTTGTTCAGACCCGAAGTAGATGGAAAATAACCAGGAAGGAACCATTCCCCCATTCTATGTTAGCCTAAACATACACGACAAAATCCTACCTAATGCCATGCTAGACTCTGGTGCCTCTCACAACCTCATGCCGAAGGTAGTGATGGAAAGATTGGGCCTAGAAATAACTAGGCCCTACAAAGATTTGTATTCCTTTGATTCAAGCAGAGTTAGGAATAATCAAAGACTTATGTGTCAATCTGGCACAAATATCTGATAAGAGCCTGGTCATGGATATAGTCATGGCTGACATTCCCCCCAAATATGGCATGCTTTATTCCCGATCTTGGGGAGCCAAACTTCTGGGAAACCTCCAACTTGACCTGTCTTATGCTACCATCCCGATTTTTAACCAAACAAGAATATTATACTGGGAATCTCACATGAAGTATATGGTAAGTAGCTTAGAAAGACCCAATAACACCCCTATCGACTCCATTCGATCATATTTGGACTCATTCATCTTATATAATGAAAATGACCTTGGTGAACAAGTAAATGAATATTGCGAAGATATAAGCAAATTACAACAAACAGATCAATTCCTCTATGATGAGTTTGATAGTCAAAACTATCACGATCTTGAAACACCACAAGACATTAAAACTGAAATTAATTTCCTGCAAATTGCAAATGAAGTGTCAGAAACAAAAATCAGTTTAGAAAAGGAGACAGGTTGCTCAAAAGAAAAACAAATCACAAGAACACAACCTCTTCCTTTTGCTCATCCGGAAAAAATGAAAAACCCCTACAAAACACAAATCTTTGGGAACTTGGAACAAGACAATTTGACGTTTCTACCTTACCAAGATACTTCATCATCCAAGAAATCTTCCTTTCCAGAACAATCACCAATTTTCACAAATATTGCTACAAATCCCAAAGAAACTTTTGCTGAAGCTGATATAGAGGAGGATAGCATGGGTAAACTTGAGGAGCCTGAAATAATTGAGTCGTCTAAAATCTTATCATTACACATAAAACTAAGAAAAGAAAGACTATGCAAAATTGTTCAGAACTCTAGTATATGTCAGGAAACTTGTCCAAAACCTTGCAACACAACCATTAGTCTTAAAAGACGTCCTTTCAAAAAGAATCAGAAAAAATTTGAGCAGTTGAGTTCACTAAGAAAGAAGGCAAAATGACGTAGGTTTTGTATAGATTTTAGGTACCAGGAGCAACCCTTCCAAAGGAACCAATATCTTTTTTCCAGAATAGATCATGATTCACAAAAGCTAGGAGTTTCTAGACATATGTCGTTTCATGATAATGTTTCAGATTACCATCATATGATACCACTTCAAAACAATCAGTTCAAAGATTTTTTCAAATTCATAGGAAGCAACTTCAAATTTAAACCGATGCTTCCCGATCTGAAGAACACCGGAGACACCTTCTGAAGAACTATGTTTCTAGTATTGAATTTCTTCACTATAGTTTACCTTGATGAAATTATCATTTGTTTTAAAAATGATAAAGAATACTTGTTCTACCTAAAGAAAATCTGTAACAGAAACAGGTATGGGAATCAAGAATATAAGGAGAAGCATCAAGCAGAACATGAGTTATTTAAAGATCTTTAGAAAAATCCTTATGCCATGTTTGCAAGTGAAAGCAACCACGACCTTTTTTCCCTAAAAATGAATGGACAAAGAGTATCAGGAGATCCTTTTGAAGATAGGATGCTCAAGTATCACTGTTGTAAAGATTCCTAGCTTCAATTTTTACTCATTGTACATACCATAGTTCGAAGAAAAAGTCAAAAAGAAAGATAACACAAAAACATAGAAAAAATAGAAAAGAGGGCAAATTCTAAAAGAAAGGGTACAACCCCATGCCTTAAAAAAAAACAGTAATACTGAAAGTGTTCAAGTCCAAATGCCACTACTAGTGAAAAATGATGTTTTGTTTAGCTATCTAGCCTAATCATAGTTGAACATGCTTTAAATTTATTGTTGATAAGTTAGTGAAAAGAATGCTGGTCAAAATATTCAAGCTTGACTTGTCAAAGAAAATAGATTAGGAGAGAAGATACTGGTTCCACATGCTCAAAACAGAACCAAAGAGGAAAATAGGGATGAATAGCAAACTATGTATCCTAGCCCTGATTTTTATAAATCTTACTTTGTACAAAAATAACATTTGTGTGTAGCTTGTTCTTATGTCACAAACTCATGATAAATCAGATTGTCTAATCCTAGTTTAGTCATGTTTTCAATTTCATGTCTTAGCCTAATGAATGAAGTCCTGTCAAACAGTTTAACCTTGACAGTTGAATAGTATAGGTAGAGAATCAAAGGAGTTCAACAACTCAATCTGAACTCCCGAAATAGATAAGTGTAGAAGTAGATAGTTTGTTTCCATTTTCAAAATAAAATGTCAATGGGTCTGCCAGCTCAAGTGCACCCAAGGAAGAAAAAATGTTGGGCAAAGTAGGTTGGGTAGGTAAAGGTGAAGTTGAACTAATCATGCTTTCAGATTTTCAAATCACCATTTCAGGGAAAGAAGCAAAAGAAAAGAGAGAATCCACCAAATGTATGAGGCACTGGTCTTCATATGCCAGAGATCTGCAATTCTGGACACCTCTTGAAAATGAGCTGCCCTCCCCAAGTGGAGCCACTGTTAGTCATCAGTAATTTTCACCTGTTTTAGATGACTAAATGCTTTGTCTAAGATTTCTAGAAATCAAAATTCAAGAATCATTGTGTCTTCTAGAAGTCTCCTCAAAAACAATTTTTCCACTATCCCTCCTCTCTTGTCTGCTGTGGCCAATCCATCATCCTGATAAGACCCCTTTATGGATTAATGTCTTTTACTCTGTCCATGATTGCTACTTATGTCTATAGTCCTCTACCTCTGATGCCTAAGCCCTCTTATTTCACAATTTGTTTGGCCAAGTTAAACCAAGTTTTCTCTCCTACTCACAAATGCCTCAAGCACTGTTGGTGTCAAAAGTTTGTCTAGAATGCCCTTCAAAGTAAAATAAGGATGTTTAGCTGTATAGGATGATGGTGCATAAGTAGAATGGCTAAACCCTGTATCTTCATTCAAAACCTTGGTTCAAACTTTCAGTCAAAAGCCCATTCGAAGACCTTGCAAATAAGTCAATTAGGTTTTCCTAGGTCATGCGCCATCATGATTCTCATTCCATTGTTTGCACAATAAGTCAAATATGAATTCAAAAGAGCACTTAAGCAACCTCCAAGGGTGCCCTCCTGGTCCAATAGTAAAATCTGCAAAGAATAGACTATCATATCCAAGCATTTCTGTAGGAATGCCTTGAAGATTAGTCTAAAGCAAAGCAGAGGCGAAAAGGGACACCTAAGAAGGTTCAAAAGGTCATTTGCAGTTAATAAAAAGGTACAACAAGTTGAAAGTTATAGGGAAGGTCTTGATCTCATAATAAGAAGTAAAATACTGCTCATCCAAAAGTCTGTGCAGATCTCAGAAAGTTAGTAACATATGAGCAACATGGCGCATTTCAGCAAAGATGATCATTGGAAAGGATGTTTGCCTCAAGCATAAGAATGGTAGAGGGACAACTGCCCTTTTCCACACACCTGCAAAAAGACAAAAGTTATCAGATGCGCCACAAGGTGAAGGAAAATACTAAGACCACTATCAAGAAAGGAAAATCACACTGAAGAAGAAAACAATAGGTGTGCTTTGGTTGAAAATGAAAATATATGACTTTTTGACAAATAGTGGAGAAATAGTTGGGCTACAAAAGCTAAAAGACTCAAATAAATCAGTGGAAACTTTATTGATCAAAAGTAATCAATTCAGAAAGATGATTTCTTTAAAGACTTAGAGGGCAGCTTTGTTTGCTTTTCTAAAATATCCCTAAAAACTCAAAAATTGGGATAATAAAAAAAATGATCATGGTAAGTGGCAAGGAGAACCTCATTCATCAAACAACAGAGGTTGTAAAAAAGAATTCCTAACTGTCTTCAAGGGTAAGATCAAAGGGCATAAATTCCAATGGATAAAAGGACCAACTATGGGTCTTAAAAGGTCAAAAAGAAGGGATTTTAAGGCATTATGCACCATTTCACTAACAATGATAGAGCATCAGCTCAAACCCTGTTTTCTCCCAAATAAATAGTCAAAGGTTTGTCTCAAAGGATATGGAGGTAAATATAGTGTTTAAAATCACCTTGCACATGAGCATAACAGGCTTGAATCATCATAGATCTGAGCATTTGCCCAAGCTGCAAAAGAAATATTGGTAAAAGGACTAGCTCCAAAAGAGACAGAGGCAAATAAAAAGTGCAAAATGAGAATTTAGGAAGGAGGGTTTTTAGAGTTTAATTCTTGAGTATTATGAATACTACAACAACTCCTTTTCCCCCTCATTTCAGCTTTTTGCAAAACAGAGTGCAATTTTCCGGCTTCCAAAGGTGTCCTCCGGAAAAATTTCCTCGGTGCTGCGCTCCCGTAGGTGGGTGTTGCGCGCCTGTAGATTGCTCATGTGTTATTTTCTTCTGGACACTGCGCGCCTGTAGATGGGCGCTGCACTTTTATAGTCCCGCTCGACGTGAACGGGGCCTCCTGCCCGACGCTCGGTGCTGCACTTCGGCACTAACCTTCACCGCCCGAATCCACGTGCAGCCAGCGCCCGGGCCAACGATGCTGCGCTCTGGACACTGAAATTGCTCGCCCGAGTCTGCGTGCAAGTCGGCCCGACGCCCACCACGCTGCGCACCTGCCACACTTTTTGTTGCCACTCTTTGTCGTGCAGGCATGCCCACCCAGGACGCTGCGCTCCTGCAATGGGCGTGTAGTGCTGAATGAAATTTCGTTCAGTTCTGCCCAGGGCGCTGTGCTCCTGGCGTAAAAGCGCAGCACTGCCCAAAAAAGTGCAGAGGCGCCCGAAATTTTCCAGAAAGCTCAGAATTTGCACCTTTTTACTATGGAGGACAATCTTCAAAGATATTCCTCATAAATAAACATCTTCTCATAATTTTCTAAATGATAAAGACGCCAAGTAGGTCCAAGTTTGTGTCAAACAAGGCTTCAAGGAAAATTGAAAGGGAAGTTTAACCTACTTTTGCCTAGTCTCCTAACCTTGTTTAAAAGCCTCAATATCTCATTTAGAATTTCTCCTTATCATTTCACAAGACAAAATCCTTTCTGTTTAAAGAGTTAAAGGAAGGGGTAAAGTAAACACCATGTCTGAAGAGGAGAGTGTTGACCTAAACAATGAGGCTCCAAGACCAAGAAAACAACATAAGAAGGGAGGGAAGCCCAACAGGTTTGAACCCATAAGCACTGCAGAACTAACAGCCTCCCCTTCTATTCTTTCATGTTTCCAAGAGTTAGGGTGTTTTGAGTTCTGTAACAAAGTACAAGAGATCAAAAGCCATCCTCAGTTCACCGAGTTATTTTCCCTAAGGCTTCACCGACATAAAGTACATCTAGCAGGGGTGAGATTTTAGTTGACCCCTAGAGCTATCTCTGAAGCCACTAGAATACCTGGCATAGGAGAAAGGTGGTTTAAACAGAAGCATCTTGACTTGACCCATTATCATCCATTCTTAAAACCTAGTTGTCAAGCTGAATGCAAAGCCATTTTTCCTTTTCCCCTTCTATTGGACAGATATGCCCTCCTCATGAAGATTATTATGAAATAATTTACCTGTGAGGGTAGGTTCTCCAGAGTCTATTCCTATCATATTAGACTCCTCATGCATTTCACCAGGACTAAGCTACTGCACTTGCCCTACTATCTCTGCAAAAGCATTGAAAAAATGTCCTCCATCATGAAAAAGAGGCCTCCAACCCAGCAAATGTCAAAGCCTGTTTCATCATTCTCTGATCAAGTTAATTGTTTCATACTAATTAGAACAACAAGGCATTCCTTGGGAGGCCTTTGTCACCCATGATGATTTCAGAACTTCACCCTCCATCCCTCTGCAAAGTTTGCCATCATCTTCTCAAAATCCTCCTCATACCCCTCCATTGCCCTCCACTAACCTTGGTTCATTTTCTTCACATGAATCACCTTCCCAAACAAACCTTCTTCATACACCTTCCCCTGAGAAAGATGATCATGAAGAAAGCAGAGATGATCATGATGAGAGCACTGATGATCATGAAGAAAGCAGAGATGATCATGGGAAGAGCAGTAAGGGAGAAAATGTAGATGAAGGAGAAAATGAAGAAGAAGGAAATGGCCTTGAAGAAAGTAGCGATGGCCTTGAAGAAAGCAGTGGGGAGCCTTGAAGAAAACAATGATAATCAAGATGAACCAAAGAGTGATGAAGTAGGTGATGAAGATGAGGGAAAGAGTGATGATCAAGGTGATGAAGATGAGGGAGAATGTGATAAAGATAACAATGAGAGAGAGCGTGATGAAGATGAGGGAGAATGTGAGGAAGATAAGGAAGAAAATAATGAAGATAAGGGAGATGATAAAAACAGTGAGGGAAAAGATGATGAAGGCCTTGAAGAAAGTAGTGCTGATCATGAACAAAATAGTGAGAGAGAAAATGATGAGGAAGAGGGGGATGGCCTAGAAGAAAGCAACAATGGCCAAGAGCAAAACAGTCAAAGCAGTAGCAGAGATGAGGATACAAATGAAGAAGAAGGCTCTAAAGACACAGAAACAGAGGCAGCTTCTCAAGAAAAGGACAGTGGGAAAGAAAACAAAGGTTTAATCACTAAGTCTCATGATGAGCTAAAGAACCAAGACAGTGGATCTCCTGATGAAGAAAATGACACTGAGAACACTACAGCAGACAGTGGCGAGGAAGCAAAAGCAAGACATGACAGTGGCCAAAATGACAAGGGCAGCCCAGAGATAGATTTTAAAATTGTTTTTAATGAACCAGGAAATGATTACAAAAGCCCAAAGAATGAAGACAGTGATGCAGAAAATGAGGTTGACAGTGAAAGCAGTAATGAAAAGGATGAGGAGGATAGCCCTAAAAGTGAAAATTGGTTGAACATAGATGCCTCTGATATTGCAGAAACATAACATAGCAGTGTTGAGGGTCTTGATAGTGACAAAAGCATGAAATATGTTAAACATGTTGATCCAAAGGACAACCAACAACAAGGTAAGGAGGACATACACACAGAGAGAATTTTTCAAGGAGGAGACAATCCTAAGATTGTCAATAATCAAAGTTTGCAAGCAAAGTTTATGGCGTCTTGCACCATTACTTATCATAGAGGAAGGAGGCATGTGTTTGTTGCCTCCAAAAGGAAAGGGGCCATGCACTTCTAAAAAACAGTGAAGGACAAAGTCACCAAACAAATGAAGGACAAGGGTAAAAAGAAAATGAAGGACAAAGGTAAAAGGCCAATAAAGGACAAAGGCAAGAAAACAATGGAAGAAGAGGAAAGCAATCATGAGGAAGAGAGGGAATTTGAACTCATTCACATAGATAGTGATGAGGAAAATGAAACAAGGATAGTTAATTCTCTCTAACATGACCAGAATGCACAAATCAGAGACTTGGAGGTTGAGCTAGAAAGGTCAAAAGATCTTATTCATTTCCTATAGGTTCAAAACAAGCAGATGAGTGGCCAGCTAGCCATTTATGAAGCTCGGGTGCTCAAATACAAGAAAGAAGCTCAAAGGTCACAAGTGAAGTTGGAGGAATACGTGGGCGCCTATGAAGAAAATGATGAGGAAGAGGGGGACGCTAGAAAGAGACCTAAGACTATGGATCTTAGGAGAGCTTTAGAAAAACAGAAAGAGGAAGAATCATCCCAAGCCCAACAATTTCCTCTCACCGAGCTCCTTGCCTTGGAAATTGAGCATGACAAAGAATCATGGCTTGAAAGGGAAAATATACATTTAGAGGCTAAATTAGAGAAGGCCAACAAAGACTTGAACTTGCAAAGAAGGATGACTGAGCATTACAAACGGAGAAATCAGTTTGCAAGGGAAAAGCTCAAAACTGCCCAAAGGGAGGGCCCGACGCCAAATGATGAAAAGGACCAAGCAAGGCTTGGAATTTTGGTTCAAGCTTCATTGCAGGTCTCTAAGGACCCTTGAGGGGCCCACTCACCAAATTTGGGCAAAATTGAACAAGTTTTTGTTTTTTGTAAAATTTTAAGCCTAGGAGCACTTTCAGAGGGGTCAACTTACATTTTTGGATTCCCCATCATGAGAGGAGTATGCTCACCAATTTTTAGCTCAATTGGAGTTGTTTTGGTCCCTCAAAAGGGTCATAAACACCCAAATTTTCACCTTTCTGCCCTCTTTTTTGAGCAGGTGTTGCACTCCTAGTAGCTTTGAATTTTTCCACTTTTTGGGCAAATTACAGAGGTTGGTTTCAGGAAGCAATGGTAGATTTGGAAAGTAGACATCCAAAGCTTTCTAACGGACCATCACGGAGCCTTTTCCGACATCAAGAAGGCCTCCAAAACCCTGTTGCAAAAAGACTTTTTTTGGTGCTGCGCTCTTGGAAAATTTTCAAAATTTGAGACAGAGTGTTGCGTTCCTGTGTGGTGACTGAGCAAATGTGAGTTACGCAATTTTCCTCATGTATGTCAGAGCGTAAAAGTCAATGTTTTTGCTATTTTGGTCTGGAAAAGATATTTTGTGCCTTGGACCTTGCAAGGCCTCAAGGACAAATTAGGATATTTGTTTTTTGCCAATAGACTTCTAGATGCTCTAGTGAGCTCTCTCCTCTCCTTATTTGTTATATAAGACATGAGTATGTATTGTAAACAGTTGGGACTTGATGTGTTATAGATAAATACATGGTTTATGAGCTTGGAGAAGATATTTGGTTTTATGAAGTGAATAAATGGCTTGTGTGGCTTGATGTTGGAGGAGCTTTGCTTGCAGGATTCCATAGCTTGGTGAATAGTGATATTTTTCTAACTTGTTAGTGTTTTCTTGTCTTCATTTTGTTTCAGTCTGCTTGCTTTCTATAGATCAGAAAAGTAAAGGTTGAGATATTCTCAAGGAAGCACCTCAAACCTCCTATTTGCTATAGTTTTGATGTTTTTCTCTTCTAGTCATCTTAAGGAATTCTTGATTGCTCCTTAGGCTCACTAAAACTTGTTCTTTGTTTCATGAATGATTAGTATGTTAGCTTATAAATATGATTCATGGCATGCCCTACTTATTTAAAAGTTTTCAAAAACTTATTGTGAAGCTCTCCTATGGAATATTGATTAATTAGGTCAATGCAAAGAGGTCTTGTTTCAATCTTTCCCTTTGCCTATGCTCATCAACTTGTTTCAGAGTGCCCGATAGTTTGATATATGTTGTTTAGGAGTTCCCTCTTCATATTTTGAATTGTTTTTTTATCTTATGTGTTTTCTCAAAAAGCTGAAGGTGGATATCTAAAGTTAGGAGTTCTAATGCTTCTATGTACCACTGGATTGTTCATCTTGTATGTTTATCAGTTTGAGTCTTGTTCATAGAGATTAATGGTTTGCCATACCTCATGAGTTATCGCTTCAAATTATAGTTGTATAAGACCTCTTAATATTTTAACCAAACATAATGTTCACCTTATACATCACCTAAAGGATCCATTAACCTTGCTAAATCGACCTTGCAATACACTTTGCTTCATCACTTAAACACCCTTGACTTCATCCGACCCCATAGCCTTATTGATTTGATATTCTCTCAGTCCACCTATCCTACTTAATCATCTAACCCCAACCCAAAACAAACAAACAAACTGTACTTAAACAACTAGCCTAAAATCAATCATCCGAAGCGAGCAAGTTTACATCCTTCACACAATAGAGAGAGCCCTCTTTGAGTCCAGGAAGGCTAGGTCCTAGGACTCCAAAGACTGGTCTGATGTTACCCTGTCATTTGGTTAGCTAATCTGTCAAATCACAACAGTGTCCGCGACAAAGAAGAAAATAAGATGCGAGTTGTTGTGCGTACGAAACATTGTTAAAAATGATTGCAAAAATGTTAAATTCGAACTAGTTGTGTGTAAAGAATTTCATGATGAACGGTGATTGTATAAATTGCGTTCGTTCTTATTCAAAGATCTAGTATTTTGTCTTTCTTTACGACATTGTGCTCAACTCAGAAAAGAAATACATGGTCTCTGATATTGGCATCCTGCGTACTCTGGATCAAAGGGCACGCTTTTTCTGGTAAATTAAATTGGAGGCAGCACGTAATCATCGGACAACGAGGAGAGACTCCCCATGAAGACTTTGTGTGGCAAGCCAATAGTATGTGAGCGAGAGGTGGAAAAAAGGTCATCAATTAATAAAATCGTGTAATCTTGAGACCTGTCGTTCTCTTAACCCTACAACCATTGGCATCGTAAGACCTCCTCTGTGCATGTTTCTCTTAGATGATGTATGCTCTTGTTTTTATGTTGTTTAAGCTGGCTGATTCCTCCAGCTTCTCTGCGAGCTCTCGAATAAATGGCATTCCCTACTCTTCTTTTGCCGATGTTGTGATGCGAGAGTGATGATGGTTTGAGAAGAATTGAGTTGCATTTCCATTGTTGAAGAGAACAAGCCATAACTGTAGCCGTGGCGTGTATTATCCTCATCCATTCTGCTGCGGGGTTGGAAATAGAGAAAAGTTCACTGGAGCATGTAAAAACCAATGTGCGACCAACATCGTGGGCATCTTGCATCTTGGCATGTGGGTGTTTTATATCATTATTGTGCTGGGATTTTTCAGCAGCGACGCCATCTTCAACAGTAGGAGGTTTTTTCAAACCAAAACAATACTTCCATCTCTACACAATGATTCCATCTCTATGCACTTCATATGCATCTTTTTCTTTGCAAGAGTGGCTTCACCACGGAACCAGAAGAATCTTTAAAGACTACGTCACAGATGGATGGAATCATTACGTTGTTTGAAGGAGCTTAGCATAATGACGAGCGTGAGTACATTATTCTTTCAAAGGCCAAATCATTTGCATTATTTGACTTTCGTAAGCATGTTGCCAACCACTTTTTAGTTATAAGATATATATATATATATATATATATATATATATATATATATATATATATATACATACCTCTAATGGTAGAAAGCCAAAAAAGGTAGCACTTTATTAATGGTATTTATACTTAGTTATAAATTTTTGTAGGCAGGTATCACAGCAAGATATGAGTGTTATAACGATTTCTATGTCAAAATTACTTAGAATGTTTCATTACAATTTTCTTTTGGAGAGATAAGGTGTGTTCTTTTTAATAAATTGAAACTTTTGTAATGGAGGGATAAGGTGGATTATAAAGGTTTGCCATTTAAATTACATACACTTTATATATGTTTCATGAGGATGAGGATACGTATGGGCGTAAAGCTCATGAGACATAATAAGTGGGAGGAGAGATAGTGAGTGGAGTGAGTGCTCATATTATATGTTTTATTTATTGTGCATGAAATTATTTTGTGTAATTTTGGAGCAATAAGTGTTTTGTATTTGGAGTGATAAGTGTTTTTTGTAAATTTGGAGTGATAAGTGAAAGTCATTCTTGTAATCCAAAGTAATATTTTACTTTGAGAGAAATTGAGTCAGTGCAGGCAGTTTCTTAAGACAATTTGCTTCCAGAGTTTGCAAGCGTGGAATTCTCATTACTTGAGAACTCCCAATGACGATGTTGTAAAGATAAAAGATTGATGTACGCTTAATAAAGACATTTTTTTGATGATGCTTGTGTCCTAGATATGCCCGAAATTAAATAAGGGGATCTTAGGTACACCATGAGTGTGTTTATGATGATGCATGTTTCATGATGTTGCTTTTGTTTTGTGTCTAGTTTTGACACTACAGTTATTTAAAACACACATATAGTTCAAAGCAAGAGAATGAAAGCAATCACGTAGCTACGAAGAACATTACAAGAAGCATTATTAAGCACGAACAATCACATGCATTTGCGCAACACATCATCAAGTTAATAAAGAGGTCATCCAAAACCACAATCCACATCATTCAATCAAAGCAATCAAGTTAAAGCAACTACAAAATCAAACACTCCAAGACAAGTTTACATGATCAACATCAACAACAATTTGAATAGCTCGCAAATCAAAATTTGTAAGTGTTGTAATCAATTCGAGTTGAAATTGTAAGGGTTCATTCTCAGTTGAAACCGACACCCATGTTTTGATTGATAGGAGGACAAGTGAGTCAATTTTATTCAACTGAGTCAAATTAAGCCAAGTGAATTAATTGTTTTAAGTGAGTCATTAAAATCATTGTAAGCATTTTAGGGTGCATTTTCGACAGTGTTCGACACCCTTCTTTTGCCAATAAGCACATTCAAGTCAGTGCAAATTTCACAACATCAAACGAGCCAACAAGAAGTTAATGGAAGTAACAATCAAAGCAAGGGAGCGAGTTCAAGTCTATAGCAAGAGATCAAGAAAATTCAAAGCATCAAGCGAGCGAGTTTCAACTCTAAAGCAAACAAACAACAAGTTCAAATCTATTGCAAGTGAGTGTGCATGTTTGAGTATTCAATTATTCAAGTGAGCGTGAATAAATCAAGCATGTTCAACCGAGCATGAAGTTAATTGAAGCAACACTCAATCATGAGAGCCAGTACAAGTCAGCGTGACAAAATGGGAAAATGTGGTAAACGTCTTCAAAGTGCAGAGATGGAAATTAAAGAGCTGAAAGAGTGCAATCATGAGTTACAAAATACAATTGAGTTACTGGAATGGAAGTTGAAGCATAATCAAAACTTAATCGAGCAAATGACCATCACCTTAGAAGCAACAAAAGACTTTCAAATTGAGCTTGAGATGAAAGAAAAACTCATTCATGCACTTCAAATCAAACTAAGTTAAAAACAAGATCTGCTTGATGCATAATATACAACAAAGGTAGATGCAAGTTGCGACACCAAAGACCTCATCCAAACATCAGATGAAATTTGTGATACGAGTGACCTTATTCATCATATTGATGAATATTGTGACACAAAAGATCTCATCAATCAAGTTGATGTCAGCTGCGACACAAGTGATCTTATCCAGTGAGTTGTACTACTTAATGATGCAACGAGTAGTATCAAAGATAAAATTGATCGGTTTGATGCATCATGTCAAACAGATGAATCATTAATTGAAATGGTTGATGCTCAGTGTAATACAAATGATTTAATCAATCCAACTAAGCATATCGACAACAACAATATGTGTGAATAAAAACAACAAGATGATCTTTCCAAGGAAGTGATCAGACCTTGGGAAGAAATCTCCTTCAACAAGGATCGACATGGCCTAGGTTACACCAAAGACAACATTTTGTATATTTCAGATTACTCAAAACTAGTGCAGTTTGTAAGCGGAGGTTTTCTAGACAATGCTCATAACAAGCGTAACCATTGTAAGAGAAATGGCCATATGGAGAGTACATGTTTTGACCTCCATCCTTATCACCATTGTGGCAAGAAAAATAATTCATTAGAAATTTGTAGTAAGTGAAATCAACCACCCAAAGTGAAGATCAATTATGCATGGATTGATCCTTGGAAGTGGTCATCTAAAGTCCAACAATTGTCTGTGTTATCTATGAATTCAGTCTCACATGAAGACAACTTTTCCAATACAATGAAGATGATGAAAATCCCCTGAACCTTAAGGGGGGAGTTTCGAAATCATTTGCAAATGATTATCTCTTCTTTCAACTGACAAAGGGGGGGAAATGATATTGAAATTGAAGGTGGTTATCAGACTGAAAGTCTCGACAACATCAACAAAAGTAGCCAGTTCGCATCTTCATCAGCCAGTGAGCATAAAAAAATTCGCCAGTGGATGGTCAACAACAAAAGCAACGGTGAGCAGTTTTCGACACCAGTAGTGAGCCGTTTCCGACAACATAAGAAAAAGTAGAAGTGAGTTGTTTTTGACATCATCAGCCAGTGGGAAATCATCAAGTAGCCAGTGGGTAGCTTTCGACATCGATATATTCGCCAGTGGGCGTTCTCAATATTTTTTCAGTGGACAAGCCAATTCGCCAGTGGGCGTCTTCAACATTTTGTCAGCGGCCAAGCAAATTTGCCAATGGGCATCATCAAAAAAATTTCAGTGGACAAAGGATGCTGATTGCAAGAAAATGACAGATGGATCATTTTTCCGCTTAGAACTTGATGGAGTTGTCAAGAAAAATTCAAAGATGAATCAGACTTGCAACTGACTCATGATCTCTTCAGTTTGAAGTATTTTCAGCATCTAACTTTGACAGTTTTTTAGGCAGTGTGTTTGAGAATCAACAATTTCAGCATGAGAACTTGGAAGATGGTTTCTCGATCTTATTTTGGATTTATCATTGAGGGGGGGAATGTTAGCCTCACTCTCATGTGAGCATAAACAATTATAAATAAAAAATTAATTAAATTAATTAAATCATGAAAATTAGGAATTTATTCCTAATTTTCTAGATTGTGTTTGTTCCTCTCAATTAGGAGTCAGTTTAGGCCTAGAGATTCTCTCCACCTAACTAGGTTCCTAGATTGGTGTATGGTTGAGATTTTTCCTCAACCAAAGTGTCCAAGGTAGACGCATTATCTTGAGACACATTCTCCTCTTGTACTTATATTTGTATTATACCATTGTTTTTATAATGAGAATATGTGAGGAGTACAACAAGGCTGTGGCCTTTTCCGCCATGTCCGGTTTTCTAAATCTCTGGTATGTTTTATGTGCTTTATTAGTTGATTAATTTTCTATATTTCCAAAAGACACTGTTCCTCCTTCTTTTCCTTCAAGGATATGAATTTATTCCTATCTCCAGTCATATGATTTGAGCAACCACTATCTACATACCAAACATTTCTGTTGCTTTGAGCCTTGAGAGCGATAACACATTTTTCAGCCTTCTTTTTCCATATTTTTTCATTCTGATTTTGCGAGAATTCCTTTGACGAACTTCCAAGTCTGCAATCTTTAAGCAGGTGTCCAAAATTGTTACATTTGTAACATTCGACATCATCTCTCAAATGATAAAATCTGTTAATATTTTTCTGAGTTCTGGAATATCCCTTTATGAAAGATCACCCGAAATTGTATTTATTCCAAACATACATGCGACATTATATAGCTCTATGTCCAAACCTTCCACATGAATAACAAAGACCATAGAAGATAGGTTGATACCTGGGAGTAAATCTCCTACGAGGAATTTCCTTCCACGGTTCTTCCTACGAGTCCTAATCTCTTGAGTTGGCCGGGAGGTCTACTTCCTGTTATATTTTGCATATCCATCTTCTTTTATTGTCATAGAAGGACTTGGCTCCTTTTCAAATTTTTATTTGTAACCAAGACCAGTCTTATCATTGTTTGATCATTGATTTTTGATGATTTCTTCCAATGCCTTGGAGTTGTTGGTGTAGTTTTGAAGAGTTTTTCCATTTTTTACTTGCTTTCGTAAAGAAACTCTTTCAACTCTCTTTCCTTGTTTCTTTCCTTTAATTCTTCCCTGAGCGATTCTTCAACTTGTTTGTATTCTTCAACCTTGATTTTAAGATTTAGGACATGTTCCCTTTCTATATTTAATTCATCTTCAAGAGTGTTGACATGCTTCTTCTCGACCTTGAGCTCTTTGATAACACTGATCCCTTTGTTTTGAAATTCAAGCTCAATCATCTCTTCTTCTTCGTCATATGCTTCTTGCTTATTATGCTTGGCCATAAACAATACTCTTCCGTTGATTTCTTCTTCGTTATCACTATCTTCATCATATGAGGAGCTATCTTCTTTGGAGAAGAAACTCTTCTTAAACCATTTCTTTTTGCCTTGCTTGTTGAACTTCTTCGGACCTTTCTTTCCTTTCGTAACAACCTCATTTTTGTGAGGACACCTGGTTACAAAATGCCCAACCTCACCACAATTGAAACATATCAATGGAATTTTGCATTTGAATTTCCCCGTACATATTCTCATTTTTCGCGTGAAGTAGGCAAATTATTTATCTGAAAATTCTTCTTCATCTTCTTCCTTTTCTTCTTCGTTACAACTATAAGTTTTCACTTTTGGAGTATGCTTGTCCTTAATAGTTTTCTTGGATGCGGCAATTGCTGTTTCTAGGTGAGATGTGTCATCCTCTTCTTCAATCCTCATTTCATATGTTGTAAACACTCCATGCAATTCATCTTTGTTAAGATTGGTTAATTTCGAACTATATTCCAAGACAAATACCTTTGCGTTAAATCTTTCCGTCAAGGTTCTAAGAATCTTTCGAACAACAATTTTTGTGTCGACAGGTTCTCCCAAACCTTCCAATGCATTTTTTATTTCATCAACACGTTGTAAGTATGCATCAATATTTTCATCTTCCTTCATTTTGAGTTGCTCAAATTTTTCCCTATAAATTTGAAGCTTTGATTCTTTCATGTTTGAGTCACCTGCATATATATTTTCAAGCTTGCTCCATACTTCTTTAGTATTTTTGAAACTTAGTACCTTAAGATAGACAAATTCGATAAGCCCACTGATAATGAGATAATTTTGGGTTGAATCTTGCCGTCGAGGTTCTAAGAATCTTTCAGACAACAATTTTTGTGTCGACAGGTTCTCCCAAACCTTCCAATGCATTTTTTATTTCATCAGCACCTTGTAACTATGCATCAATATTTTCATCTTCCTTCATTTTGAGTTGCTCAAATTTTGCCCTGTAAATTTTAAGCTTTGATTCTTTCACGTTTGAGTCACCTGCATATATATTCTCAATATTTCCCCATACTTCTTTAGTAGTTTTGAAACTTAGTACCTTAAGATAGACAAATTTGATAAGCCCACTGATAATGAGATCTTTAGCCTTTGCATCAGATGCCATATTTTTCTTACCTTGTTCATCCTGGGTCGCTGTAAAGTGTTTTTCGGCGATTTCCCATACTCAGTATCCTTGCGCCAGCAAATGAACCTGCATTATTCCACTCCAAAATGCGTAGTTATTTCCATTGAACAGAGGAACTCTATTCTTAGTATACTCCATGATCTCCTTCCAGTTGTTAGACTACTATTGAAAGAACCAAGCTCGGATTCCAATTGTTGGAAACACTGAGAGGGGGAGGTGAATCAATATTTCTTATCAATTAGCACTTTTAAATCTTTTCAGAGCATTAGTTAATCTTCAATTATTCTTGATGTTTATCCAGTAACAACAGTAAACGATAGAACACAATAGGCACACAAATTTTAGGTGGAAAACCCCCTCTGGGTCAAAAACCACTGAACGTTTTTCTAATAAATTCTTTAGTCTTCAGCCCCAAATGAAATGAAAGCTACAACTTCATAGAATTCGAGAAAAGCATTCTTCTCCAACTCCCACTGGAAGGATGCCCCAACGCCATGGTTTCTTCAGTAGTCAACTGAATGGATGCCCCGACATCCTAAACCGACCTACCACCCTAAAGTGTTCATAGGCTCCAACCTGTAGGTGAATTCATGTACCAAACTAACACCTCCCTGCCACCCTATAATGATTAGAAATAAGACAAGGGTGTGGACTCCAGTACCAGGGACAATGATCCACGATACAATATGATTCACAATGATTTTCTTGAACTAGACCAATCACCCAATCACATTATGATCTACAACCCAACCATAACATTATCCAACAATGACACTTATACCTCCCAATAATGCCTCTCCAACTCTAGGCAGGTTGACTCTTTTACAATTTTACAATGATGATTTTTACAACACTGACTTTTGACATGACCTGATACTTGACATGGCACTGCTTCTTTGAACACTAGCAACTGCTGAGGTATTATTGTGCTTCCTTCAATTAATGATACTTTGGTGTTGCATTGTCCTGCTAGTATGTGTCTGAGTTGTCCCATTGTGTTGTCCTTCTTGCACATGCATTAATGAACAAGACCCGAATCAATATACAAACAAAATATTTACATTGTCCTGCAAACCATATGTCAGATAAATATTCAAAATTCAAATGTAAATATGTTCAACATTTATGAACAAAACCCAATCAAACATACATACAAAATACTTACACTGTCTTGCAAAAACACATGTTAGAGATGATATTCAAATTAAAATCCAAACACTAATCATATATACCTTGTTGTAGCAGACTTACCCTTGACTGTTGATGTGTTTTCCTTACTGTAGTGATCCTTAAATGCATATTTTTCTTGCCTTCTAGAAGCTCGATATTGAATCTGCTATATCTATGTAATTTTAGATCTCCAAGGTCTAAAATTGCATCCCGCGGTAGCCCTCTAAGTCCTCTTTCCAACTCCATAGGTTTGATCAATATTGGATTCTTTAATAAATATTTATGCCCAATCTCCTATGATGACCTTATTATAGACTAGTTCGGTAGAGTGCACTTGTACGAAGTGCCACGTGTCACTGTTTCAACCTTTGGTCCTGAAAATGATATCCAACAAACTACAGTGTGTCCTCTTTCTGTCACTTTTTACAAAATTGGAATCCAATGCTCATAGAGAAAGTTATCACAATTTTCCCAAGATCACCTCTTTGACATGAAATTTGGGAGCCTGCAAAAACCCTAACTTCCTCGGATCATATCTCCAAACATATAGCGAACCAATATCTGAAATTCGGACACGAGCTTCATAATGATTTCAGCTCAAATGGGTTTTTTTTTTTTAGGATCTGAAGCTTCGCAGAAAAAAAAATTATAGCGAAAATTCCACAATGACCTGTTTTAAGTAGCGAAATCCTTACATGAGGAGGATATGAGGGTCACAATTTATATAAATGTTTAGGTTGAGAGGGTCTTCAACAAGTGAACATTGGAAGGATTTTAGGAGCTTACAAAATTATTGATTATTGACTATTAAATGACCACAACGATTGATTAGTGTCATGCCGCAACCTCATCTGGTTTTAATCCACTAATTGGGGTTACTAACTTCAAACATGAATATCTCTCAAACAGTGAAGAATTACGTCGCGTGCCATATATCAAGAGAAACATCTCGACAAGTAGAAACCATCCAAAGTATCCTCGACTCGGAATATAGTAAGTTGTCAAGTAAAAATTACCATGCTAGATCAGGGTAGCCCCTAGCGCTGCTTGGGTTGACATCAATGACAACCACTGATCAACACTAACAATATTCATTATTTCAATTTTCATATTTTCCATTTTTTTTTCCAACCCAATAATCATTGCATCCGTAGATCCGGCTTTGTTATTTCTACTTCGAGTTCCTTTACCAGATCTAGACTGATTCCTTGAAAATATCTTGCACAGGTTTCTGAGAAATATCCCCTTGTCCTAACATATTTAAGTTATTTCTAGCTTCATTAGTAAGCCCACATAAGAACAAGGTTCTAATAGTACTTAGATCAACTTGTGTTTTGACCTTTGGGGGATATACAAAAATCTTTCCAGATAATCTTCCAAGGTCTCATCATAACCTTGCACAATGGTGAAGATTTCATCCTGCATCTCTCTAGTTTTACAATATTCCTGATATTTCAATAAAAAACTCTCTTCATATGCTCCCAATAAGCTATAGTGTTTCCTCCTAATCCTATGAACCAGCGGAGTGCTGAGTCCTTGAGAGTTGCAGGAAACAAATTTAACTTCTGAGCATATGAGGAGTAATCATACTTTCTACATAATATGTTAAACTCAAATAAGAAAGAATATGGGTCCTTGTGTACCTTACCATATAAATGAGGAAGAGTTGATGGAATAATATTCTTCATTTGCACAACTATGTCTGGATCCACAATTGGAAATTCGAAGGTGGATTGTTCCTCATTTACCTTGTTTTCTCCACTCCCCTCAGCATGGTCTTCATGATCAACCATTCTTGTACCTCCAAATGAACTGCTCTCAACAGGTTGATAAAGTCGACTATGAGTTGATTTTCTTTGAAGTCTAACAATCTCCTTCTTCCCCTTCGTTGGTTATATCACATCCGAACTACTGTCACCAGAGTCCAAGTGGAAAGTTCCTGCGTGATGGGTCTGTGTCTATTTGGAATTCTTGCCTGCAAGAGAAGGCCCAATATGAGAAAAAGTTTCAGATATATCAGTGTTTCCTCAGTCCCTGACACCTACCACTTTTAGGCATTCATCTCAAAAAATGACAAAACAAAAACTCAATAAAATGCTGCAAATTTAAAATAAGAAATCAAAACCTATTAAATCATTCAAACAATAGGACACTATAGAAAAAATAATAGCAGACTTACCCCTATTGCAGAAAACAGAAAGTTCTTATCAATTTCAAATCGCCTCCCCGACAATGGCGCCAAAATGTTGGGTGCAGGAATTGCGTTTAAGCAGACTCCTTTGACACTTAATTTTCAACCTAGGGGTTTCGTAAAACTTAGAAGCGAAGCATAAGAAATGTCTGAAATGATATGAAATTTTCCTAACTCTATTCCTACTTCCTTAATTACTATCTTGCAGAATCGAAAAGAAAATCAGACAAAAAATAACACCAAAGAAATTATAGTGCTAGAATATGAAAAAATTTATTTTACAAAGAAATAAATAAAAGGAACTCTCACACTTTTGCGAACAATCCTGATTGTTAGAATGAATATCTATGTTTATATTCAATATAGTTGTATGACAGATTGATAATTGGACCTTTGAAGATGTTTGTCTTCTTTAAAGATCTTTCTTCCTGCACTAAACTATTATTCCTGTACTCCATCCATGTTCTTGCACTAGTGCTAGAATAAAGTTTATATGCTGGAAGTATATTCTATACCTGTATTGAACATTTTAATCCTCATGCAGGGGTCTAAGTCATAGGACTAGAGCATTATGTTCCTGTATCAGGTTATTGATTCTTGTAGCGGAATAGAGATTCATGCACCAAGTTCTCAAATTATTTTCAAAAAAGAATAAAGAGTGTGTTAATTAAGAAAATAATTTGCAAAGGTGAACATAACTCTTAAAAAGCTTCCACAAATAGAAAAATGCGGCAACCAAACTTAATTTCAAAACAAGAATTAACTTTGAAATTCAAGGCACACTTTTCTTCAAACAAGGAACTCTTTCATGCAGTTGAAGAAATCATTTGATTATGACAACATGATTTGTTCCTGTAATAGTTATTCACATGGATAAGATTTTCCTTTTTAATCTTTTTAATTCAAAAAGGTTCACCTACTAATTTAATATGAAGTTCAATCCTTTCCTTAAAATTGTAAAGTGCAGGTACAGATCCATGCGTTATAACAACGTTTGTTATTTATTTATCAAAGCACCTTTAATTCCTAAGTTTAGATTATTAATATTAAAAATACTTCCTGTCTAGAAATGAACACTCATTTGTAGGACTGCATCGAGATCTTATGAAAGGAAAGAAACAAGAATACTTTGCTGGAATGAAACAAAGGGATCGAATTGCAGAACTGGAAATGCACTAGTACAAGAAAAATGTGCTTGCACGATACACGTAGAAATAAACTAAGCTTCGCAAAGGAAAATTACATAACTTAAAATCAAACTTAGTTAATCATGCACACCATGGATCTGTCACACGATAACTGCAAATGAAATTGAACCTGTACTTTGTGAAAGATTTGAAATAACTACTTAATTCATGCTTTGCATTCAAACAAAATTAACACACCTTTGACGAGAAAGAAAACGAGAGGGAGAACGAGTTGGGTTGGCTGGGCCCTAGCCAACTAGCTCATTTCCATGTTTAAGAAACCTGGAAACTCAGTCTTCAGCAACGCATCAACATAGAGTTAAAACGCAGAATTGAAACAAGATGGCGCAATCCCTTTATATTATATTTCAAATAGGAAAACGTACATAGTGAAGTTGAATCCAACCCAGAACAAGGGTGATACCAGCAAAATTACAATCACCAAAATCACAATAGCATCACTATCGCTAGCTACCTCCTATCTGTATTCTACATTATATACAATCCTTTAGGCCCGCGACCGTAACAAAATTACAACAAAGTTACAAACTAAGACTTTCGGCTGTAACGAAATACTAATCTAAGCATTCGGTCAACGTCCTAATCTATCATCTTCCTGATTTATCTCCGCTTCGAGCCTAACTCGAGATGACCGATTCTGAATGAGATATCCGTGTTAGGTAGTGAGTTGTCACGAGAGTGCAAGAACTGCCAGCAGCACAAGAATTCTACCTGCATTCGACCATATTAACACAATGATTAATACGTTGCTTACCAAATAATATATGAAAGAAAATATTAGTTGCAAATAATATTAAAGGTATAAAATCCATAAAATAATTAATTAAGTCCACTACAAACCTTAAATATAAAAATATAAAGCTAGTGCAGGAATGGACACGATTCTTGAAATAGTGCAGGAATGAGGAGGTTCTGAGGTTAAAACATATGTCTTAGGTTGTGAATTTGAAATAGGAAAGGGGTTAAAAATAAAGCAATTTAGCCTACCAACAAATGATGCTTTAATTTCTAGCAAAAGGATCAACCTTTGAAAGCTTAAGTGGTTATTTTGAGCATCATATAAAACATATCTAAGTGATTAATACCAGACTATTATCAAGCAATGACCTAAGGAATTAGCGTTGTCAGCTCTGTTAATGAAAATAAATAGTGCACTTGGTGTTTGAATGTGCAATAACAACTTCCAAATTGTACATATATCTGCTATAATACACTATGGATTGAAAGTGCATATGCATCACTCTACTTTGCTATGGCAACACATGGAACCATTTGTAGTTTTTCCCATCCATATATCTTATTCATAATTTTAGTGGACAAGATGCATGATGTTTTTTCTATCCTTGTTAGCAAAAACAAACTTCCAGTTTAGCGTCCAAAAGGTGAACAACATAATAACTTTGAAGCAGTTCCAAATCCCTGAGAGGGCCAAGAACAAAAGACACCAGGAATTTCTAAAGTTTGCAACATCCAATGCAGTTTTTCCTGGAAGAAAATTGAGTTGTGATCCTTAATGTCCTTCTAGTAGCCTCTTGCAGACAAGTAGTAAAAAAAGATGTGCTTCACTTGTATCTAGTTTACCACAGATTTAGCAAAGCCATATTTCAACATGCTCTTATCCAGATAGGTCTTAGATGGCCTTGGATGGTTGATGACCAACCATGCAAAGACCCATAGCCAAACACTATGAAGTTTTTGAATCTCTTTATCTTCGATATTGAAGAGTTGAGAGCAATAAGAATCAAATCAAACCCAAAACAACTAACAAAAAAACAACATAAAAGTGAAAAGGACCCCATAAATGATATGACATAAGGAACCACTAAATAATCCCCCTAATGGTTGCCACAAATGGACAGTTATACTCTAGAGGTACGGTAGAACTGACCAATGAGGAAGATAGGATTCTTATAGTAGTACTTTGCAACACACTGGGTGATCAACTTTGATGCCCTGTTTTGAGCATATTTTGGCAGAATAAATGCCCCTCACTCGCAATCTCTTAGTGGATACTATTGGTTTTGAATTGTCTTGCTTATCTGGCCACATTGTGGTAAGAAGAGGCTAGTTCAGATTCTCTCTTCGAGACATACAAAAAGGGAAAATTTGTTAAAATATGTTAGAGTAGTGATCTCTATCAAACTCCCTTTTCAATCTTGGGTCAAGCTAGTTGACTAGCATAGGAAAACATAATTAAGCTCATTGCATCTTGGACGAACTTGAAAATATTTGTCTAGGCACTACAAGGAAAAGACCCTCTAGCAGAGGTTATAAAGGAGGTTTTTAGTGTTATAAAATTGGCCAAAATTGTCAAAAAAACATATGCTATCACATCCGTTTATGGTTACGGAGGTTTTGGCGGAGCTTTTAACGGAAATTCAACACAACTAAAAAAAATAGGCGGTCGGAGGTTATTACGGATGTTTTTTTCTCGGTGCGCTTATCAGGCTTTAACGCACCTGTGCGTACCTATAGACGGCGCCCTATGGCGGTCGAAGAAAAATACACCGGGCCGTTAAGGTATAACACAGCACCGGGTGTAGTGTTGGTGATACAACACATGGGGCCGTTCTAATTGGTCATGGGATTTGAGCGGTGCCCATAGGTCGTATCAACACGTCGATGCGTAAACTTGTAGAAATGCATCGATGCCCCCTTTCACACAAATGCACTGAGATTTATAATTGGTATCGGTATTTGTGCGGTGCAAATATGTCATACAAATACACCGGTGCGTATAGACACTTAAATGCCCTGGTGCGCAGTATTACACAAATGCACCGAGATTTATAATTGGTATCGGTATTCGTGTAGTCCCTATAGGTCGTTCAAATGCACCAGTGCGTATAGACACAAAAACGCCCCGGTGCATAGCATCACACAAACGCACCGAGATTTATAATTGGTATTAGTATTCGTGCGGTGCTAATAGGTCGTAAAACGATACCGGTGCGTATATAGACATAAACGCACCGAAGCACCGTATCGCACAAACGCCTCGATATTTTTAACCGATTTTGGTATTTGTGTGGTGCCCATAGGTCATAAAAATGCACTGGTGCGCTTAAGAATTCAAGCGCACCAGCATATGAACATGGAAAATTTTAGGGGTTAATATTCGCAGGTGGGCTAATTTTCCATGTTTTTTCCAAAAAAAATATTCGTCAATTTCCATTTCTTATAAAAATGATTCGCCCAAATTTTACAATATAAAATTATATTATGTTAAAAAACACCAACATTATATAGAGAGATATATAAAATCATTATAAATTTGAATAATTTTATAAATATATCAATAAACATTTTATAGTTTACATATTAGGGATTAGTGAGATTCGCCAATTTTTTAAACTTCAAGACAATTTTCTATCCTTAAAATTTTCCCTGTATAAGAATACACGCACCGGTTTTCATTTTGTATTTTTTAGAAACATCGACCTGTGACAGTGCAATTATTGTGATTGTTTTAAATTCATTATTCATCAAAATTCGACACATCTTATAACAATATTCATATTAATTAAATTTTTATTAATGCATTCGAATGTGATGTTTGGATTAATTTGTTATATAATATCATAATTATTATAGTTTTTTAAAATTCATTATTTATCAAAAATCGACACATATATATCTTATAACAATATTCATATGAATTAAATTTTTATTAGTGCATTTGAGAACGACAATGGAGAACGCAATAGAATAAATTAAAACATTTTATATATATATATATATATATATATATATATATATATATGAATATGACATTCTTTGTCATACAAAATGGGACAGTTATTGGTATCCCTTTATCTTTCAATTGAGACACTATGTCCATTGCATTAAAGAAAATGTCTGATTTCACAGACATTTTTTCAAAAAAGACAATGCTTGCTTTGATATCCAAACATAGTGATCATCATTCTTTGCTTGAACTGCTGTCACTGCTAGAGCTACTTCCATGACTTGGGTTATTTTCAAGAATGTTTTGTTCACGGTGTTGATTGTTTTCTTCTTCTTCACCTTCCATCTACAAACATAAAAATCAATTGTAATGAGTGTATATACATTGGTGAGAATAATGAAAATTGCAATATTAAATAATATACATCAACGTAAATCGAAAAGAAGTGACGTACCAATGCAAAAATCGACTCATAAACTATACACGTTATTTCAAAACCATGTAACATGCCATCTTTCAAGATTTGATCTGTTGGCACAGTGCCATACTTTATTTCTTGCAAGTTTTAAACCCCATAACAAATCATATATTTAATATAAAAGATTTATTTTTTATATTAATTATAGACAAAGCTAAGTAAAACAAGATCGATAGATGCTTACAAATTCCACAATTAAGTTATGATATGCCAACATATACTCACAACCCATATTTAACCCAATTTCAATCAATTCCTCTGATGGTTCTTCTTTGTATGTTAGCACCTGTTTGAAGATATTCAATGATGATTTTTGTAAAACAACTTAAAAAATACAAAAATGAAATATAATTAAGCTGTTATAAGGAAGTAACAATTACTCACAAACTTAGATATCAATCATTTTCTTCCTTGTTGCCCTGTTTTATGTGCTGAATGGGTTCCATTTTCTTTTCTTTTCTGCAAGAAAATACTTGAAAATTAATATTTAATGCTAAATTGTTTATTTATTGTACCTAATGAACAAAAACTTCAATGAATACATATTACATTTGAAGCACATTATTGTTGAAATGGCTCCTCTCGCGATGCAATTTTGTCCATTTCTTTGACCATCTCCTTGTACACCTTTTTGGACATTTCTACTGGCATATTTGTGATATCAGCTCGTTCATCTTTTGAGATTTTTATAATCTTCCTGAAAATGTAACATGACAATAAATTGTTTAATATTGATATATAAAAAGTAAGTATAATAAAAGTGATATTTATAAATAATTCTAGACAAACATCTAAAGGAATATTAAATTTTCATTCCATTTTTTTTTGTACGTTTTTGCTATTAAAAGTCTGACATGTCTCATTGGCCGATTCTCTGGAAACTCTTCCTGTAGTTTAGATAAAATTTGGTTCTTGGAATCATTGGATTGGTTTTTGTATTATAAGTAGAAAGAACGTCTATACATTCGTTCCACTAGATCCCTCAAACTTTTGTAAAAGTTTTCCCCCCTTTTGTTAACCTCCAACACCACTCCAGATGAGCTAAGGAGTAATTTATTTTCATTTGCATGTTCTATTTTTTTTCTTTTCTTAGAACGACATTCATTTTCTGAGTTGTTGGTCTCTCTAGAACATTAAATAGATGTGAATTAATAGACTATTTCACACATGTTATCTAATAATTCTAATTATACTATTAATGAAAACTAAAAAAAGAAACTCATATTGGATCGATAATATTTTTTCATTCACCTGATTCATCCTTTTGCAATTTTTCCATCAAAATTTTACGCTCTTATGGTCCTAGATTAGAAATAATCTTATCGAGCTTTGTCAATTTTTGGCTCTACATGATACACAGTAAACAATACATATTAGTTAAACTTACATATAGTTAAAAAATAATATTTTTTGTAAAAAATTTACAAAGAACTTCCTTTTTGCTTTTTTTGATGTGTTATCAATATTTTTTTTACTTGATCTTGTTAGGGTCCCGTGATTTGGCCGATTGGCGAGCCAAATGACGATGTAACATCAAACCAAGCTTTGGAGCCCAAGGACCTAGCCTTCCTGGACTCAGAGAGGGCTCTCTCTCTTATATGCAAAAGATATCGGTGTGTTTGCTTATGGTGTTCTGATATTAGGCTAGTTATGAAGTGAGTTTTTTATTTTTTGGGGTTTTTTAAGTTCGTGAGGGATAAAACTGATCAAAGACATAAACTGGATAACAAGATGTAGATAAATTGGGCTATGGGGTCAAACAGGTCAAGGAAGCTATGAGGTGATGATGTAAGGCTGTTGTAGGGCCGATTTGATTCACGGTAGAAGGGATCTTTGGGCAAAATGGGTTAAATGGACAACAAGTTGGTGAAAGACAAAGGGATTTCAAGTGTAACTAGTTGATAGCAGACATAAACATTTTATAGCAAGTCATTAATCATGTTAAATGTAACTATGAGCTAATTAATACATAGAAATCAAACATTCCAGCCATACATAGAGGTATAAGGCCCTCTAACTTCGGGAAATGGCTATCAGACTTTGGGGAAAACACATGAGACAAACTAACAACTCATAAACTACGTCGGAACGCCTAAACATAGTCTCTAAGTCATTGGGCACTTTGACAAACAAGATTTCATAGTTTTAGGCAAAGGGCTAGATCGGGACTAGGCCTCCTTGGTTCAACAAGATGATCAACAAATCAGTCAAAGAGAAAGTTTTATGGACAGAACTATGGACAGCTTATAGGTAGGCAGGGCACACCATACATCCTACTCAACATGCATAGAACTTGTAAATAAAATTAGCAAACATTATCCTTAGGTTACTAAAGAGCAGTTCAGAATTCTTTAGCATAACAAAGGAAGAAGAAAACATCAAGCTATGAAGATTCAGGAATTTTGAGGTGCCTCCATGGGCATATCTCAAAACTAATCTCTACTGATATATAGCAGCAAGAAGCATGGATTATGAATGAAAACTAGAAGACAAAAAACATAGCAAGAAAAACTATACCATTCTACCATGTCATGGAATCCATCACCAATCCTTCATCATTCCTCAAAAGCATCCAAGAGGCAGTCCAAAAATCATAACACAAGTGTATTCTTCAAAGCTCATATGACCAATGTATTAATTCTTCTCTCAAGTTCAGCCTCTGATTTACAATGAAACCCATGGAATAAATAGGCTGGAGGGAGGAAAACCTCATGGAGCAACTAGCTATCCCATTGGCCAAGTCAAAATATCTAAACTTGTCCTTGAGGCTTTGCAAAGCCCAAGGCACAAAATATCCCATAAAATATCTAAAAACTGCTAAAAACGGAAATTATATTGACTTTACATCATTTCCCAAGTATAAAAATAGCTTAATGCACATTTGGGAAAAGCAGATTTTTGAGGTTCAAAAATTACAAAAATACTTCATATTTATGCTTGAAAAAGGTCCCCTGACTTGCGGGATGCAATTGGCAGCCTTCCCGATGTCGAAATGGGGCTCATGAGGGCTTGCTGGAAAGCTCTCTGTGTCTACTTTCCGGCGCAACTGAAACCATCTCAATCCGAGGCCTGGAAGTCATCCAAAACTGTACCTGTGTGTAGAAAGCCAGGAAATAGCAGACTGCTGATATGGCGGGAAGAATGTGCAAAAAGAGGGTGTTTTTCGCCAATTTGAGGGGGCGAATGATCTCCAAATGCCCTGAAAATCGCTGGAGACCTGCTCATAGAATTATGGCATCTATCGGTGTCATCCTCCTCCCTTGACAATTCCTCAAACTGAAATGGCGAATTTATGAGTTTTCGACCAAAAGCCCAAAAAATGCCAAAAAAAAAAAAAGTTGTCGAAAAAGGCCCAAAATTGGCATGCATGACCCTCAAGGGTCCATAGCAACACGCTCCGAAGCTAAGGCCAAAATATCAAGGGCTGATATGCTTTTCCCTTCTTTCCGTGCTAGGCGCTTCCCCTTTACCTTCTTCAATTTCTCTTGTGCTGCCTTTAGTTTGCGCTGGGCAAACTGATTCAGCTTTTGGAAGTGGTGTGTCCTCTTCCTCTGCAGCTCTAAATCTCTATTCGCCTTCTCAAGCTTCATTTCCAAATGTTTGTTAGCTCTTTCAAGCCAAGCCTCTTTGTTTTCCTCAATTTCCTGCTCAAGGAGTGCAGTGAGAGGAAAGGCTTGGAGCTGGGCTTGCTCTTCTGCTCTCTGCTTTTCCAAGGCTCTTTTAAGCCCGATGGTCCTAGGCCTCTTCCGCCTAGGCTGGTCTTCTTCCTCTTCATCATCAAACTCTCCAATGAGCTCTTCAATTCTTGCTTGCGCTTTTGCTGCCTCTTTCTTATACTTAATTTCCCGTGCCTCATGAACAGCTGTGTGCACATTCATCTGTTTGTTTTCAATCTCCAAAAAGTGGTTGAAATTCCTTGCCCTTTGAAGATCTTGCTCTAATGCCTCAATTTGCCCTTCCTTATGGATTAAGAGATTTTCAAGAAGGCGGGCTTCATTGTCACTATCATCGCTTTGGATAGGGATAATAGCTAATTCATCTCCATGCTTTGTACTTTCTCCAACTTTACTTTTGCCTTTGAAAGCCAATCTGGCGCTTTTCCTCCTTGGCATGCTAGAAGGTGTCTTTTTGGGCAATTTCCTCTTGCTAGGAACAATCTTTGTCACTGTTAAGGTGGCAGCCTTAGCTTGCTATTCTTCATCAATGTCTTGTCCAATTTGTGGCTCAAGAGGTGTTTCAATTTTCTGCCCAACTTGCTGTTCTTCATCTTGCACTTGCTGCTGTTCCTCATCATCTAACTGTTGTTCATCAATGTGTACCTGTTGCTGTTCATCTTGGACCTGTTGTCCTTCATTTTCTATTTGCTGTTGTTCCTCATCATGGACCTGCTGTCCTTCATCACCTATCTGCTGCTATCCCTCAACATCCATCTGCTGCTGTCCCTCAACATCCAACTGCTGCTGTCCCTCATCCTCTATCTGCTGATGTCCCTCATCCCTTCCTTCTTGCTACTTTTCACTGCCCTCTCCTTCCCCCTGTTGACTTGGCTGTCCAGTAGTCATTCTGAGTCTTCTAGGTGTAGGCCTACTAGACATAGGTAATGGGTGATGGACAGGCTGAGTAGGAGAAATATGGGCAGGAGGAACAGTGGCAAAATCTGGATGGCTGATGAACAAATCCCATGAAACCTCTTTCTTCTCCAGCTGGTATAGGAAGATAATCTTGATCAAAGAATGATGAAAAAGAGAAGGGATTTGTTGAGGTGGGGCCTTCTTTTGGACAGCGGATGCCATTTTCTCTATGCTTTTGAACAAAAAGTGAGGGAGGTTTAGTTGCCTGCTTCTAGTAAAGTGCATCAATAAACGGACATGATAGGCATAAATTCGATCAAACCTCCCTTCACAAGTAAAATATTTCATTATGGATTTCATAAGCGGAGCATAACTGTCAAGGAGATCTGAAAAAGGGAAAATAGCAGTGACAGCCTCTCTATGTTCAGGCTTGATGAAAGGTTTGTAATCCTCTAAATCAAGATGAGCTTGTTTAAACCATTTTTCGCCATGATACGGGATCTTGGTGGCCTTGGACACATACCTTGGAGAAATTTTGAAATCAAGATCCGCCACTTGGAAGTGTTTTGCTTTGAATCTCAGGGCGCACAAGCGTGTTAATGGCGAAAAACTCTTGACCTCTTCTATCTTTTGGCAAAAATCAAGGCAGCCTACTTCATGGAAGTTGAAAAGTACAGAAGGATGAGCATTAATCTCCTCTGTAGAGATGGGCTCATATCTTTTATGAGGACCGCTCCTGTGGTCTTGTCTTGGAGGCATTTTGTCCTGAATAAGCTTTGGAAGAGGCGCACTGCCTTCACTGTGTGTAAAATGCTCTGCTGGAGTCAAACTATGTCAATATGCTGCTTGGACAGATAAACAATGTGGTTAGGATGGATTGCAACAATGTTTCTTTGAATAAACAACCTCTGTTCTCCTTAAAACCAGCCCTTCACCTTTGGATGTACCTCAGCCAGGGAAAATTCTCAATAGGGTACCATATGTAAAGATGAGACAAACTGCTGTGTAGATTTCCGGTATACAGTGTTAAGAAATCATTCTTCTTGTGAGTTTGTTAGAGGCCAATCAACATACTTGTATTTGTGTCTCCAAGACAAAACTCAAATATTAGAACCCTGCTCTTCAGAAAGTGGCCCTACTCACCCTTAGAATATCTCTGTCAACAGATTTCTATAGAAGAGACCATACAGTGAAAGAAAAATGAGACTTAGGTTAGGTGAAATATCAGTGCACAGTGTTTAGGAAAAACACCCTTTACTTGTGAATTTAAGAGATCAACCACCACATTTATATCTCTGTCTCCAATGTTAAATTCCCATAAAAAAAACCTGCCCTTCAGAAAGTGTCCTGTTCACCTTTGGAAAATCTCTGTCAACAAATTTACAGTAGGAAATAATACAGTGAAAAAGAGGGGCAGACTGCTAGAAGGAGTTTGCTGTGAGAAGTGTTTTGATTACCCTGTTCTTGTGAGTTTTAAGATGTCACTCAATACCTCTTACTCCTTTCCATGGTAACTTTTGCAATCATTAAAAACTCTGCCCTGTATAAGTGTGCCAACCTTGAACTAACTTGTATATGTGAAATCAACCCTTAGTGCTATTTAAGAAGTCACTGTAACAATCCTAAGCAAAGATGACAGAGTTTGAAGGCTTCCAAGTTTTCAGGCAGAGGTTATGTGAGTTTTATCCCTTCAAAACAATCAATGGCGCCTTACGAATGTAACCCTCTGGTTATGTTATAAAAACCTCTACTTGGATGGATAGCCACTTTGTCAATAAGCTTTGAACAATACAAGGCAGCCAACCAACAATACATTGAATACTGTCTCTTTATGAGTAGTGTGGACAAGCTTCCTCCGGAGCTTCAACCTATAAACTTCTGCTTGACCAAGAACCCTTTCTCTCACTAATTTTCACTATTCTCTATGCATGTCACTTTTTAAACAAAAACATGCTCATTAACCTTGGTGTGAGTATACAGTCAGATTTATATTTAAAGCAGAGGTACCAGAGTTTTAAAGGTTCAAAAACTTTGAGCAAAAAGCTGTAAAGATTCCCTTTTTACAATAATCAAGACCCTTTTAATGCGGAATATCCATCTTTGGGGAGAAGACCTTCAACCATACATGTTGTTTCCACAGATATGCCCATGTAAAAAAAACTGACTTTTATCATTTGGCAATTTCGGAAATGTGGATGAAATTTCGAAATACCTCTTGAAATCGTTGAAAAAACCTTGGAGGAGAGTTGGATCAGCACCGGAGACCTTCAAGATTAGCGCGGCACTCTTTAAGGTCAGCACGGCGCGCAAAACACACCACCCGGGTGGCCTGTCGGGTCGGGCTGTCGGGCGGTGTACAGGCGCGTCGCGCCAACACTGACCGCCTTTGTAAAAACGCCCCCAGGTGCGTCTCTCGGCCAATAATCAGTGCAAAACTCTGCAAATCGACCAGAAATTTGTTGTTTCGATGCTGAGGGCGGCGTGGAACTTTGTTTGCGGTTGGAAAACGATAAACTCACCCTCGACTTCACTCCTTATATCATTTCAAAACAAATCTTCAACGGTCACTTCCTTTTTAAATGCAAAGTGGACTTTTGGTTTGGCTTCTTTGCAAATTTTCACAGTCTTTTTGACACTTTTGAATATCCTCGGTGCATCTCATACTTGAACCTTTTTATAAAAACACAAATGGCTTTAAAAACCAGAACCTTGTCTTACTCATGCACCGGTGTTTGAACAGTGATTTCCTGTTTTGTTCTTTGGGTGATAAACACCGAACTTCAGACTTTGACAAATAAATTGATAACTTCCACATCACCTCTGCCACTTGGTGAGAAGATATATTTAACCTCTTTGATTTTTGAGTTTCAAAGTGTCCTTTCTAACTGCTTCAAAAGTGACAAGGCCTCTCCTTGAAACTGGCTTAAATGCCAAGTGTCCTTTAAATTTATTTTCGGACTGTGAGGTACAAAATGCAGTTGTATTTGTTTATGCTCTATTCACCTTTGTATATTTAAAAAAAAGGAGATTTTCTTTGATACCTCTTTTCACTCAAGATACACTGATATGGTACCCTTTCCCTTTTATGATGAACATGCCTATACTTGTCTTAAAATCTTTCTCCAGAAACTGAAAATAGGACAAATCACTCCTGTACTTGATGAACCTGTAGACTGACTTGTAGACCCCTGGTTGCAGAAAAATTTGAAATGCTGCCTAAAAAAAAACAAGGTTCTTTGATACACAGTTACCATTTTGCTTTGACCATTGTATTGACCCTTTTTGTAATAGAACCATTCCATAACTCGACTATGTTCACTGTTTTACCTTCTTGGAGATTTTTTAACAGGAAAAACCATTCAGAATGTGTCAAAAGCATTTAAAAAGCTTTGAAAACCATTTCTTGAAAAGCGCTCCTTTGGACTTTTGGCATGTGACATTGGATTGTTGTTTGATCCTTTCCCTTAAGGAAACTGCCCCTTTTTTGGTATCAATGGCATACATATTCATAATATTCCCTGTCCATCATGATGTATATTTTGAAAGACATTTTCATATGAATAGAAAGAGCAATATTTTTGAATTAGAAACATTATCCTTGACCTGTGTAATGACTTCTATTTCCCTTCTTTGTATCCTTCCACTGCACCTTTCTGACTAATCAGTCTTCAACAATATCCAAGGCTTTGGCCATCTGCTCATACATGGAGGAGGCTCTTCATCAGGTAAGGTATCTGAAGGTTGTTTGACAAATTTGTTTGACACAGCTTTTCCTTGGATGTGATGGTAAGTAAACCACTTGAAAAACATCAATACTATCATCTCTTCTTGCAATCATCACTGTGTTTCAGAAAGAAAAAAAACCCTAGCCAAAGTGACACTGTCTCCCTGCACTGCTCTAAGGGTGACTGAAATATCATCATTTGCTTTGGTCATCTCATGACAAATTACTTGAAAGATAGTCTCTGTGACTGTGGAGGTCAGTGCCTTTTGAAAAACAAAGAACTTTCTTTCTGCCTAGGTGATGACATGATCTGTCAGTATCTCTTCAATTTGATCTTGTGGACAAGCAGGCTGCTTATGATTGGAATTTTTACTAATGACAAGCTAAAAGTTTAATTGATACATTTAAGCTTGAAAATGACCTCTCATCGTCCCAAACTCGTTTTCTTGAATATGAATTGTGACATGGTCATAATATTTATTCTTCCATATAGATCATCATTCACACTGAAACTGAGTCTTCGTTTTCATTTGTCTGCAAAAGGTAAACCTGGACTTCTGCAACCTTCTGAGTCAATACTGGCCTGCGCCCTCTGCTTATGGATGAAGGAGGCGCCCTAACCCTCTGCTTGTAATGAAGGAGGCTCTGGGCTGCAAATTTTCACTTCGCCTACCAACACAGGTTCTTTTTCACCGTGATTTTCTGCGTCGAAAGAGCCTTAAGGTCCGGATGAGGTCATATTGCGTACATATCTGTGTTCGGTTACTTGAAGCAATGTTTTCTAACCGTAGATTCAAGCATTTCTCCGAGATGAATTTATATCGCCTTTAGAACCATAAAACACCTTGAAATCAAGTAGTCGTTTGAGATTGCTCAGCAAATGGTCAAGATCTAGGGATGAGTAAGCGTACTCTATCGTTTGTCAATTTCATTTGCAAAAGTGTAGTCATTATGGTAGTGACACAGATGGAGGCTTTTGCCTTTTGATGATTGCCAAGGGTAAAATGTCTTAAAGCGCCACTTCCTAACATAGGGGAGACTTTTGAAACAGATTTGGATTTGTCTTTTAAAGCTGATGGGCAGACCAGTAGGGCTGAAGCTAGGTAGGATAGTGATAATGAGGTTTTGATTTCGACATGGGTGGACTGAAAAGTAGAAGGGCGAAAAAAGTTTTAGGAGGGTTTTCTAGATGACATATTGACATAAGGAAATCAGTTTCTAGAAAACTCAGCTGTAGATATAGTCATCACTAACATGTAAAAATACTGATGGCTAACAGTGGCTCCATTTGGGGAGGGCAGCTCCTCGTCAGGAGGTGTCCAGAATTCAGATCTTTGGCTTATGAAGACCAGTGCCTTATCCATTGGCGCAAAATTTACCCTTCCTTTGATGTTATTTCTGAAAAGTGACAGCATGGTTAACATCAATGATACTTCTACCTACCCCACTATCTTTCCTAACATTTTTTCTTCTCTTTGGCGCATTTGAATTAGCAGCCTTTTGACAATGCATATTTTTTCTTTTTGCAAAATGAACCTATCTATTTCTATTCTTATATCTCCATGTGAGAAGTTCATTCAATCAGATGATGAAACTCCTCTGACAGCTCTCTACCCACATAGATCAACTGCCAAGATTAAGCAGCTGGATGATTTCATTCTCTAACGTGTATACCATGAATGTAGCATGGATCACAATCCTGGGGATTAGTGGCCTGATGAGCCATGCATTTGCGGCATAAAAGACAAGATGCACACAAATGTTATTCTGCAATAAAAGGAAACTAGACAAGCGGGGCTAAGATGTACAATGTGTTTTTCATCCCTCGCTTCTCCCTTTGGTTCTATTTTAGGCATGTGGAACCAGAATCTCTCCCTAATCTAAGCTCTCTGATAAGTCAATCTTACACAATGTTGACTATCTTGGCACTCACTAACTTATCAGCAAATAAATTTAAACATGCTCAGCTATGATTAGGCTAGATAGCTGAACAAGACATTGAAGTACTAGTAGCGGCATTTAGACTTGCTCGCTTTCTGAAAGACTGTTTTTTGGAACATGGGGCCTTTGTTCTATCTTCACTTGCCCTCTTTTCCCTTTTTACTGTTTTTGACTTTCCTATCTTTTACTGTTTTTTATTTTTCTATCTTTTCAATATTTCAAACAATGGTATGTACAATGAATGCAAGTGTCCCAAACTCAAAAATCTTGGAAATGACGGAATTTAAGCATCTTATCCTCGTAAGGATCTCCTCTCACCCTTGGCCCACTTAACTCCTGAAAAGAAAAATTTGGGAAATTTTCTCTCTCTAACATGACATAGGGATTCATGCAAGAATCTCTAAACAGCCCAGTATCTTTCCTTTGTACCTCTCTGAATATCTGATTTCCACTCCTTTCCTTACTGTATGCTTTCCTCAAGTAATGCATGTATTCTTGGTCATTCTTAAAATAGATAATGACATCATCAAGGTATGCACAGATGCAGAAATTTAAAACTGGGAACATGGATTTCATGAACAGATTTCTGACATTGGGTGGTTTTGCAATTTTGAACTTGAAATCAGATCTACTTCCCGCGAACTTGAAAAAATATTTAAGCTGTCTACTTTGCAAAGGAATCTTATGACCATGACCTGAAAAATCATCTTGCAAACATACACGATTAAAAGCACCTTTAATTGGTAAATCATGGTCTTGAGTAGAAAAAACATAATCTCTGTTATAGGGATATGCAGTTTTATTCCTAAAATCAAAGCAAACTCTATGACCAGCTGTTTTATCCCTGATTATTTCATTTTGTTTCAGATTGTTGTGTTTTCTCTTGTAAAAACTGTTCTTTGAGGGGAAGGTAGTGACACAGTAATTTCTCTTGCTTTTTCTGTAGAAATTGGTATTCTGCATGAGATTTCTGATTTTGGCTTTTCTAAGTTCTTCATGAAAAGACAGAATATGAGCTAATTTCAGTAGTTCAGATATGCTAGGATTGCAACTATCATTCTTGCTTATGAGAAATTTATCTGGTCTTTTCTCAAGATTTTGAGCTGCTGAGGTTATAGTTAAAGCTTCATTTGCAGTAGGAGGGTCACATGATGGTAAATCTTTGAGGTATGGCAGAAACATTGAACTCCCTTGCTCCCGGGTTCCAAACAGGTTTATAATGTGTAGATCTTCTAAAGCCTTCACCCGGAAGAAGTTTCCACAAGTCACTGCTGGTGTTTGACTAAAACTAGAGCAATTTGCTTGATAGTACATCAGAGTTTGTGCTTCTTGTTCTAATCCTACTTCAGGAAGGGAAAACTTACTTTCCTCAAGACACAACTGTTCATGATCATGGTAGTTTTGAGTGTCTAGTTCATCATAGGGCACCAGGGATAGCTGATGTGGTGGACCTAAGTCTACATCAGTTTCCTCTGACTCTTCCTCAGTGTTTTCATCAATATGCATAATGAAAGAGTTCAGGTCGGAACGCAAGGAACACATTGGAATGTTGTCTGGCCTATCTTGACTGCTAATCATGTATTTCATGTGTGATTCTCGGTAGAGTATTCTTGTCTGGCCAAACACAGGAATGGTGGCATATGACATGTCCAGTTGGATATTCCCTTGGAGTTTGGCTCCCCAAGATCTGGATAGAAGCATCCCATATTTGGGAGGAATGTCTGCCACCACTATATCCATGATTAGATGTTTCGCAGGTATTTGTGCCAGACTAAAACAAAGGTCTTTGATCAAACCCAGGCATTGGACTCTACTTGAATCAAATGAATACAAGTCTTTGTATGGTCTTGTGATTTCTAAGCCTAATCTTTCCATTACTACCTTCGGCATAAGATTATGTGAGGCGCCGGAGTGTAGCATGGCATTGTGGAGGATTTGGTCGTGGATGTTTAGGCTAATGTAAAATGGAAGAGTATTTCCTTCTTGGAATTTTCCCTATATCTTTGGACCAAACAAAACTTCAGGAGTGTCATCAGCTAGATTAACAGTGTTTGCATCATTCTCTAGATTTAAGACTTTTAGTACTTGGGATTTATAAGAGTTTTGGGCAATGAGTTCAGTAAGAGGCATGGTGATCTTGATCTTGGCAATTTCGCCTTCAAAGCTAAAAGGCAACTGAAGTTTAGATATGTTTGTTTCAGCTTTTTCAGCCACGACCTTGTCTATGTTCTGAGTTTGTTGACCTTGTTTAGGGATTTTGTTTGCCATAGTTGTTTCGGTGACTTTTGTAGAAGTACCAGGAGTATCTGAGAGAGGACTAGTTTGGGTAACTTTGGTTTGGATTTGGTCAGTCTTCTCAACCTTGATTTTGTCATTGCCTACTGCTTTCTTGAGGATGGTATTAGGGACTTTAGCAGTATCTGAGTTACCTTTCTTGGCATTATCTTGGTTTCTTTTGCTTCTAAGGTCATATTTCCTGTGAGCTTCTATAATGGCATTCTGAAAATCCATGGCAGGGTCATCGAGATCTTCATAGTTGGTCTCATCTTGATTAGGAGAAAAGAACGCTTGTTCTTCTTCTGTGAGGTACACCTCACTTTCATTATCAGATCCTATGAGGTTTAAATGATGTTCCTCAAGAGGTTATGTATCCCTATCATCCTCTTCCACATAGTTTTCATTGAATGGTGGCCTAATCTGTTGGTCATTTTCTCTTGGTCTGTTTTGGGGCTGTTCCCTCCTAAAGTTTTGGTTTCGGTTTCTGTTTGGAGGATTTGGCTGGTTGTCCCTAATAGGAGCCTTTTCATTTATCTTTTCCCACATTTTAGCCATGGATTTGACTAAGTCATCTATTCTGGGATCTAGGGAAGGTGATGAAGTGGAGACCTCATCTCTATAGGTGACCTTTCTTTCTGATCTAGTCCTAGCTCTTTTTTCAGCTAAGTTGGCATATGCTTTTATGGCTATTTGTTGCATTTCCTCTAAGGTAGGGGGATCCTTATCTCTTAGATGATATGTCATGTCCGGATCGAAACCTTCGGAGAATTTTGCCAAGGCTAGGCCAAGTGGAGGTTTGAAATGAGGTGGGAGGGAATTATATACACTGTTGAACCTAGTACAGTAAGCTTGGACACTTTCCCCATTTTCCCGTTTTAGGTTGTTATATTCTGACAGGATTTGAATGGGGTTTCTTCGGATTTCCCACCTATTTCTGAAAACTTGATGTAATTCTGGGATATTGTGGATGTTGTTTGGAGTTAAGCTTTTGAACCATGTTTTGGGTTCACCACCAAGACTTTGGGCGAATATTCTCATTCTGACGGTCTCGTCTTGTACCTCCAGGTATTCATAAGCATCAGTCATCCTGCTTATATGCTGTTGAGGTGTAGTGGTATCTTCTCTAGTAAAGTGCGGGATTTTGTCTTGATATTTGCTTGGGAGAGGAGCCAAGGGCGGTGGCAACACCAAAGGTGCGTACCAGGCTGCCATGACTGGAGGTAATGGATGATGTGCAAGATGAGGACTAGTAGGCCGAAATGAAGTGGTTTGAACAGTGGTGTTTTGACCAGGTGTGGCGGATGAACTTGGACTAGTGATCTGGTTTTGAGCAGATCTGGGATGATAGGAGCCAAACTGATAGAGAAGCTGGAAATCAGGAGGAGTGGTGGGTGAAGCTTCTCTAATAGTACTCTGTGGTGGGTCTAGGGGTTCAAGATCGTCAAAGTTTATCTTACTATATGATTTGCTTCTGGGAAGAGTTTGTGATGACTCTAATTCAAAAGGTGAATTTAGTAGGATAGTGCGATTTTTAGGTACAGATCTTGCTCTACGGATGGATCTACCAGTAGCTAGATGATCAGTTTCGGAAGCTTGCCACAGAATCTTTTCTGGGTCATCTACTATGATAGGGGGATTTGGGTCTGGATGAGATCTGGTGTTGATTCTTCGTGAAGCCAGATTTTAGATCCAGAGTTTAGAGAGAATGGTAATGGTGAATGTTCTGGATGAGTGGCTTTTCTAAAGCTTTACTAAGGCGGAGGATGGTAAAAAACAAAAGGGATGGATTAGTGGAGTCGCCAGGTGGAACTGGGTTGTTTTTGTGAAGATAGCTATGGTCCACCACTAGTAACTAATATGGGAATGTTTTTGGATTTTCTGAGCTTTATGCACAGCCTATGGTTTAAAGTATCCTAGACTTGTTTCAACACTTTGCTAGGGTGATGAGAACAAAAAGAGTTTACTATAGATGGGTCTATGGACTGCTTGCTTGTTTATGGTATCTAAAGGACCAAAGAGTCTATAAGAGTTTGCTAGACTATCATGTACTCAGTGTCCCACCATCTCCCGCTATGTTTAGTGAGCGATGGGATAGGTCTATCAGATAGTAGCCTGGAGCTTGGTAAAATAGTAGGGCTTACTAGAAGTTAGTGGAGTCGCCAGGTGGATTGTCAGTTTGTTTTGAGATATACTTGTATGGTCCACCACCAATAATGTCAAAAACCAATCTAAGGGAGTGTTTTGGGGTTTTTTTTTTTTTTTGAGTTTTATGCGCCTACAAGGTTTGGAAGAGTTTTCTATAACTGACTCATCATTTTGCTAAGATGGTGAAAGAGCTATTTTCTACTCTTCAGAAAATATCTAAATTTAATAAGCTTGATTGAGACTTCAGGAGTTACTAAGGTGTACTTAGATTGTCACTAACTCGGAAGGTCCTACTGTGAGTGTCACTATGTTAGTGAGCAGTGGGATAAGTCAATCAGATAGTATTCTTTAAGGTCTCTTAAGGTCTAGGGAAATCTAAGTTTTTTGTTACTCAGAGTCCCACCGTGATCGCCATTATGTTAATGTGGCGATGAGGTGGCTCACTGGTAGGTATTCTTGAATTTAGCAAAGTAGTAAGGCCTACTGGAGGCTAGTGGAGTCGCCAGGTGGATTTTTAGTTGTTTTGAGGTATATTTGTATGGTCCACCACCAATACTATCAAAAACCAATCTAAGGGAGTTTTTGTGGTTTTTTCTGAGTTTTATGTGCAGCCTAAGATGTAAGAGTGTTATAAACCTGATTCATCACTTTGCTAAGATGGTGAAACAGAGAGTTTACACTAAATGATTCTAAAGGCTGATGGTCTGAGTTTAGGATTGAAGGACTAAAGAGTCTATAAGAGTTCGCTAGACTGTCATGTACTCAGTAAGTCCCACCGTGATCGCCATTATGTTAGGGTCCCGTGATTTGGCCGATTGGTGAGCCAAATGACGATGTAACATCAAACCAAGCTTTGGAGCCCAAGGAGCTAGCCTTCCTGGACTCAGAGAGGGCTCTCTCTATTAGGTGTAAAGGATATTGGTGTGTTTGCTTATGGTGTTCTGATATTAGGCTAGTTATGAAGTATGTTTTTATTTTTTTGATTTTTTAAGTTTGTGAGGGATAAAACTGATCAAATACATAAACTGGATAACAAGATGTAGATAAATTGGGCTATGGGGTCAAACAGGTCAAGGAAGCTATGAGGTGATGATGTAAGGCTGCTGTAGGGCTGATTTGATTCATGGTAGAAGGGATCTTTGGGCAAAATGGGTTAAATGGACAACAAGTTGGTGAAAGACAAAGGGATTTCAAGTGTAACTAGTTGATAGCAGACATAAACATTTTATAGCAAGCCATTAATCATGTTAAATGTAACTATGAGCTGATTAATACATAGAAATCAAACATTCCAGCCATACATAGAGGTATAAGACCCTCTAACTTCGGGAAATGGCTATCAGACTTTGGGGAAAACACATGAGACAAACTAACAACTCATAAACTACGTCGGAACGCCTAAACATAGTCTCTAAGTCATTAGGCACTTTGACAAACAAGATTTCATAGTTTTAGGCAAAGGGCTAGATCGGGACTAGGCCTCCTTGGTTCAACAAGATGATCAACAAATCAGTCAAAGAGAAAGTTTTATGGACAGAACTATGGACAACTTTATAGGTAGGCAGGGCACACCATACATCCTACTCAACATGCATAGAACTTGTAAATAAAACTAGCAAACATTATCCTTAGGTTACTAAAGAGCAGTTAAGAATTCTTTAGCATAACAAAGGAAGAAGAAAACATCAAGCTATGAAGATTCAGGAATTTTGAGGTGCCTCCATGGGCATATCTCAAACTAATCTCTACTGATCTATAGCAGCAAGAAGCATGGATTATGAATGAAAACTAGAAGACAAAAACATAGCAAGAAAAACTATACCATTCTACCATGTCATGGAATCCATCACCAATCCTTCATCACTCCTCAAAAGCATCCAAGAGGCAGTCCAAAAATCATAACACAAGTGTATTCATCAAAGCTCATATGACCAATGTATTAATTCTTCTCTCAAGTTCAGCCTCCGATTTACAATGAAACCCATGGAATAAATAGGCTTGAGGGAGGAAAACCTCATGGAGCAACTAGCTATCCCATTGGCCAAGTCAAAATATCTAAACTTGTCCTTGAGGCTTTGCAAAGCCCAAGGGACAAAATATCCCATAAAATATCTAAAAAACTGCTAAAAACGGAAATTTTGACTTTACATCATTTCCCAAGTATAAAAATAGCTTAACGCACATTTGGGAAAAGCAGATTTTTGAGGTTCAAAAATTACAAAAATACTTCATATTTATGCCTGAAAAAGGTCCCCTGACTTGCGGGATGCAATTGGCAACCTTCCCGATGTCGAAATGGGGCTCATGAGGGCTTGCTGGAAAGCTCTCTGTGTCTACTTTCCGGCGCAACTGAAACCATCTCAATCCGAGGCCTGGAAGTCATCCAAAACTGTACCTGTGTGTAAAAAGCCAAGAAATAGCAGACTGCTGATATGGCGGGCAGAATGTGCAAAAAGAGGGTGTTTTTCGCCAATTTGAGGGGGCGAATGATCTCCAAATGCCCTGAAAATCGCTGGAGACCTGCTCATAGAATTATGGCATCTATCGGTGACATCCTCCTCCCTTGACAATTCCTCAAACTGAAATGGCGAAATTATGAGTTTTCGACCAAAAACCCAAAAAATGCCAAAAAACAAAAAGTTGTCGAAAAAGGCCCTAATTTGGCATGTATGACCCTCAAGGGTCCATAGCAACATGCTCCGAAGCTGAGGCTAAAATATCAAGGGCTGATATGCTTTTCCCTTCTTTTCGTGCTAGGCGCTTCCCCTTTACCTTCTTCAATTTCTCTTGTGCTGCCTTTAGTTTGCGCCGAGCAAACTGATTCAGCTTTTGGAAGTGGTGTGTCCTCTTCCTCTGCAGCTCTAAATCTCTATTCGCCCTCTCAAGCTTCGTTTCCAAATGTTTGTTAGCTCTTTCAAGCCAAGCCTCTTTGCTTTCCTCAATTTCCTGCTCAAGGAGTGCAGTGAGAGGAAAGGCTTGGAGCTGGGCTTGCTCTTCTGCTCTCTGCTTTTCCAAGGCTCTTCTAAGCCCGATGGTCCTAGGCCTCTTCCACCTAGGCTGGTCTTCCTCCTCTTCATCATCAAACTCACCAATGAGCTCTTCAATTCTTGCTTGTGCCCTTTCTGCCTCTTTCTTATACTTAATCGCCCGCGCCTCATGAACAGCTGTGTGCACATTCATTTGTTTGTTTTCAATCTCCAAGAAATGATTGAAATTCCTTGCCCTTTGAAGATCTTGCTCTAATGCATCAATTTGCCCTTCCTTATGGATTAAGAGATTTTCAAGAAGGTGGGCCTCATTGTCACTATCATCGCTTTGGATAGGGATAATAGCTAATTCACCTCCATGCTTTGTACTTTCTCCAACTTTACTTTTTCCTTTGATAGCCAATCTGGCGCTTTTCCTCCTTGGCATGCTAGAAGGTGTCTTTTTGGGCAATTTCATCTTGCTAGGAACAATCTTTATCTTAAACAGGAATGACTGCCATTCTTCATTCTTCATCAGCTTCTATGTCTGTCCCTCATCATGGACCTGTTGTCCTTCTTCCTCTGCTTCTTTCTTTGTCCTCAAGCATCCCAACTCTTGCTCATTTGTGTATGCACTCTTTGTTGTTCATATTGGACTTCTTGTCCTTCATCACCCTATCTCTTTCTTTCTCCCTCAAAATCCATCTCTTTGCCTATCCCCTCAAAGTCCCTCTCATTTTGTCTTATCCTCTATATCTTTGTGTCTTTGCTGCCTCTCCTTCCCCCACTAACTTAGTTATCAGGTAATCATGCCCAGGAACTTCTAGGTGTAGGCCTACTAAAGCCAGAGAACCTTCTTTTAGAGACGTAAATGATGCAGTAGGAAAATATGACAGGAAGAACGTCAACCAAAATCAGATAGCTAATGAATAAATCATGAGCCTCTGCCTTCTCAGTTGGGCTGCCAAGAAGATAATCTTGATCAAAGAATGATGAAAAAGAGAAGGGATTTGCTGAGGTGGGGCCTTCTTTTGGACAATGGATGCCATTTTCTCTATGCTTTTGAACAAAAAGTGAGGGAGGTTTAGTTGCCTGCTTCTAGTAAAGTGCATCAATAAACGGACATGATAAGCATAAATTCGATCAAACCTCCCTTCACAAGTAAAATATTTCATTATGGATTTCATAAGCGGAGCATAACTGTCAAGGAGATATGAAAAAGGGAAAATAGCAGTGACAGCCTAAAATGGTTTTTTTTTAAACAACACATTTTCGATGCGCCATAATAAAATAGGGCACCGGTGCCATATGTTACATATGGTGCACTGATCAAAACATTTTTTTTTTTTGGTTAATCACTGTACTTTCGCAGTGCGCTGGTATAACAGAGCGCACCGGTGCACTATGTTACGCAGGGCGCTCCAACGAAAAAAAATATGTTTTTTTTAGATTGAAGCAAGGGCCAACATGGATTGGGATCCAAATATGTAAGTCATCCCTGGGTTGGATGTCTTATGACTATACAAACCCTATAAATCTAAATTGAAAAACCCTAATTCATAAACAAAAAGAATCTAAGGTTTTGTTTTTAAAAATGGATTTCTTTTTTTATTTTGTTTCTGAAAACTGTAGAAAAGGTAAAAAAACTGCAAAAAAAGTAAGAAAAACAATAAACTTTGATTTTGTTATTTTACTTCATAAAAAAAACTACAGAAAAAGTAAAAAAATAATAATAGACTTTGATTTATTCTTTTACTGCATAAAAAAAACTGCAGAAAAAAGTACAAAAAAACAATAAACTTTATTCACATCGTTTGAAATTATATGGTACAAGGTTTGAATTACTAGAGGTTTAGAATTCTGATTCTCTGAATACTTCTGTTCGAACGTATTTCCCTGCTCCACAGTGCTCTCGTGCTATGTTTGCAAATCTCTAGCTAATTTTTTTTGCAAAAATAGTGAAATAATGTAAAGTGTTTAGTATTTAAAGAAATGTTTTATGAAATTATATTTTCAAAAATATTTTGCCGGCCATTTTTCAATTTACCATTTTTTTTTTCACTTAAAGAAAATAGGGTTGGGTTTTTTTTATTTGCAGTTATTCATTTACTGGTGCGTCTTTTAATCAAACCGCACCGGGGCGTCGAGCTATAAAACGACACCGATGCGCAATACCAAAAACGCACCGGTGCCATTATTTGTACATTACGCACCGAAATTGCATTTAGGTTTGTGCACCAAAATTTATTGTTGTTTTTCTCAAATGTAGGGAGAAAATATCATATATTATATGGAATGGACAATTCTTCAAAATCCAGCTTGTCTCATAATATTTCTCAAAGTCCATCGCAGAGTTCTCTCTATCCATTTAGAGACGTAATATTTACTTCAGATTTATTTTATTTTTTCACTATCTAATTGAATTTATGTTTTTTATCCATGCAGTCAATCATGCACAACTTAATTAAATTTATAATATATACAAATGTGTAGGTTCATGCAGATTCAACAACAAGTTCAGATGCACAAAATATTCAAATTGCTCCAAAACGTCGGAAGTTCTTATCAGGAGCTGTATACTGCAAGCCGCATTTGGTAGATGAAAATGGACAACTGCTTCACTCTGCCAATTGCAACAATATTGCATCTTCTAGCCACAATCCCGGGACAATGATGGTAATTATAATTATAATTTTTTGGTATATATATTGATTAATATGTAATTATTTCAACGTCAAACCAATTTATAATCATGCAATATTGTCAACATGGTTACTAATTGATATCATATATTTTGTACTAATCATGGTCATTTTTTTTTAATTTCTAGGATTCTAGTGATGATGAACGACCTATCTACCATCTTCCGTTGCACCCCACGACAATGTCAAATCGAGAGAAGACTGAATTAAAAGAAAAAATCGGAGATGAACGATACCAAGAATGGTTGAATCAACCACCGATTCAATTTCCGCTACATCCAGATTCACCAATTATGAATGACTACAGCAATAATAGTTCTTCACAAGCTAGCAATGGAGGCAATCAAATAGAGGTTGGTATGGATGATTACTTAAGGGATACGACTGCCATGTAGACAATGTTGTTAGATGCATTCCAAAGTGATGATCAACTAGGGGATGATGCTCATATCACTGAGACCTTTTTTGAAAGCCTTAAATTTGCTTCCACCACCTCTCTCTTTGGACCTGGCGGTTAGTCAAAGTCTACCTAGTTGAGGACAACGATGTTACTATACAACTTGAAAGCAAAGTTTGTCTTGTCGAATGCATGTTTTTCAGAACTTTTGAAGTAAGTTACCATAAAGTACTCCCCTTATATAAATTTGAAATATAATCAGTACACTACAATGAACATTACAAATGGTAAATTTTATGAACGTTAATAATTATATCGACATTAATGTACATTTATTAATATATTTTTCCATGATCACCAACTACAAGTTATTCAAAGATAAGGTTCTTCTAAGTGATATTGTCTTGCCCGGTAGGTGCGAAGAGGCAAAGAAATTGTTGAAAATGTTGGGTATTAAGTACATATCATATCATGCATGTCCAAATTATTGTATTCTATATAGAGGAGAATATGCGGACAAAGAGATGTGTTCGAAATGTGGGCATGAAAGGTATGATAAATAAAAAAAGAAGGGTAAATCACGTATTGGTCCTCCTTTTAAGATATTGAGGCACATGCCCATAATCCCAGGGATTCAAAGACTCTTTTGTTGCAAAGAATTAGCGATGTTGCAGGGATGGCATGCCTCACACAGAAGTGAGTTGGGAGGTATGCGAATCTCAACTAATTCAATGGCCATGAAGCATATAGAGGATACATGGCCTGAAAAATTCAAGGATGAAGTACGAAGTCTACGACTTAGCATAGCCATGGATGGCATCAACCCATATTCCCTCCAGAACACCAACTATTCTGTTTGGCCTGTAGTAGTGATTAATAACAATATCCCCCCATGGTTGTCTGTGAAGAATGAACATCTTATGTTGGCTCTCATAGTCCCTGGTAGAAGACAAGTGAAGAATATAGATGTCTACTTACAAGCACTAGTAGATGAATTGAAGGAATTATGAGATGGGGTAAATGCATACGATGTATCAAGACCCATCGGAGCAGAGAGGAGTTTTACGTTGTATGGCATATGTGCTTACATGACACATGATTATCCAGGCTTAGGAGTTTTCTCTAGTAAATTACATGTTTAATTTATTGATTTGTGTATATATGTAACAAGATTCTTTCACATATTATTTATTTAATTCGTTGTAATATTTGTTCTGATCTTCATGATATTCTTTAACGTGCCATGCATATTAATTAATGTATACAAATATAATCTCGCAGGTCTTGTAACAAAAGTGTATTTTGGATGTAAATGTTGTGGACCTTCTCTGAAAGTTAGATGGTCCAAGGACCTACGAAAGCTAGTGTATGATTGCTCCAGGGTATTCCTACTAGAGGAACACCCTTACAGAAGAGCAGCATCCACTTTCAATGGTAAACGAGAGAGAACCCAAAGGCCTCCAATAATGACACCAGCTAAATGGCTTGGGGCATATGAGAGAGACAAGAAGGAGTTCATAGAAATGTTTGATTCAAATGGGGAGCCTATGTTCGATGATCCAGATTTCTTCGACACTTATGTTGAGAAATTTCCCATTGGGATGAAAAGGAAATCTATCTTTTATGACCTCCCATATTGGGAACATCTTAAGATTGCCCACTTATTAGATCCCATGCATATATTTAAAAATGTTTCATCTTCTTTATGCAGGCACATATCATCGAAACAAAGTGACACATTGGCTGTTAGGAAAGATCTTATTACTTCAAAAACTAAAAATAAACATTGGCCAATACGATTAGAAAGTACGGGATCAGAGGCAGGCGTTGGTCCCTCTAATTCATGGTTTTTCAAAGAAGGTGATGTCCCATGGATTTTAAAAAAAGATGATATATCTTTGGTAAAGGAAGTTATAATGGATGTGAGGGTGCCAACTTCATACGGGTCTTCACTACGGCGTTGCTTCACCGCGGATGACCATTTGTCGGGGTTGAAATCACATGATCATTTGAATCTTCTAAGAGTACATATAATGTCAAAAGCATGATTTTATTATTTGTTATATTAATAAATTTTATCCCATGCGGAGATCATAAAACATAACTAATTTTGTATATTATTGCACGTGTTTATAACTTTGCAGTGTCATTATCCTTTGTTCGTGCATGGGTGTGTGAAACATGAATTCCCTCAAGACCTAGGACCTGCCATATCTAAATTATCTGCATTTGTACGTTGGATCACGTCAAGGGAGATTCATCTGGCTAGCATTCCACGGTGGTGTCAAGAGATAATTGAGATTGCTTGTATGTTTGAGAAGGAACTACCGACAAGTTTCATAGACTTACAGGTTCATCTTCTAATCCACTTGGTAGATGAGGTTGAATTAGTTGGGGTTGTTTCTTGTCGTTGGATGTTCTTATTAGAGAGGTACATGAAGAAATTGAAAGGTTTTGTTAGTGCAAAACCCGAGGGGTCTATGGCAGAGGGGTACATATCGTATGAGTCTTTCTATTATGCCAGTGAGTACATCAAGCAGATCGACAACAGACCAAGTGCAGTGATTTGAGACGATGAAATGGATGAAGACAAAAGAGAAGGAGAGTTGCTCCAAACGAGTGGAAAAAAACACTTGATAAAGAGTAAGAGACTTATAATTTTTCCAATCTACAAAAAGCAATTAATATTCATGTTGAACTTCGATGTAATGTATATTTTGATGTCTAAGTACTATATAATGTTGGTTTGATTTCATCAGCGAATGCAAAAATTGAAGCGATCAATAAATTCGTTCTTTACAATTCTGAAGCGACACAATCATGGGTCGCATTGTACGAACAAAACAAGATGACATGGGATAGTGACAGGAAAGAATTCAGACAGTTGAATGGTAGAAGTGTGCCTTATCCCGATCATTTAAAAGAAAATATGCCAAAAATATGCCCCATCAGTTGGGTTGTTGACCAAGTCAGAGAGAAATACGGTGCTACCGATCGTTAACCGCGTGCTGAAGAGGATGCGCTAAACGTAGGGATTGGGTGCAGTGATTTAGTAATAATATTTTTAATTTATATGTAAATTTGAAACTTATATTAAGACATCTACATTTCATATTTTAACTGTTGGATTATTATTTATAAGACACATGACACTGATTTTTTTAACTTTCTTATAATAGGTGCATTTTATCCCATCTATGTGGGCATATGGACACCATTTTTGCACAGAAAATGTCGATGCTGGAAACATCACACAGGATTGTGGAGTGAAAGTCGAGTTCGATCAATCTAGTCGATCTAGCCACTATGATCAAAACCTAATACAAGGGACGTTAGGTTACGTCGGAAAGATACAAGAGATCATTGAAGTGGATTTCTCTTCTTTCCAATGTGTTATTTTTAGGTGCAAGTGGTGGGACACGTTTGATCGGAATAATGTAAAGGAAGATCACGATAGTAGGCTGATATGTATCAACTATAGAAAGATGTGGATGTGTGATGAAGCTAAGGAGCCTTGAGAAGCTCGTAAACATCATGAACGTGTTTTACTCGTATGTGGTTGATAGGATCGTGGTTTGTATTAATACGAATTCTAGATCAAAGCATATTTTTGAGAACAATAGTGTTATCATGCCATGCGAGCTAGAAGATAATGAGGGTGATCATGAGAACCGAGAGTGATATGGAACATGTGTTATTTCATCAATATTTATTCTTTTTAAGATGGGTTTTTCGAAATATTAATATAATATGTATTTTAAATTAATTTGTAATTTGCATTGTGTTAATGTTAAAATCAATAATTCACTTGATAATTTGCATTAATTATGTTGATCTAAAAAAAATGGTGTATTGTATAAATTATTATTATTATTATTATTTTAAATCTAAGATCATAATAAAATAATGATAATTCTCATGTACATGAATTTATTTGCATTATTTTCTAAACTTTATTATGTTACAATAAATCATATTATTTTACAATTATTTAAAATTTACAAATTTAAAATTTTTAATAAATTCATTTCACATTAATACAATTAAAATTTTACAAATATTTTACATACAATTATAATTATAATTAAAATTAGAATTAGAATTACAATTTTACAATTTCACGTACAATTACAATTTTAGAAATTTACATAGATACAACTACAATTTTACAATTTAAAAAATTACAAAAAACCATCGTACAAACATCAAATTTGACTAAAAAACACATTCTGCAAAATCGCTAAATGCATCATCGTGATCATGATCATCTAACAAAACACAATTAACATTATATATTAACATCATCACAACACAAACATCAAATATACATCTCATGTCAAATAACTCATGCTATCACATACAGTACATATTTCTACAAGCTGCACATTAAATGAACATATCTAACATGACCTAACAACATACACATCATGATGATCACCAACATGTAAATTAAGTATAACTGCAACATGAACATAAAATACATGGACCATATATATATATATAACTGAATAATGTTAAAAATATACAACTGTAATATAAACATGTAAATTAAGTATAATTGCAACATGAACATAAAATACATGGACCATATATATATATATATATATATATATATATATATATATATATATAACTGAATAATGTTAAAAATATACAAATGTAATATAAATGTCATGGATCAGCTGCTGGTAGTACAACATCAATATCAGTACTAGTGGCCAATGGTCCAGCCTCATCTCCATGATGACTCCCGCTAGATGATGGTACACTGTGCCTCGCAAATTGTCCATCACGTGCTGCGGCTCGATCGTAACGTGCAACAGTCCTTGTCAGTTACGTAAAATATGTCGTAACTCCTACAACGTGCCGCATCAGGTTGTACATGTCATGCGACATGCCTCTCCACATCCGTAATAGCCTATCATTGGCCTCTATGTCTCTGTAATGAGCGGGTCTGATGCCCGCCTCAACAATCAATTCAATGAGTTGGTCGACCAACTCCATCCTGTATCTAGCATCACCAAGTTGACCGCGCACCGACGCACCAATAGGAGCAGGTCTCTGATCTACACCAGCCTCCTGATGATCCTCAACATCTGGCAGGCCCTCATCATGATCATTAGGATCCACACCTGGATCAGGTGGTGATGGCAGAATCTCCTCGCCATTAAAAGAGCCAATGTCTGCAAAATATATACAAGTACACAACAATAATTAGACAATTTCATTACACAATTTAATAATAAGAAGTTAAAGAACATGTTAGAATAAATTTAAATAAAACAGTGATATTGCCTCTATCATCTGGCGGTTCATCAGCTATGAAAAGGATGTTGGCACACCCTCGCCAATCCAACCCCGCATAAGGGCAGGGGACCATAATGAAGGGATGCTCATCAACACTGACTAGCAACTCCAGTGCATCATCTGATATCCTCGCTGGAAAAAGAATCTCCTCCCTCTTGGGCATCATCTGCCCCCACATGTGCATATGTGCCTCAGTAACCAGCCTACGAGGCTACTGAAGAAAACTAGGTCTCATCTCTGGAAACCTCTAAAAAAAAAAACAAAAAATCTCTGAAGCAAAAGGGAAGTTGACCCTCCCTTGTGCATGAGCACATCTATCTAATGATGTACAGAACTGTCACAAAAAAATGGCAGACCACCTGACAAGTCGTGGTTGTTGTAGTAAAGAATCAACATAATATAAAAGCGATAAACTAATGCGTTTCCCGTCACTGGTGTTGAGCGAAATGGTTGAAATGATAAGTGAGAGACACTAGACCTCCTCACGACCAAACGCACCAATACGTAACTACACTCCAGCGACCTGAAACTCTGCAGGAGATACTAAATGTGCTCCAATGTATCTCTGGGAGTAAACTAGCTGACTCCCTGCCACACAACCAACTGGAACCTTGGGGAACGAGGGAAAATCCACCCCTCCTCGATAGCCCTGTAATAAAATATACATCCTCCTCAGTGGGTGTGTACCACTGGTTGATACCAACCCGGAAAGCTTGTCGCTGGGCATTCCACCTTCGGATAAGGTGTCTCAAAAACAAACTATGGGACTTTAGGGAAGTAGCCTCCTCATATAACTTGAGGAGGCCTACCTCCCTTAGGAGCCCCTGCGTCGCTGTTGTAATAGGGCGAGGGTATGCATCTTTCTTCCTCTCTCTTGCCTCCCATAGGCGAACTATGTTACACTGTTCCGCCTGTTGTTGTTGTTGCCCCTCTTCTCGCCTTTCACGTCTTTGAATGATTGACATATTAAACACAATTTTTTTATTAAATGACATATGTATTTAGAAATATACGTATATAAATATTTTTTGAAAAATAAATAAAACAGTCGGTGCACCAGAAACACAGTCATGCACCGGTCCTAGTATGTTTTTCAACAAAGCGCACTGGATATGGTGCACCTAATGATATTCAACGCACCAGGGGCGGTGCTCCAGAAAATGTTTTTATCACACCGTTCACTATGTGCGGTGTCAGGAGGGCAGCACGCTGACTACACTATACGCCCTAGGGCATATATCTAAGTCAACGCATCGCCCTCCTGCCACCGTACATAGTTATCGGTGCAGTATTGTAAAAGGCCGCACCGTTGACGCAGGCCAAATATGGTAAGCTGTGCGCTGACAAAAATAGCCATCCCGGGTTGGTTGTTTCGGTCAACACACCACATAACCACTATTCAACTAGGTCCGCACTGCTCTTTATAAGGAAATTTAACATAACACGGTGCGCCTTTGGTACTGCCCCGGAATCGGTGTGGATACCCTTAGCATCGGTTTACTAGGCCGAACTGTTGACAATGTTGAATTGCGGTATGCGGTGCGCTGACCACATTACGCGCCTTGGGGTGTATAATTCCATCAACGCACCATATTTCCGCAATGCCACATTGTTAACGTTGCGGCCTGGTAAACGACCACATTGTTAATGGTGCAGCCTGGAAACGGTGCGGATACCATTAGCACCGGTTGCAGTGTGGCCTGTAAATTTAAAGGCAACACCGCAAACTGGTGTGAGTCGAACGGCTCGAGCGTACCGCGCGACAATTTTTTTTTTCTTAATGGTTAATTTTAAGGTTTTTTGAAATTCTAATCTGCTAAAAGGTTTAATTATGGAAAAACTAGAAAAATACCTATACATTTACCTGTCGATGAGGCATATTGGCTGTATAATTTGCAAAAGAAAATTTGTCCACTGTTTTATAAAATTCAAGTTGGAGTTTGGTGGCAATGCACATCAGCAGTGTGTGCAATAAGTGCAATGGGATCACAGGTGTCAGGGCGACTCAAACAAAGATAACTTGCACCGGTGCTTGAGAGCTCTGTAGCACCAACAAAAGTGAAAAATGCGGTTTTTTGGCTGTAATTTTTATTTTATTTAACCCTGTCTTGGTGCGCATGGCTTTTACTGGCGTATCGATGCGTTTACTGTATGCCACCCTGAGCATCTTCTGTTTTCGCGTGCTTTTATGAAGCACTAGGGTGGCTTATCTATAATGCACCAGTGCTTTACAATAATATGATGCACAGGGCACGGTGTCCGGTGAACCAATGAGTTGTGGGGTTTTTTGGCCGTAATTTTTTTTTATTTAACCCTTTTCTGGTGCGCGATGTTTATGGGGACCCTGGTGCGTTTCCGTCATTCCGGCCCGGGTGATTTCTGTTCCGCGCGCTTTTTATGAGGCACCAGAGCTAACGAGTTGACAGGCACCGTTGCTGTGTGTACAGTGCGCACGGTTTTTGGTGTGCCAATGTTTTGTGCGATTTTTTGGCCATAAATTTTTTTATATAACCATCTGCCAATGTGCGGGGTTTATGGGTGCCCTGGTGTGGCTGATTTATTCCACATCGGGCAATATCTATTTTCGGAAGCACCGGTGCGGTAGAGATGTAAGGAACCGGTGCTATACATGAATATGACGCACCGGGTGGGTGTGTTAGGAGTGCACGATTCTCGGTGTGCCTATGTTTTGTGTGGTTTTTTGGCCATAATTTTTTATTTATTTAACACTATGTCGGTGCGCGGGGACTTCAGGGCAGCCCGGTGCGTTGGCGACCCGGTGCATTTAAGGGTGACCCAGGCAGTTTTAGTTTTCGCGTGTTTTTTATGAGGTGCCGGTGCACAAGTTATGTAAAGTACCGGTGCTCTACAAAAATACAACACACCGAGCAGGTGTATATGGAGCACACGGTGTCCGGTGTGCCAATTTTTTAACCACGCTAGTGCTTTCTTGTGTTGAACACATCGGTGCATTTTACGGTGATAAGAGCACTGGACGAAATACATCCGCAAAAACCTTCGCCCGCCAACCTCCTCTAGGAACCTCCACTAGAAACGGATGTCTGGGGTATTTTTATAAGGGGTTTCTCAAAAACATCCACTAGAGGGTCTTTTCCTTTTAGTGAGGTTAGGCCCAAACTCAAAAAAATTAGACATATTTAAAAACAAATTTGGGAACTCTTATTAGTCCCTCCCATAAGGCAGCAGGGACTATAGTAATCGACGAGTTGTTTATTATTAGTCCTTGCACGGGAATTAAAACATCAAACCATATAAAACCTAATGTTTTAAGGAAAATATTATAATAAATTTTTTCTCCACCTATCAAATGTTGACATTGTTTTTTGTTAGCCAATGAAAAAATTTAGCTTCTTAATTGGCCTCTTCTTGAGATGGAGAGGAGCAAAAGTTAGAAGTAAAAAGCATATGGTAAGGAAGTTTTTTTTCTTAATCAAGTAATGCTAGCATTACTTAGGTTAACATCAATTTTTTTCTTGTAGGAGTCTGCACGTATTGCTAACGAGTCTAGCCATGATCTCTTGAGCGCTTTCCTACATGTGGCTGTCCAATTGTCCAGATTGGAAACATGTTCTTCTCTTCAATTTCCATATGGCTTGGCTTGTTGAATTTTATTGATGTTTCTCTCATACAGGTACTAAATTAAGCTAAGAGCGAGTCAAATGAAGTTGATATAGACAAAATTCCTTTGCATTGTGCAAACAATTCTTGGATAACAAGCTTAGTTGTAGGCCTACCAGGTATTCTAGTTAGTCTCTTGTTTATGATCTCCTTATTTTTACATGTACAACCAGTAAATACAACTTAGCCTATATTCGGGTCATAGTCAGGATTACAAACCTATGAAATTCACTGACTCATCCAGGATTACGAGCTAGTGTGTTAAGACCGCTTGAACATATTAGCTTAACCATGGCTTATTGAGCATATTACTATGTGGCTAACTCAATGCATAAGTGGTGAAATCATAGTGTTTCTTTGAAGAAATCTGATTTACCATTCATTATTCTACCTATGAATACATGTATCGGTGAATGCCTTTGTATCGATAAGCGCAAACACTAAAAACGCACTAAAAGGCCTAGCTTCAGGGCCACTTCTTTTTGTTCTATCTATGATCTTGGCTTCATTCGATTTTTGCCTTTGTATCAGTAGTTGCAAGCACCAAAAAGCCCAACTCTAGGGCTGCTTCTTTCTGTTCTAGCTTGGAGCCTGGTTTCATTATTGAGGCTTTAATTTATTGAAAGTTGTAGAATTTACAATCTATAAAGTTTCAAGATATAATTTTTAAAGGTATAATTCTTTAAAGGGTGCTAGCTCAATGGAAGAGCACCTGCTTTACAAGCAGGAGGTTGGTGGTTCGATTCCATCGTGCCCTGATATTCATATGGAATGGCGACGATCAATTTTTGGTGACAGAGGCTCTTTTGACCATCACCAATGAGTTTATGGTGACATTTTTCGACCCTCACCAAAATATGAAATGGTGACGGTCGATGAACGCCACCATATATACGCATCAATAGTGACAACCATGAAAGGTATGTCGCCATAAATAGTTGTTGTTGATATGAAATGGTGAGGGTCAATGTTTTTCATTATAGTCATTATTCGTGACGGACCTTGAAGTCACCAATGAGCTTATCATGACATTTTTTGAGCCTCACCAAATATGAAATGGTGATGGTTAACGAACGTCACTATATATATGTACCAATAGTGATGACCATGAAAGATCCATCACAATAAATCATTGTTGTTCATATGAAATTGTGACAGTCACTATCCGTCATTATAATCAATATTTGTGATGAACGTTGAATGTCACCATAACACCTATACTTTCGGCGATGCCACCTTTGGTGACGTTCAAAATTTTGGTGACTGAGTGTATGGTCCATCAACATTGTTCATATGAAATGGTGACGGTCACTATCCGTCATTATAAATCATTATTGGTGACAAACCTTGAATGTCACCACAACACCTATACTTTCGGCGACGCTACCTTTGGTGATGCTCAGTTTGTGGTGACGAAGACTCTTTTGACTGTCACCAATGAGCTTATGGTCACATTTTTCACCCCTCGCCAATGTCTTTTTTTCTTGTAGTGTTTTGAAGAATGAGAGCTAGAGTTTAGTGTTGCAAGAGAAGTGTCAGAGCAAGGGAAGAGTTGAAGCAGGTGTGTAGGACAAGATCTAATCAAGAGGAGGATATCTTCAAGAAAAGAGCAAGAGAACTTCAGCTGCAAGTTGGTCAAACATTTATGACATTTTTCATTCTCTCTCTCTCTCTCTTTGTACTATGTTGAACAATTAAGGAAATATAATAGAATAGGAATCATTTGGGTTTTCCCCTTGTGGGTTTTTCCCTGGTCAGTGGACCTAACTCTCAGTGTCTCGTATTTGTGCTTGGTTTTCTTCATACAATCCTTAAGTTTATGTTATATCTACAATTGTTGATTTGAAAAGTTGTGAAGAAGAAATTTTCATTCTAAGTAATTGGAACATCATAGTACATTCAGTTTTCTGCATGGTACATTAATTTTTCTGCAAAGTACATTCAACTTTCTACAAAGTACATTCAGTTCCATTCAGTTTTTTGCAAAGTACATTCAATTTTATGCAAGTACATTCAGTTTTCTACATAGAAATTTCAAGTCTCTGCAAATAATTTTTAAATTTCTGCATAAAAATTTCAGATGTTAACATGGTATCAGAGCCTTGGTGAAGACAAGTCCAAGAAGATAAGAGAACACCTAAGGATAACCCACTTGCTGCCAAAGTTTTATGATTAAGATGCTTTTTTCCTACTTCAAGATAAAGGAGAAGCTTAATGTTTCTTCAAACTTTGGTCCATGGAAAGCAATGTTAGATATCATTCTTAAAGAACACGATGTTTTGGAGTATGTTGAAGACACAATCGATGAATACACAATTGCTGATCCACTAGAAAATACAAGTGTTGTTGTTAAATCCAAATATAAAAAAGGTGAAATAAAACTTAGAAAAATTATCCTTGATTCTCTTAGTGATCATCTCATTACTCATGTTTCTAGTTTGAAGAAAGCTAAAGAAATATATGACAAATTTGCAATTAGTAATTTGAACCAGATTATTGTCTTGAAGAATAAATTGAAGGACATAGAGATGAATAGAGGATAGACGGTTCAAGAATACTTCCTGAGAATGACTAAAATCAGGAATCGACTGTCAATAATACGTGAAGTTATACCCGAAAAAGAAATGATGTTGATTTCAGTTGGATACCTTTCTCCTGTTTGGGAGACTTTTATCGTCACCATTAGCAATATCAACACTATTTCCACATTTGATGAGCTCCTGAGAAAGTATATTCAGAAGGAGGCTAAAATGATCTCCAGAGAGAGAATTTCACATCATGAAGGAGGAGAACCTACTGCATTTTCAGCCTATGACAAGAGATAGAAATGTAATAAAAATAAATTTTCTTTCAAATCAAATAAATGGAATCTCAACATGTCAAAAGTTAGATGCTTTAATTGTAAAAAAAAATCATGGTCATTTGATCGTGACTGTAAAAAAAGAATAATACCTAGATTCAAAAAAAAAATTGATTATAGAAAAGACTCTTCTGAAAAATCAAAGAAAAGGGCATCCTTAGAAAATAAGAAATCCAAGATATATAAATAATGCAGCAAAAACTCAATCAAAATATTTTCTTGTTTCTGCTCTTTCTAGTTCTTCTTCTGCAAATTCATTTGATAGTTGGTTAGCTAATAGTAGTGCTTCCAAACATTTTACTAGTTACAAAGATGCACTCTCCAGTATAGTTGAGAGAGAGACTAATTTAAATGTTATCCTTGGAGATAATTCTACTCACCAAGTTAAAGGTTATGGTTCAGTTTCATTTCAATTAGATGATGGAAAATCTATTTTTTCTGCAAGAAGTTTTGTATGTACCGGTTTGAAAAAGAATCATATATCCATATCTTCTCTAGAAGATAAAAGAATGAAATTTGTTTATATTAATGGAAAAGTTATAACTTTTCATTTGAACTCAAGTATGAGAGAAGCATTCACTCTTGGATCAAGATGTGAAGGGATTTACAAATTCAATGGTAAAACCATTTATGCGTTGGTCCATGATATCGATCTTCATTATGAGTTATGCACAAAATATTTTCTCAGCTACACTACAAAGCCTTATCTCATGTAAGGAAGATGGTTTCTGGAATGCCTAAGATTAGAATGGATCATGAAGGAGTTTTCCTAGGATGTGCAAGTGGAAATCATATAAAGGGGCTATTCCCTTCAAGCAGAACAAAAACTAGTAATGTATTTTAGCTCATACATTCTGATTTATGTGAACCTATGGTTGTTATTTCTCTTGGTGGCTATTTGTATTTCATGGTTTTCTTTTAATATTTTTTCTCGCAAGACATGGATATTCTTTCTGAAAAATAAAGGGGAAGCATTTGACATGTTCAGAGATTTCAAGGCTTTGATTGAAAATCAAATTGGAAAGCTGATCAAATCTTTCTGATCTGATAATGGTGGAGAGTTCACTTCCAAAGAGTTTAATGATATTTGTAAAGACGTTGGAATAAATAAATAAACCACTATTTTGTACAATCCATAACAAAATGGTGTCACTGAGAGGAAGAATAGAACCATTAGGGAACCAGTTAGAGCCATGATGCATGATCAAAATCTACCAAAGTTTTGTGGGGAGAATTGTTTATGTGTAAAACATAACTCCTCTTCAAGCCTTAGAAAATAAGATTCCTGGAGAAGTAATCACTAGTAAAAGGCCTAAGGTGAGTCACTTGAGAATCTTTGGTTGTTTTGTGTACTTCCATGTGCCGAAAGAGAAAAGGAACAAACTGGAAGCTTCATGTAAGAAAGGTACATTTGTTGGTTATTGTGATAATTCAAAAGCTTATAGAATTTATGTACATGGTCAAAGAACTATTGAGTTTAGAAGAGACATAACATTTGATGAAGATGCAGCTCTTAGAAAAGAAAGAGACTCTCCTCCTTCTGCCATTGTTGAAAGACAAGTTTTTAATGAAAAAGAGTCTTCAATCGAGTCTGAGTTAGAACCTGAAAATGAGATCGCTGATAATATAATGGGTTCCATGGATCCTCTAGATCCTCCACCACGTGATCCTCCTACTAGAAATAGACCACTATGGTTGCGAGATACCTTGCAAGATGTTGAACAACATGTTGCCCTAAGAGGAACGTTCAGAGAAAGTATGAAGCCAAGCCAGTTTCAAGGGTACGTTGCTGCCATGAGCAACATCATTCAGGAAGAACCATGCACCTTTGAAGAAGCTACAAAAGAAAAACTCTGGAAAGATGGCATTACTGAAGTATACGAGTCCATCATCCAAAATGATGTCTGGGAAGTGGTTCCTAGACCTCAAGGTAATCTTTTATCACTTTCAAATGGTTGTTTAAGATTAAACATGGTGCAAATGGTAGTATTTAAAAATATAAGGCTAGTTTTATAGCTAGAGGATTATCTCAAAAAGAGGGAATAGATTATGATGAGATTTTTGAACCTGTAAGTCGATATACTACTATTTGATTTGTTGTTGCCTTAGCTGCTAGCCAGGGATGGACTCTTCACCAAATGGACGTGAAAATTTCCTTCTTGCATGGCTTCCTCAAGGAAGAGGTATTTGCGGAACAACCACAAGGCTTTGAAGAGCATGCCAATGAAACTCATGTATGCAGACTGAAGAAAACCTTATATGGGTTGAAGCAAGCTCCAAGAGCTCAGTATGCTCGCATTGATAAGTACCTAATAAAGCTTGGTTTCACAAGAAGTAATGCAGACCCAAACCTCTACTTCAAGACCGTCCAATGTATACCTTTGATTTTGGTATTGTATGTCGATGATTTATTCCTGACGGGAGGAAAACCTCTTATCCTCTAGTGTTAGAGGGAGTTATATTCTGAATTTTAAATGAAAGACCTTGGTTTGATGCATTACTGTTATGGGTCTAGAGGTTTGGCAAAGACCTAGTGAAATTTATCTTTCTCAAGGAAAATATTTTGTTAAGCTTCTTGAAAGATTTGCTATGGTAGAATGTAAGTCCATTCGTACTCCTATGGAAATGAACTTTAAAAAATTATGTGGCAAAGTTGTAGGACCTAATCTAGCAAATCCCACATAGTATAGGCAACTCATTGATGCTTTGATTTTTTTAGTAAACACTAGGCCTGATATATGCTTTGTTGTAAACACTTTAATTCAACATATGATTGATTCCTTTCATTCCCACTGGATTGGTTCAAAACATGTACTTAGATACTTGCATGGAACGATAAATATAGGATTGAAATATATTGCTAAAAATGAAAGAATTCATGGATATATTGATGCTTCTTGGGTAGGTAATTCTGTTGATAGAAAGAGCACTTCTGGGTGTTGATTTAGCTTGGGATCTTCCATGATCTTTTGGATGAGTAGAAAGCAGAAGTTTTTTGCACTAAGTACAATTGAAGCTGAGTAGATTGTTGCTAGCATGGCTAGTTATGAGGAAATTTGGCTGAGAAATATTTTTGGGGAAATATTTGAGCAATTTCCAAATACCACAGTTACATATTGTGAAAATAAGAGAGGGATTCGTCTTGCAGAAAATATTGTGTTTCATGACAAGTCCAAGCATATTGAGATCAAGTATCACTGTATCTAGAATATGGTGCAAAGATGAGCAATGAGGCTCCATCACATCTCCACTAATGGTCAGATAGTTGACATTCTTACCTAGCCTTTACAGAAATATAATTTCTTGGTTTTTAGAGAGCAGCTTGGAATTATGTACACGATCCTTTCGGGAGGTGGTCACAGTTGATTGAGAACATTGAGCTGCCTTCCCCCCCTTTCAGAGCTCACGGTATTAGGGAATGATGTTGGCAAGTTATTAAGGATGAGGGACCTCTTTTGTAGTATGTTCCACAAGAGTAGGCCTCAGTATGCACCCGACCCACAGTCTGGGACGTGGGAAGAACCATCTGTCTGGCCAATAGGTGTAGCGAGACTTGTTTGTGTGACTTGTATAGGATGCAGGTTTTCCACCACTTGACACTTGGTTGTGTTTGATTGTTGTCTGTGTGACTTGTTTGAGTCTTGCCTATGTGATGCCTGTGTTCTATCACCTAATTTTTTTGAGATGAAATTGGTTGAGTATAATCCTGATCTATGTGACATGTGATGGTTCTTTCCTTTCCAAATTTGTGTCAAGTGGATGATTCTTCTTTAGATTGTGACTTCACTGTTATAGACGTTACAGAGCAGAGTTGAACTGGGATGAATGAAAGAGATCAAATGAAACATTGATCTTTGATGGAAAATGAAATTCCTCCCTAGCTAAGAGGGAATGTTAAAAGTTGACAGCTTAGGGATGAATTTCTCCTAGAAGAAATAATATCTTTCTGTTATGTTTGAACCACCTAAAATAAATTGAAATTTCTAACAATTCTAATATGACTTTCAAAAAATAGTAAGTCACATCTCAATTTGGAAGTGATTTTCCAAAAATAGAAAGTCATGTCTAAATGATCAAGTATGATCTCGATATATGGAATCCACTTTAAAATCAAATAAATCATGATTATACAAGTCAAGAATTAATATTTTTGTCCTTACTAGTATTATTATTATTATATTATTATTTATAAAATAGTCTAAAGTCATTCACCTTTAATGGATTAATAAAAATGAAATCTCTCATGAAATAAGTAAATTAAATTAAGAATCTCTTACCTGGAAAATTGAACCTCCTCGTTAAATGCACTTGTAACTCCCTCATTCAATTCAATTTGTAACTATCACCAAATATTATCTCAATTCTAAGTGTAACTCTCTCTCTCCCTAATTTAAATTGTAACTCCTCAAGACAAGTGTACCTCTCTCTCTCGTTGGATCAAAGGGGTATCGACCCAGGTTCGGAGTTGCTGCACAACCAAAAAACCATCTATTATCGTCCCTTTCGGCAATGACCTACAACGTAGATCGCAGTATCACTCGAGGAAATATTGGGGGATGTCAGAACCAGGTTTCTGCATCCAGAGGGACAATAAGACATGGATCTACTACTTAACTTCTACTTATGCGTATCTAGAATTGCGCGGATGCATTTATCTACTTTTATAGTCTATGCCCTATTCATCGCTTAATACTATTACACTTTTCACCTTTATCAATCTTATGAAATATTCAACAAAATATAATGCATATAAACAACATAAAAGAATTTGCGATGTATAAAAACAACTTCAAGTGCAGATAATAAGAAAATTACATAGATATACACATATATGCTTCAAAATTCCTTTCCTTTATTAATGATATGTATGTTTTAGTACAATACTTCTCTAACCTGCACACAGTTGCGGGTGGTCTGTGCACACAAATGCAAACTCTTCAAGTCCTCCATGCACATAGCTACAGAGCCCTCTCTTAGGCCCAAAAAACATAGAGATAAGACAATTACAACCTTGATTCGACCATGACTTACAACCTGTTCATGAATTCGACTCAATATGATATTTCTTCATATAACATTTACATCTTACAAAAACCATGGTCCACATAACATGGTCAGACTCAAAACTAAAAAAATAACCTTGATCCCTTTACAAAAAGAGGGGCTTTAACCCACCCCAAAGCCCCTAAAATCCACGCTGTTGATTTATCCATGTTGGACTGCACACTACGCTCCTTGAGTTGCAGAGTCTTTTGACCCAAAATGGACCAAGTTGGGCCATGCCCAATAGGCCCCCAACACTCACATGTGACTCATCCTGAGTCACTCGGCAAGTGCACCCCGAAACTTCTCTGTAATGATGGTGTAGGCTATACTCAAAGGATGAATCATTTCTGCAAAAAATTTCTCTTCTTGGCGCACCTCCTCTAGCATCTTCTCTAATGTTGGCACGACAACCTTTTGAAGCACATCTTTCTGCTTCTTGCACATCTCTTTCAGCGTCACATCAACTATCTGGGATTGTTTAATGGCTTTAACCTGCTAGGGTTGAGTCCTTGCTGTAATCAACTATTATTTCCTGCACAGATCCTCGACCTGGCTCTACAAAGCTTTCCATTCTGTAATCCGAGTGATCTGTTTTGCAGGTGCTAAATTCATCGAAGTGGTCTTGATCTCGTCGAACTACTTCTACCTTTGTAGTACTTACTTTTTAATCTTTTGAATGTTAGGATCCTCTTGCAGCGAGTTCTAAATTTCCATGGTGTCTTCTAACAACTTTCCAAAGTCTTTGACTGTGGTGGAAATTCCTTTCAAGGCAGTCTTAAGATCTTCTTCCTACTACTATCTGACCTCTAGTAGTGTGGTTGGATGCAACCTCATCCACAACTCAGTGATGTGCATCTGATACTCAAACATGATTTTGTCCATGTTGTTCTTGTTCTCCTTAATTGTGAGGGTGAGCTTCGCAACCTTCTCCGCCGGGGTTTCTTTTGCATGGACCTGGATGTCTAGAAGCTTGCTACAAGTCTAGCCTATAACATCCTTCAGCTAGCTATGTTGCCACCACTCTTCGTCCCTCTCCTTGATGATTTGATCCATTGTCGACATTATGTTTGTGTTGTCTTTTCTCACATCTTCAGTTATTTTCAAGGTGTGTTTTTCTCTCACCTTCAATTCGTTTGTGACACCCTAGTGGAGTTCATGCAGTGTATGAATGGTCAACGCAGCAAGATTCAATTTATTGTTGTCACATTTCTTCGCTCGCTCTCAATCTTCTGTAGCTTCAAACAACAATGCTCCTCCAGGTACTTGCAAAACTATAACATCAGAAGTTATGACTAATCGGCACTCTGGTTGCACCTGTTGGCTTTCTTGTTGTGGCTAGATGTTCCTTTAATTGCACGGTCTACGCCAACACCTTAAGTTCCTACATTCCTTGTTGTACCTCTGCCAATACTACTTTGTAATGATCTTCGATCCTACTCCATGTATCTTCGGTAATATTCTGCACCTTATCACCAATCTCATCAGTGTCCCCCTCATTGAGGCTCATTAGTTCCACACCCATTGATCGATCGACCTTGTTCTTTTTCTATGCACGAGATGTTTGTGGTACCCTTTTCTTCTCAATAAAGGGTGAATCAAACACTTCTGTATTGGTGTTAGGGTCCTATAAATTTTACATGATGAGTTATTGTTTTGCCTGAATATTTAGGTTTGAGATATGTAAATAATGATTCATTTCTAAAATTATTTCCATGATAATGTTTAGTATTTTTATTTTTGGAGTGATTTTATAAGGATGTTAGAGAAGAATAACCACCGGCTGCAACAATCATTTGACAACTAAAGGGACATTTTGACCATGACTGCCCTTTAACTACACAAATTATAAAAGGGTGTCTTGAAAAAAGAGTATCAGGTTTACATCAGCATGTTCCATACTGCTATGCATCCATTCATCTATAGAAATGATCAACAAGCCTCTTCAAAAACCAAACTTGGCACTTGACTACACTTTGACAGTGCAAAACTATTAGATATTTCTCTGTTTGGGTCATCATTTTGAAAACTGTTTTGTGGACAACCAGAGATGAAGTTTGGGAAACTAGAGGGCTTTTTTGTTCCTAAGACACCAAAGTAAAATAACCTATCTCAAGTTTCCAATAGCTATTATGGTTTGGGAGATTCGAATGCATCTTTGAAGGCATAGTTTCCAGAAATTTTCTTATTTTTAGTCACTGTTGTCAAATGTGGTTTTCGAACAAGTGGAAATCAATTTTAAAAAACGGAAAGCGGTTTTTATTGTTAACATACGTGTCTACAAAAACCTCTCTCTGTTTTCTAACAACTATTATGGTTTGAGATATTTGAAAGAATCTTTGAAGGCACCGTCTCCAGAAATTTCATGTTTTAGTCACAGTTTTCAAATGCAATTTCTAAACCGGTGGAAATGAATTGTAAAAACCTAAAAGAGGTTTTTGTTGTTAACATACTTTTCTACAAAAACCTCTCTCAGGTTTTACACAGTTATCTCATATTGAGATAGTCAAAGGGATCATTGGACCCTATTTTTCAAAATTTTGTGAGGAAAAATCTCATAGACAGTTAGTGAATTGGATGCCACCTCATCAAATTAGACTTGCTATCAAATTCAAATTAATATTCCTTACCACCAGAAAACCCCAAATATATTACCAAGAAACTTCAACAGTTGTATTTTTTCTATATTTATTTCTATTTGTGTAACACGGTTTGGAGATATTTGTAGTAAATATTGATATTTCCAATCAATATATTTTGTGAAGAATTTGTATAAATAATTCATAATTTGAAGTAATAGATGTTGGTACTTATACTGAGAAAGACTACCATTCATTGTAAAGTTGTTCACTAAGTTCAAGTGAAATTTTGCATCAATACAAGATAAGTTGTTTCAGGATTCCTGTGTCATATCTATGTGGTGAAGTGCTTCTTACTATAATTTTTTTTCTCTGTTTTCATATGTGTTTCTTTTATTTATTGTTTTACATAAAATTAATTATAGGATTTGTTTTAAAACACCCTGTTCTGGCTTAAAGCAATATCAATGTTTTCTTCTAAAGTTTAAATATAGAATTCAGGTAACAATGCTATATATTTAAAGTGAATCCTAATTTGTTCTTCCTTCTCCATCTCATAAACTACAAGGATCCAGCAGTATGCCTACCTTGATATGTTTCACGTAAGCTTGATTATTTTTGCATTTGATCATCTTAAAATTTTATGACTCCATTGCCCAATGTCTTTCCCTTGTTGTTCCAACCAAACTAGTTCGAAAACCAAACTCTGATCTTTCATAACTAGCCTCATATCTCAATATAAACAAATCTAAATCTGACTGAGAGATCCCTCTCTAAAGCTGGCAGGGCTAGATCCCAGCTTCAAAAGTGGTTTTCAGGTTACCACTGGGTTTCATTCACAACCTTGGGAAATTATGGAGTGCTAACATAGTGGCGACCATAATGGGGACTCGAGCATACTTTGACATTTTTGCAGGCTCACTTCCTTAGTCAAAGAAATTTATTTCAGGAAGATTAATGTTTTAACTGTCAGAAATAAATGTTCAGAGGTTGTGCAATTTTGTAAATAATTGTGTGTGTTTAAAATTTTAGTCGTGGCTCCAAAAATAATCGACACCAGATCTCATCTTGATCAAGAACCTGCTAAAATTATAGATAACCTTGAAAAACTGATTAGAAAAAGAAGTTTAGCTGAATTTCAAGGAAGGGGAATAGTCCTCCACCTAGGGAAAACTCTCTCGCTAGGAGTTTTTTCACTTTAGAAGATATTTAGTTTGACATACCATTCGAACACAGTCTATTTAGGACTAAGTCTGAGAGTTTTTTTGAAGAAACAATGTTTGATAAATCAGTTCTACAGCCCTTTACATCTGAAAGTCAACCTATTGAACCATAACCTGATTTGAAAATTCTCCAAATCTTTGGCAAATTACAAGATCTAGTATCAGACCTTGGTCAAGCTGTGGATGAATCTTACATTCAACAATCTGTTGAACTCTCTGCATTAACAATAGCATAATTTTTTTCTTCTTTTCAATCAGTTCATCCTACATCAATTAGCCCCACTTCCTCTATAATCTCCACTACTTCTCAAATAGCGTCTCAGATAGTGCTTCAACCTATAGTAGGAACTCCTACACCTACACCACTCATACCCTCATATATTTTTCATCCCCAAATCCCAATCATGACAGGAAGGTATTCTCCCTTGGTTTTGGCTACACCTTTGCACAGTATGCCCTAGGAATATCAAACTAGAATCCTTCAGTTTGATGGTACTAGACACATCACTACTCAACAACATGTTGACAATATGAATGATTATTCTGATCTTCAAGAAGTTGATGAGGAGGATGTAAAAATGAGAATGTTTGCTCAACGTCTAACTAGGGAAGTTAGAAAATGGTTAAATGCCTTAGCACCAACCAGTATATATTATCTCACTTATTTTCCCCAATCATTCCTAAATATATCAAAGATAAAGAAAAACCCCCTTCAGATCCTATCAGAATGTGAGAACATTAGATGGGCCCCTGGAGAGAGCGTGTAGGATTACTGCACCAGATTTAACAATGTTTACAATGCAATTCCAACAAACATTAAGCCCCCTCAAGGTTTAGCCCTATTTAAATTCCTGGATGGTTTTGATGCTGACATGTCTTAATAGTTAAGAGAAAGAAATCATGCAACCTTGGAAGAGATGCAGAGAGATGCTGTCAGTGTAGAGGCTAATTTTTTAGCCAAGAGAGCTAGGATTAGGACTGAGAAAAGAGTAGCCATAAAAGAGGAACCATCAACCTCCTCTGCTGATGCTAATATAGATTCCCTAGTTAGAACTACCAAAATAATGAAGGAGAGAATGAACATTACTGATAGGACCCCTCCTAGAGAAAACCAATCTGGTCCTCAAATAATAAATCCCAATTCTAGGAGGAACCCACCACAAATTAAACAAAGAGAACAAAAGGGACCAGACTAGCATGTCAGACCTCCATTTCAAGAAAACTATGTTGATGATGAGGGTGAAACAGTTGAAGACCTAGATGATACTCAGATAAAATTAATGGAGATAAATGATGATGATTATGTGTTTCTTACTCAAGAAGAAGAAGAAAATTTTCTTCTTTAACAAACTGAATTTGATTATGAGGAATCATATGACTATAAACAAGGTTTTGAAAATGCCATCATGAAAGTTCATAGGCAGTATATCCTTAGAAGTAAGAAAACCACTAACAACCCTACCAAGAAAGCCACTAAAACTCAAAGTAAGAAGACAACAGATACCCCTGCAAAGAAAAGTTCTGAGATTCCTCCTAAAAAGTCTCAATAAAATCCAACTAAAAATATATTTGATATTGCTTCAAAATCAACTCAAACAGATTTTCCATCCACCAGCCAGCAAAAAGATACTACCTAAAGGGATGTTGTTGAAAAGAAATATGTCCTAAACTCAAACAAAATTCAAACAACATTCATCATTGAACATGAATTACAAATCTTAAGATACCCATTCCATTATCAAAGCCTATGAATAAGAATTTATATAGGTCCCAAGTAACGAAAGCTTTGAATTTAGGAGAAGGTGCAGATACAGTCAATGTGGCTGATGATCAACTTGATCTTTTGTTTGGAAATGAAGTAGATGGAAAATCTTAAGAAGGAGGTGTACCTCCATTCTATATTAGTTTGAACATTCATGAATTTTTTTTGTAAAATTCCATGCTAGACTCAGGAGCCTCACACAACCTTATGCCTAAAGCTCTCATGGAAAAACTAGGAATTGACATCACAAGATCATACAAAGATAAGTACTCTTTTGATTCAAGTAAGGTAAAATTCTTAGGTATCATTAAGGACTTGTTTGTCACTTTAGCACAAATTCTAGCCAAGAGCTTGGTGATGGACATAGTTGTTGCAGACATACCCCCTAAGTATGGCATGTTACTGTCTCACTCATGGGGAGCTAAGTTGCAAGGAACCCTTTAGATGGACATGACCTTTTCTACCATCCTTGTGTTTGGTTAGCAAATGAGATTATATAGGGAGACACTAATGAAGTTTTGTTGGCTTGAGGGGTCCTAATCCAGTTTCGGATTTTATGGATAAACCAACAAACCCTCCAACTACTAGCCCTTTCGCCAATGATCTGGTTGCGCAGACCAAAGTCTCACCCTAAGAAGTATGGAGGGGGGTGTTGGAACTAGGTTTCTGCACCTTGAGAGAGAATTTAATGAAGTGGTCCTCAACAAAACCTTATACAAATGCGCATAATAGTTTATAACGGAAACACAGAGAATGCACAAGTACCAACATAATAACACAGAAATAACAATTCTCTTCAGCGCTGATATCATATCAGAACCAAATCTATATTTTAAACACTTAACAAATATCAACAATCATGCATAATCATAACAGATAACTTTGCACAATCATTAACCAATAAATAGACACTGCGATATTAATCAGAGCATAACAGTAAGCAATATAACGCATAACACAAAGAGCTTCACCAAAACTTTTCTTTTTATTATCTTTGAGATACGTCAATACATCAACTGTCTTTCCAAAACCCTTACAAACCCTTCCACACACACATCCAGCGGAGTCCGCACATAGCCAAGACTAGGTCTCTGCGCACACAGCCAACAGGAACCTTTCACCCAACCCAAAAACCCTTACAGATGCAAATAATATCAAAGCATCAATAGCTCATCAACTTACTAAGAACTACTTAGTTTAGACATACTCTATCTATTTATAATACGCCTAACGCGAAGATATTATGGTCTCAAACCATGGTTTTAGGCCCATAATTTACATTTAAGCTTAATTACATCCAAAATTGGGGCTAGAAGCCCTTTGACTTCATTTTCGCAGTGCGCACATACAAAAAATTGACTTTGGAACTTGTGCCTTAGGGGACCCCGCTCCAACAGGCCCCCAACACAAACATGTGACTCGTCTTGAGTCACTGAGGCATTGTCTCCTTGGTTTTAGCCTTGAGCGTCTTGATAGAAGTCTGGAGAGGAGCACTAACTCGAGGCTCTGCGTTGTTGCACCCTGCACTTGCTCTATAATAGTCCCTTTAGCGGCCATCTCCACGCTACTCTGAGTCTGCTAAATAATATTTAGAGTGTTTTCCAGCATCTGGAAGAGTTGCAGCGCTTCCTCTGCCCACGGTTGCATGCGTTCTTTGAGCAACTGTTCCTTGTGGCGCAAGTCTACAATCTATGCTTCGATTTTGCGGCCTTCTTGCAGATGAACAAGTCTCTGTGTGAGGACCAATGTAGGTGCTACGGTTTGAATATCTTCAAACTACTGCTCCTTTTTATTGAGTGTGTTGTGCAACTACTACACAACCGGATCGTTCTAGACAGAGGCCCAAATATCCATGGCCTCATTCAAAGAATTATCACACTGGGTGACCACAGCAACGATGCTATCACGTGCCTGTTTTACTTCTGTTGCCCTCTTCGCGTGCACCTCTGGTAGTGTCTCCAGCTAAAACTTGTTTTGGAGGTCCGCGATTTGTTGCTCGTACTCTGTCCGAATTGTTTCAACCTCATCGCGCGCTGCTTTGACTACAACAACCAATCCCTCTAACTTCTCAGCAAGCGCAGCTGTGGCCAAGACAACTGGAATGTCGCGACACACCTAATTGATTTTCATCTTCAGCGCAGCATGCTGGGCCTCTGCTTCTCTGCATGCTTCTTCGGTCCATTGTTGTCGCTGATGCACTTATGCAACCTACTGCTATGCATCTCTAGTATTTGTTTGCGCAGGCGCTTCTCGGAATTGGAGTTCTTCTTTAATCATTGAATGAAGAAAATGGAGTTTACCTGCAGGAAACATTGAAAGGTTAACATGAATATCGCCTGTACCTATAAAATGAACGCGTTGGTTAGCGTCCAGTTGGATTGATGGCAGGGGGATGTGAACAAAGCGAGCATCCCCAGATGCTGGCAAGGAAACATCCAATGGTTGTGCACTGGTAACCTGCCCATTGGTCCGGCTCGCCTAGATCATGCTCCCCTGGATCTGGCTCGCCTACACTTTTATTTCTTGCAACCACACTTGAACAATTTCTAGCGCAGATTTGTATTGGACCTCCATGTCCATCCATTTATCTTCTTGTGTAGATGTGACTGTGTTTGAGATCTCATTGAGATCGTCCTCTGTAAGGGTTAGGACCTCCTGTCTTTATTTCTTAGAGCCCTTCGGTTTCTTGCGTGACCCACTCATAGCTTGATCACCGTGCTTTGTGCTTTTTGATTTTCAAATTAAGGGAATTTTGAGGTTTAAAATGGACCTCTTAAGGAAATAATAAAATAATAGCTAAACCAATAAAATAATATTTATGAATTTTCAATTCACTTTTTGCACCACAATCCATGTAACCATAGTTAAATTCAATTCAAAATTTGTACCAAAATAAAATTAATAAAAAAATTGTATTGATGTGACTATAAATAAGAATGAGATTTTCAAGAAAAAGTCATTATCATTGAACAACTAATGCACTTGTCCTTTGTACTTAAATAACTTAAAATAAAATATAAATATAAATTCATAAATTCTTAACTATATTAGATGCTATTAATTAAAATTTATATTATTTAAATTGTATAATAACATGTAATTAATATACTATATAGTAATAATATAATATAATATAATATAATAAATGTATAGGGATATGCATTGTTTCTTTCAAGAAATATGAAATGAAAATAATATATTTTTATTCAAAAAGTGTGAAATGACATTTATTTGAGTACTTTAATTTGACTTTAAAAGTACTTAGAGCATTACCATGGTTAACCATGAGTTTTTATCCACCATTGAAAATGTGACAAGTAAGTACTTTTAACTCAAGCAATGCCACCTCAACCATTAGAGATGAAGTCATCCCCTAAAATGTGATTGGTTCTCATAAAGTGAATTTTGATTGTACATTTTCCTTAGGAGGCCCATTTTAGAACTCAAAATTCCCCTATGGCTGCTTCTCCAGTTTTCTTAGATGCAAAGCCATTTTTCAGTAGCCTTCTCCGTTGATTTTCTCGTCGGAGTGTGCGGTTGTGTCAATGGAGTCAACCAGGCCGATGACCATTCTTTTACTCTAATAAGGTCGTCCTCAGTTACCAAATAAGGCACCACACACCCTCTACAGTGCCCTTCGCGCGGATGTGGATGTTGTGAAACGTAGCCTTAACATTGGTATCATTTTGTATTGATCATAGAGAGTAGGGGACAGTTGTGACTTCGCCTATACTACTTGGTATAAGGTCGCATCATACAAAACCCAAAATATTTTTCTCTCTTTCATGCGCACTGGGTGAGATGAGTTCCACAAGGTGGCGTAGCGTGAAGTTTCGCACATCTTCTCTTCAAGCTCAGGGAACTGCGTGTCTTTGGGGGTTCTCCATCCAATAAGGGTAATGAGTAACAAGAGCCGAGAATATTGGAAGTGATTGCCCTCCTCCTGTACCTCGCACACGTTTTCAAGAAATTCCTTGCAGAGATATCCGCACTAGTTGTATTTAACTCCTTTCTCACATCTTCCAGCCAGCGCAATCACGTGCGCAGGTACTTCCTTGGGCCTACACTTCCGCATATTCTTACAAGCCAAGATGAGCATGCCATATCCTCCACAATGAAACCCAAGGATTTGCGAGTGACATCATATTTTTTCTTTATCTGATTCGCCAGTGCTTTCTCCTGCGCTTTGCTACCAAAGTGTACCATAGGGTTGGCCCCCTTGTTTGGCAGACCTGTGATTCAGTGAAATAACTTTGCATCAATCAGGATGTGTTCTCCCAGCCAGAGAACATCATCATGAACCAATGTTAGCAGCTGCCTGACACTGATATCATTAATGGTACCACGCCCAAAATGAGGGATCTAATAGATTGAGCAGGAATTCCTTGTGCATGCCTAGCATTCCCCTCTTTGGCTCGAGGCACACTGGGCCTCCTTCATAAGTAATCTAATCTAAATAGAGCTTTGGCACGAGCTCGGGGAAATTTTCGACATCTATGATGTCCCAGTCATCAAACCGCAGCTAAGGGATTTTTCCAAGCATGTCCCCCTCCATTGGGACATTTTCTGGGATCAGTGGGACTTGGATGCTTACGTGCACCATGTCCAAGTCTTTGGGCCCCTTTACAGTAGGTTTTCATAGCATAATATAACTCGGAAGCGGCAAGAATGGGGCTACTTTAACAACTTCATCGTCCCCTTCCTCAATAATTTTCGGAACGTCGGCCATGGGCTTATTCATCTTCTCTCTAATAGAATGGCATGGTCTAGGGGTCTTTATTTGGGAGACTTGCACGTTTCAGAGGCTTGGCCCTTCTTTGTTTTTTATGGCGCAGGTGTTTCTACAATGTGTAATTCTGGCACAGCAGGGTCATCATCTGGTCTGGTGGTTGTCATCTTGTTCTGAATCATGTACCCGAGACCCGCTCGGTGCAACGTGTCCTTAAATATCGGGCCAAACCAGACATAGACGCAACAAATGCAATGGAAAACACATATCTCAGAGCATAAAAATCACTTAGAATGCAAAGGGAACTATTGTGACCCCATAGGTCATATTTATACTTGTGGCGCATCTACAACGGATCCTTGTGCATTAATGAGGTTCCATTACTAACAAAACGGTCCCAAATCTGGTAAAATCCCTTCATTAATTGCATATTGGATGATCCTAAAAAAGGTAATAAATCTGTCTTATCCAATTTTACTATTGAAATGGCTAGTTTTTGACACCTCTGTGCACCCGTCAATCTCCTGACACATATACTACGCGCATGCCGCACCTTATTGCGCATATAATCTAGAGTTAAGGATAACCATCTACAAACCGTCCCCCCTAACATAGGCTTGTTGACCAGGTAATTCAAATAATATCGATTAGTGTACGTGATGTCCCTTAATAACTGCAAACTTCTCCGACATTCATCATCCCACTAGAATATTGCACGTCTTCTGAGTAATCTAGTCCTGGGCACAATTATTGATTCATACTGGGGAATGTGATTTCTGTAATATCCCACAAGGCTTAGCATGGAGCGCATTTGTTTGATATTCGAGGGGATCAAGGTATTAGAGCGTGCACGATTCCCTAACTTCCACAAGTGCCAATTTTCTGCAGTGCATAGTCTCCCTTATCTATGCATTAATAATTTCTGGGATCAAAGCTTGACCAACTATTTCAAGCCCACCTTCAAAGCTGAAGGTAAGAATAAAACTGTCTATCAGTGTAGAGCACTCACTAGTGCCTCTGCGTAGCTCTGTTTCCAAGTACAATTCAGTAGGCACCTTTCCCAACGTATGAATAAACATATGAACCCATTCAGGTCTTGGTTCTACACCCCATACCTGATTCCACTTGGCTAGATGGTTGCGTGGATCTTCTTTTCCAGAATATACATCCTCTATTTTAATTACTAGGCTTTCAAACCGCAACCTCATCATGTGCGCACATTCCTCCCAATATCCCATATTCTCATTATGGGTTTTCCAACATCTTGCTGGAGTAGCACGCAAGCCAAGATCCAAAGCATGGAACCTCTGTTCTACAGGCACATACCTTTCCAACTCTCCTAGGAACATGTTTACATCAGTTGAGCCATCATAATGTGAGAAATCACGTACCTCAAATGTTATGCAATGGAGAGCGTGGGTCACACAATTACAGTGCAATGCAGACACCTCATGTAGTCGGTTCTGCCAATTCTCCAGTTCTTCGTCAAAGTTTGAGAAACAAGAACTATCCTTCTCCCATTTAAGATTCCCATTTGCTGTCAAATTAATCCAATCTTCCTCACGCAAAGTTAGATTATAAATTTGATCAATGTCATCCTCAATGCGCACTGGTTCAATATACTTTTGGCCTTCTATAGGATCTAGAGGAATGATTACCCTAACTCCATTTCTTTCAAATTCCATTCTCCTTCTCCTGAGATTGATAACACAATCCATGTCAATGACCCAATCTAATCCGAGCAACATGGGATAGGGATTAGTATCATCTACAATCTATATGACTTCAAAGTCTGCCAACACCTTAACACCTTCTATATTGACCACAACTCTTGTAAACCTTCCCAAAGCAATGATCTTCTGCTGATTAGCCATGCACAGTTGGATTATAGACCATTCCAACTTTGGCTCTCCCATGCACTGCCAAGTTTGTTTAGGTAGAACATTAGCATCTGATCCCAAATCTAGAATGACTTGTTCCATTTCATAAGCACCAATCTACGCAGTCCTACGCATCTCTCTACCCGTTCTTTTATTGTTCTTGTAAATATTTTTGATTGCTCGTTGTTCTACCATGGGTTGTTCTTTCTTTGTGCAAATATCTATCAATGCCTGCATATTTTCAACAAACTTTTTGTTGTGTAGCAGATTTATTAATGCTTGTAAAAATGGCTTAATATCTTGTTCTCCTCCTGCTTCCTTTAGTGTTCTACTACTTGTTTAAGTATCTACTTCTGCAAAGTATTTCCTTGCTTCAATAAAGGTTAATTTTGCACATTGAAGATTAAAGCCTTATTTGTTTTGAGGGGAATTATGGATCCATACATCAGTGGTAGGTTGCTTTCCCTTATCTCCATTGGTAGCTACACCACTCCTGGTAAATACATTCACACAAGGATCTTCTTCCCGAGTTTCTGCACAAACCATCTGAAGATTCTGCATTGGAGTCTTCTTTTACTGCAATTTAGCAATCAATATAGGACAATATTCTATAACATGATCATATTGTCTACAGTATCTACAGGACTGTCGCGTTGGGTTCAGACTGTCATGCGCATAATGACCAGCATCATCACAGTTATAGAAAATCACTTGTCCTCTTCCTCAACCAGTTGACCCACCTCCTCGACCTCTTCCTCTACCTTGGAATCCTCCGCGCCCAGAAGGGGATGCTGGTGATGTAGGCTCAATCTGCATTCTATAGATCTCTGCTTTATCCAACATAATATCATTTGTATGACAATGATTCTCATCACGCCCTAAGGACGAATAGAACTTGCAAAATAAATGCTTTAAGTTGGGCTGATACTTTCCAATCCTTGGGCAAGAATCTGTGTCATGTAGTCCAACAATTTGACAGATAGTACCCCATACAGGGTTCTTTAATGGACTAGGACCACCAACATTCAGATAGTTGTTGAAAACAAGACACTGGTCTTTAGGTGCCCAGAAGCTTTGCATTTTATACACCACACTTCTGCGCAGACCTCCTGGCCTTTTTCCTTGTGTAGACTTTGAATTTCCAGATGCATTGCTTCTAGCTGAATCTGAATCTATTGAGTTACCAGTGCAATAGGTGTTGGGGTAGCCTCCAATTTCATTACAACTTCTATAGCCTCACCTTGTGTGGAAATATTTTTTTAACCTAATGGCTGGTGCAGATGTGGGAGCAACATAGAAATGAACCATTCCTTATGCTGAGTATCATCAATCACAAATCCACCATCTCTGATGGTGCGCTTCAAACTTTGATCAACCTCTCATACAAACTCATTAGGTTCTTGGCAGATATCCTTCATTTCTTTCACCAGCTGTGCGTATGACTTAGGTTTCTTAAACTGCTCCTTTAGAATTGCTTTAATTTATTCCAGGGTAGCATTAGGGTTTTCTTGCACATACCTAATGTACCAGTCTAGCGTGTGATCTTGAAATGCAGTAGCCAACTACACTTTTCTAATATAAATATTATTCACTTGCTGAGCCTGCCATACAACCTTAGTTACAAACCATAAGTGATCAGTGTCCTCATTTCCAATGCCTCTGAAATTAGGTAATTTCATGGATGCAACAATATCTACTTCAGGGGGAGGTGGAGATGGAGGTGGAGATGGACTGCGTGGTGGGGTAGGTGATTTGTGATGTGAGCTCAAAAGTGAAGTAGATGGAGTGGGAAACAGATTCAAGGGATTCTGATATGACGAGCTTTCTTCTTCAGAGTCAGTTTCTAGTTCAAGTTCACTATCAGATCTAGTCTTTAGAGGGCTATAAAGGACTTTTTCCGAGTCTTCGCGGTAAATTCTTCCACTGCGTGTAACTGACCCTCTTTGATGCATTCAAGCAGTATGTTTGCACAGACAACTGCATTCAAAAAATATCATTTCCAGTAATAATTTCAATGAGTACAAGAACTTACCTCTAGGGCCTTTGAAAAACCTTCTTTCTGCTTCAAAATATGATACAAATTGTTCAATAGAAAATTCAGTCACAAATCCGCCCAGAAGGCGATCGATCCAATGATCTACCACGCGAGTGATGTTATTATTGAACTTCTCTACTTGCTGGATCAATTCAAGAGTCCATTCATTGACTACATTGTCCTTTATGCAGTGATGGGATTCAGCTAAGCATGACAACCACTCCTATAGTTCATGCGCAAGAAAAAAAAAGAAAATTTCATGCACTTAAGTATAAATATACTTCTGTACCCACTATTTGTCGGATAATTTAGTGCTTTTATTCTCCTGCAACACAAATTCAAGGATCTTTCTATCCAACCAGTCTTGTAATTCGTTGCGTGATGGATTCAACAACATCAAATCTCCCTCAAAATGATGATCCTGAACCTGGCAACGAAACCATTTGTTGGATTGAGGGGTCCTAACCCAGGTTCGAAGTTTATGGATAAATAAACAAACCCTCCAACTACTGGCCCTTTTGGAAATGATCTGCTTATGCAGACTAAAGTCTCACCTGAAGCAGTATGGGGGGGTGTTTGAACCAGGTTTCTGCACCCTGAGAGATAATTTAATGAAGTGGTCCTCAGCAAAACCTTATACAAATGCGCGCAATAGTTTATAACAGAAACACAAAGAATTCATAATTACCAACAAAATAACACAGAAATATTTGTTCACTTCAATGCAGATATCAGATCAAAACGAGATGTAGATTTTAGACACTTAACATATATAAAAAATCATGCATAATCATATATGATAAATTCCTGCAATCATTAACCAATAAATAGACACTTTGATATTAATCAGAGCATTACAGTAAGAAATATAACGCATAACACAGAGAGCTTCACCAAAGCTATTCTTTCTATTATATTTCAGATCTGTCAATACATCAAATGTCTTTCCAAAACCCTTACAGACGCTTACAAACCCTTCCACACACACAACCAGTGGAGTTTGCACACAACCAGGACTAGGTCTTCACACACATAGCCAGTAGGAGCCTTTCACCCAACCCAAAAACCCTTACAGATGCAAATACTATTAGAGCATCAATATCTCATCAACTTACTTAGAACTACTTCACATAGACATACTCTATCTATTTATAATACACCTAGCACGCAGATACAATGGTCTCAAACCATTGTTTGAGGCCCATGGTTTACATTTAAGCTTAATTATATCCAAAATCCCAATGCGCACATACAAAAAATTGTCTTTGGAACTTGTGCCTCAGTGGACCCCACTCTAACAAGTTCATGGTCAGTAGTCAAGGGAAACCCCAAAACTATCCCTTATACTTTGTCCACTCAGACCTTGACTCATTCATTCTGTATAATGATGGGGATATGGAAAAAAATATTGCCAACTTAGAACCGACCTTTGTGAAATCAGAGAAGACAAAATAGCAGTAGTGGAACATAATACACAAGATGAACCTCTTTGGAATATGTACTTTGATGGAGTTGTTAGTAAAGAAGGGTCCGGAGTAGGAGTATGGGTTTCAAACTTAGGAACCCACTAGGAGTATGGGTTTCAAACTCAGGAACCCACCATGCAGAGGAACATTCATACAAGCTAAATTTTCAATTTACAAACAACATAGATGAGTATGAAGCAATGATTCCATGGTTGCAATTGTTAAACAAGATTTGTGCTAAAAGAATTTCCGTTCATGGAGATTATGAGCTGATAATAAAACAAATCAAGGGAGAATATTTTTCTAAACACCCTCGATTAAGAGCCTACATAAATGTTGTCTTGGATATTTTGGAATGTTTTGTGGAATACGACTTATCAGTAATCCCTAGAGATCAGAACAATCTGGATGATGGCCTGGCCACTTTTGCTAGTACCTGCAAAATGCCCTGTCGTCCTAGTCATCAATACCTAGTGGAGGTAAAAATAGGACAACTATCCCAGACAACATTAGATATTGGCAAGTTTTTGGAAATTATCAACAAATTGAAATTTTTTTACAATCCAAGGATGACTTTGAAGGTCTTAACACAGAGCTAGATTGTGAGTTAGAAAATAATGTAGATGTAAATTCTAAATTAGAAAACCTGTTAAGAAACCCTGTGAATAAAAATTTAAATAAGCTAGAATTGCGGGAGATAGATCAAGAAACAAAGGAATTAGAAATATTGTAATTAAAAGACAATGTTTTCCTAGAGGGTTGGTTCCCTTCGAATAATTTTTTGACTTTAACGACGTAGGAAAGAAACCCAAAACTGAGCCCATTGGAGCTGAAGTGGAAGACTGCAACATAGGAAGTGAACAAGACCCAAAGATGGTAAAACTGTCTAAATCATTACCCCCTGCTGAAAACAAAAAATATATCAGTTTGTTCAAAGAATTTAAAGATTTTTTTTCATGGAGACATGAAAATTTAAAATCTTATGACACCAAAATTATACAACACAAAATTCCTATTAAAGAAGACCAAAAACCTTTCAAACAAAAACTTAGAAGGATAAAAGCAATGTTGATGCCTTTAATTGAAAAAGAGGTTAAGAAAATGCATGATGCTAAGATTATAGTACCTTTGAGGTACTCTAAGTAAGTATCCAGCTTAGCCCCAACTAGGAAGAAAATAGGAGAAATCAGACTCTGTATAGATTTAATGAATCTTAATAAAGTCTCACTGAAAGATAACTACCCTTTACCCAATATGGATCATATTATACAAAAAGTAGTTGGGTCTAGCGGGATTTCTCTTTTAGAAGGTTTTTCAGGATATAACCAAGTTTTAGTCCACCCTAAAGATTAGGATAAGACACCATTTAATACTCCATGGGGTACCTTCATGTATTTGAAAAATCCTTTTGGATTAATGAATGTTGGGGATACATTTTAGAGAGCAATGGACATTTCTTTTGTTGATGAAATAGGCAGATTCATAGTCATATGTCTTTATGACATCACTATTTGCTACATTTGAGAACAGTATTTGAGAAGTGTAGGAAAATTGGAATTTCCATCAACCCAAAGAAAACATTATTTGGTTTAGAAGAAGGCAAACTCCTGGGACATATTATTTTGAAAAATGAAATTAAGATTGATCCCAACAGGATGGAGGCCATTTTAAAGATAAGTCATCCTAGAAATGTGAAAGAGATTCAATTATTCATAGGTAAAATAAACTTTCTAAGGAGATTTATCCCTAACTTGGCAGATGTTCTCAGGAACATAACAAATATGTTGAGGAAAGACACAGAACTAAAGTGAATTATTGAGGAAAAACCATCATTTGACCAAGTAAAACAAGCCTTTACAAAAGCACCTGTGTTAATCAGCCTAGACTTCACAAAAGATTTCATAATTTTTTCATTTCCATTTGAACACACTATTGCAACAGTTCTCTTACAGAAAAACAATGAAGGATATGAACAACCCATAGCTTTCTTTAGCAGGGCCTAAGATATTCTGCATTAAAATACAATATAATGGAAAATCAAGAATTTTCTTTAATGAAAGAAATTAAGGATTTCATAGTATATATTCTTCATTATCACATAATTGTTTTTGTTCCAAACTCCGTGGTCAAAGATATACTGACCCAAAATGGCCTTGATGGGAAAATGGGTAAATGTATTGCCATTATTCTTGAATATGCCATTGAAATTAAGCCCACCAAGCTCATTAAATGTCAGGGATTAGCTAAGTTAATTGTTGAGTCTAATTTTCATGCTTTGGATATTAATTTTGTAGCAGCATTGGATGACCAAGAAGAGCAGGCGAGTCCATAAATAGCAGAGGCTTTTACAACCTCTCCATGGTATTTAGACCTCATTTTTGTATTACTTAATTTACAAGATCCTCCTGTTTTGACCAAAAAAAAGGCTAGGTTTCTTAAACTAAAGGCTATGAAATTTTGTATCTTAGACAATAATTTGTATTGGAAAGATGTTGGCGGAATTTTACTTAATTGTGTGTTGAAGGATGAAGAAAACAAAATAATGCAAGAATTCCATGAGGGATATTGTGGTGGACATTTGTATTGGAAGACCACTGTCAATAAGATCCTAAGAGCTTGTTTTTATTGGCCAAAACTCTTTTTTTATGTCCATAAAAAATTTACTTTATGTTATAAATGCCAGAGTTTTGAAGGAAAAATGAAACTACTTCCTTTAATATTGAAACCAATATTTGTTGAAACTCCTTTCCAACAATGGGGTTTATATTTCATTGGAAAAATACATCCACCATCCTTTTCCCAACACAAATGGATCCTCACAGCCACTGACTATTTCACCAAGTGGATTGAAGCGATACCCACTAGGAAAACTACAAGTGTGGTAATCATTAAGTTTTTAGAAGCTAATATATTGTCGAGATTTGGATGTCCTAGGAAACTTATCACTGATAATGCAACAAATTTCAAGTCAAAGAAAATGGTGGAATTCTGCAGCAAGTATCATATTACACTAGGACACTCAACTGCCTATTACCCTCAAGAGAATGGGTTAGCAGAATCCTCCATAAAAAGTTTATTCAATATTATTAAAAAATTGTTGCAAGACAACAATAATTCATGGCACAATAAACTCATAAATTCACTGTGGGATGATAAAATCACCACCAAGAAATCAATTGGCATGTCCCCATACTAACTAGTTTATGGAATAGATGTTGTTTTTCCAACACATTTTGGTGTCCCGGTTATGAAAATGTTGCAGGAGTTACAGGTGGAATCAAATGATCTTTAGAGAAGGATAAATAAAACCATACAACTGCAACAATCCAGAGAAGAAGTGTACAATAAAGCACACATAATCCATGAAAACATCAAGAAAATTTATGACAGATTGACCAAGGCAGATGATTTTCAGTTGCATGACAATGTTTTGAAATGGGATTCAAGAAGGGAGGAGAAAGGTAAGCATGGTAAGTTTGATCATCTATGGAAAGGACCTTACATAATCCATGCCTACAGGGGTCATAATGCATTTTTCCTCAAGGAGTTCAGATGGAGCAGAGCTACCTGGTGGACCAGCAAAATGGAAAGATGTTGAAACATTAATTTTCACAAGAATAGAAGTGTTTCTTGATAAATGCATTATAAATATCATTGCTTTTTACTGTCATGAATGGGTGACTTATTATCATAAGTTGAAGCTCGAAGAGAAGGCCCTAAGCTCTTGGTTAATTTTCCACCATAACTACCACAAAAATGAAAGAAATCAGATGCAAGAAAGTACTGAAGGAGAGAATTCAAGGCTACTGGTCAATAGTTCTTGGCACATCATGGGGAGAGTACCATCCCCAGCTAAAGCCACTGTTAGGGTCCTATAATTCATAGGATCACAAGGTGATTGAATATTTTCTCTTAGTCATTATGAAATTGTAAATAATATTGCATGTTACAAATGATTTCCAAAAAAAATATAAATAAAAAAGAAAGAAAAAATGAAAAGAGGGCATTTGAAAAAAAAAACAACAACAAAATAAAGAAAATAAAATAGAAAGAGAATAAAAAATGATGATTAAATAACCCCATGAAAAAAATAAAAATAAATATGAAAGTGATGCAAATTCAAATGCCACTACCATATAAATAGTTTTTTTTAAGAATACATATAATGCTATGTGAAACTTGTTTAAAATGCAACAACCTCAAGTCATTGTTTAGATCATATAGTGCAATCATGGTCAAAAAAAGTTTGAATTTCTGTTAATTAGATTAGAGGAATGATTTAGCAAAACTGTTTAATCTTGGCTGAAATTAGTCAGGTAGATGAATAAATTGATCCAATTGTTTAAGTTGAATCAATGAAAGAAATGAGTGTATAGGATTAGGTTAGATTTTTTTCCCTTTCAAAGAAAAATAAAACTAGGGTCTGCACATCTAAATGCACCCTTATGTTGTACTATACAACACCCCCCATTTATTTTAATAATAAATGGGGACCCTTTAAAAAATAAATAGAGTTTAAGAAACATTATTTTGTTTAGCGTAAGTTTTTAAACTTTAGGAATAAAATGCATGTTCCTTTCGCTTTGGTTTCATTGCGCTTAGCACAAATCGCAAGGCTTACATGTTAACAAAAGTTAGAACACATATAAAATTTTCGAATTGCGATAAGTGTTTCAACCTTTTCGATTTATATGAAAATCCCTGTTGAAAACTTAGAAAACCATTAAAGTTATAAATCACGTTGTGCTTCCTTCAAAGACAAATTTATATCATTTCAAAAGGAATTGCGATGAGTCGGACCCGATAAGACAATAAACGAACAATGAAACATATCCGTAAAATCTGATAAAGCACAATACTTTGATTTTTTAGTGAATATTGCATTCCGCAATGTTAAACCAAAAGGAAATTTATATCCGTTGTGATAAAGTGCGATGTGTGATTTGCACAGATCCCATTTCGCATACACTTGCGGTGAAAACATATAGTATTGGTATCTGTAAACGTTGCGATTTTCACTATAACATTTATTAATAAAGCGCTTGAAGTGATCCTTAATAAATCGATCCGTTATAAGATCTGATGATTTAGATCGTTGGATTGGACATATTTTGTAAATCATGTAAAAGAATTGATGACCGATTAAAGGGTTATCAATGACATTCAATGGGTGCAAGGTTCAAAAAGATCGATATCTTTCTTAAAGCGTGGGATTTTTTATTTGTGTTGATTTAACTCTATTCTCTGTCCTTTTCTCTCCTCATCTCAAATCTAAATTTATTCTTCTTGCTTGAATTCAGGAAACTACCTAAGGAAGAAATATTAACAGGAATGACAACAAAATGAAAATCAGTTTCCCAAGCATCCATTTCAGAAACTACAGATATGCCTCAACTATTTTTAGACACTACGTGTAACAAGGAAAATGGAGTTTCTTCATGGGAAGCCATGTATAATCTGTTTGAAGATGAACATCCAAGAGAACTAAAGAAAATAACAACGATGAATAAGGTTGTTTTATCAGAACCTTCTTACTTCGAAGTTGCATGTTCATTTCTACATAGGATAGCGGAGAGGCCAAAGATCTTACCATATAGTGATATGGTAAAATGGGTCATTGATAATCTCAATATTGTAGAAAGGACATTCAAGAATTCCAAACTAGAGAACATAGGTTCGTTCACCGCCGAGACTTTGCAAACAATGTATCATTTGCCTACACCACAAAAGGTTTAAGATAAAGGTTTCCTGGAAATTTTTACAAGAAAGAATCAAGACCTAATGAAGGTGGTGAAAGGATGGAAGGAAGATCAAGGCAAGATAAAGAGGGAAAAACTTGGTATGTACCCAATAACGCAATTGCCACCACCTTACTGTTTTGTAGCAGGAATGTTGTGTAGATTATTTTCTAGACTTGATACCACTAAATTTTCCATTGAATGGGTTCCTTTAATTGACGCAATCGTCAATTCTACGATCATGAATTGGGAAAACATTTTATCCGATAATTTGGCTAAAACCATTATGGATTACAAAACAAATAGAGTATTTTCGACTAGGATAATTCCTCCTTTTTATATGAGCGCATATATCGTGGATGCTATATTTTTCTTCTCGAAATTTATTATTATGGGTTGGAAGTGGACTAGCCAATACCCTAACCCTATTCATATTTATCATAAATCCCTATGAGAATCTGAATTTCATTTACATTTCTACAAGATTTTTCATGGAGTTATGTTTCCCATTCATCAGATTATTTTTAGTGAGAGAGCTCCTAGAATTTGTAAAGAATCCAGTGCCAATATTTTACCTATGGGCAGATGGTTTGGCGAGGAAAATTTTACTTACATCAAATTTTTTTGGAGTCTTTCTTCCCCTCATGTTCTACCCTACTATGTTCCAGATAAACTCTTGGCTAGAGAAATTGCATATCAAACTCTTGTAAACGGTATAACCAAGCATCTTAGAGTTTCTAAGAAATCCATCTGGCCTACATTCCCATTACAGTGTGGTACCTTCACCCTTTTTGACATAGGTCATGCAGGGAAAGAAATTCCAAACATTACTCCATTGAATATGGCTTTAATTCCAGGGAGACAGTATGATCCTAATGATGTGGTCCAAAATTTTACCACTAATTTTAAACTCGGACCTTTCATGAATGAAAAGGATATTTTTGATGATTTATTTGAAGGAGTAGAGACATTTTCAAATGTGTTAAAAATGGAATCCAAAAAGCTCAATGTAGTAAAATTTAAATATTTTCATGAATATAGAAACAAGAGATTAAAAACAATCTCATTGGACTTGTTACTAATGGAATATGTCAGAAGGCCAACTCCCAGCATCAGTTTAGATGATGAAACAAAAGAGATGTTAGAAGATGAGTCACAAGAAAAATAAATTTGAGATTCAGAGCATTCATAACACCAGTCTAGAGTTCATATCATTCTGATAATGAATCTGAAAGTAAAAATGAAAGCTCTGAGAAGATAATTGAAAAATTAATTAAAGGAATTGATATGCAAACTGAGGAGGAAACTGGTGGATCTGAATTATCTTCAAAAGAAGTTCAGCATGTTCAAACAACACCTGCGCAGACAAAGAAATCTCAAGTACAGAATTTAAAGAAAGAACGAACAAATTTTACCAAAGCACTGGAGACACCACCGAATCATAATCCTGAAGGATCAAAAAGTTTTAAAACTCCCGAGAAAACTCAGAAACTAGTAGGAACAACAATGGCACTTTAGCAGATGCCAGAGGTTCAGGAACTAGAGATCATCTCAGACTACCAAACTGAAGAAATCATTTTAAATATTGAGGAAATACCTCCACTAGATTTTTTCTACAGTCCAAATCACAAAGTTGTAGTAAAAATAAGTAAAATAAGAAGAGTTGATAAAACAATGATTTATCTCAATAATGAATCAGTAGATGTTGTTTGGAAAGATTATTTTGCCAATCCTACAAAACATCTTACCAAAATGTCATAGTTTCTAGGTGCATATGCAACTACCACAATTGATAAAGCAGTAGAAGTGCAAATTATGCTTAAACAAAAGGAGGATAAAGTTCAAGAATTGGAAAGTCAACTGGAACAAGAAAAGCTTAATGCCAATAAGCAAATTGAGATGAAAATGTAATAGTTCTAGAAAGAATTTGAAATATTAAAGTTGCAGCACAAAGTACATATTTCATAGAAGGATACACAGATAGAGGCTATGATGGATAAGCTTAAAAGCCAGCCTCAAATAGGAAAGTTTGTAAAAGAGGCACTTGAATGTAATGCAAAATTAAAGCAGTAACAAGAGACTTTTTGTCAACAAATCTAAGCTACCAATTCATATTGTGAAGCAAGCAAAAATTTGGTTCAACAAGTGGTGAAAAGAAGACTGGAATGTGAAAAAGTTCAAAAGAAAATTTCTAAATTCATCCTATGGCAAGAATCTGATATAAGAAAGAACGTTGATCTCCCGAAAATTGATAAGTTTCTGTAATATTCCTAAATTAGCACACAGCTAATTGGAATATTAAATTTTGATTTTTCTCTTAGATATAGGAATAAGAGGGTATGGAGACCCATAAATCTCATTAGTAGGAATAAAAGACACTCCTAGTGTGAATGGAGGTCATCTAAAAGCTAGATTGAAGACCCTTATGTGTGAAAAGGGGCTAGAGCATGTTGAATAGTTCAACTTTGACCAAATCAAACAGTGTTGTTATGGAGGAGTGGCATTAATGGTGGGACAATGCAGTTTTGGAGGGAGATTGATTGCATGATGGTGGAAACCCTAATGAATGGGACCCAAGATGAGAAGGCTCACATTGTTTATAAGGAAGAGGATGGCATCCATATGGTTTTTATGTTATGATTATTATTTTGATATGTCTGTTTAGACTTTGTTGCTCTCTTCAGCTGTTTAGCTAAGATTGTAGTGTTGTTTAGCACAGGGTGTTCCCGAGCGGGAATCCCACCTCTTTCCTTGAGAGGCCTCTTGGAAGAGTATTTTTCTATCATTTCCACACATCTAACATTCTAGCCAAGCTTCAATATTCAGTTACAACACAGTGTCTGTTCAGATCTGAGTTGTGTTGCAAGATGTTGCAGTGGAGGGTTGAGAAACCCACTTTCTGAGCTAGTTTTGCAGTGGAGGAAGGATTCCTTCCATTGGGAGATCAACAAGGGAGGTTCTTGAGCATATTTCAGATCTTTGGCATCAGGCCAAGCTATCACATCCAGTGACCGTGCAATTTCAGCTGGGAATTGCATTATTTTGGAGGGAAGTTTCAGTGGAGGATCTGTTGGCTCTTTTAGAGTGTTTTCTTTTAGGTGAAGGGTTCAACCTTTCATTGGAGGATATCTACATCAGATCCATATTATTTTAGCCTTCTATTTCAGGGGCTTCAGTTGCAGTGATTCTTCATCCCTAGGGCTGTAGATCACCATTTGTATTTGGGTGTATTTCTGGAAACCCTTCTTGGGTTCTCTTGGAAAGGTGTCTAGAAGGATAGATCTTCACTCCTAGCATTATTTGAGCTATATAATAGCAGATATACATTGACCCATCTTTATGCAACAATTTATGCCCTAAAACTGCACTGTCTTAGCTCAGGGCATTTTTTTGGCAGCTATTTCTCATGTATTGACATATTTTGCTTGTGGAAGCTTGTTTTGTATTGCTAGAGTGACTTGATCCTCAAGATCTTGTGCCTATTATTTGCTGATATATTTAATAATATGGCTGTACATTTTTCTCATATCATGGTGTGTTTATTTATTCATTGTTCTTTCCATTATTGTTTTCATGTATTGCTGTTTCCCCATTTGGGAATATTACAGTGGTATCAGAGCATAATCTTGGCTCAGCCTGTGGATCTTAGCCATTATGCTATCAGAAGAATAAGAGGAAGGAGAAAGAGATCAGAATGGTGGAAAGAATGAGTTTAATCTCATCTCTTTTCAGATCTAAGAAGGACCTCACCAAGGAGGTCAAGCAAAGGAAAATGGAGAAAAGGAGTGAAACCACACTAGGGTTTCAAGATGAGGAAGGACCATGTACTTCCTATCAGGAAAAATAAGAACCGGTATTGCATAGAGCTCCAAAGAAACGTGCTATTCCATTTTCTTTTGAAGAAGAAGACAAGAGACATGGAGATGAAGGACACTTATATCATGAGATTCTATGTGAGTATCTTACAGAATATAGGTCTCAACCTAGAGATTTCAAGGTGAATCTAACTCTCCCACAGTTCATTCAACTCAAAGAATAAAGGAGACCTTGCAGTAATAGATTTTTATTGTCTACCTTTGATGGGTCATCCTCATGCACATAAAGAGCTTAGAGAATGAGGTTGGATGCATTTTTCCTACTACATCTAGTAGTAGAGGAAGAAGTTGTTGAGATTGCAGCGTTGCACCTTGAGGGTGAAGAAAATATTTGGAGGTTCAACCATTTTGTTAGGCAGATAAATCGTTCTTGTGGACAAGACAGATCTCCTTAGTATCTTATGGATAACTAGAAACAAACAGACAAATGTAAACTACTTTCTCTAGATTATATTTGATTTAGAATTATCTATAATGAAGGATTTAGGACTTACCTGTAGTCCAGCGCCAATCGTAGTATTCTTTCCTGTCGCTTTGAATAAGTCTCCTTTCGGGATCTATAATCAAAGACATGAAAGAATCAAAAGCACCTACATAATATAGACTAATTCATAAACCATAAATCTATCTTGATGATCAAGGAATTCAAGAAATAAGCCATTTAAATAAACAACTCATTGAGAAAACAAGATCCATTTGTATTATCTTTAATGAAAAAAGGAGCCTTACAACCATGTCCGCCTTGATGCCGTACAGGTCCTTCCAAGGTCTGGAACAAGCATTTCCTCTACTTTGACAAGCCTTTGCACTCTCTCAAATAACATACACATGAGTGTGTAATCATTCCCATATGATGATCAGTTAAGAGAGTCTGAGTTTCTCTAGCAATTCTCCTCAAAAAATTTCAAAGCCTAACTCCCTTTGAGGCTGAACTATGGCCTCAACTTATAGCAAAAGAGAAGAGGTTGCAGCTCCAAATAAGAGGGGATAGAATCCTATTTACAAGGGATTAAGTTCCACATACTAGGACTCTCCGGAGGGTTATCTTCACTCGAGATGGTTTAAGTGGAGAAACTTGCATTGGTCTGTTTCATTAAGCAGGTTGCGGGGTAACTGTTCCAACCGCCATTTCTGCATTAAAATTATACGATTTTGGATTTCATCACCAACTAGTGTTTTTAGTGTGGGAATTTACTGTTTGTGTGTGGTTTGACTCCTAGATTTGATAACGCGTGTTCATTTGTTTGTTTTTACTTTTTAGAGACCATAGGTGTGAATTGTGAATTGTTAATTTTAGTTTTAAATTGTTAATAAAATTCACTGAAGTTGAATCTAATGGAAAATGTTCCGGAATTTACCAACCAAGAAACCCCTCTTAAAGAGAATCGTAGTACTTTTCCTTGTTTTGGAAATGTTGGTCCTCCTTATATGGCTACATTTTCATTACCTGGATTTACAATAGGTTTACCGATATGGTTATTTTCAACTTCATTGGCCTTGAATACTCTATTGTTCCACCTCAACCGGATGTTTCACCTCAACAGAGTTCACCATCTCAACATCACCAACCTCATGTTGACCCTTTACCTTCTTCGCCCAATATGTCTTCCTCCCTTTCTTCCTCTTCGCTTGGTAAAAGCCTTGACGTTAGTAACCAGGTGGCTACGAAGAAGAAGAAAGGGAAGAAGAAGAAGAAGAAGCCAAATAAGAAATAAGTCAACCAACCAACCATGGCTGCAAGTGTTAGTAGTGTTGAGGAAACCACCAACATGCATCGTAGACCCAAATTCCCTTGCAAGCTTTGTAAGGGTGACCACTTCCTTATCCATTGTCCTGGTATTCCTAAGGTCTTGGAAGTATGGTAAAAAAAATCCCATCAACTTACTGTTGATCCATCAACCAATGATAGTCAGGTTCCTGGGAAAAAGGGTAATGTTAGGTTTCCTTGTAATTTACGCAAAGGGAGTCATAAAACTCACATTTTCCCTTACATGGATGAAACCTCAAAATTTTTGGAAAACCTTACTGTTCCACAACAACAACTTCCAACTGGTTACCGTAAACTTTCTCCCAACTTACCGTCAACTGACGAAGTGATTGATCTAATTCCAAGTACAGTCAATCCCACTCTTCCATTAAAGAGTGAAACTGATATCACTCAAGTTGATGATCCATTAGTTGATCAAGTGGTCGATTTGATTTCGCATCCGGTTGATCCTACTCTCCCTCTAGAGAGTGAAACTCATACCGCTCAGGTTCGTATTGTTACATCAAATTCTTCTACGCTAGGGGAAATTTCACCTGTTTGTTCAGAACCTCCTCCAAGTACCGATGTCTTTTTTTTTGATTGGAATAGACTGACAGAACCTCGTCTTCCTTCCTCCATCCCTTTCCAAATCATTGTGAAGGCTTGTGGTATGAATGTACACCGCCCACATGTAGATGAAGGTGCTTCTGTTAGTATTTTATCCTCAATTGCTTGGAAAGCTTTGGGTTCCCCTCAGCTTCTGCCTGTTACACAGAATTTGTCAGCTTTTAATAGAACCATTAGTGAACCTTTAGGGATCCTTCCTAAGTTTTCTATTACTTTGGAAGGTAAAACTGTATATATTGATCTTATGGTAGTTCGAGGCCCCTTGGATTTCAATTTACTCCTTGGGCGAGACTATGTCTATGTAATGAAAGTTGTCGTATCGACACTCTTTCATGTGATGTCTTTCCCTCACAATGGAAACATTGTGACTGTAGACCAGCTTTCATTCGTTAGTCTTGGTTTGACTACCAATAATCCGACATCCCTAAATGTTCCTTTTACAGAAGTGGTATCTACCCCGCCACGGATTAATTATGTGGCAACCAGTCCCATGTTTTCAGTTACTAATGTAAGCGAGCCTCTCACTGTTTGCTCGACTTCCTTTGACTTAGATCCGGTAATTGACATGGAAAAATCTATGGAATTATTTTAATGCGATGTTCCTATCCCTTTTGAGTCCCTTGACATGTGTTCCTTCCAGAGAATTGTTCTTCCATCTGATGAAGACCTTTTGGAAGCCATGATCGTGGAGTGTCCCTTGAGATGTCTTTCTTCTAGTGTGAAGCCATGACAAGGTCACTGATGAGGATAATTCCTTTTACTGTGTCAACCTCGTTAAAAAATGAAACAGAACCAAGAGGAAAGTTCCTTTTACTGTGTCAACCTTGTTAAAAAATGAATCAGTGATTAAAGAGGAGAGTTATTTTTACTATGTTAACCTCGTTAAAAAATGAAACATGTCTTAGATGAGGACAATTATTTTCTTGTGTCAACCTCATTAAAAAATGAATCAGTAGGTTATGTAGGTATATTATAGACATTAGATATGAGGACAGTTATTTTATTGTGTCAACCTCATTAAAAAATGAAACAGACCCATGAGGGCAGTTCTTTTCCTGTGTCAACCTCATTAAAAAATGAATCAATAGGTTATCTAGGTAGATTGTAGAGAATAGATTAATATTTTCCATGAGGATGGTTCTTCTCTTGTGTCAACCTTGTTAAAAAATGAAACAGATACCAAGAGGAAATTTCCTTTTACTTTGTCAACCTCGTTAAAAAATGAATCATTGAGTAATGAGGAGAGTTCCTTTTATTGTGTCAACCTCGTTAAAAAATGAAACATGTCTATGAGGATAGTTCATTTTACTGTGTCAACCTCGTTAAAAAATGAAACACGCCCTTTTGAGGATAGTTCCTTTTACTGTGTCAACCTCGTTAAAAAATGAAACATGTAGTTGAGGATCGTTCCTGTTACTGTGTTAACCTCGTTAAAAAATGAAACATGTCTTAGATGAGGAGATTAGGTTGATAGATTAGAGATAGTAGTTTCCGAGGATGGTTCCTGTTACTAAGTCAACCTCGTGAAAAAATGAATCAGGTATGAGGATAGTTCTTTTACTGTGTCAACCTTGTTAAAAAATGAAACAGACCCATGAGGACATTTCTTTTCCTGTGTCAACCTCATTAAAAAAATGAATCAGTAGGTTATGTATGTAGATTGTAGAGAGTATATTGATAGATTCCATGAGGATGGTTCTTTTACTATGTCAACCTCGTTAAAAAAATGAAACAAGTCACCATGAGGATGGTTCTTTTCCTGTGTCAACCTCGTTAAAAAATGAAACAAATCCTCCCCTAAATGAGTTGAGTCTTTGATCTGATCTCGTAAATGAACCTTCCTTACATCCAACTATTAGTAACCAGTAGTCTACTTAGTTGAATGTAATGAAGCTTGGGGGGCATGTGCTCTAGCAAGTTACACTTGGGGGGCATTCAAACTTATCTCAAGCATGATTTTTCCTTTGTTTCAAGCTTGTGTAAAAATGAAACCAACCCATTCTCAAGCACAGTTTTCCTACGTTTCAAGCTTGTGTAAAAATGAAACCACTTTCAAGCAAAGTTTTCTACGTTTCAAGCTTGTGTAAAAATGAAACCTATCTCAAGCAAAGTTTTCTTTGTTTCAAGCTTGTGTAAAAAAAAAACCTATGTCGAGTCCATTTCGGTTATTATTTTCAAGACTCGTTAAACTCATGAAAATCTTGAGCTTCTTTTGATATTCTTTTTATGCTTGTAAAATGTACATGAAAATGTCAAGTTCTTTCTTTCTTTTCCTGCTCGTTAATTAAAATGAAAGTCGACCACATGAGTACATTTTTATCACTTTTTCGAACTCGTTAAAACTTACGAAAAAGTGAAAATGATGAGTATACTTTTATCACTTTTTTGAGCTCTTGAAAATTACGAGAAAGAGAAACCCTAGAGTTATCTTTTAAGCCCTTTTCAGACTCTCTAAACATGAAAATATTGCCAAGTACTTGACTCTTTGAACTCGTTAAAGAAAATGAACAGTCGTCCCTTCAGTATAAGTTTACCCCTTTTCCGGACTGAAATGGACTATTTAGAAAAAGGTATACGTTGACTAATCATGGTCAATAGAGTTATTTCATGTATTATTTTATACTTTTTTGGGATTAAGAGACTAAATTTACGAAAAATTACACCCACGGAGTTTTCTTAATTTTTTCTTCTGACACCCTAAAACTGAAAAACACCAGGACCTGTTGATTATAGATAGGACGAACCACTCCTTCTTAGGGTTTGATTTTAAAATAAGTTGGACCCATCTGAAGGATGAGCTTATATAACAAGCAAATGTTATCCTCCTCAATCTTGTCAAAAATAAAGAAGTACTTGCCAGAAATGGTGGGGGGAAAAGAGAAAAAATGAATCCATTTGTCACACTTTGTTTAAAAAATAGTTTACCACTTGAACACGACACTTTTTGTCACACTTCTACCTTGGTTGGGAAAATCCTTTGCCTATCAGTTAATCAAACCATATTGAAAGTCTTTAGCCGGTTTCTGGGTATTAGCTTTAGGTCAATTGTTACCAAGCCATCTGAAGTGTCGTTATATGTTCAAGAGGGCAGTTCAAATAAACCATTCATTGCAAACATTTGTCTCCATTCACATTTACCATCCATGAGTCAGTCCTTGCAAAAAATTTCTACAAAACTTGATTTAATGGTTTCGTGTCGTGGGCTTTCCTACGACGGATCACTTTATATCGACAACAGCTCATCATCTAGGAAGATGATCTAGAATCCTTCAATACCTTGGAATCTACATGCCTTAATGGCAGGTTTCTTGCCTTCGACGATAGGTTGCATCATTGACCTTCGATCGAATGATTCTGTGAAATGTTCGACTTCAAATCATTTATTCACATGTCATGGATGGTACTGAGTAATTTGAGAGCCATTGTCATTATTGGTGGTTTCTCTCACACTTGTTAACATTTCACATAATTAACTGGTAATCAAGTGGTTTCTACCATGTTCGACTTCAACACAATCAATCGCATAAATAGAATCGTACTAGTTTGGGTAGCAGAAATCAAGACCCTAGATCTAGTTTCCACCATCCAGGCTGCGAGGAGTTTTATTATTCATTATGCATTAGATTATTCATAACATATGGCCACGTCCATATTGTGTCTACACTATTTATGTGATAGTAATATCATTTCTACGTCAGAACAAGTTTTATTTAGTATTTGATCTGAGTATAGGAATGCCTACCTCAGCGATGATATATATATGTGTGTGTGTGTGTGTTTTGCATTGAATGTTTTTACAGGATTCCGACTGGGGTGTCCACAAGCTAATCCTCGAAATGATAAGCCTTTTCACTCTCTCGACTAACATATGCATGAGTGTGTAATCATTCCCATATGATGATCAGTTAAGAGAGTCTGAGTTTCTCCAAAAATTCTCCTAAAAAAATCTCAAAGCCTAACTCCCTTTGAGGCTGAAATATGGCCTCAATTTATAGTAAAAAAGAAGAGGTTGCAGCTCCAAATAAAATGGGATAGAATCCTCTTTCAAAGGGATTAAGTTCCACATACCAAGGGGTAGGCTCCTTTAATGGAGGGATGAATGTACCTAAAAGGAGTGAACTTTCCACTGGATAATTGCTTCTAGAAGATTCCAGATTCAACCAGTTGGGCTTCCAAATTTTACTTCTGCCTTCATTTTACCTTTTACAGGAATCTGCACCTCTAATGAAGAAAGAGTGCGGCCGTTTCCACATGTTCTAGAACAAACAGATGCAGCACTACATGTAATACTAGGAGAAAGTGCGGTACAAGTATTTTTATGACTTTTATAAGCTTTTCTCTCAATTTCAAGGCTTGGTTTAAGACTTAGTCTTGTGCTTAAAAAAGTATTGTATGTGTGTGGAACCACTCTGAGGCATTAAAAGCGATATAGTGACAATTTTAAGTAAGCAGTTGCCCCTAAAGTTAGTATGAGACCATTAGAAGAGTAGCCTACCTTTATCATTGAGGATTAAGCATGGACACCCCGGTCGATCCTGTAAAATTTAATGCAAAATATATATATATATATATATATATATATATATATATATATATATATATATCATCACTGAGGTAGGCATTCCCATACTCAGATCAAACACTAACTAAAACTTGTTCTTATGTAGAAATGATCTTACTATCACATCAATAATGTAGACACAGTATGGATGCAGCCATATGTTATGAATAGTCTACTGCATAATGAATAATAAAACTCCTCACAACCTAGATGGTGGAAACTAGATCCACAGTCTTGATTTCCGCTACCCGAACTAGTACGATTCTATCCATGCGATTGATTGTGTCGAAGTCGAACATGGTAGAAACCACTTGATTACCAATCAATGATGTGAACTATTAACAAGTGTGAGAGAAACCACCAATAATGAAAATGGCTCTCAAAGTACTCAATACAATCCATGAAATGTGAATAAATGATCTGAAGTTGAACATTTCACGAAATCATTCGATCAAAGGTCAATGATGCAACCTGTCGTCGAAGGAAAAAAACCTGCCATTAAGGCATGCAGATTCCAAGGTACTGAAGGATTCTAGATCAACTTCTCAGATGATGAGTTGTCATTGATAGAAAGTGATCTATTGTAGGAAAGCCCACGACACGAAACCATTAGATCAAGTTTTGTAAAAAAAATTTGCAAGGACTGACTTAGGGATGGTCAATGCGAATGGAGACAAAAGTTTGCAATGAATGGTTTATTTGAACTGTCCTCTTGAACACATAACGACACTGCAAATGGTTTGGTGACAATTGACCTAAGCTAATACCCAGAAACCAGCTGAATACTTTCAATATGGTTTGATTAACTGATAGGCAAAGGATTTTTCCAACCCAGGTAGAAGTGTGACAAAAGGTGTCGTTTTCAAGAACGGTAAACTGCTTTTTAAAAAAAGTGTGGCAAATGGATTCGTTCTCTCTTTTCCCCCCACCATTTCTAGCAAGTACCTCTTTATTTTTGATAAGCTTGAGGAGGATAACATTTGCTTGTTATATAAGCTCATCCTTCGGATGAGTCCAACTTAGTTTAAAATCGAACCCTAAGAAGGAGTGGTTCATTCCTGTATGTAATCGACAGGTCCTTTGCTGTTAAATTTTAACGAGTCTAGTATAGGAGAAACTCGGTGCTTTTCAATTTTAGGGAGTCAGAAGAAAAACTTAAGAAAACTCTGTGGGTGTACTTTTTCATAAATTTAGTCTCTCAAGCCTGAAAAAGGATAAAATAATATAGGAGAGAACTCTATTGACCATGATTAGTCAACGTATACCTTTTTCGTAAATAGTCCATTTTAGTCTGGAAAAGGAGTAAACTTATACTGAAAGGACGATTGTTCATTTCCTTTAACGAGTTTGAATAGTCAAGTACTTGGCAATATTCTCATCTTTAGAGAGTCTGAAAAGGGCTTAAAAGAGAACTCCAAGGTTTCACTTTTTCGTAATTTTCAAGAGCTTGAAAAAGTGATAAAAGTATACTCAGTAGTTTTCGCTTTTTCGTAATTTTTAACGAGTTCGAAAAAGGGATAAAAATGTGCTCATTGGTTTCAATTTTTCATAAGTTTTAACGAGTTCGAAAAGGGATAAAAATGTACTCATATGGCTGACTTTAAATTTAATTTATGAGAAAGAAAAGATGGAAAGAACTCGACATTTTCATGTGTTTTACGAGAATAAAAGATAGCAAAATAATCTCGGGATTTTCATGAGTTTAACGAGTCTTGAAAATAATAACTGAAATCGACTCAAGATAGGTTTCATTTTCACACAAGCTTGAAACGTAGGAAAAATCATGCTTGAGAGAGTGGTTTCATTTTTACACAAGCTTGAAACGTAGGAAAACTATGCTTGAAAGAGGGTTGTTTCATTTTTACATAGGCTTGAAACAAAGGAAAAATCATGCTTGAAAGTGGTTTCATTTTTACACAAGCTTGAAACATAGAAAAACTATGCTTCAGAATGGGTTTGTTTCATTTTTACACAAGCTTGAAACAAAGGAAAAATCATGCTTGAGATAAGTTTGAATGCCCCCCAAGCGTAACTTGCTAGAGCACATGCCCCCCAATCTTCATTTCATTCAACTAACTAGACTACTGGTTACTGAGAGCTGGATGGAATGAAGGTTCATTTACGAGATTGGATGAAAGAATCGACTTGAATAGGAGAGGATTTGTTTCGTTTTTTAACGAGGTTGACATAGGAAAAGAACCATCCTCATGGAATCTATCAATCTACTCTCTAAAATCTACCTACATAACCTACTGATTCATTGTTTAATGAGGTTGACACAGGAAAAGAACTGTCCTAATGGGTCTGTTTCATTTTTTAACAAGGTTGGCACAAGAAGAGAACTATCCTCAAAGACATGTTTCATTTTTTAACGAGGTTGACACAGTAAAAGGAACTCTCCTCTGGGCACCTATTTCATTTTTTAACGAGGTTGACACAGTAAAAGGAACTCTCCTCATGGGAACCTGTTTCATTTTTTTAACGAGCTTGGCACAGGAAAAGAACTATCCTCAAAGACATGTTTCATTTTTTAATGAGGTTGACACAGTAAAATGAACTATTCTCACTACCCACTGATTCATTTTTTAACGAGGTTGACACAGTAAAAGGAACTTTCCTCTTGACCCATTGATTCATTTTTTAACAAGGTTGACACAGTAAAAGGAAATATCCTCATTACCCACTGATTCATTTTTTAACGAGGTTGACACAGTAAAAGGAACTTTCCTCTTGACCCATTGATTCATTTTTTAACGAGGTTGACATAGTAAAAGGAACTATCCTCATTACCCACTGATTCATTTTTTAACGAGGTTGACACAGTAAAAGGAACTTTCCTCTTGACCCACCGATTCATTTTTTAATGAGGTTGACACATTAAAAGGAACTATCCTCATGGTGACCTTGTCATGGCTTCCAAATGGAAGAAAGACATGTCGAGGGACACTCCTCGATCATGGCTTCCAAAAGGTCTTCGTCAGATGGAAGAACAATTATTTCGAAGGAACACATGTCGAGGGAATCAAAAGGGATAGGAACATCATGTTCAAATAATCCCATAGAGTTTTCCATTTCAATTACCGGATCTAAGTCAAAGGAAGTCGAGCAAACAGTGAGAGGCTCACTTGCATCGGTAACTGAAAACATGGGACTGGTTGCCACATAATTAACCCGTGGTGGGATAGATACCACTTCTGTATAAGGAACATTTAGGGGTGTCGAATTAAGACTAGTGAATGAAAGTTGGTCAACAGTCACAATGCTTCCATTTTGAGGGAAAGACATCACGTGAAAGAGTGTCGATACGACAGCTTTCATTGCATAGACATAGTCTCGCCCAAGGAGTAAATTGAAATCCAAAGGGCCTCGAACTACCATAATATCAATACAGACAGTTTTACCTTCCAAAGTAATAGAAAAATTAGGAAGGATCCCTAAAGGTTCACTAATAAAACTGTTGGAAGTTTGAGCTGTATTTATTATGTACAAAGTTTCCGAAATCCAAATCTTAAAGTAGTTGAGGATAAAATACTAACATAAGCACCTTCATCTATATTTGTGTGACGAACATTCTTACCACAAAACTTCACAAAGATTTAGAAAGGGATGGAGGAAGGAAGATGAGGTTATATCAATCTATTCCAATCAAAGGAAAAGACCTCGATACTTGGAGGAGGTTCTGAAAAAAAAGGTGAAATGCCCCCTGGTGTAGAAGAATCTGATGTAACAAGAAGAACTTGAGCGGTATCAGTTTCACTCTCTAGAGGGAGAGTGGGATCGACTGGATGCGAAATCAAATCGACCACTTGATCAACTAATGCTTCATCAACTTGAGTGATATCAGTTTCACTCTTTAATGTAAGAGTGGGATTGACTGTACTTGGAATTAGATCAATCACTTCGTCAATTGACGGTAAGTTGGGAGAAATTTTATGGTAACCAGTTGGAAGTTGTTGTGGAACAGTAAGGTTTTCCAGCAATTTTGAGGCTTCCTCCATGTGAGGGAAAATGTGAGTTTGATGACTCCCTTTGCATTACTTACAAGGAAACCTAACTTTACCCTTTTTCCCAGGAACCTGACTATCACTGGTTGATGGATCAACATTAAGTTGATGGGATTTTTCTAACCATGCTTCCAAGACCTTAGGAATACCAAGACAATTGATAAGGAATTGGTCACCCTTACAAAGCTTGCAAGGGAATTTGGGTTTACGATGCATGTTGGAGGTTTCCTCAACACTACTAACACTTGCAGCTATGGTTGGTTGGTTGACTTATTTCTTATTTGGCTTCTTCTTCTTCTTCTTCCCTTTCTTCTTCTTCTTAGCCACCTGGTTACTAACATCAAGGCTTTTACCAAGCGAAGAGGAATAAAGGGAGGAATACATATTGGGCGAAGAAGGTAAAGGGTCATCATGAGGTTGGTGATGTTGAGATGGTGAACTCTGTTGAGGTGAAGCATCTGGTTGACGTGGAATAATTGGAGTATTCAAGGCCAACGAAGTTGAAAATAACCATACCGTTAAACCTATTGTAAATACAGGTAATGAAAATGTAGCCATATAAGGAGGACCAACGTTTCCAAAGCAAGGAAAAGTACTAGGATTCTTGTTAAGAGGGATTCCTTGGTTGGTAAATTCCGAAACAGTTGCCATTAGATTCAACTTCAATGAATTTTACTAACAATTTAACACTAAAATTAACAATTCACAATTCACACCTAACAATTAAAATTCACAATTCGTACCTATGGTCTCTAAAAAGTAAAAAAGAACAAATGAACATGCGCTATCAAATCTAGGGGTCAAACCACACACAAACAGTAGATTCCTGCACTAAAAACACTAGTTGGTGATGAAATCCAACATCGTAGAATTTTAATGCAAAAATGGCGGTTGGAATAGTTACCTCGACAACCTACTTAATGAAATAGACCGGTGCAAGTTTCTCCACTTAAACCATCTCGAGTGAAGATAACCCTCTGGAGAGTCCAAGTGAGTCTAGCCGACGTCTACTCCAAGTACAGTGGGATCTTCCCTCCACCGTCACCTTAGGAAAGAATCCTAAAGTTTATGGCCACTAAGGTCACCAACAAGAACAAATATACCTGGGGAAATAGTCTACGATCCGATACACATGCAAGGGCAGAGTAACAAAGCTCAATCCCCTTGAAGGTTCCTTGACATAATCCAAGGTTTACCGACAAGTAACCCTAGGCTCCTCGACAATGGTCAATCTGAGGTTTACCATTGTTAATACACGTATATCTTATATAATTCCCAATGAGGAATGATTGATTACCTCACTAGTTCGGATATGATCTTGTGCTTGACTCCTTTAGGAGGAGCTTCCCAGAGCATACATTCTACTATTGGAATTTTCCTATCGCAAGATCGACTACTTGCTTGTTTTAGTTGCTTTGGAAAGTTAACTAAAACCTATTCCAAAGCACTAATCCTGAGCTAGATTTGTGGAAACATCCCTAAAAATGTAAAAATTACTAGATGAATTTTATTGAGCGCAGTGTTATTTAGGCTGTTATTACTCAAAGGGTAAATGGATACGAAACCAATGGTGTTATGACCCGACCCAAAACTGAATGCAATCGAATATGATAACGTAATATTTTCAATTCGATGAATCCTAAATAAAGTAAGGAGAGAGTTTCCATTCACTTCCAACAATGCAAAAAATTGATCAATAAGAGAAAATATAAATTTTTTTCTAATGCACTAATTTCATCAAGAAAAACTAATGCTAATCAATTCCAATTTTTTTATTTTTATGTTTTTAAAACAAGCCTAAAAGCATGTAAATTCAAATAAAATAAAATAATCTAAATCTACGATTGATTTTTCCATAATGTAAACTATGCAGTTGTAATCTATGCACAATTCACATGAAAACTATGCACATTTTTCATTCATATTCTGAAAATAAGAATTCTAATAAAGAAAATTTAATCTATGCAAGAGAATTATCAAACACAAGATGATTCTAATGTAATCTAAAGAACCAATCAAGTGTAAGTAAAGAAGATTGGATGAGAGTTCCATAGATCAAAAAATAAAAACACTCAAAGTCGATTAACACTCAGACACAATTTAACGCCCCCCCGGCTAATGAGGGGGAATTTTGTTTGCAAAAACAAAAGAAAAAAGATGCAAAATTGTTAAGATACTGAAACAAACCTCGAAGTAATGACCAAATGAAATCAAATTAAGAATTTCTCCAAAAAAGAAACTCAAAACACCCAATTAACTTAACGGAGACTGATGAGATTGTAAAATTACTGAAAAGAAATTGACACAAGGCTTTTGACAGTCAAGACAAGTCTGGGAAAATACAAAGAATCATGTAATCTAGTTCCAGAAAAGAGAATCTTAATTTTTTTTCAAAAATTTTCTCAAGGTCCACAGGTTGCAGTATACAAAGGTGCGGTACCGCACTGTTGACACAGAGAAATTGCGGAGGTTACCGCACTATTTTCAAAGAAAAAGTGTAGAGGAAAGAAAACATAAATAAAAATAAAAAATTTCAAATCAAACTTTTCAGGGATTCTAAGGCTAATTTACCCAAACTAGTGCAGACTAATCAAAATCAGAAAAATTCTTTCAAAATTCAAACATAAAACAAAAACTAAGTTCAAGATCTCTCCCCAGCGGAGTCGCCATTTTGTTGGACAGATAAATCGTTTTTGCGAACAAGACAGATCTCCCTAGTATCCTATGGATAACTATAAACAAACAGACAAATGTAAACTACTTTTTATACATTACATTTGATCTAGAATTATCGATAATGAAGGATTTAGGACTTACCTGTAGTCCAACGCTGATCGTAGTCTTCTTTCCTGTCGCTTTGAATAAGTCTCCTTTTGGGATTTGAAATCAAAGACATGAAAGAATCAGAAGCACCTGCATAATATAGACTAATTCATAAACCACAAATCTATCTTGATGATCAAGGAATTCAAGAAATAAGCCATTTAAATAAACAACTCATTGAGAAACTTGATCCATTTGTATTATCTTTAATGAAAAAAGGAGCCTTACAACCATGTTCACCTTGATGTCGTACAGGTCCTTCCAGGGTCCGGAACAAGTGTTTCCTCTACTTTGACAAGCCTTTTCACTCTCTCGACTAACATACACATGACTGTGTAATCATTCCCATATGATGATCGGTTAAGAGAGTCTGAGTTTCTCTAGCAATTCTCCTCAGAAAATCTCAAAGCCTAACCCCCTTTGAGGCTGAACTATGGCCTCAATTTATAGCAAAAGAGAAGAGGTTGTAGCTCCAAATAAGAGGGGATATAATCCTCTTTCAAAGGGATTAAGTTCCACATACCAAGGGGTAGGCTCCTTTAATGGAGGGATGAATGTACATGAAAGGAGCGAACATTCCACCAGATAATTGCTTCCAGAAGCTTCCAGATTCAACCAGCTGGGCTTCTAAATTTTACTTCCGCCTTCACTTTAAATTTTACAGGAATCTGCACCTCTAATGAAGAAAAAGTGTGGCTGGTTCCGCATGTTCTAGAACAAATAGATGCGGCACCGCAGGTAATACTAGGAGAAAGTGCAGTACAAGTATTTTTATGAATTTTATAAGCTTTTCTCTCAATTTCAAGGCTTGGTTTTAGGAACTTGATGTTGTAGACTTCTAAGGGAGTATTATATGAGTAATGATGAACCCATACAGACAGTAAAACGTCATGGTGACAATTTTTAGTATAACACATTTGAGTCATCAAAGGTTACTGCATATGCATATTTTATTCAAAGGTTGATCAAGAAGTTTGACAAGAATAAATCAGAGGAGAAGAGGCCTTCACCACCACTTGCTACAGGAGCACTTGCATCAGGAGAAAGAACGCTTGCACCTTTGCAAAGTGGTCTTGATCTCTTGACAGTTAGAGTCCCATGCACTATTCTGGATATGCATGAGGAAGAGGAGACTTGTACCAGCACTGATGCGGCCATAAAAGAGCAACCATCATCATCAGTAGTTGGGGAAGCCATCGCACCGGAAGGAGGAACCCTTGTATCAGTACAAGATGTTCCCAAGCTTTACCAAGGTATGCACATGTTTCCATTTTGTGTTACTTTAGCACATCATATGGAGGATTGTGGGAATGTACCATTGCATGACCTAAGTACATTGCTGATTTGGAGCAGCAGACTATCGCTGTGTTGAACAACCTTGATTTGTTCAAGGAGGTGATAGACAGTCATTCCTAGTGTATCATTGTTGAGCTGCACAAAACTCTTGGGTTTGGAGTGTAGATTCTTGGAGTATGGGGTGAGTATTGTCTTGAACCATGCAATGCAGAACTATGTGTTCAACATTGAACATGATCTTGAGATAGTAGTTGCACCATTATGGAGATTAACAGCGCTATCATTGAGCAGCAGTGATGAATTAGGGGCCCAACCATTATTGGAGCATTCTAATGACCTTTCTACATATATAGCAGAGGATGGGAAGATGGTTGATGGAGGGCATATTATGAGGGATGACATCTTCCATTACTATGATGGGTACTTCTTGATGAACTCTTCACATCTTGATGAGAAGTTTCTGCCTACATATTATTTGGATCCTTATGGATTCAACTTGGTCATTGATGAGTGGTCTTAATTTGGATATCTCCAAGAGATTGCATTTCAACATCCCATGAGATGCAAAGGTAGAAATCTGATATGGGAGGATGGTATTCTCCATTTGAGGAGTACCAAGATGGAGCATGGTAGGAGACACCCACATTTAAGTGAATGGCTGTGGATGGTGAGCAAGATGCTGGTGAGTCACCTACATATCTATGACACATGGCAGCAGGAGGCATGGCTGCTTTGGCTACTCTTGAAAGATTTTGGTCATCATATGACACATTCTATTTCAAAGAGTAGGTTGGTGGAAGGAACTTGGCATGGCACTTGCATCCTATGGTAGTAAGGAGTTTGGATGTATTGGGGTGATGTGATATCTTTCATGTCAACCATCATGTTGTTGCTCCATATTTTATGTGACGATGATGTGGGGAGGCAACAAGAGTTGTTGTTGCTTTGGAAAATCTTGGGAGAGTATGGTCTGATTTTCTCCCATGATTTTCATAATGTTGCAGGAGTATGTGATGGCACTATCATGGTGCAAAGGGGCTACTCTTTTGGGGCCCTTTTTTTGAAACTTAACAGATTTTGAGTTTCGGCTAGTATGTGGTAGAATGCAACCACGGTAGGTGGAAAGGTGTCAAGGTTGCGGAGGAGAAAAGGACAGGTGTCGCAGCTGTTGTAGGAGCAAGCATAGATGGTGGAAGAGCGCAGAAGGAAACGAGCACTGAAATCCCGATGAACAGAAAGAAATAGAAGACAGCTGAGCGAGAAGAAAGGAGGAACTGTCAGTCACGTTGGCAGCAGAACAAATAGGTAGCTAGCCAGTCGGTAAAGGGGTTGGTGCAGACGGGAATAGGCAACAGGGAGCCACAAGAGAGCTCTGTTTATGTTGTACTATTCTCCATTCCTCTGTGTTTCTGTACTTTCTCTCTCTCCAATAGGACGTATTGTATTCTGCTCTATTTATAATCATGCAGCTGAGCCTTGTAATAGTTCGCCACTGATGGCAAATGTTTAATATATTCAGGGGTGTTGTTCTGGGTATTTGTTATGGTTTTGAATGAATGGTTTTGTAAGCACCTTTTAAAATTTTATTTAATGTAAGTCTGAATGCTTTTCCAAGAGGTATATGTTATGGAATGTTGTTTTATGGCTATTTAGACTTTTAGCTTAGCTTTGATTCAACTGTATTGATGTTGTTGGGATGATACCGATCGACTCCCTATCACAGTAGGGTCGCAGCACGCCTCGGGTGAGACTCTCTGCCCTTCGGAGCAGAGTTCAAATTCTGGCGTGAAACTAGACTACGACAGAAAACCTTGTTGGCCCTTAAACCTGAACCCAAGTCTTCTCTACAAGACCTGTTCTCTCGCCAACAAATGGTTCTGTTGCCGGGACCCGAAAATCCATTTGGGAGCTAGATAATGGTATCTCGGATCTTTGAAAGAGAAATACGAGGCTGGTGGTATAACTACCTAGATCAGTTCATTGCTCGGCAAGCTGAGCTGAGATGACAGAAGGAGAAAATGATTAAAAACCTGGTCCTATTCTCCGAATCTACTAGTGATACCTATGAAATATTTTGGGGAAAGTTCCCAGAAGAACTCTATAACTGGTTGCAGAGGCTTCAGACCAAGATCGTCAAAGAAAAGTTGCGGAAGATCAATCGCAAGTGGGTGCATGAGGATCTAGTGGCCTTGCATCGGTTAAACACCGATTTAACCCGATCTGTAGATTTCTGGGTGGAATCTACCTTGGACGGATATATAGTGGAGTTTGTAGCCAAGTGCTGTTAGTCTTTCTCAAGAGAAGAAGATACCTTTAGATCCGGGTTAAGGGGGAAGCTGCTGAAGGAGATTCCTTTGTGGATCAAGGCATTTATGGTAGACGAAGGACTGATGGGATTCCAAAAAGCAGAGATGGAAGCGTAAACCCTCCAGTTTCGGGGGAACGGACTAAGGGAGAGATGTTACAAGAACCGTGAGAAGGGGAAGTAGGAGTATGGATGTCGAGACCACCAATAGGCTCAGGGAGCGACGAGTGCATCGGAGGGTGTAGATTGCAGAAAGGTGGTGAGAGAGGGTGATGAAGGAGTTAAAAAGACAAGAAAGTGGTTGAAAGAACAAAGAGGAGGCGCCTCAAATGACAAAGGGAATGGAAGGTTAGGTGGGTCCCCATGATATAGGAGGGGCCGTGAAAGAAGTGCGGTAGGTTTATAGGATTCCAGCCCAGATAGACGAAGGAAAGAAGTATGACAGAGAAGGTATAGATGCGCGCCTAGAGGAGGTGTCCGATGTGGAAATGCACATTGCAATGGAGCAACTATTTCAAGAAAGGCAGGCGTCCATATCTCAAGGTATTCCTAGTCCCCACAATTCAAGTAGCTCTAGTCCCAACCTTCCCCTGGTGCTCTGCAAGCCCATAAGTGAAATTTTTGTTAAGTTACGTGAATTAAGTAGGTTGCCTAGTACTTAGTCTCCAACTGTAACAGATACTAGTAGTAGGATTTCTAGTGGCACAATCTCACAACCAAGATCCAACGGCTTCATTTTAGTGACGCCTATTCAAGTGAACATGGTGGGATCACTTACCCGGTATACATAATTCTTTGGGAAGGGGAACGATGACGTCAAAAAACATTGGTACCTCTGTGAGGCCATATGGAGGGCGCGACAAACACCAGATGTTGGGAAGTTGATAGAATTTTAGACCACCCTTAGGGAGAGAGCCCTACGCTGGTTTATGAAATGGTCGGAAGCTCACCTAAATCTAGCGATGGTAGATGTAAAGAGGGATTTCATTAAAGATTTCAAACTACCCCAAACAGACCAACAAGGCTTGTCAGAGATGTGAGAAATCAAGCAGTGAGAAGGAGAAACTACTTGGGATTTGATTTGGAGATTCAAGGATGCAGCTGGGAAACTCAGCTATCCAATTGATCCAAACCATCAGAGGGACTGGTTCATTAAAGCTCTACTACCTTTGACCCAAACTCCATTGACTCAACAAAGGATCTACACATTGCAGGACACACTAGAATAGGAAATGAAGATAGAAGCCATGGCAGGTTACCCACAAGAGTTTAAGGGAGGCGCAATGGTACAGGACCCCTCTATAATGGGTCTGCAACATCAAATAGCCAGTCTGACAGAAAAACTCAGGGAAATGCAACCCTTGCGACTGACAAGACTGAATGTATGGTGCACGCATTGTCTCATGGAGGGACATGTGGCAACAGAATGTCCACGGTTGTGAGGCAAAAATGTGGGGACATCAACTGTAGGGGAACAATGGGCTCCACCACTAGGAGGGGTTGTGCAGATAAACACCCAAGGGATCTATCCACTGCAACAACAATACACAGGATTCCCTGCACAACAAAGTCTAGCCACCAATGAGTATTGTGAAATATGCAAAAGTATGGGCCATCAACCTTTCCTGTGCCTGATCTTATAGAAATATTCCAATGTTCCAAATAATATATACTGTGAATTCTATGCCTCAAACACCCACAACACAGAGCAATGCCGAGCACTGTACGCATTGGCGAAGCGGCTGGACCGGCCTTCATACAGAGTAAACAAAGCTCCCCGAGGAAGAGGAGGAGGCATGAGAGGAGGCCGAGTAGGAGGTAGAGGTCCAGTAAGATGCTATAACTGTTACCAGGAAGGACATGTAGCTAGAGAATGTCCACTCCCTATAAGACCCTGGTGTTCTAGGTGCTAGGTTAACACACACGCAATAGAATATTACCCAGAGCTCATCAAAATATGAGAGGAAAGAGCTAGACAGAGGGGGGCAAATCTAGTAAATGCAGAACCCGGGCTAATGGGAACTAAGACAATGAAAAATGTGGCCATAGTGACACGAGGTGGAAAAATAATGGGGGAGGATGCGCGTGCTATGGACCCAATAAAATTGATCAGGCCAACATCTCAAAAGCTCCTAATCAAACCAGAAAGATAGAAACAATTTTTCCAGGAAGCAACAGAAACGTTTTCCCAACTGGGGGAAAACAAAGGAATCAAGTTACAGAAAACTCAGGAAGATAGTGAAACCTAGAGTACTTCTGAAGCTTTGATCCAAGAGTGGTTCCATCTATTCCTGAAGATTGTTAACAACACACCAATGATAGAATGGCTAAAGTAGAACTTGGAAGGGGTGCTGAAGAAGAACACCAGAGTGAAAGAATCAGCAGAAGTGGACCAGAAGTATGTATAGAGAATAAAGAGAAACAAAAGAAGGATGTGAAAGGAATTCCGAGTGAACACACAAGTTGCAGGGTTCTAGATTAAAGATACCATGCTTGATTTGGGATCTGATGTCAACATCCTACCAAGGAAAACTTGGGAGGCATTAGGGAAGCCAAGATTGACATATTCTCCGATTCAACTTTGGATGGAGAACCAGTATTGCATTGTTCCCATTGGCTGACTGGAGCAGGTTGAAGTTGAAATTATGGGACTAAAGACCTTTACGGACTTTTAAGTCATCGACATCATGGGGGATAAGGATCCATGCCCTGCACTATTGGGAATTGATTGGGCCTTTTAAAATTATGCGGTTATCGATCTGAAAAAAGAACTGATGATCTTCGAGGATGGGGAAATCAGAGTCACTCAGCCACTCGACCCCTACCAAGGACTGAGATATACAGAGACTGTGGATAACAGGGAAGATGTTCAGCTCCTGGACCATCTCTACCAAATGACCGCAGGAAGAAAAGAAGATTACATCAACTCGACGACAGAAGGCTCGCTAAGCTAGAGAAGCATCCAAAGCTCAGAATTAGGATCAGAAATAGCTTGGGACGATTGGCAGTAGGGAGGATATGAAACAAATACCAGGAGATGTGCCAATATTGCAAGAATCAATTGGATTGGAGCCGAGATTAAGGAATACCCAATATTATCAGATATGAATGCTGTAAATATTTTCATAGCCAAGATAGAAACTACGATACCAGAAAGTCACAGAGTACCATTGATGGACATGGCATTGTAATCCACATCTGCAAGATGGTGGAGTAACCATCGCAACTCATTGACGCGATGGGACGAAGTGGCAGTAGCATTGAAAGCCAGATTTAAAGAAGAAGAGGAACTTAGAAGTAAGGTCTGGTACCAAGGGGACTTAGAACCTAGAAACCATCTGGAGAAATGTGAAGCACAATGGAGAACTTATGGATATCCCAAAGAATTGTGGGTCCACCGGTTTATCCACTCCCTGGACGTAATTCCAAAGGCCTAGTACTTGACGGAAGAAAAAAGAAGAGGTACCCGCAAATGGCAGGAAGTTGCGGACAAATTCATACAATGTTTCTCGTTTAAAGGAAAGACAGAGTAGGTTACAAAGGCGTTGAAGGCTATCAAGATGGTACTGTTCTTCCTCGATATTTGTCAGATGGATGAGCAGTCATTTCAGTACCAGGTTATCCAACAAAAGGTGGCATGTCAAAAAATTAATAGTGAGATGGACGATGACAACCTGGAGGATCTCAGGCACCTGTAATTTGAAGAAACAGAAGGGGAGAGAGACATAAAAGAAGAACCAACGATAGAAGGTATCCATCTATTACCTCTAAACACCAAGAAAGTAAATATTGGAACAGAAGACAAACCTAAACTGGCGAAAATTGGAGACTACTGGGATGAACAAACAACTAAGGAAATATTCAGTATACTTAAGGAATATGAAGACTTTTCTCCTTCATCGGTAACAGATCTAAAAGGCATAAAAGGAGAGATGGGGGAAATGTGGATAATACTGAAGCTAGATGCAAGGCCTGTAAAGTATAGACCATATCTTCTGAACCCAAGAGTAAAGGAAAAGGTGAAAGCAGAGATCGACAAAATGCTAAAATCCAGACTAATATTCCCTGTAGAAGAAGAAAAATGGGTAAGTCCCATAGTTATACAGAGAAAAAAGGAGAAATTAGAGATATGAGTCTGTGTAGATTACAGAAGCTTAAACAATGCTTGTATCCATGATCCATTCCCTACTCCATTCAGCGACGAAGTCCTCGACAACGTTGCGGGGAACGCGGCATACTCATTCACCGATGGCTTCTTAGGTTACCATTAGGTAAGAATAACAGAGGAAGACAAGAGAAAGACAACATTCACCACCGAATGGGGCTCTTTCACATACAATGTGATGCCATTCAGATTAAAGAATGCACCTATAGTCTTCTCTCACATTGTGATAGCTGCATTCCGAGAATACATTCACAAGTTCTTAGAAGTCTATATGGACGACTGGACTGTTTATAGAATACTAAAGGATCATGCAAGCCTGTTAAGGGTAATTCTTGATAGATGTCGACAACTACAGATCTCGTTGAACCTGAAGAAGTATATATTTGCCATACCGTTTGAAACACTGCTAGGGCATGTGGTATGTAATCAAGGTGTCTGTGTAGACCTGGCCAAAGTAGTATTGATTGTCAGTATGGAGGCATCGGAAATGGTAAAACATATAAGGTCATTGTTGGGCCACACAGGTTACTACTGGCATTTCATCTGTAACTATGCCAAAATAACAACACCCTTTGAAAAATTATTGAAGAAATCAGAACAGTTCTAGTGGATGGATAGCTGCAGAAAGGCCCTAGACACACTAAAGGAAAAGCTGGCGAGTGTGCCAATACTAGTCCACCCGGACTGGGACAAACAGTTCCATGTACACATCGATGCATCCGGCGTCACGCTCGGAGTGGTCTTAGCTCAACCTGGAGACACTTCAGTCGATCATCCAATATATTTTTCCAGTCGCAAGTTGTCAATAACAGAATGGAACTACACAACAACAGAGCGGGAGGCATTGGCAATGGTGTACTCTCTCTAGAAATTCCGCCACTACCTATTGGGAGGTAATTTAAATTTTTTCACAGATCATTCAACATTGAAATACTTAGTAAACAAGCCAGTCTTACAAGGGAGAATCTGTAGATGGCTCCTACTTTTCTAGGAGTTCACATTTGAAGTAATTATAAAGCCCTGTAGACTTAACATAGGGCCAGATCACCTGTCCTGACTAGAGAATGGAGAAAATGGAGGATCTCTAGATGATCAGTTACCGAATGCTAATCTTTTCAAAGTGGAAGCCATCCTAGATTACCTAAACGAGATAGTAGCCTACCTCATGACAGGGCAGTGTCCACAAGAGTATACTACAACACCGAAAAGGCACCTGGTAGTTCGAGCTGTGGAATATCAGCTGATAGCAGGTCATCTATACAAGAGGGGGCTAGACCATGTTCTTTGAAGATGTGTCTTGGACCACGAAAGGGAAGTTGTACTATGGGAAAGCCACAGTGGTGTTGCGGGAGGCCACGTGGGAGCTAAATCGATGGAACACAAAGTACTACAAGCAGGCTTATGGTGGCCAACAGTGCAAAAGGACAGTAAAGCATTTGTTCAGAAATGCAACATTTGTCAGAGGACAGGATGACCATCTCATAGAGATGAGCTTCCGCTTCATCCGATAAAAGTATTGCATCCATTCGAGAAGTGGGCAGTCGATTTTGTAGGACCAATTACACCGACTGCAAGATACTCAAAGGCAAGGTACATAATAATGGCGACTGACTACTTGACGCACTAGGCAGAGGCTGCACCAGTGAGGAACTGCACGACAAAGACTACTGCTAGATTCATATTTGAAAATATAATCAGTCGATTTGGATGTCCGAAAATCTTGACCAGTGACCAGGGTACCCTTTTCATCAATGACACCATTAAGTCCCTTCTAGAGAGCTTCATGATACAACACCATAAAATCAGTCCATATCATCCCGAAGAAAATGGCACAGTGGAAGCATTCAACAAGATAATAGAGAAGGGCCTAATGAAGATATGCAATGCGCAGCATGATGACTGGGATGAATGGATACCAGCGACACTGTGGGCATACTGAACAATGGTAAAACGACTAAACAACCAAACACCATTCCAGCTGGTTTGTGGAAGAGAAGCGGTAGTCCCAGCGGAATTCATTGTACCAAGCCTTCTAATCGCAACAACTCTATAGTTATCTGAAGAGGAATCACTAAAAGAGTGATTGTAGGAGCTACAAGAACTTGAAGAAGGATGATTTCTTGCGAAGTTTCACCAAACGGTAGAAAAAGGAGAGGCAGAAAGCTTGGCACAACCGACATATTAAACACAAGACTTTTCAAATTCGGGAGAAAGTTCTACTCTATGACAGTAAATTCCAAAAGTTCCCAGGAAAATGTAGAAATTATATAACTAATGCATTATATATCCAAGATTCTCCTGATCACACACTATTTGACTTCATGCACAATACATAATCTATTCCACCATTGATCATCACATGCAGAAATTAACACAATTGCAATGCACACATGAAACCATAAAAATTCACACACATTAACACAGTGATTTAACGGGAAAGCCTGAAGCTAAAAACCCCAACTATATGTATATAATATATTTCATAGAGATCATGTAACAATCCTCATACAAAGCTGAACATATCAAGCTCTCAGTACAATACAATCGCTACACACTAATCAGGTCTGATCTAGCAAATCCATGCAACGATCTCTGCCACCTGCTAGCCTGCCTCTACTGTGCAATCCCTACTGAAGAATGGCTCTTAATGAACTCTAATCCACCTAGCTTGCACTACACAATCCTCATTGGCATTTCTACTGAGTGTTGGATGCAATCAATGCATCACTATAGTCACAACTGATAATCACACTTGCTCTTTCACCTACCTCTCCATTGGTCTCCACTGAAACTGTCCATGCACTGTAGTTAACTGATGTATTCTTCAGTTGATTAATGAGTTAATATTTAGTGAATTAATTATTAATTAATTCACACCACTCTCACTAGTGTATCAATAAGTTAGACTAGATACAACTAGCTCAACTGTGTCTAACTGAGTTAAACTGAACACAACTCCACCAACTACTTCTAAAAATCCACCAAACTCTGTCACATGAGTTCTAACTGAAGTCCTCCATGCAATAGCTCCAATAAACCCTCAGGAATAGTGTAATTCCTTCTGTCAGCTCCTGTGCCACATCTGTGCACTTAACTGAAGTGCTCCAAGAGAATAAGATAATGTTTGGAGTCCAAATATTATTAAGAGCTAATAATATTCGACATATCTATTTTTAGACTGGCAATCTAAAAATAGATTCCGCCCAATATGTCTAAAAATAGAAGTCCATCTATTTTTCCAACTTGACCAACCATCCACAAATAGCATCCTGCAACTCATAGAATATGATCGACATGTCTAAAAATGAATAACGGATATATAGAAATGAACTTTATTACCAAAAAATAGCTCGGGCTTGCCACAGTGCGGCGACTCTTTTCACTAAGCTCATCATCTTGTTGAATCTCAACACTCCCTCTCAACAAGATCGGGATTATCTGCCACCCTGATCCTGTCTCTATGGTATTCTAATTTTCTCCTGGTGAGCGCCTTTGTCAGAATATCTGCATCCTGATCCTCTGTAGGAATGTAAGATAGTAACATGATATTCCGTTGCACACAATCTCTGATATGATGGTACCAGATGTCAATATGTTTAGATCTATCATGAAATACTAGATTAACCGAGAGTTTAATGCAACTCTGATAATCACTATATATCACAGTAGGATCTAAGTGTGAACTGAACAACCCGACCATGATCTTCCTCATCCATATAGCCTCGCATGCAGCCAAACTTGCTGCCATGTACTCGGCCTTCGCTGAACTGAGTGCCATGGATCTCTGTTTCCTGCTATACCAAGAAATTTTTGTAGACCCGATACTGAAAATCCCTCCAGATGTTCTCTTTCTGTCCATTGGGCTCCCTGCCCAGTCTGCATCCGTGAAGCCATGCAGCTTCACCTCATCTGACTGTCTGTACCACAGTCCATATCCCGATGTGCCTCTGAGATATCTAAATACATGCTTGCCTGCCTTCCAAAAGAGCTTGGTAGGCTTAACCATAGCTTTTGAAAGCTGGTTAACAGCATAGCATATGTTCAGTCGTGTATTGACTAGATACATGAGCGAACCAACCAATTGTCGATAAACAGTGGCATCCACTACCTCTGTTGATGTAGCATCCTCTTTCCTCCAACCACCAGGAAGAGGAGTGTCGATAGGTTTGCATCCTTGCATGTTGAACTTCTCTAGTATCTCCCAGGCATAATTTCCTTGAGACACAAATAGTCCACCCTTCCGCTGCCAAATTTCCAATCCCAGGAAATAATGAAGGAGGCCCAAGTCCTTCATCTCAAACTCCTTTGCAAGATCAACCTTGCATGAGAGTATAAACTGTTCATCACCTGTCAATATCAAATCATATACATAAAGTACAATGATTAGCAACTTACCCTCCACCACAATCTAGTATAGGTTTGGATCCACCTCACTCTTGGTGAATCCAAGTCTGGTGAAATAACTGTCTATTCGTGTGTACCAAGCACGAGATGCTTGTTTCAGCCCATACAGCTCTCTTTTGAGCCTGCACACATGCGACTTGCTGTTGAAGATTTTGAAACCTTCAAGCTGCTCTATGTACACCTCCTCCTCAATGACTCCATTGAGGAACGCAGTCTTCACATCCATCTGATGAATGTACCAACCCATCTGTGCTTAGAGAGCAAGGATGCTTCATATGGAAGAATACCTTGCGACAGGTGCAAAATTTTCTTCACAGTCGATCCCCTTGATCTGTGAGAAGCCCCGGGCAACAAATCTTGCCTTGTACTTCTCGACGCTCCCGTCAGTAGCTTGCTTCACTTTGTAGATCCATCTTGAACCTACCACTGATTTCCCTTCTAGCCTTGGGACAATCTCCCATGCACTGTTTCTGACAATCGAATCATACTCTTCCACCATGGCATCTACCCATGTAGGGTCCTCCATAGCTTCCTCGAAAGAAGATGGTTCTATCACAATACACTTGTTCATAAAATCCATGTATCTAGTATATCAGTCAGGTGACTGTCTATGTCTGCGCTATGACGCAGGGGCTCCTACATTCTATGCTGCATCAAGATTCAGTCACTAAGATTCTGTAGTACGCTTCCGCTCTCTGATGTTTGGCACTGCATGAGTGGTTTCTTCCACTCCATGAACCTCCTCTTGTGGCTGATCCACATCCTGAGGCTCATCCTTAGGAACTAATAGCTCCTCATCTGCATGCAAGTGTAGCTCCCTCTCAAGCGACAACTTCATGGCTTTCTCCTCATGAAATTTGATATCCCATCGCACAACAATCTTTCGTCTATCTGGAAAATACACACAATAGTTGTGCGGTGTTTCTGTGTACCCCACAAATATCCCAACCTCTATGGTCGGCTCCAGCTTCTTCTTGGCATCCTTCGTCACATGAATGTAAACAGGTGAGCCAAAAATTTTCAAATGAGAAATATCAGGCTTGTTACTAGAAAATGCCTCTTCGGGTGTACTCATGCCAAGTACTCTATGAGGACAACAGTTTTTCACATAAACCGCAGTGTTGCATGCTTCAGCCCACGAGTGTATGGGAAGGCCCTGATCATGCAACATCGCCTATGCAGCACCCACGATCGTTTTGTTCTTTCTCTCCGTGACCCCATTCTGCTGTGGGTTATGAGGCGCTATGAACTCTCTTCGAATTCCTTCTACGCTGCAAAAGTATTTGAATTCGCCAGAGATGAATTCCCCACCATTATCTCTCCTAAGAGCCTTCACCTGATTCCCCGACTCTTTCTCAACCAATGCCTTGAACTCACAGAACTTTGAGTATGTCTCGCTCTTCTTCTGCATGAAGAAGATCCAACACTTATGAGAAAATTCATCAACAAATATCACATAATACCTGTGCTTTGTTGTCGAAGCTACTAAGAAAGGTCCACACACGTCTGTGTGAATTCTCTCAAGGATCGTCATGGTGCGACTATCCTTCTCATGAAAGGTGGCTTTCACAAATTTTCCCAAAGTACATCCCTTGCACTGATCTGACTGTGCAAGTGTACCCTTGGGAAGCCCCGTAGAAATCTGCTGCAAAATTTATCAAAGCACCATGGTGAGGATGGCCCAATCTCTTGTGCCACAATTCGCCCTCATCCTGGCTCACCACTCCTTCTGCTTTGTCTTCCATTGCTGCGCAGCCATCTACCTGCAATTGATTAAGGTTCTTAACTTGAACCCCTATCCTCCGGGTTTCACTAGTTGCCTTACTGTGCAGGAAAGCCTTTCCCTTGATAAAGACAACATCATATCCCTTGTCTTCCAACATCGCCACAGAGATCAGATTCTTCTTCAATCCTGGAACATGCATGACATCCTTCAATATGAAAGGTTTACCAGAATCCCTCTCAAAGGAAATGGTCTCGATACCAGTCGCACTATATCTACCATCATCGCCCATCTTGATGTGCACTCCAAGATCCTTATCATCCAGATCAGTAAACAAATCTTTGTCTCCGGTCATATGGAAAGACGCACCACTGTCAAGAAACCACACTGATCCCATCACACTTGAAACCAAGCATGCGATCAGTGAAAAATCCAGCTCAAACTGTGAGGCTAAGGCCTCTCTAGCTGCATATCCAGTAGCCTGCTTATTTTTCTTCTTCTGTGGACAACTAGTGGGGTAATGTCTGTGTTGGTGACAGTGAAAGCACTTCACCTTGGACAAGTCCTGCTTCTTGCCTTTCGCATCGGATTGAGAAGGATTTTTCTTTTCCTTCCCTTTCCTTGCTTTGGTAGCCAAAGAAAAATTTTCTTCATCTTCATTCTTCGATGAAGATCCATCCCTGGCACTCCGCCTTATCTCCTCCTGCACAAGATCCAACCAAAGTTGCTCCCATCCTGGCAGTTTCTCCCGACCATTGACAGAGTCCTCGTAGAAATTCCAACTCTTCAGAAGCCCAAAGAGATCCAAGCTTACCAAGTCCTCTTCATCTACAGTAACCCCCACACTTCCCAGCTCATCCCTACACTAGAAAAACTTCGTGAGGTACTTGGGTATACTTTCTCCCTTCTCCATTTTTATTTTTCTGAGCTTGTCTTTAAGCACCAACTTCCTCTAGTCGCTTTTTCTTTGGAACAAGTCTGTCAAAGCTTTCCACATCAAGAATGGAGAAGCTTTACCATGAAGGTTAGACACTATGTGATCCTTCACACCTTCCAACATAATCCTTCGACATTTTGCTGTCTTCTTTTGCCATGTGTCAAGTGCGGCAGCATTGCTAGAAGCATGTTTTGGAATTTCTGCATCTATGAACTCCTTCAACCCATTATCCTCCAGCACTGCCTCCATCCTGTCCTTCCATGCAATATAATTTGAGCTTCCCTCAAGGGAATACTCCAATCGCAATCTGTTGAAAGACATCTCAACTTTGACACCAAGAAAACACTGCAGCAAATTCGAATTCCACGAGCACAAAACTCAACTGTTTCAATAATTGCAATATGCTCCAATGATCAACTGCTCCGATACCATGTAGAAATTATATAACTAATGCATTATATATCCAATATTCTCCTGATCACATACTATTTGACTTCATGCACAATAAAGAATCTATTCCATGTTAGGTCCCTATATCACTAGTATAGCCCCTTATTATTGTTAGTGTAAACCCCTTATTATTATTGTTGTACCCTTGTAACCCCCATTTTGTTATTATTGTGCCCTTAAATTATTATTGTTAGGTCGGCTAGGATTACATTGTGGCCCACTAGGATTACATTATGGCCCCATGAACTCCTATATATAGAAAGGAGGTTTTGTGAATTGTATCATCAAAGAATTGTTCATTTATGTAATGTATTGGAGGTTTCCCCCTCGAAGTGGCTCATTTCTAAGGCGTTGATATCTCTTTTCTTCTCTTTTGGAGCTGGTTACACAACATTTGGTATCAGAGGTTTGGATTCTAGGGTTTCGCTGCTCCAAACAGGTCATCGTGGCATTTTCGCTATAACTTTTTTTCTACGAAGTTTCAGAAGCTGAAATTTTTAGGGTGAGAAGCTGAAATCCTGAGGAATATTTTCTAAAAATTTCAAATCTTGGTTCGCAATATTTGCGGAGATATCATCTGTGGAAGTTAGGTATTTTTTCAAGCTCCTAAAAAGGTCATCGTGGCATTTTCGCTATAAACATTTTTCTACGAAGGTTCAGAATCCGAAATTTGTATGGTGCGAAGCTGAAATCCTGAGGAAATTCTTCAAAAAATTTCAGATCTTGGTTCGCAATATTTTTGGAGATATGATCTGTGGAAGGTAGTGCTTTTTCAGGCTTTAGAATTGCATCTCAAAGAGGTGATCGTGGGAAAATTTCAATAAATCTCTCTCTGGAGATTGGATTGGAGTTCCGTCAAAAGTGGTCACAAGTACATGGCCTGTAGTTTCTTGGCTATCAATTTCAGAGACAAAGAACAAAACAGTGACACGTGGCAAGTCGTACAAGTTCGCTCTACTGAACCAGTCCAAAATTAGGTCATTGTGGGAGATTGGACACAAATTTGTCTTGGAGAATCCAAATCAGGTCAAACCTGTGGCATTTAAAAGAAGCTTCAGAGGGCTACTACAGGGCTGAATTTGAGATATTGAAGATTTTCAATTACAGAGATAATTCAATTTAAATATCGAGCTCCTAAAAGCTAGTAAAAGGTGTGTATTTTTTTTCCGAATTACATAAGTCTTGTTGGAAGAATCAAGTTGAATTGATTCCAAGGGAAACTTGTAGAATAGATATCAATATTGGATTTTAAAATGGCCCCTAAAAATAATTCAACACCCATTAAGCCTTCAGAAGGCTCTACTATGACTCATGAAGATGAAGAATTGCAACATGATCTATCAAAATTACAAGAGCAAATGCAACAATTTTCACTCTCGCAAAGAGCAACAAAAAATGAAATGGAAGTTTTGAAGAAAGGCATGGAAGTGAAGATGGACGGTTTGAAGAAAGACATGGAAGCTAAAATGGATGGCGTGGAAGCTAAGATGGATGGCGTGGAAGCTAAGATGGATGACATGAAAGACAACATGGAAAACATGAAGAGTGATCTAAAAGCATACATGGAAGGCTTGATGACAAGCTTAAAACCAAAAATGATTCCTAATGGTGGAAATATAGGAGAAGAACCTCATGATGAGAACAAAATAAATGTTAATCGTGATTTCATAAACTCGAATGTTGGTGGGAAGAACCACCATATTCCAAAAATGGATATGAGGAAGTTTGATGGAAAGGATCCTGTAACATGGATACTACGGATGGAGCAATATTTTGATCTCCATAATGTGCAAAACACACAAAAGGTACGCATTGCAACTTTACATTTAGAACAAAATACATTTGTATGGTATCGATGGCTTTGCTCCGTAAAAAAATTGTCACTTGGTCAATTTTTACGGAGGAAATGATAGCACATTATGAGGATACAAAGAGCAACACCTTCTTTAGCCAATTGATAAATCTCAAACAAAAGGGTTTAGTGGGGCAGCACATTGAGGACTTCCAAAAATTGAATAGAAGGGTAACTGATATTCTAGAAGAACACAGGATCGATCTCTTCATAGGCACTTTAAAGAATAACATCCAACACGAAGTTCGCGTTTTGGAACCGGATTCATTGGAGAAGGCATTCGAGTTGGCAAGAAAAGTTGAATGTAAAATAATGGCGACAAGGAAGCCTACCACTCAATTCTATAAAGAAGGAAGTGTTGCTACGCCTAGATTTCCACAACCTACAAGGTTGACACCACAACAATTGGAAGAAAAAAGAGCAAAAGGGCTTTGCTACAGTTGTGATAGCAAATACACTAAGGTCATAAGTGTGCTGAGAAGAAATTATTTTACATAGATTGTGAAGAGGAAGAAGAAAATGAACAAGAAGAGGATATACACCAGGAACCAGCTCTAGAAGAGGAAGAAATGAATCCGACCATATCTTGTAATGCACTAGCAGGAATTACCACTCCTCAAACTCTCAAGATAGAAGGAAATATCAAGAAGAAAAAGGTAATAGTGTTGATTGATTCGGGTAGCACCCATAATTTTATTCATTGTAAGGTAGCCAAGGAATTAAATTGTTTCCTATACCCAGCACCAGAATGTCAAGTGATGGTTGCAAATGGAGGAACTATAAATTTCTCTGGAAAATGCCATAATATCAAGCTAACCATGGGGGAATATGTAATGACTAGTCCAATGCTTTCCATTCCTATGGGAGGTGCTGATGTTGTACTAGGAGTACAATGGTTACAATCTTTGGGGACGGTAGCTTTTAATTTTCAAGAACTTTTCTTGAAATTTTTTTCAGAAGGAAAGGAAGTCGAATTACGGGGTATTGGAGGGAAGCCAGGAAGGATAATAAGCTCTAATGTCATGACAAAGCTTCTAAAGAAAGAACAACGAGGCGTAATTGCACAATTATGCTCACTAGAAGTTCCGACATCAAAATCATCTATTTCTGCAGATCTCCAACAAGTCTTGGACAATCATTCCAAGGTGTTTGAAACTTCCAAAGGACTCCCACCTATTCGTGATCATGATCATGCTATTCATTTGATTCCAGGAAGTGTTCCTCCAAACATCAGGCCTTATAGATATCCTTACGTCCAAAAGAGCGAAATTGAACGTATGATTGCAGAAATGTTAGGCGGGTATAATTCAACCTAGTCAAAGTTCTTTCTCTGCTCCTGTAGTATTGGTACACAAGAAGGATGGATCATGGCGAATGTGTCCAGATTATAGGGAGCTCAATAAGCTCACCATTAAAGATAAATTTCCCATTCCTGTGATTGATGAATTATTGGATGAATTACATGGGGCAATTTATTTTACCAAGTTGGATCTTCGTTCAGGATATCATCAAATTAGAATGAAGACTAAAGATATTCCAAAAACAACATTTCGAACTCATGAGGGTCATTATGAATTTTTGGTCATGCCTTTTGGCCTTACCAATGCACCTTCTACATTCAAGGGTTGATGAATTCCATTTTCAAACCCTTCCTTAGAAAATTTGTGCTAGTATTTTTTGATGATATACTAATCTACAGCAGGTCTTGGAAGGATCATGTTGAACATGTTGACGGGGTGCTCAAACTATTGCAGGAGAAACAATTATATGCAAAAACATCCAAATGTTTCTTTGGAGTACAAGAGGTGGAATATCTGGGTCATATTGTATCTCACGAGGGTGTTAAAGTAGACCCTAACGAAATTAAAGCCATTAAGGAATGGAAAGTCCCCACAACCATAAAGCAGTTGCGAGGATTTCTCGGGTTAACAGGGTATTATCGCAAGTTTGTTAAAAATTATGGGAGAATAGCATCACCTCTAACAACATTATTGAAGAAAGATGCATTTTCATGGACTCCTGAAGCAACTAAGGCCTTTGAACATCTTAAAGGGGCAATGTGCCTAGCACCGGTCTTAGCTACGCCAGACTTCACAAAAACCTTTATTGTGGAATGTGATGCCTCAGGAAATGGAATTGGTGCAGTTTTAATGCAGGAAGGAAGACCCATTGCTTTTGAAAGTCGTCCAATCAAAGGAAAGTATTTACAGAAACCTATTTATGAGAAGGATATGTTAGCAATACTACATGCACTAAAGAAATGGCGAACTTACCTGATGGGAAGACACTTCAAGGTAAAAAATGATCATGATAATCTTAAAAAAAAATTGGAACAAAGAATATCTTCAGAAGAGTAGCAAAAATGGGTCACAAAGATGTTGGGTTATGACTTTGAAATAATCTACAAAAAAGGAAAGTTTAATGTTGTTGCAGATGCACTCTCAAGAAAGAATGAAGAGGTGGAAGCATTGCTTTGTGCCATTTCTATTATCCAACCAGATTGGATAGCTGAAGCAAGAGATGAATGGAAGAAGGACAAAGATGTATGGATACTCATTCAAAAGTTGCAGCAAGATCCTAGTACATCTGATACATTTAGTTGGAAAAATGATTCCTTATGGTACAAAGATCGCTTATATCTTTGTAAGAATTCCAACTAAAACAAAAGATTCTTCTGGAATTGCACACTTCTCCTTTAGGAGGACACTCAGGATTTTTAAAAACTTACCACAGGGTGAAGAAAGAATTTTTTTGGGATGGCCTTAAATCTGATATTCGAAAGTTTGTGGTGAAATGTTTGGTTTGCCAGCAGAATAAAGTGGAAACAATTAAGACCCCAGGACTTCTACAACCTTTATCCATTCCAAGTCAACGTTGGGAGGAGATTTCAATGAATTTTATCACAGGTTTACCTAAGTACGAAGGAAAGAGTGTCATCATGGTGGTAGTTGATAGACTTACCAAGTATGCACACTTTTGTGCATTCTCTCATCCATTTAAAGCAAGTACAGTTGCTACTACATTTATGGACAGAATTCAAAAGCTACATGGAAGCCCAAGGGTTATTGTGAGCGACGGAGATCCCATTTTTACTGGAAATTTTTGGACGGAGTTATTTTCTTGTTTGGGTACTCAATTAGCTCATAGCTCATCTTATCATCCTCAATCTGATGGTCAAACTGAGATAGTAAATAAATGTTTGGAAGGATATCTTCGTTGTTTTGTATCTGATAAACAAACACAATGGGTCAAGTGGTTACCTCTCACCGAATGGTGGTATAACACTTCCTTCCATACTGCAGCAAAAATGACCCCATTTATGGCACTTTATGGATATCATCCACCATCCATCACATCATCTTTAAGGAAAAATTCGAAGGTTCAAGCAGTGGAAGATCACATCGAGCATCAGCAAGAAGTTCTCCAACTCTTAAAGGATAACCTGAATTTGGCACAAAATCGAATGAAACAACAGGCAGATCAACATCGTAGCGAGAGAAGTTTTGATGTAGGAGATTGGGTATTTTTACGGCTACAACCATACAAGCAAATGTCCCTCAAGCAAGCTAAGAAGGATAATAAATTATCGCCAAAGTACTATGGTCCTTACAAGGTGTTGCAAAAGATTGGTACTATGGCATGCAAATTGGAGCTTCCTGCTTCTTCGCGAGTGCATCCAGTTTTCCATGTTTCATGCTTAAAGAAGGTTATAGGTGAAAATCTTCCAGTTCAAACAATATTGCCAGAACTTGATGAGGAAGGAAAAATCATATTGGAACCTGAAGCAGTCACGGAAAGAAGAACGCGATAGCTACGGAATCGATCAATTTTAGAGTATCTCATCGAGTGGAAGAACTTACCCACTAAAGATTTTCTAGATGGAATGAGGTATACGAAGGAGCGGGAGCTACTCAAGTGTTGAGGACAACACTTTTGAAGGAGAGGGGCATGTTAGGTCTATATCACTAGTATAGCCCCTTATTATTGTTAGTGTAAACCCCTTATTATTATTGTTGTACCCTTGTAACCCCCATTTTGTTATTATTGTGCCCTTAAGTGTATTGTTAGGTCGGCTAGGATTACATTGTGGCCCACTAGGATTACATTCGGTACATGGACTCCTATATATAGAAAGGAGATTTTGTGAATTGTATCATCCAAGAATTGTTCATTCATGTAATGTATTGGAGGTTGCCCCCTCGAAGTGGCTTATTTCTAAGGCGTTTATATCTCTTTTCTTCTCTTTTTGGAGTTGGTTACACAACATTCCACCATTGATCATCACATGCGGAAATTAACACAGTTGCAATGCACACATGAAACCATAAAAATTCACACACATTAACACAGTGATTCAACGGGAAAGCCTGAAGCTAAAAACCCCAACTATCTGTATATAATATATGTCATAGAGATCATGTAACAATCCTCATACAAAGCTGAACATATCAAGCTCTCAGTACAATACAATCGCTACACACTAATCAGGTCCTATTTAGCGAATCCATGCACCGATCTCTGCCACCTGCTAGCCTGCCTCTACTGCACAATCCCTACTGAATAATGGCTTTGAATGAACTCGAATCCACCTAGCTTGCACTGCGCAATCCTCATTGGCATCTCTACTGAGTTTTGGATGCAATTAATGCATCACTATAGTCACAACTGATAGTCACACTTGCTCTTTCACCTACCTCTCCACTGGTCTCCTTTGAAGCATCCATGCCTTGGTCGCTTGATATATTCTTCGGTTGATTAATGAGTTAATATTTGGTGGGATTAATTAATAATTAATTCACACCACTCTCACTAGTGTATCAATCGGTTAGACTAGATACAACTAGCTCAACTGTGTCTAACTGAGTTAAACTGAACACAACTCCACCAACTACTTCTACAACTCCACCAAACTCTGTCACATGAGTTCTAACTGAAGTCCTCCATGCAATAGCTCCACTAAACCATCATGAATAGCATAATTCCTTCTGTCAGCTCCTATGCCACATCTGTGCACTTAATTGAAGTGCTCCAAGAGAATAAGATAATGTTTAGAGTCCAAATATTATTAAGAGCTAATAATATTCGACATATCTATTTTTAGACTGGTAATCTAAAAATAGATTCCGCCCAATATGTCTAAAAATAGAAATCCATATATTTTTCCAACTTGACCAACCATCCAAAAATAGCATCCTGCAACTCATAGAATATGATCGACATGTCTAAAAATAGACATAGTCTAAAAATAGACTTTGCGCCAAAAATAACCTATGGGCCCACTTAGTGAAGGCGACTCTTTTCACTAAGCTCATCATCTTGTTGAATCTCAACAGAAAAATGTAGATGCATTGGCTCAGACCATTTCACGTCATAGAAATAAAATAGTCAGGAGCAGTTCGGTTGGCATAGCTGAACAACCAAGTTCTACAAGGATGGGTTAACGGCGTACACATGAAGCCCTACCAAGAGTAAGTTGATCATTTCAATTTCAATAACTCTCGCAACCAAGAGGTGTTAGTAGGGTAGATTAAAGTCAATAAATCTCTCACACTCGAGATGAGCGTAGATAGGAGTCAACATAATAAAATAAATTGTAGTTGAGTTGCGGAGACCGCAACCCAACCAATAGTGGTCGGGGATGGGTAGTGTCCAACGTGTCATCCACGTTTGATAGAAAAGCGTGCTAAACATCAACCCATCATCATTAAGCATAGTACCAATGTCAGTCTGTAGGATTATCAAGATTTGGAAATAATTTCCATAATCAGCATCATCCATACTGTAATAAATTTTTCATAACTAGACATAACCACCAGCCGTCGTGTCTGCCCAAATCCCAAGACCACAGTCAGCAATGTCAAAACCCACCTCAACAGCTAACTAATCACACGATTGTAGCCGCGGGGGAATCCAGGGAAAAATTAGTTAGTTATGGGGTCTCATCAACCTCACCCGTGTCGGTTACTTACATAACTTGCATGCAGAGAAGCACGAGAATGTCTGAAAAATATTAATTAGAGTTAGAAACCTCCAAAAGAGCAACATAAGTTGAACCAGAACCAGAGCAGAGAAGGCGTCCGGAAGAATAAATTCAAGAGAAAAGAGAGAGAAATATTCTTTAGGTATACTAGCGACGAGCTAAAATGACAAGAGTAAGCCCAACGGTTGTGGAATAGGAGCTGGATAGCAGAATTCAGAAAATGGAGTCCCTTGTGGGAAAATATGACAGTGCGACCCTGATCAACGCAGACCTCACAGATTCCTTTGAGTTTCCTGCGCTAAAAAGGCAGGTGTACATCGATAATTATGCAACAGAAGCGGGACAGGAAGCAACAAGAGTCATGCCTGAGTTCAGGGGTATCCAACAGTCCACGATAATGAATTTAAGGAACTTACTAGTGTTTGGGATTACAGACGCTACGATGTAGTGCAGAAAATTTCTGTTAAGCAGGATTCAGAACGACTCTCTGTGGCTGGGAAAGGAAATCCCAATTCATGCTGAAGACATCCATATATTGACAGGACTATTGCAAGAGGGAGGGGACGTATCCTCAGTGTTCCAAACTATATCTAAGAGGGTGAAGAAGTCGGGAGACACAGACTACTATGCCAAGTATGGCACTCGAAGAGGAGGAAAGGGAGCAAAGATTGAGTTAATTAATAGGTCGGAGATCAGGTTTGCTTGTTACCTCATTTCTAGCAAGACAATGAGGCACTATACAAAGGGGGAGCGCACATTGGACACGATCTCAGTTGTGGAGCACTGTGTCCAGGGGATAAGGCTGAATTGGTGCTCCTTCCTGCTAAAAGAATTGTTCGAAGCTTGCGAGGACAATTATAAGAGAGCGACCGAGTTTATCTATGGGTATTTGATCATGGCACTAGCCATGTGGAAATGGACCTTCCCCAGCATCAGGATACCAGTATAGATAGCAGAAGACTAGCCTGTGGCGATGAATTTTGTGCCGTGGAAGGTGTCTGGAGATCCTAGCACCAAGGAAGTGAATGCAAAATCCTTCATAGTTTGGTATGGCCAAATGGTTGATGTCGTAATGAGTCAATAGAGGATTCCAGGAAACCTACTGGATGGATATAGTGAACATGTCCGGTTCGGAGTCACACATAAGCATACGTTTCTCAGGCCTACATGTGTACCAGAAACAACGTTCCAGATGAGGCCTCTGAAGTTCCAACTTGATGAAGCGGCCTTCCACACGGAGGTCTGTTCATGGCCAAGAGTGGCGATGGAGATCAGGGATGGAGTGTACACATACTTCTTTCATGGAATGCTGCCAAACCTGCTACCGGGAGAAACTGCGGAGGAAACAACAAACAAGATGTCAAACTTGTAGCTCTTCCCAATTATTCAGCAGTCGAACACTAAGGTAAAAAGCTTTAATAAAGTAGTTCAAGTACTAGCAAGTGATGCCACTCCATTTCCAACTTTTTCAGAATTTCATGCATCGCATTCTAACCCATCTCCCAGCATGGCCTCCATCTTTGTGCCCATCCCCAATGTCTTGTTCAGTTCACCACCCCCAGCAACTACAATGCTAGTGGGAAAGAGTAAAGCTGTGAAACCAGCAGTGGCACCGAAGGCTAAAGGGGCCAAGGTTGCAGAATCAAGCCCGGTGGTTGACCTCACAGGATAGGACCCACCTCGACAGTTAAGTGTAGAGGTACCAATTCGAGAAGAGTAGATAGTTGAGCCCGAAGAGGCAAGAGGGTTGCCACCCGAAAACCCCATAAACCCCCTTGATTTTTTAAACATTTTCATGTTGGCACCTCGCCCAGATCAACTACCACCCACCACCTCATCCATCTCCCGAGAACCCCACAGCTTTGCACCGTCCACTTCATCAGCCACCGTGTTTGACCCAGTCATCAGAAAAATAAAAAATTGGGACCACGGAATGGAGGTTGACTCAGGTATAGAAGTGGTACCCCCAGTTAACCCAACCATGATCCCGTAAACTACTTTTACCGACCTCATTAATCAATTAGAGCAGTCAATTGAAGAAACAACAGGGCCACTCCCCGAGCAGACTTCGCTCCAACCACCCAACCTAGCAAATCAAGAAGGGCAACCATATCTAAATATGGCAGACTCCAGTGACCGAATACCACAACAAACACCACCATAGTCACCTTAGGATCAGTCAGCGAGATCGGTTGCCAGCAGACAACCACTCTGGGTGTGAATGCTAGATCAGGATACCTCCGGTGCTGAAAGCATGGAGACATGGGGGACAGCTCAGCTGTACCATTTCATTCAGAGGGCAGAATAACAGGTCAAGAGGCTCCACAAAGAGCTCCAGCAGAAATGTGAGAAGTAGCAACAACAGATAAGCACAGTTACGGAACAACGTGAACAACTGACAATGGAAAAGGATCAACTACAGGAACAACTGGAAACAGTGACCAAGGTTTTCAGGGAAGTGTGGCCTACAGTAATGGCCAGTAGCAATCAACTACTAGAAGAAATGCAGGAGACTGATGTAGTTGGGTGGGCGACCCACCTCAGGGTGGCATATTCAAATATTCACTAGGAAAATGTGGAACTCAAAGCGGCATTGACAGCCCGGCTTACATTGCCCGACCCAGCGGTTGTGTACTCGGCACATATATCAGAAAGACAGGTCCAAGTAACGAAAATGCAGGAAGTTCTGAGTACTGCAGCAAGAGAAGCATACAACCTACTGAAGGGTCTCCAAGAATGCTCAACAACCCTTACCATGAAGGAACAATCGGTCTCCTTACAACTACAACAGATCTCCAAAGAAATCCAAGAAGCCACGGACCTGACGGGACTTGACCAGCTCTACACCCAGGCAGATGTGTTAGAAGTCCAGATAAAACAAATAGAAGAGACCTCGACGGCAGCCAAGAAGGCCATCCAGGAGCTTCGGTAGCCCATAAAACTCAACACATAAATTATGCAGCAATTGGCCTCTGAGGCCAACACTCAGATCAACACAGTGTTTGGTGCCTTGCCACCGAATGCAGGGAAGGAAGTTGTCACAAAAGTCATGGCTGAGATTGAAGAGCTAATGCAAAGGTGGAAACAGGCCATGAAAACCTTCCAAGAGCTCAAAGCATCATCTCTAACCAAGGTCCCAAATTTGGGGCCCTTTTTTAGACAACCAGGAGGAGGCAGGTAGACAGAACAAGGCACAGGGCCGAGCGGACCCATGGAAGTAGAGATAGTGCAGGACAATTGACTCGGGGCAATTAAATAGGATGTGGTCGGGGCCTGTTGGGGCCCTTGTTTTGAAACTTAACAGATTTTTAGTTGTGGCTAGCATGTGGCAGAATGCAACCACAGTAGGCAGAAAGGTGTCAAGGTTGTGGAGGAGCAAAGGACAGGTGTCGCGGCTGTTGCGGGAGCAAGCATAGATGGCGGAAGAGAACAGAAGGAAACGAGCAGTGAACTCCCAATGAACAGAAAGAAATAAAAGACAGTCGAGCGAGAAGAAAGGAGGAATTGTCAGTTGCGCTGGCAGTAGAACAAATAGGCAGCCAGCCAGTGGGTAAGGGGGTTGGCGCAGACGAGAATAGGCAACAGGGAGCCGCAGGAGAGCTCTGTCTGTGTTGTACTATTCTCCATTCCTCTATGTTTCTGTACTTTCTCTCTGTCCAATAGGACGTATTGTATTCTGCTCTATTTATGATCACGCAGCTGAGCCTTGTAATATTTCGCCACTGATGGCTGATGTTTAATATATTCAGGGGTGATGTTCCAGGTATCTGTTATGGTTTTGAATGAATGGTTTTGTAAGCACATTTTAAAATTTTATTTACTATAAGTCTGAACGCTTTGACAAGAGGTATATGTTATGGAATGTTGTGTTATGGCTATTTAGAACTTTAGCTTAGCTTTGATTCAACTGTATTGATGTTTTTGGGATGATACCGATCGACTGTACAGTAGGGTCGCGACACGCCTCGGGTGAGACTCTCTGCCCTTCGGAGCAGAGTGCAAATTCCGGCGTGAAACTAGACTATGACGGAAAACCTTGTTGGCCCTTAAACCTAAACCTAGGTCTTCTCTGCAAGACTTGTTCTCTCGCCAACATACTCCTTAACCTTGGAGGATCGGGAAGTACTTCCACTTTGGAAGGAATCTCCCATATATAGTAGCATTATGATTGATGACTTTGACATGTTGTATATCAAAGGATGGAACTATGAGATGACAGGAGCCTTGTCACAAAGGCCAATAATGTTGTCACTTGGGAGCTTGGGTTTGTTGATGGAGTGTTCCCAAGATCACTTCACAGATGATGTACTTTATGAACAAGTAGGAGATGAGAGTGATGGAGTAGTGGATGGAGACATCTATTACCATGATATGATCTTCTTGACTTGGATTCCCAAGTATAAGGAGAATGCTTTGCATGCAACATATGGTTCATTCCTTTCCATGGATATATGCCATACCACTATGGAGGACTCATTCTTGGACCTTGTTACCAGTTTACTCTCAATACATGGTAAGAAATATGTTTTTTGCATTTATTGATTATCTAACACAGTATTTGCATTCTCTTACCATCTCTATACATTGCATTGCTCCACAAGAGGGCAAGCCTCTATTTAGGCTTCATGGTCATTTTTGGACCAACATCTATGATGGAGATAGCCATTTCTTGTATGGCTTTGGGCAAGAGTTGTACTATTTAATGTATGCTCAGTTTATACACAATTCCATTTACTATTTACTAGTAGATGAGATGACATGCACAACTAGCAAATTGTTTGAAGACAACTTGCCATATCATATTCTGAAACTGCAGTTGGTAAAACTGCGCTGTGACTACTTGGGAGACTGTTGGTACTTTCAAACACTATGTAAAACCTTCAATACCTCTCTCATTTGGATTCCATATGATGATAATGTCATATTAATTTTGCATGGAATTATCTGGGCAAGAACCAACGAGTGGGACATTGAGGATCCTATTGCCTTTTTGCTTCATGAAGGCAACATTATTGCAGCCCATATTCAACAGCAGATCTACACTTATCATAAGTGGAGAGAGAGACAATGTGGGATGGAAAATTTGATCCATCATGTTCAATTATTCATCCCACCTTCTTTGCAGGAGCCTAAGGTGGAGGAGATGTTTCATGAGTTGCCATGTTGGAGGGTGACTCACTTTTGTGGATGATAGCTTGGGAATGGAAGCTTCACAGGGGAATGATGGTTCCCAATATATCTCAGATTACATGCCTCAATAAGGCCTCTATACAAAATATAGTTTCCCCCATGGATATCCCACTTGTTCATGATGAGATCCATTTGGAGTTTTCACCAAAGGCATACTTATACACTTGGGAGGAGTAGCTTGAGGACATATTGATGAGAGAGCATCTTGTTCATTGGAGGAACTTATCATATGAGGATGCCACAGGAGGAAGAGGAGAGGCTTCACTTCTATCCTTGCAGTTTCTTGAGGACAAGCAACATTTGGGGAGGGGAGGTCTGTAATATTCCTAAATTAGCACACAAATAATTGGAATATTAAATTTTTATTTTGCTCTTAGATAGAGGAATAAGAGGGTATGAAGACTCATAAATCTCCTTAGTAGGAATAAAAGACACTCCTAGTGTGAATGGAGGTCATATAAAAGTTGTATTGAAGACCCCTATGTGTGAAAAGGGGCTAGAGCATGTTGAATAGGTCAACTTTGACCAAATCAAACATCGCTGTTATGGAGGAGTGGCATTAATGGTGGGACAACACAGTTTTGGAGGGAGATTGATTGCATGATGGTGGAAACCCTAATGAGTGGGACCCAGTGTGACAAGGCTCACTTTGTTTATAAGGAAGAGGATGGCAGCCATATGGGTTTTATGTTATGATTATTATTTTGATATGTCTCTTTAGACTTTGTTTCTCTCTTCATCTGTTTAGCTAAGATTGTAGTTTTGTTTAGCACAGGGTGTTCCCAATAGGGAATCCCACCTCTTTCCTTGAGAGGCCTCTTGGAAGATTATTTTTCTATCATTTCCACACATCCTTCATTCTGGCCAAGCTTCAGTTTTCAGATACAGCACAGTGTCTGTTCAGATATGAGTTGTGTTATAGGGTGTTGCAGTGGAGGGTTGAGAAACCCACTTTCTGAGCTAGTTTTGCAGTGGAGGAAGGATTACTTCCATTGGGAGATCAACAAGGGAGGTTCTTGAGCATATTTCAGATCTTTGGCATCAGGCCAAGCTATCACATCTAGTGACAACGCAGTTTCAGCTGGGAATTGTGTTATTTTGGAGGGCAGTTTTAGTGGAGGATCTATTGGCTCTTTTAGAGTGTTTTCTTTTAGGTGAAGGGTTCGGCCTTTCATTGGAGGATAAATTTGGAGAAGATCTACATCAGATCCATATTATTTTAGCCTTCTATTTCAGGGGCTTCAGTTGCAGTGATTCTTCAGCCCTAGGGATGTAGATCACCATTTGTATTTGAGTGTGTTTCCAGAAACCCTTCTCGGGTTCTCTTGGAAAGGTGTCTAGGAGGCTAGATCTTCACTCCTAGCATTATTTGAGCTATATAACAGTAGATCTATAGTTTATGCCCTAAAACCATGTTGTCTTAGCTCAAGGCATTTGTATGGCAGCTATTTCTCATGTATTAACATATTTTTCTTATGGAGGCTTTTTTTGTATTGCTTGAGTGAATTGATCCTCAAGATCTTGTGCCTATTATTTGTTGATATGTTTAATAAGATGGTTGTACATTTGTCTCATATCATGGTGTGTTGATTTATTCACTATTCTTTCCATTGTTTTGTTCATGTATTGTTGCTTCCCCATTTGGGAATATTACAGTTTCACAAAGATATTTTATTTAAAGACTGGGAAGTGCAGTTAAGACAAGCAGAGAAGGAAACATCAAATGTAGAAAATCTAACCATTGAGATCATCGAGGTTGTTAATGGACAACTTCTAAATGTTGAACTTATCAAATAATATTCAGTCGAACTTGTTAGGGTCCTGTGATTTAGCAGATTAGTGGACCAAATGAACAGGGTAACATGCAACTAGTCTTTGGAGTCCTAGGACCTAGCCTTCCTGTACTTAGAGAGGGCTCTCTCTATTGTATGCAAAGGATGTGAAATTTTTGCTATTAGGGTTTGATTTTAGGCTAGTTGTTAAGTGTAGGATTTGTTGTTTGTTTGGTTGGGTAAGATGATCAAGTAGAATAGGTGGAGTGAGAGGTCTACAAATCATTGGGCTATGGATTCAATGAAAGTAATGGATATCTCAACTATGAAACAAGATGCATAATAGGGCAAATCTAGCTTGGTTAATTGGATCCTTAAGGTATGTGTGAAGTGGAATGAAAAATAAGCTGGTGAAAAAAGCAGGTATCTAACAGTAGTAAAGAATACTTAAAAAAATACCTTTTAAACAAGATGTCTCAAATACATGATCAACATAAGAACATAATCATAAGGTAGGGCAAACCAATATCTCTTAGATTATACTTTAAGAAAACAAGCATTCAAGATGAAAAATTCAGTAAACCATAGAAAGCAAGAAACATATCTAACTCTTAGTGATTTCACCTTCAAGATTTAGAAAACATTCAAGATAAAAAATAACTTTAATCAATGAAGAGGGAACGCCTAAACATAAATGATCAAGCTACAAAGAACTTTAAGGAAAATTCTCAAGCATGGGCAAAGGGCATGATCAAAACATGGCCTCTTTGGCTAAACCTAACAAGTAATACTTCAAAGAGAGATTCCAAAACAGAGTTTAAATAGCATCAAATAGGCGGGTGTAACCATAAAACATATTTGAAACTATAGTATTTAACCATTCATAGAATAAACAAGCATAGGAAGTCTAAGGAGCAAGTAATAATTCCTTAAACAAACCTGGCAGAGGAAAACACAAAGACAATAGAAACAGGAAGGACTAAGGTGCCTCAACGAACATTTATTAACCTATACTCTTATGTTCTACTGCAGCATAGAAGGATGGAAACATAATGAAAACATGAGAAAATAATAACATAACAGAGAAGCACTTCACCAATAACCAAGTTCAGGGATCCTGCAAGCAATCCTCCTTCATCATTCATCAAGACAAGGCATTCAGAAACTCCACAAAACCAATTTCTTCTTCAAGCTCAAGAAAACCATGTATTTCTCTCAAAACTCATCAAATGCCAAAATTTACAATGAAAGCCCTCATGCTCAATTTAACTCAAAAAAGGAGGGCAAAAACCCTAGATAGGGTTGGAAAATGTCAAAACCACTCATAAATGCCCAAGAGACCATGCAATGCCCAAGGCACAAAATATCCTATGAAATAAATGCCAAAATAAATTCTAGTGCCTAATTCTAGATTGAATTGCCTTAAATGGCACTAAAGTATGATTTTGCAATAAATGAGTGTGTTTTGTTGACTTTTGGCCAAAAACACACTACACAGTCCATTTGCGTAGCGCTACCTGAAGCAGAAAATAGGTACTTTTGAAACCAAATTTTGGACCCCTTCTCAATGTCGGATTTTTCTCTGTGATGGCCCGTTGGAAAGCCAGACGAGTCTTCTTTCCAAAAATACTCTTGGTTTTCTTATCCATCCTCTGTAACCTATCAAAAATTTCAAAATACCAACACTGCTCTGTGCGCAATGCCAAACCTAAAAAGGAGGCAGAATGGTGAAAATTTAGGTATTTTTTGACCTTTTGAGGGGTCAAAACTACTCCAATTGCTTTGAAGGTTTGTGAGAAAAGTGTAATAGTGATCAGAAATCCGAAAATCCTAAGTTTTCCCTTTGAGGATGCTCTAAGGATTAGCGTAGAGCCAGTGGCACTGCGCTAATAGGCCTTCAAAATCACAAAAAACAAAAAGTTATCCAAATTCCCTCAAAATTTGTGGAGGTCTCCTTCAAGGGGTTTGGGAGACATGTTGGGAAGGTGATGCCAAAAATCCAAGGTTTTCATGACCTTTTGCTTCCTTGAGTGTTTGGATTTTGACTTGGGCCTTCTTCAGTTTGGCTCTTGCAATTTGGTTTCTCCGGGCATAATGTTTTGTCATCCTTCTTTGGAGGTCAAGACTCTTGTTGGCCTTCTCTAATTTAGCCTCCAGGTGTATGTTGGCTCTTTCCAACCAAGGGTCCCGATTCTGTGCTATCTCCATGACCAAAATCCGATCAAGGGGAAGTTGTTCTGCTAGGGCTTCTTCTTGTTCTTTTTGTTTTGCTAATGCCTTCTTCAATCCCATGGTTTTAGGCCTCCTCCTAGATTTACCTTCCTCATCCTCACTCCCTTCATAAGTGCTCATGAACTCTTCTAGTTTCACTTGTGCCTTTTGGGCTCCTTTTTGGGCTTTAATGACTCTAGCTTCATAGATAGCAATTCGTGCTCCTAACTGCCTGTTTTCCAAGTCAAGGGCATCATTCACACTTTGGGCTCTATCCAGATTGGCTTGAAGGTCTTCAATGAGTGCATTTTTGGTTTGGATGAGTAAGTTTGAGATTCTTGCCTCCTCTTCCTCATCATTGTCCACCTGAATGATTTCAAAGTCACTTTCTACCTCATGATCCTCTTCTTCTTCTTCTTCTTTTTGTTTGCCCTTGTTTAGTGGCTAAGCTGAAGTAGATGGCATAGTCCCTTGCCTCTTGGAGGCAGAAAACACTAGCCTTGGACCTCTTTGATATGTGAGTGAAAGAGGTGGGATTTTGGTCTTTCTAGTATCTCTACCATGGCTATGATCATCATTTAGACTATGAGCCTCTTCCCCTTTTTCACTGTCACCATGACTAGGACTGCTTTCATCTTTTTTTTCTGCCATGTCATCATTTTCTTTGTCACTAAAGGGCTGATTTTTGTTATGAATATCATGACTGTCATGACTATTTCCTTCTTTTTTGTCCTTCTCATCACTAAGGCTGGCTTCATTTTGGTCACTGCTGCCTTCAAATTCCGCATCTTCCTCGCTGTTTTTATCTTTATCATTTTCATCCTCTTGATTCTATGTCTTTGCCTCATTATTTTCCTCTTTATTCTCTGCCTCTGTATCCTCTATTTCATTGCTAATATCCCCTCCATCAATGCTCATTTCATTTTGATTGTCCAGCTCTTCATCTTCCTCACCATCCTCTTGCATATTGTCACTATTTTGCTCACTGTCATATTCACTGTATTTCTCTTCATTCTCTATTTCTTCCCCTTCTTCAATTTCATCATTTCCTTCTCCCTCTTCCTCATCAATTTCTTTCTCTGCCTCATTGTCAGCATTATGCTCATCTTCTTGATTTAGCCCATCATCCTCCTCCTCCTCATTGTGTTCATCATTATTACCCTCATTTTCATTACTTTGCTCATCATTTCCACTCTTATCCTCTTCATTTGATGTATCAAGAGAAGGAGAAGAAGGAAGGTTTCCTTGAGGTGAGGGCACTTGTGTATATGAGGAGGGAAAGTTTGGTTGATGAGGAGCTTGTGGGCTTGTGAAGACTGCATGGGCTATGAACACATCCCAAGGTATACCCTGATGTTCCAACTGATGTAATACCACAATCTTGATCAAGGAATGGTGAAATACACTTTGTATTTTTTGGGAAGGACTCCTTCTCCGGAAAACAGAAGACATTTTGTCCATACTTCTATAGAGGTAGTTTGGAAATTTGAGCATCTTAACCCTTGTGAAATGAATGAGGAGTCTAAGATTGTAGGAATAAATATTGGAGTACCTGCCCTCATAGGTGAAGTACTTCATGATAACTTTTATCAAGGGTGAAAATCTCTGTTTGAGGTGTGAGAAGGGAAAAACAGACTTGTTGCCTTGTTTGTACCTAGTCTTGATAAATGGCTCATAATAATCCTTGTCCAATTTGGCCTTCTTAAACCATTTTTCACCAACACCAGGGATACCTGTAGCATCAGAGATGGTATCTGCTGATAGTTCAAAATCCACCCCTGCAAGTTTCACCTATTTGTTGTGGAGGTTGAGGAAAAAAAACCTTGTAATCTCTGGGTGGTGTTGTACTAGTTTGACCTTCTCACAGAATTGAAAAAATCTCATATTCTAGAAACATGAGAGGATCATGGGAGATGAGGTGATAGCCACTGTGCTCTGGGGTTCGACTCTGTTCACTTTTCCACCCTGGTGGTTTGTTCTCATAGGCCCTTGACCCCTTTCACTGTTGCTATTGTCTTCAGCTCCTGACATGGTGATAGGAGATGCTGGTTGAAAAACTAGGGTTTGGAGGAGCAATATGAAGATGGTGGTGAAGTAAAATTCTTGTGAATGAGTGATGTGGAGGCTAGGTTAAAGACTGGGTTTTTTTGGAGATTAAGATGGTTTACCTTGAATCATGAACTATGACCACACTAATTTACCCTCCCTTAAATGACACTCAATTTTTTCAAGGAGGTCAAAAACAAAGGTATAACATGAATTTGAGACCTAGGGTTTAATTACTTCATAGCCATCAAATTATGAAAATTTCTTGTAGGTCAAGGAAGAGAGGCTACCTACCATCTCTTAGCTCCTCTGCATGCCTTGAAGGCAAATTTGATGATGAATTTGAGACTTAGGGCAAGTTTCTCCTTTGTTTGATGGCCTTCTGCATTAGCGCAGTGCCCTGCCTGAGTAGTCGGGTTGGCCTATTAGCGCAGCTCCGGCAATCATGCTCGTGGGTTAGCGCAACGCTGGGCGTTCAGTAGGGTTGCCGGGTCCCTGGGCATGTTGGGCATGTATTTCTGCAGCGCCATAGATTTGCGTAGCGACACCTTGGATTAGCGCAGTGCAGTGTAACTTTGAACGCAAAAATGCTTGATTTGCGCAGCGCCAGGCTTGGTAAGTGCTACGCCAGTAGCCCTTGCCCTAAAATCGACCAAAAAACTCTGTTTTTCTTCTGAAAACCTTCTCTTCTCTTTTTAATGAAAAAATGAGATGGAAAAAGACTGAGAGGGCCTTTTATACCCTTTGAGAAATGAATCAAACTTATAAAACCCACTTTGCTATGTTTGCCTTTTGTTATTTTATAATTTTCATTGATATCTCTTTAGCCTTTTTTGCAGGTGATGTGGAACTTGTCAAAGTGATTTTTCTTTGGTGAGGGTGTGCTGAAAGGATGAAGAGGTCCTTTTTTCATCTTTGAAGGTCTGGGAACTGTCCAAACTATCTCTTTTTGCACTGATAAACTGAAACCATTGTTTTTACCCTTTTTTGGCATGCTTGAGTGTAAGTGACCTGAAACATGTTTTTTGACCTTTGTGCTAATTGACAGTGATATGTCCCTTTGGAAAAGATTTGTAAATCATGCCTACTATGTTCTCCCGTGGCCACTTCTGATTTGCTGTAGGTGCCATGACACATTTTTTTAGTCTCCTTTGTCATCTTTGGATTTTGACAATCTCAGTCACTCAACAGCAAGCTCATGCTCAAATTTATTTTTCCATTTTGACACTTAACCTGATGATTTCCTTACTTTGACCATTTTGAGGGCAAGTGACAGTAACTGAAGGTTTGATTTTTCCCATATGGATACCCTTTTTATTCCTTCTCCCTTTGGTGTAGTGAAGCACTTTTTCCTTGACAAACCCTAAAAGCCACCTTCAAAGGCTTTTTGAAAACCTCTTGCTATTATGATGGAGGCCCATCATCCTCATTTCACCTGTTTTGCCTACCTTTTCAAACTTTAGGTTTTAGGGATGTTAGAGACAATTAATTAGTGTTGTCTTCTAAGTTCTCTATAGCCCTTTCAAGTTCATTCATTTCTGATCAGTTCACCTCAACTTTTTCCCTTTTTCATTTATAATTTCTAAAAATCTTCAATGTGTGCTTGGTTGTGTTGTTGTGCCTTTGTCCTTGTGGTCTTTTCACTGGTTCCTTGCTTGGCAACACTGTTTTGCTAATCAGTCCCAAAACCCTGATTCTATTTGTACACAGACCTTTTGCCTATTTCTTTGTTATGGTTGTCCTTAATGATGGCTTAGCCTCTTACCTTACCTATTTTCTGCTAATGGCCATCTCAATCACTCCTACAGAAATGTTTAAGATGGGCAGTTGTCTTTTGCAGAAGTTGTGCTTTGACCAAGGAGGCATTCCTTGAAATATTTTCTGATTCATTTGGACAATCATGTGTTGTACTTCTTCCTCTTTGATTGTAGCCTCTTGGCATAGGAAAAACAAATATTTAGAGCACCAAAACAATCCTATGACCTGTGAAACCCTAGGTGACCTAGTGGGAGGCTTTTTGGACTTGGCCTTTGGCTGAAAACTTGACTTAGGGTTTTTAGGTGTAAAATAGATTTTTTACAGACTTTATGCATTGCAGATCAAAAACTATTGATTTTGATTTATCTAAAGAGCCTAGAAAGGTGGTTTTGAGACCATCAATGCTTGATGTATCTAGGAAACACAAGAGTGAGTAGGTTGGATGGTGATCATAGGTGTCAGGTGGGGGAAAATAGGCAAGCCAAAATAGAGTGCTAAGGTCAGGGGTGACAAAATATAGACAAAATGAGAGGTATGGGTCCATGATGGGTATTCTGGGAGTGGTGAGCTAGCCTTGACATGATAGGATGGTAAGATAGTGAAAATTTTATCCTAAGGATAATGAAGGCAGTGAGATTTCTAGAACTCACAATATTCTTGAATTTTGTTTATAGATATCTAGGATAAACAATTATTCATCTATGAAAAGAAAAAATTACTGATGACTAACAGTGGTTCCACTTGGGGAGGGCAACTCCTTTTCAGGAGGTGTCCAGAACATCGGATCTCTGGTTTTATGAAGACCAGTGCCTTATCCATTGGGAAGATTTTTACTTCTTCTCATTTGCTAATGATTTTTTGAAGTTGTGATCTCAATAACCTGAAAAACATGATTAACTCAGCTTCATCTCTACCTACCCAGCCTACTTGCGTAACATTTTTTCTTCCTGGGATGCACTTGAACTGGCAAACCCTTGAAATTTTCTTCTTTTGAAAGAAAAACGAACTATCTACTTCTACTCTTATCACTACCAAGAGTCCAAATTATGCTAATGAACTCTTTTTATTCTCTACCTAGTCTAACTGACTGTCAAGATGAGGATGTATGACAGACTTCATTCTTTAAGCTATTGACATGAAATTAAAAACATGGTTTAAATCAGGATTAGGCAATCTGACTTACCATGAGTTGTGGCATTAGGACAAGCTGCACACAAATATTATTTTTGTACAAACAAAATTAGAAAAATAAGGGCTGTGATTTATCATTTGGCATGCATCCCCATCTTTCTCTTTGGTTCAGTTTTGAGCATGTGGAACTAGTATCTTTCATTATTAATATACTCTTTTTGACAAGTCAAGTTTGAATGATTTGACAAGATCTCTTTCACTAACTTATCAGCAATAAATTGAAAACATGTTCAACCATTATTAGGCTAGATGACTGAACAAGAATTTTTGGCACAAGTAGTGGCATTTAGTCTTGCACACTTTCAATACTACTATTTTTTGGGTATGGGGTTGTACCTCTTTTCAAATCTGCCCTCTTTTTCCTTCCCATTTTTATGTTTTTGTGTTTTTTCTAATTTTTCTCATGCAATGTTTATGTACAATGAATTAAAATTTTAATCTAGGGGTTTTTTCAGCAATGGTACTTGAGCATCCTATCCTTAAAAGGATCTCCTAACATTATTTGTCCATTCAACTCTTGTAAACAGAAATCATAGTTACCTCCATTTGAGGGCATGGTGTAAGGATTCTTCCAAAAAATTTCAAACATGTCGTGTTGTCCTTGGTATTTCCTCTTTGAGTCTTTCTTCCAAAACTTATTTCTGTGAAAGATCATCCTTAGGTGGAAAGGGTACTCTTTATCAGCTTCAAAAAAGATGATGTCATCATCTATGTATATCATACTGAAGAAGTTGAAAACAGGGGCCATGTCTCTTTGGAAGGTATCTTAAGCACTACTTAACCCAGGAAGCATTAGGTGAAACATGGAGTTGCTCCAAGGAACTTTGAAAATGGCTTTATGCTAATTGATCGGAAGAGGTATCATCTAATGATAACCTGAAACACTATCATGTAAAGACATCTTGTTAGAAATTCCTACCCTTTGGATAGGATGATTTATTTTGGGGAAAGTGTATTTGTACTTCATGAAGGTTTTGTCTAGGTACCTAATGTCTATACACAGTCTCCATCCTTTTGCTTTCTTTGTTAGTGACACAACTTGCCCAAGGGTTTCATGGTCTTTCTTGGAAGGAGAACTTTTTTTAATAATGTTTGTGTCACAAGGCTTTAAGCTTTCGTAATATACAAGCATCTTGAAACTTCTTGCATAGCCTTATGTATTTCAGTTTTGTGTGTAATGATAGAGTTTTGGATAACTTAATCATTTTGGGTCTTTCTAGGCTGCCCACATTATACTCCTCTATATCAGTTTCATTAGATACTCCTTTAGGGTCCATAGCAACATTTGTGAGAGTCAACAACTCTTCCGAAGGGACAAAAACTCTTTGATGATGAGGTGTCTACGTAAGGCAAAAACATAAGACTCTTTTGATCCAGATTCGCAAATATTTTTGTTAGGTGAGAGTATTTCAGCACTTCTGGATTGGAAAAAGGGGAGAGTTCTGTTTTTGAGGTTTTTCCTTTATTTGAGAAACCTGATTTAGATTCTAAACTGAATTTTGGCTTTGAAATTTCATTTTTATTTTACAGAAAGTCAAGTTCAGTTTTATCATCATGTGGTCGTTCAGGGTTGTTATAGTTTTGACTGTTGAGTTCCTCATGCAGAGATTGGTTTGACTATTGTAGTGTGTCTAGATCTGTCTCAACTTCACTTACCTTCTCATTAATGTGCTTTTCATTACATAAGATGAAAGAATCAAGATTTGAGTGAATGGAATAGACAGGGGTGTTGTTGGGCCTATCTAGGCCACTTACCATATACTTCATGTGGGACTCCCGGTATAGCCTCCTAGTTTGGCTGAAAACAGGGATGCTAGCATATGACATTCAAGTTGGAGGTTCCCTTGAAGCTTGGCTCCCCAAGATCTGGATAAAATAATTCCATACTTAGGGGGAATGTCAGCAACAAATATGTCCATGACTAGGTTCTTAGCAGTTATTTGTGCCAGATTGACACAAAGATCCTTGATTAGGCCCAAACACTTGACTCTACTTGAATCGAATGAGTAAAAGTCTTTGCAAGGTTTAGTAATCTCTAGGCCTAATCTCTCCATCACAAATTTATGCATGAGGTTGTGAGAAGCACCGAAGTGTATCATGGTATTGTGCAAGATTTTTTCATGTATATTTAAGCTAACATAGAAAGGGAGAATGGCTCCTTCTTGATATTTTCCTTCTACTTCAATACCAAACAACAACTCTGGTTTATCATCTGTCAAGTTTAAAGTATCAGTATCATTGCCTATGTTTAAAACCCTCAAAACCTGGGACCTATACACTTCTTGAGTAACCTGTTCAGTGAGAGGTATGATTATCTTAATTTTGGCAATCTATCCCTTGAAGCTGAAGGGTATTTGTGTTTTGGGCATATTTACATCAGTTTTATCAGCCATGTCGAACTTTTCTACATTTTTACTTTGTTGATTCTGATTTGGGGCTTTAGACAGAATAGTTTTCTCATGGCCACTAGTGGAGGCACTAGGGAAGCTTGTGTCACTACTTGGTTGGCTAATTTTTTGTTTGTTTGGATCATTTTTCTTAGCCATAGTGTTGACATTCTCTGCTATCTTCTTAGGAGTGTTTTCAGGTGCTTTCCTAACAACAATTTCTATTTGGTTTTTCTTGGGGGGATCTTGGTTCTTTTTACTCCGAAGGTCATATTGCCTATGGACCTCCATTATGGCATTTTCAAATCCCAACATGTAGTCTTCTAAATACCCATAGTTAGTTTCAGTTTGATCTGGGGAAAAGAACTCTTGTTCTTCTTTTGTGAGAAAAACATCGTCTTCATTGTCAGAGCCAATCACATTTACATGGTCTTCTTCTGGCTCCATAATTTCTCCTTCTACTTCATCTACACAGTTTTTTTGAAAGGGAGGTCTGATTTGTTGGTCATTTTCCCTTTGTTTGATTTGAGGAGTGTCTCTTTTGAATTTTTGAGCTCTATTTCTGTTTTGGGGATTTGCTTGGTTCTCCCTAGGCGGTTCCCTTACATTCAAGTTTATCCTCTCTATCATTCTTTCCATTGTTCTCATTAGGTTGTCCATTTTTGCATTGGATGAGGAGGTAGAGGCTATGGTTTCATCTTTGTAAGTGACTATTTTTTCTGACCTTATCCTAACTCTCTTTTCAATCAAGTTGAGCTCTACACTAATAGCTTCCTTTTTCATCTCTTCTAAAGTTGTGGGGTCCCTCTCTCTCAATTGGAATGTCATGTCTGGATCAAAGCTTAAGGAAATTTCACTAGTGCTAGGCCTTGTGGGGGTTTCATATGAGGTGGGAGGGAATTATAGAAACTGTTAAACCTGGTGCAATAATCTTGTACACTTTCCCTCACATTCCTCTTAAGATTGTTATATTCAGAAAGGATTTGGAGGGGTTTTTTCTTGATTTCCCACTTGTTTATGAAAGTTTGGTAGAGGGAAGGGAGATTATGTATGGTGTTAGGAGTTAATTCTTTGAACCATTTTTTGGCTTCTCCTCCTAAGCTTTGTGCAAATATCCTCATTTTAATGGTTTCTTCTTCCAACTCCATATAGTCAAAGGCATCATTTATTTTATCTACATGTTGTTGGGCAGTGGTTGAGTCAGTTCCTATGAAATGAGGGATATTGGATTGATAGTCATTTGGTAAAGGCACTAGAGGTTGAGGTAAAACTAGGGGTGCATACCAAGCTGCCATGATGGGAGCTAATGGCGGTTTTACAAGAGGAGGGTTTGTGAGAGGAGGTATAGGATGAAGTGGAGTGGTTTGCACCGTGGTTGTATGGATTGGTGTGGTGGAAGTACTTGGACCAGAAAATTGATTTTGAGTAGATTTCGTATGGAAAGAGATAAAGTGAAGGAGAAGTTGAAAGTCAGGTGGGGTGGAAGGAGAGGCTTTTCTACTAGAACTATGTTGCAAATCTATGGGCTCAAGGTCAGTCTGGTCAATATCAGTTTGTGACTTGGTTCTGAAAAGGTTCTTTGTATGGTGCAAGTCAAACTGAGGATCTTGCAAGGTTGTAAGATGTTCACGGACAGAGCTTGCTCTATGAATGGTCCTAACAATAGTTAAGTTTCCAGATCTAGAAGTTTACCACAAAATATTTTTTGGGTTATCAACTATGGTGGGAGGGTTTGGGTTCAGGTGAGATCTGGTACTAATCCTTTGTGAAGCAAGATTTCAAAATCATAATTTAGAGTGGCTGAAAGTTTTAGGACTGTTTTTGGAAGGCTGATCTCTCTTAGTGTTTGCTAAACTCTCACAGTGTAGAACTAGGCTTCTAAACTTCTCAGGGCTGATTTGATACAATCCCAGGGAGTCTAAATGAGAACTTGTGAAGAAATAGGCCTACTAGAGGCTAGTGGAGTCGCCAGGTGGATATTTTTTGTTGTTTTAAGGATATATGTTTATGGTCCATCACCAATAACTAATAAAAAACCAATCTAGGGATGTTCTGGGGTTTTATGAGTTCTTTTATGTAGCCCTCAGGTTTGTATGAGTGTCTTCTAATTGTGTCATCATTTTGCTAGGATGGTGAAACAAGAAAAGTCGAATCTTGGCTATCAGCTGATTTTCTAAGCTTAACTGAGGGTTTAAAATATTTTATAAGAGTTTTTTAGGCTACTATGTACTCAGTCCCACCGTGATCGCCAGAATGTTAGGGTCCCATGATTTAGCAGATTGGTAGACAAAATGCACAGGGTAACATGAAACCAGTTTTTGGAGTCTTAGGACCTAGCCTTCCTGGACTCAAAGAGGGCTCTCTCTATTGTATGCAAAGGATGTGAACTTTTTTCTATTAGGGTTTGATTTTAGGCTAGTTGTTAAGTGTAGGGTTTGATGTTTGTTTGTTTGGGTAAGATGGTCAAGTAAAATAGGTGGAGTGAGAGGTATACAAATCATTGGGATATGGAGTCAATGAAAGTCATGGATATATCAACTATGAAACAAGATGCATAATAGGGCAAATCTAGCTTGGTTAACTGGATCCTTAAGGTATGTGTCAAGTGGAATGAACAATAAGTTGGTGAACAAAGTAGGTATCTAAGGGTAGTAAACAATCCTTAACAAATACATTTTAAACAAGATGCCTCAAATACATGATCAACATAAGAACATAATCATAAGGCAGGGCAAACCAATAGCTCTTAGATTATACTTTAAGCAAACACGCATTCAATATGAACAATTCAGTGAACCATAGAAAGAAAGAAACATATCTAACTCTTAGTGATTTCACCTTCAAGATTTAGAAAACATTCAAGATAAAAAATAACTTTAATCAATGAAGAGGGAACGCCTAAACATCAATGATCAAGATACAAATAAATTTAAGGAAACTTCTCAAGCATGGGAAAAGTGCATGATCAAAACATGGCCTCTTTGGCTAAACCTAACAAGTAATACTTCAAATAGAGATTCCAAAACAGAGTTTAAATAACATCAAATAGGCAAGGGTAACCATAAAACATATTTAAAACTATTGTATTTAACCATTCATGGAATAAACAAGCATATGAGGTCTAAGGAGCAACTAAGAATTCCTTAAACAAACCTAGTAGAGGAAAACACAAAGACAATAGAAACAGGAAGGACTAAGGTGCCTCAAAGAATATTTCTTAATCTATACTCTTCTGTTATATTGTAGCATAGAAGGATGGAAACATAATGAAAACATGAGAAAATAATAACATAAGAGAGAAGCACTTCACCAATAACCAAGCTCAGGGATCCTGAAAGCTATCCTCCTTCATCATTCATCAAGACAAGGCATTCAGAAACTCCACAAAACCAATTTCTTCTTCAAGCTCAAGAAAACCATGTATTGCTCTCAAAACTCATCAAATGCCAACATTTACAATGAAAGCCCTCATTCTCTATTTAACTCAGCAAAGGAGAGAAAAAACCCTAGATAGGGTTGGAAAATGTCAAAATCACTCATAAATGTCATAAATGCCAAGAGACCATGCAAGGCCCAAGGCACAAAATATACTATGAAATAAATGCCAAAAGAACTTCCAGCACCTAATTCTAGAGTGATTTGCCTTAAAAAACACTAAAATATGAATTTTCAATAAATGAGTGTGTTTTGATGACTTTTGGCCAAAAACACACTACATAGTCCATTTGCGCAGTGCCACCTCAGGCAGAAAATAGGTACTGTTTCAACCAAGTTTTTGACCCCTTCTCGATGTCGGATTTTTATTTGTGATGGCCTGTTGGAAAGCCTGAAGAGTCTACTTTCCAAAAATACTCTTGGTTTTCTGATAAAACCTCTGTAACCGGTCCAAAATGTTAAAATACCAACACTTCTCTATGCGCAGCGCCAGGCCTGAAAAGGAGGCAGAATGGTGAAAATTTAGATGTTTTTTGACCTTTTGAGGGGTCAAAACTGCTCCAATTTCTCTGAAATTTTGTGAGAAAAGTGTACTAGTGATGAGAAATCCAAAATGTTGAGTTTTCCCTTTGAGGCTGCTCCAGGGATTAGCGTGGCACCAGTGGCGTTGTACTAGGCCTTCAAAATAACAAAAAACAAAAAGTTATCCAAATTCCCTCAAAATTTGTGGAGGACTCCTTCAAGGGGTTTGGGAGACCTATTGAGAAGCTAATGCCAAAAATCCAAGGTTTTCATGACATTTTTCTTCATTTAGGGTTTTGATTTTGGCTTGGGCCTTCTTTAGTTTAGCTCTTGCAATTTGGTTTCTCTGGGCATAATGTTTAGTCATCCTTCTTTGGAGGTCAAGACTCTTGTTGGCCTTCTCTAATTTAGCCTCCAGGTGTATTTTGGCTCTTTCCAACAAAGGCTCTTGATTCTGTGCTAGCTCCATGGCCAAAAGTTGATCAAGGGGAAGTTGTTCTGCTAGGGCTACATCTTGTTCTTTTTTTTTTCCTAATTCCTTCTTTAATCCCATGGTTCTAAGCCTCCTCCTAGATTTACCTTCCTCATCCTCACTCTCTTCATAAGTTCCCATGAACTCTTCTAGTTGCACTTGTGAATTTTGGGCTTCTTTCTGGGCTTTAATGGCTCTAGCTTCATAGATAGAAATTCATGCTCCTAGCTGCCTGTTTTTCAAGTCAAGGGCATCATTCACACTTTGGGCTCTATCCAGATTGGCTTGAAGGTCTTCAATGAGTGCATTTTTGTTTTGGATGAGTAAGTTTGAGATTATTTCCTCCTCTTCCTCATCATTTTCCACCTGAATTATTTCAAAGTCCCTTTCTACCTCATGATCCTATCCTTCTTCTTCTTCTTTTTTTCCCTTGTCTAGTGGTTGAGCTGAAGTAGATGGCATAGTCCCTTTCCTCTTGGAGGCAAAAAGCACTAGCCTTGGACCTCTTTAATATGTGAGTGAAAGAGGTTGGATTGTGGTCTTGCTAGTATCTCTGACATGTCTGTAATCATCATTTAGACTATGAGCCTCTTCCCCCTTTTCATTGTCACCATGACTAGGACTGCTTTCATCATTGTTTTCTGCCATGTCATCATTTTATTTGTCACTGAAGGGCTGATTTTTGTTATGACAGTCATGACAGCTGTCATGAATATCATGAATATTTCCTTCTTTGTTGTCCTTCTCATTACTAAGGCTGGCTTCATTTTGGTCGATGTTGCCTTCAAATTCTGCATCTTCCTCACTGTTTTTATCTTTATCATTTTCATCCTCTTCATTCTCTGTCTTTGACTCATTATTTTCCTCTTTATTCTCTGCCTCTATATCCTTTGTTTCATTTCTGATATGCCCTCTATCAATGCTCATTTCATTTTTACTGTCCAACTCTTCATCTTCCTCACCATCCTTTTACATATTGTCACTGTTTTTCTCACTGTCATATTCACTGTCTTTCTCTTCATTCTCTGTTTCTGCCCCTTCTTCACTTTCATCATTTCCTTATCCCTCTTCCTGATCAATTTTTGTCTCTGCCTCATTGTCAACATTTTACTCATATTATTGATTTAGCCCATCATCATCATCCTCCTCATTGTGGTCATCATTATTACCCTCACTGTCATTACTTTTCTCAACATTGCCACTCTTATCCTCTTAATTTGATGTATCAAGAGAAGGAGAAGAAGGAAGTTTTCCCTGAGGTGAGGGCACTTGTGTAGATGAGGAGGGAAAGTTTGGTTGATGAGGATGCTATGGGCTTGTGAAGACTACATGGGCTATGAACACATCCCAAGGTATACCCTACTATTCCAACTGATGTAATACCACCATCTTGATCAAGGAATGGTGAAATACACTTTACATTTGTTGGGAAGGACTCCTTCTCCAGACAATAGAAGACATTTTGTCCATACTTCTCTGGAGGTAGTAGGGCAAGTTGAGCATCTTAACCCTTGTGAAATTCATGAGTCTAAGATGGTAGGAATAAAGCTTGGAGTACCTCTCCTCACAGGTGAAGTACTTCATGATAACTTTCATCAAGGGTGAAAATCTTTGTTTGAGGTGTGAGAAGGGAAAAAAATACTTGTTTCCTTCTCTGTACCTAGTCTTGATAAATGGCTCATAATAATCCTTGTCCAATTTGGCCTTCTTAAACCATTTTTCACCAACAGCGGGGATACCTGTAGCATCAAAGATGGTATCTGCTGATAGTTCAAAATCCACCCTTGCAAGATTCACCTGTTTGTTGTGGAGGTTGAGGACAAACAACCTTGTAAGCTTTGGGTGGTGTTGTACTATTTTGACCTTATCACAGAATTGAAAACATCCCATATTCTGGAAACATGAGAGGATCATGGGAGATGAGGTGATAGCCACTGTGCTATGGGGTTCAACTCTGTTCACTTTTCCTCCCTTGTGGTTTGGTCTCATAGGCCCTTGACCTCTGTCACTGCTGCTACTATTTTCAGCTCCTAACATGGTGATAGGAGATGTTGGTTGACAAACTAGGGTTTGGAGGAGCAAGATGAAGATGGTGGTGAAGCCAAATTCTTGTGAATGGGTGATGTGGAGGCTAGGTTAAAGACTCAGTTGTTTTGGAGCTTAAGAGGGTTTACCTCTAATCATGAACTGTGACCACACTAATTTACCCTCCCTTAAATGACACTCAATTTGTTCAAGGAGGTAAAAAAAAAAAAAAGGTGTAACATGCATTTGAGACCTAGGGTTTGCACACCTAGGGTTTAATTACTTCATAGCCATCAAATTATGAAAATTTATTGTAAGTCACGGAAGAGAGGCTACCTACCAGCTCTTAACTCCTCTGCAGGCCTTGGAGGGAAATTTGATGATGAATTTGAGACTTAGGGCAATTTTCTCCTCTGTTTGAGGGCCTTCTGCATTAGTGCAGTGCCCTACCCGAGTAGTCGGGTCGGCCTGTTAGCATAGCGCCGACAGTCATGCCCGTGGGTTAGTGTAGCGCCGGGCGTTCAGCAGGGTTGTCGGGTCCCTGGGCGTGTCAGGCCTGTATTTGTGCAGTGCCACGGATTTGGGTAGTGTCACCTTGGATTAGTGTAGAGCAATGTAACTTTGATCAGGGAAATGCTCGATTTGCGCAGCGCCAGGCCTGGTAAGTGCAACGCCACAGATTTGCGCAGCGCTAGTAGCCCTTGCCTGAAATCGACCAAAAAAATCTTTTTTTCTTCTGCAAACCTTCTCTTCTCTTTGTAATGGCCAAATGAGATGGAAAAAGACTGAGAGGGCCTTTTATACCCTTTGAGAAATAAATCAAACTTATAAAACCCACTTAGCTATGTTTTCCTTTTGTTATTTTATAATTTTCACTAATATCTCTTTAGCCTTTTTTGCAGGTGATGTGGAACTTTTCAAAGTGATTTTTCTTTGGTGAGGGTGTTCTGAAAGGATGAAGAGGTCCTTTTTTCATCTTTAAAGGTCTGGGCACTGTCCAAATTGTCTCTTTTTGCACTGATAAACTAAAACCATTGTTTTTACCCTTTTTTTTTATGCTTGAGTGTAAGTGACCCGAAACATGTGTTTTGACCTTTGTGTTGATTGACAGTGATATGTCCCTTTGGCAAAGATTTGTACATCATGCCTACTATGTTGTCCCTTGGCCACTTCTGATTTACTGTAGGTGCCATGACACAGTTTTTTAGTCTCCTTTGTCATCTTTGGATTTTGACAATCTCAGTCACTCAACAACAAGCTCATGCTGAGCTTGATTTTTCCATTTTGACACTTAACCTGATGATTTCCTTCTTTTGACCATTTTGAGGGCAAGTGACAGTAACTGAAGGTTTGATTTTTCCCATTTGGATACCCTTTGTATTCCTTCTCCCTTTGGTGCAGTGAAGCATTGTTTCCTTGACAAACCCTAAAAGCCACCTTCAAAGGCTTTTTGAAAACCTCTTTCTGTTATGATGGAGGCCCATCATCCTTATTTCACCTATTTTTCTAACCTTTCCAACCTTTAGGTTTTAGGGCTGTCAGAGACAATTAATTAGTGTTATCTTCTAAGTTCTCTATAGCCCTTTCAAGTTCATTCATTTCTGCTCAGTTCACCTCACCTTTTTCCCTTTTTCATTTATAATTTCTAAAAATATTCAATGTGTGCTTGGTTGTGTTGTTGTGCCTTTGTCCTTGTGGTCTTTGCACTGGTTTCTTGCTTGGCAACATTATTTTTCCAATCAGTCCCAAAACCCTGATTCTCTTTGTACACAGGCCTGTTGCCTCTTCCTTTGCTGTGGTTTTCCTTAATGATGACTTAGCCTCTTTTCTGCTGATGGCCATCTCAATCACTCCTGCAGAAATGTTTAATATGGGTAGTTGTCTTTTGCAGAAGTTGTGCTTTGACCAAGGATGCCTTCCTTGAAATATTTTCTGATTCATTTGGACAATCATGTGATGTCCTTCTTCCTCTTTGATTGCAACCTCTTGGCACAGGAAAAACAAATATTTATAACACCAAAACAATCCTATGACCTGTGAAACCCTAGGTGACCTAGTGGGAGGATTTTTGGACTTGGCCTTTGGATGAAAACTTGACTTAGGTTTTTTAGGTGTAAAACAGATTTTTTACAGACTTTATGCATTGCAGACCCAAAACTACTAATTTTTATTTATCTAAAGAGCTTAGAAAGGTAGCTTGGAGACCATAAATGCTTGATGTATCTGGGAAACACAAGAGTGAGTAGGTTGGTTGGTGATCATAGGTGTTAGGTGGGGGAAATAGGCAAGCCAAAACAGAGTGCTAAGGTCAGGGGTGAAAAAATATAGACAAAATGAGAGGTATGAGCCCATAATGGGTCTTCTGGGAGTGGTGAGTTGGCCTTGACATGATAGGATGGTAAAATAGTGAAAAATTTATCCTAAGGATAATGAAGGCAGTGAGATTTCTAGAACTCACAATATTCATGAATTTTGTTTCTAGAAATCTAGATGAACAATTAGTCATCTATGAAAAGAAAAAATTACTGATGACTAATAGAAGTGATCCCAGACCTCAAACTATTGGAAACACAGTGGAAATAATGCATAGAGACACATGCAGAAGCTATCAAGAAAATAACCAAGTTAGATCAAGAAAATTACAAGAGCTTCTCAGTCAAACCACATCATCAGTGCATAAATCTACAATCCTTAACTGATTCCACTAGGAAAAAGATGCCATCACTTTCAAATGCCGTGTTTAAAGGCCAGGTCAGATCCGGGATCACACAACCAGCTCAGTTGAAGCTGATGGTAGATATTTGCCACCTCAGAGATCAAATGACAAGAGAATACCAACCCACTTGAGCAATATTGTTAACTTTATTTATAGATTGTAGTTTAATTTTCTTATTACAAGGAAGGTTGTTTGAAACCTCCTCAAATTTTTATGTAATAATCTATTTTTGACATACTTAGTTCAGTATTTAAACCCTTCTCATATATTTAGAGAAGGGTCCAGAAATTTGTCAAAAACATTTGCAAAGGAATGCATTTATGTATGTTTGCGAATGCCTTGATGAATTAATGGAACATAGTCTCTTTTCTTTTGATATTGAAGCTGTTTAACTGAAGTTGCACTTTTGTACTCATTGAATTGATTTCACATGAAGAGAAGTGGAATACTATTGTCGGTTTGAATGAGTAGAACCTCGTATATATGTTATTTCTACACATTATATTAATTTTTACTTCTTGAATTGATAGTCATCTTTTATCTGTATTATATATGAAAGTTGTTATCATAAGTAAATGTTAAATACACTTTTGTACTAATGTTTATCTATGGTTATTTATCTCATATATGATAAAACTTATGAATGTGATATATATTTCACAATTGTTTTGTTTAAACTATTTTTTCAAAATAATTATTTTTACATAATTTTCATCTCTTTTAACTATTGAATAATCTTCATTACCAATTGTTGAAAGATATCCTTCTAGATCGCATTGAAGAATGAATACTCCTGGGTATATATTAGAATAGATATTTAGTCATTGCATATGATAGATTAAATCATGTTTCCATTTGCATGTTATAAACAAACACACCCTCATTATCCTTATTGGAAAACTGGTCCCTTTATCCTCAGTCGGAGCCACTACACCAAATGGAAAAGGACTTGCTCTAACGTCCGGACTGTGTGGTTTTACCCCATGTTGTTGCCACAGAATTCCGAGGCCTAAACACCTTAACAGTTAAAATTATTCTTATGTTAGGAGAAAATTGGAATAAAAAAAGGTTTCAGGGGGTGAAAATGTATGTTTTACATTATTTTGGCTTTTATCCTAATTTTGGGTGTATTATATGTTTTATCCTAAGTATTGGACCCATGTAATAAAATTCACAATCGACAAAAAATGTTTTGTTGCGTAGTGTTAAGCTGTGTGATCAACCCAACAGCCCTATCATCATTATTTTACATTGACAGATCACAAGGCCTTTCGCCCCCCCCCCCTTCCCATTCTAGCTTTATCGTTGGAGGGGGGGGTCCGAAAAGCGGTTTCCTCCCTGCTGGTGTAATATTCCAAAATAGGAAAAGCAGCAATATTCAACATAAAACTGGAAAATGTAGTGATACATTAACACATAAAATGAAAGTAAATCATCTATCCACTCTATTAAGCATTATAGCAGAAAATGTGTGCAAGATCTTGAGGAAACAGATACTCAAGCTAGGCAAAACAAGCCTCTAGAGATCCAATACATAAAATATTAAGAACAACTGCTATACAAGAATGCCAGAGGCTAAGACATCACAGTTTCTATTGGGTTTAACTACTGTTGTAAATTTAAACACATGGATCTGTTGATATAGTGCTTAGAAAATGTCGGGATTAGAGATCTCGGCTTTCTAACACAATTCCAAGACAACCCAGAAAGGGTTTCCGGAAATACTCAAAATGCAGAATATGAAAAATGTAGCCCTAGGGCTGAATAATGCTCTACAACTGGATCACTAGTGGGAGGTGGCTGATTTGATATGAAAATGGCTAATATCCCTCCTCACAAACTTTTCGGATGAAGGGCTGCTCCCTCACTGGAAAACAAGGCCAAGAACTTTGGTACTTGACCTCCCAGTGCACTACATTGAAAAATAACACAGTTTCTAGAGGAGACTTCATTGTAGGTGAATGTTGTTGCTTGGCCTGATGTCGAGTGGTGGAATAATTCTCATGGAACTTCCTTGCTGGTCTCCCGGATGAAGCGTTGCTCCCCTCACTAGAAAACAATCTCAGAAATTGGGTCTATCAACCCCCCACTACTACTGCCCTACAAAACAACACAATATTGAAGGAGAATGCATTGGGAATGATGGTTGTTGCTTGGCCAAATTCTAGATAGTGGGAATGATGCTCAAAGAACCTCTCTTGAGTAGGCACTCGAAGTCCCTCGAGGATGAGGGTGGGATTCTCGCTTGGGAAAACCCTTGTGCTAAACAACACAATAGACTCTGCTAAATAGCTGAAGCATGCAGAAAGTCATAAAAGACCAATACTTGAAAAATAATCAAAATCCATTCTATGGCTTCCATCCTCTTCCTTATATTCTTGGTGAGATTCCTCATCCTGGGTCCCCCTCACTGAAGTGTTACTCTCATGCATCAACTCCTCCATCATAACTGCACTTTCCTCCATTAATGCTCCACTACCTCCATGGCAGCATTGTTGATTTAGTCAAACTTGACCCTATCCACATGTTTTAACCCCTTTTCACACCTAAGGGTGCTTTATTCAACTGATACAATGATCCAGATTCACATGGGAAGTGGTTTTATTCCTACTAAAGAGATTTATGGGTCTCTCTATCCACTTATTCACCTATCTTATTATCAAAAGAAAAGATTAATATTCCAACTAGTTGAAAGCTAATTAGGAATATTACAGTCCTCCCCTCCCAAATGTTGCTTTTCCTAAAGAAATTGCAATGATGGATACTGCAAAATATCCTCTCCTTCCCTTGTAGCGTCCCCATCTGATAAACTCCTCCGCTGAACCAGATGCTCTTCAATCAATATGTCCCCTAGTTGCTCCTCCCAGGTGTGCAAGTTAGCCTTTGGTAACAAAACCAATTGGCTCTCATCATGAAGAAGTGGAACATCCATGGAGGCAACTACATGTTGTCTAGAGGCCTTCTTGAGGCATGGGATTTGAAAATTTTTGGGGACCTTAACCCCAATGAAAAGCTCCAATCATAGATGCTCTTCAATCAATATGTCCCCTAGTTGCTCCTCCCAGGTGTGCAAGTTAGCCTTTGGTGACAAAACCAAATGGCTCTCATCATGAAGAAGTGGAACATCCATGGAGGCAACTACATGTTGTCTAGAGGCCTTCTTAAGGCATGGGATTTGAAAAATGTTGGGGACCTTAACCCCAACGAAAAGCTCCAATCCCCCTACTACTCTCCTACTATAAGATGGATCACCCTATGTGGCCCATAAAAGAGCTCCTCCATCTCCTGCTCCAATAATGTAGATGGGTTGTATGGCTAAATATGATAGACCAAAGTGTCCATCCCACGTTTTCTCTCTCCCCATATATGATCTGTGTAGAGCTGCTACTGATCTTGGGTTGCCATAATGTTGTCCTCAAGAGGCCAAAAGGCATCTGGACTCTCAAGGATCCACTATTTGGTTCTAGGAACCTTGCTTGCCCAAGACATTCCACATATAGTGAATAGAACATCATCACAATATCAAATCCAAATGAGAAATATTTTGAGTGTCATATGAAATGTCGGATGGTGACAATAGTTCCCCAAGTGTAACCAACGCATTTTGGCTCCTTGCTGCCCCTGAACATAATGTGGCAAGTACCTTCCCAACCACTTTCTTGTTGCAACTGTCTACTCATCTACTTGGAAGTAATAAATGGCATTGGGTGTCAACTGAGTATACCTAAAATAGAGAAATACTTTCCCAAAGCATCACTAATTTTGGTCTTAAAAATACCATGAAGTCCAAAGAGAGGCTTGCCCTCTTGTGGAGCAATGCACTGTATATAAATGACAAGGGAGTGAAAATACTTTGTTAGATGATCAATAAGTATAAAGACACAAATCTTACCATGTACTGTTGGTAATTTGGTGATGAGTTCCATATATGAACTCCCCCATCTCTCTCCCAGAAAAGTAAGTGGTTGTAACAACCTTGCAGGATAGTTGTTTCCCTCCTCATTCACCCAGCAAATTACACACCTCCTGATATGCTGGAGCACATCCTCCTTGAGACCTTCCCATGATAATCTCTCCATAATGGTATGATAAGTCCCAATGAAATCCATGTGACCAGAAAGGAGGGCTTCATGTGCTACATGTAGAATATTCTCCTTGAGCTTGGAGTCTCTAGTCAAGAAGATCTGATCCTGGTAATAGATGACCCCATCCACCACTCTATACCTCCCATTTTTCACTTGCCCATCAAGCACCTCACATGTGAATAGGTTCTTGGAATACTCCACCACTAGTCAGGACTCCAAATATGGATCTATACTCCTCAATGACAATGCTGCTGACTTCTATAATGAAACACTTGTCACCTCATAGCTCCCCTCTTTGACATGCTCAATGCCAAAGCCACATGCTGGGGTACTGCTATCCCACTTTTGTTTCCTCCCTTGAAGCTTCTTTTTCCCAAGACAATATTGAAGCTTTTGGGGGTCAACCTTCACTTGGAAGCAATTTCCCATCCAAAACCTCTAGAGTTTGGCTAATGCATGCATGAGTGCAAACAACCCTTTGTCATATATAGAAGACTCCTTCCTTTATGGAATTATATTTTGATTCCCCAAGGTTATCGAGTAGCCCCTTTGCACCATGATTGTGCCACCATCTATTCCTGAAACACCATCTTCCAGTGCAAGAGGCTTGGTGAGAGATGGCAGTGCTGATACTGGACAAATTCTCATGCCCTCCTTGAGCCAATAAATGGCCCTCTGTGATGTGCTAGTCTCACCCAAGGCTCTCTCCTCAGCCAGATCTATGAATGATGCAAATTTTTGTGAGAACTATTTGATTATCTTCCAGTTCGGGGGCCTTCCTGGTGGAATGCCTCCATAAAATGAAACATCATGATCTAGAGTAAACTGTATATCTGAGTGGACTGAAAAATCCTTGCTTCCACTGTGCAAATCAATCTCCATATTATGTGCAGATACTTCCTGGGACAGATAGGTGTGCATACCCTTAATCACCTGATGCTGGCCACTCTTCTTATCTACCGACTCCATCTGCAAAGTCTCCCAATCAATGGCGACCTTCCCCAAAGTAATCAACCACTGCACACCCAATATCACATTAGTGTCAAGAATATCAACGACAAAGAAGTGATCAGTCAAAGTGTATGTTCCCATGGTGACAGATAATGCCAAAACATACTTCATGCACTGCATGGTTATAGCCCTAGGAACCAAAAATGAAAATACCTCAAAATCACCAGTGGGAATTGTCCTCCTTTGCACTATTTGAGCATCAATAAAATTGTGGGTAGCCCCACTGTCAATCAACATGGATACTCGTTTCCCTTGAACTGTACCTCAGACTCTCAAAGTTAGATACTTGGTTACTCCACGCAAAGATGCAAGGGCCCCACCAATTGGATAAAATGCCCCATTCCCACCTCCTAGTGGTGGTGGATCCTCCCCTTCTATCACAACATTGTTGTCTCCCTCTGTTTCCTCTTCCTCCTTCTCCTCACTATCAGAGAATACCTCTATATAGTCATCCTTCCCTGCAGCACACTGATGCTCTGGTGCCCATGGTTCTTGACATGTGATGGAAAGCTTCCTCCTCCACAAGTCCCTCCAGACATCATCACTAAGAGGTCCTTTGTTCTAGTTCTCCTTTGGAGGAAGAAATTTCACATCTTTCCCCTTTGATGGGAAAGTGGGCTTTTGCTGAAATGGAACTCTTTCCCTTGGAAAGGCATATTGTAAATCTCTAGCCCTCTCAATGGAATCTTGGAGTGTAGTTGTTTTAGTAGACTTAACCAACCCATGCAGAGGCTCAACTAGCCATCGATAAACATATAAACTCTCCTAGCTGTAGATAAATCGAACCATAACAAAAAGTTTTAGAAAATTAGAGATATAGGTCTCTGGATTACCTGACTGCTTGATCTTGGTTAGATCAACAAAAGGCGCCTCTGAATCTCTTCGATCAAATCTTTCCACTAGTCTCCTAGTGAGCTCCACATATGTAGTCACATTGGCATGCCCCAATGTAGAAAGACCATGAAACCACCAATCATGTGCCTCACCTTCAAGGTGCAGCACTGCTATTTTTATAGATTCCATCTTTGGTACTTGGTTCAACTGGAAGTAGATTTCAAGCTTCTCCACCCAAGACTTGGCTGTGCACTTTTATGATCCATCAAAAGTGGGAAAAAATAACCTACCCATAGTACATTGTAGATCATTATTTTGTATGAATCCTCTACTTCTATTGTTATGTCGGGGTCTCCTGTTGTCCTTGATTTGATAAAACTCCTGAAAATTCAAATGGTCTTTGAATCTCTGAGATTGAGACTCATACTCAAGAAAATAATCTTCAAGAGTTTCTTGTTCTTGAGGTCCTCCACCTCCATTTCCCGCTGCTAAGAATTTAGGCATAGTGGAGCGTTGAGAAACTTTTTGTGTCATTGGTTGCTCATACCAGTGATGTGAAATGATGGAGCCTTCTCCATGTAGAAACCCTCTAGGATATTCTTTATGTCTCTCCATCCTCATCTCCTTGATTTCTCTTGCAATATCTTGCATGGTTTGGAGAAGAAGATTGGGAAACTCCTTGTCATCCAACTCTCCTGATATTGGAGTTTTCCCCTTGTCTTCTTTGTTTTATGTATAATCATATCTCTAGTTTCTATTGAGATACCTCTTCTCCCTTTCTGTGATAGGCTATCCTTCTTTTGATGACATAATGGTTGAAATACATAGGCTAAGCCACGATTATGCTTTGATACCACCGTAATATTCCAACACAGGAAAAGCAGCAATATTGAACATAAAAATGGAAAATGCAGTGATACATCAGCACATAAAATGAGAGCATATCATAAAGCCATTATATTAAGCATTATAGCATAAAATGTGTACAAGATATTGAGGAAATATATAATCAAGCTAGGCAAAACATGCCTCTAGAGACCCAGTACATAAAATATGAAGAACAACTGCGATACAAGAATGTCGGAGGCTAAGACAACACAATTTCTGTTGGGGTTAACTACTGCTGTAAATGTAAATACATGGATTTTCTGATATAGTGCTTCGAAAATGTCAGCATTAGAGATCTAGGCTTTCTAGCACAATTCCAAGACAACCCAAAAAGGGTTTCCAGAAATACTCAAAATGCAGAATATGTAAAATGTAGCCCTAGGGCTGAATAATGCTCTGCAACTGGATCACTAGTGGGAGGTGTCTGATTTTATATGACAATGGCTAATATCCCTCCTCACAAACTTTTTGGATGAAGGGTTGCTCCCTCACTGGAAAATAAGGCCAAGAACTTGGGTACTTGACCTCCCAGTGCACTGCACTGCAAAATAACACAGTTTATGGAGGAGACTGTGTTGTAGGTGAATATTGTTGCTTGGCTTGATGTCAGGTGGTGGAATAATGGTCATGGAACTTCCTTTCCGGTCTCTCAGATTAAGGGTTGGTCCCCTCACTATAAAACAAGCTCAGAAATTGTTCTATCAACCCTCCACTGCTACTGCCCTGCAAAACAACACAATCTTGAAGGTGACTGCACTGGGAATGATGGATGAAGCTTGGCCTGATGCCGAATAGTGGGAATGATGCTCAATGAACATCTCCTGAGTAGGCACTCAAAGTCCCCTGAGGATGACGGTGGGATTCCTGCTCGGGAACACCTTGTGCTAAACAGCACAACAGACTCCGCTAAACATCTGAAGTGCGCAGAAAGCCATAAAAGACCAATACATAAAAAATAATCAGAATCCCTTCTATGGCTGCCATCCTCTTCCTTATATGCTTGGTGAGATTCCTCAGCCTGGGTCCCACTCACTAAAGATGCTACTCTTATGCATACACTCCTCCATTAATGCTCCACTACCTACATGACAAAGCTATTGATTTGGTCAAACTTGACCTTGTCCACATGTTTTAATCCCTGTTCACACCTAATGGTGCTTTATTCAACTGATACAATGATCCACATTCACATGGGAAGTGGTTTTATTCCTACTAAAGAGTTTTATGTGTCTCTCTACCCACTTATTCACTTATCTTATTATCAAAACCAAAAATTAATATTCCAACTAGCTGAAAGCTAATTAGGAATATTACAACCAGTCCCACACATACGTGTCAAACCCAAATTATTTTGCACCCCCCCCCCCTCCATAACCCACTTACCATTTCGACCCCCCTCCGAAAACCACCAACCTCCCTCCCTTTTCCTGCCAGCGCTTCCCATGCAACTCCCTCCACTCCATTTCTGACACCTGGAAATGTCCATTACGAAATAAATTTGTCCCAAGATAACCGTTTAAAATTCATAATGGTCCCATGCCTCCAACGGACCTCAGTTAAAGCCATAAAAAAGACCCCTGCATGCCCATTTTACACCATTTTCACTCTCTTGAATTCACTAAACTCACCTCTGCTCACTCTAATTCCAATTTTCACAGCAAAAGAATTTGAAAACCATACAAAGGGATCGGAGCGTGTAGAAAATAAGTCATATTTGTCACCAACAGTCGAATTTCAAACAAATCCCGGTAACCTTTCACTATAACCTCCCTTTTCCTGCAGTTTTAATTGTAAAAATGCCTCCTAAGAAGAATAACAGTGACAATTCATGCAACCCAATGGTCCCTCCTACAGTCGAAACCATATTCCCCTTGTTGATAGAGATTAAAAGATCACAGAGACAAAGTGTGATTTCAATTTATTCGAATTGTACTATTGGCTCGAAGATAATCATTTAGACCAGCCCGATGAAATTAAACTCTGGGAATCCAATTTACCTTTGTATATATTTGCTCAGGCCTATCATTTCCCTAAATTCATTTGCATATTACACATGTGTTACTTACCCGATCAAAGAGTTGTTGTAGCCCCAATAGGAGAAGTTTTATTTTCTATTACCCCTGAAACAATTAATCAGATGATGCAGGTTCCTCAAATTGAATCCAACACCCCTTTCTCAGTAGAATCCCTCAATGACTTGTACCATAAATTAAACTTCTCCAAAAGCTCCCATATTTTTGAAATATTTTTACCTGAAAATGCCCAATTACCCAAGAAGAATACACCTTATCCCTCATCTATGTTCCCAAACCAAGCCAAACAGATCATTTATGTACTTTAATTTTTGTTAGGTTATTATTAAGATGAATGGATGGATGAACCTATATTAGGTTTTCTTTCCATTTTTTCCACTGATGAGAAACCCTCTATTATTTTCAATTTCAGTAAATTTCTTGCTGACAACATTCATGAACAATTCCTTAAGTTACAAACTGAAGGAATTTTCAAGTATGCCTCAATTCATTTTTACATGTTCACATATTATCAAGCAAATAGGCTCCCATTCATACTCCAGAAGCTAGATGAAGAAGGAAATCCACAGTCACTTATTTTCTGGACTTCCTTGGTAAGGACAGAATTAGATGAGTACAATTTCAGAGACTACATAGATAAGGTTTGTTCCTCCAACCATGTATTTACTAACCAACAATGTAGAACCCAGGATCAACGGTGAAATTCGAAAAGTTTTACATCTCACAAAGCATACCAAGATAGGAGACTGGTAACTTTACCAGAATTACACTGAGAGAAGAGTGTATGGGTGTGAGTTTCCACCTTATAGGCTGCCAAATACCTCCAAATAAGAGTATTTTCCTTAGAATACATCAGGAATATGATCAATTCAAATGAGATTCATTTTTTTGCTGCTAAAAATAATTCTCAGTTCAGGATAAAAACCCAGATTGGCCCTTTTATTTGTAACAATAGGACACCAGGTGAGGAGGCAGACAACCTCCTAAACTAGATGAAGTTCTCCTTGAGCTTCACATGGTCATATGACCCATTTGGCCTAATTTCCAAGCTAAGGGTGGAGCACAATACCACTCCTTATGTTCATACATAGAGGCTTGAGATTAAGAAGTACATGAACCAGATTGAGTGGGTGGAGAACACTCTACAAGAGGCAGAAGAGCAACTTATGTCCACTTCTATTTCTCAAAATCCCACACCACGGGAAAATACATAAAAAATACCAAGAGAATAGGGATCCCCTTCAGTCACTGAGCTCTCAGCAAAGGAATTCAAAACATATAGAGAGAAGATGAAGATAACTCCCAAGACATATTTTCCAAAGGAGGGAGAACAACCACCTACAATAGTGTTGAAGGGTCCACGTTCTTCAACACAATCATACAGTGTGTTTACAGGCTCTCTAGCATCATCAGTTTCACAGAAAAATACGGGCACAGCTCAAACCTCCGAGTTGATCCAAGGACATAAGGAAAGAGAATATTTGATAAGTACAAAGAGATAAAACTTAAGAATGAAATTCTTAAAGCCAGTACTTATACAATTTTGGAAGCAAACAACCAATTCTCAACACATACTTCTATTAGCTTTTGACACAGAGAAGGGAATAACGTAGATGGAATTATTACAAGCATAGGTCTCCCATCTCAAACAATAGTAGATTATAAGAAGACCTATTTTGAGTTTGAGGCAAAAAACATCCATCCCATTGATCATATGGATATGCATAAGAAAATTTGGGAAATGATATTTTCCACTTTGACAAACACTTCAATGAATGCTTCTAAGTTGCAGCTATCACTCATTAATATCCAAACACAGTTAAATATTTAAAATCTCTCTTCTCTAGCCAAGGGCAATAAAATTAAATCCTTAGAAGACCTAGTTATCAAAATTGGATATGATCCATATAATTTCAAAGCAACAGAAGAACTTATAAAAAGAAAAATCTAGACATTTCAACACTCAAGAAACAACTGAAACTACTAGCCATTGAGGATCCATAGACTAAAGAAATGGGAGAGACAAAGAGCCAGAAGGAGGACATGCTCAAACTCATCATGGAGCAGAATGCACAAATCAGGAACATGTAAGTGGAACTAGAGAAATTAGTAAAAAAGGAACAAAATGCATAGTTAGCCTTAGTTCCACTGGAGGCTATACCTATTACAACAACACCCCAAACAGGAGTGGCTACCTCAACTACATTAGGGGTTTCTACATCAGCAACAGCCTTGACCAAGGGCTTAGATGCTGCTGGTAAATTGACCACATCCATGGAGGACATGTCTATACAAGGAGAAGAAATAAAAACACTAAAAAGACAGGTTAAGGCCTTACAAGAGCATAAAAAAGGGATAGAAACTTCGTATATGGCCGAAGTACAGAAGTCTCAGATACTTTCACAAAGACTACAACAATTAGAGAAAGAGGCTGACATGGCTCAAACCTTAGCCCAAGCTAAGGAAAACATATGGATATATATCCATAAATCCATAAATGAAATTTGGCCTTCTATTCAAATTATTTTTGAGAAGAATGATATAATTCATAAATCTAAGGAGGTAATTATGTAGATCAGATATCGGCTAGGAGACAAACCAAAAAAAGCTACAAACACCATTAAATTTATGAATTCTAAGAACAAGTATGAGATGGAAGAATTACATATTGAATACATGAATGATACAATACTGGAAGTTAAGAAAATGTTGACTAAAAGGAACCTCATGCTATAGCTTGAATAAAAATGTCAGGGGTTGGAAATTGGTGTCAACATATTCTTCAACAAGTTTGAAGTGCTGAACAAAGGAATTCCAAGTCTGTTTGTAATAAATGATAAATTAATCACTTTAGATGATTATAATAATAAATTGATGGATATATCTAAAGATGGTTCTAAATTTTCAGGCATACTAGGCAGCATTACAAGGAAGGATTTTCACGAGGCACTAGAAAATGATTTGAGTATCCATCATGAGGTAAATCACATTTTTTTCATCCAGCCTATTTTTTCCAAGTATACGGAAGTAGATGAGATCTACAGAAGAGTGACTAAATTATCTACTCCAAGTGAAGATAGATGGAAAATTTATGCGAGTTACTAGACTAAATGAGTAACTATATCTTCAGCCATGGGATCAACAATGCAGCAAGAGTCAAAGAGACAAATCAACAACAACCTCCTTCAAATCAGGGCCAACATTCGAATAGTTCCAACTTGCCCTATTATTTTGTAATAAAAGATGTAGTTTGTTTTAGATATGCCTAAAATATATCCTCATATTTCATGATAGGATTTTTTTTGTAAATAATTCTATAAATACTTCATATTTCGAAGTATTGAGGGTTGATTGTTGCACTCCATAAAGCTATTGTACTTTTTCTAATTTGATGGGTTGATCAGTAATAAAAAGGAATCTTTCATAGGATTCATGTATTGAACTACATTAGTGAAGTGTTTCTCTCATTCTCTATGTATTTATTTCTCTATTTTCCCATGTTTATGTATTCCAAATCTGAATTATTTTACAAAAATTTGAAGAACATAATTTGTTGCAAGATACACTGGTTTTATGGCTGTAAATTATTTAAATGTTTTCATCTAAAGTTAAGTTAAAGAATTCTTAAATTATCTTTTTCATAATGGAACCTATTTCATTCCTTCTCTTACGTTTCATTTAAATTTAAAGGATCTAGTTAGTTTAGGTACCTTACCCTGTGAAATCCCTTTTGTAAATCTGAAATAGATCCAAGTTAAGTTACAGACTCCATAGCCAAATGGAAATTTAGGCATTTAATCAACCAAACAAATAAAAAAATCTCAATCAATTAAACAAACAAACCTAAATCTAATAGCTAGACTAGTATTTTTCAGAAGAACATAGCTAAATCAGACAGAGAGATATCTCTCTGGAGTTGGAAGGTCTATATTCCCAACTCCAAAGTGGTTTTGTGGTTACCTTTGTGATTTCCTTCAAAACCTTGGAAATTACAGAGTGATAAAAACTGGTAAAAGCTTCATGACCTCCCTACTCTTGCTCTATGCCTCAAGTTTATTCTTATTCCTTTTCTATCCCCATCATTGTCTCTTTCTCTGCATATTTGCCTAATTGTGTATCTTTCTTGGTTGCCTTCTCTGTTGTGGTGTCTTTCCCAATGGTCCCTGCATGTTCTATTTCGGTCCCTTAAGTGGATGGAGCCAACCAATCTAGCAGCCAGGTATTTGTGACTTGCACAATATCAAATTCAGTAACCAGGTATGGAAACAGGTACCATACTTCATCATCATCATTTTTTGCCTTGATGTATACTTTGTGAAATTCGGCCTTGAAATCTGCTACTCTACGGTAATCTTCGAACAAATTTGTTTAGAGCCTTTGATGTTGACTCACAATTGTGTGCATATCCATCTCCATTAATACCCATAAAGTTTTATTCTCCATCATACGCTTTGGGTCCTTAGAAAACCAGAGCAAGGCGTACATCGTAGCTTCATAGAAATTTGGGTCCACAGTAGGGAACTATGACTCTTCCATCTCCTTTCATGCCATTAATACAATGAGTAGTAGAAACCATGCATAGTGGAATTGTTTCCCTTCCTCTTGTGCTTCGCAGTAATTGTCAAGAAATTATTTGCACATGTAACCAACTAGTTGTTTTGCACCCCTTTACATCACTACACAACCAAAGAGACCACGGGTGCTGGTACTCTGCTGGTGGGGAATTTCCGCATGATATTTTTGAAAAATGTGTACGCAATGAAGCATGCAACTAGATCATTAATGGATCTAATATCATAGCCCCTCGGCTTATTCATTATGCTAAATTGTTTCTTCATTTACTTGTCGAATTCCTTGTCTTGATTGTTCCCACAAACTCCTCAGCATGGTTCTTTCCTTGGTAGGGTAGTGCGGTGATCCTCTTGATCAACATATCATCTATGGGTATCCTCTCTCCCAGCTAGAGGCACCCATCATGCACCAAATCCAACAATTGTTGGACACATATGGTATTGATGTTACTTCACCAAAAATGTGGAATGTACAACATGTTTAGAAACCCTTCTTGTTGGATTTCTGCAACCCACATGTGTGGCTCCAATATGGTGACATTGCTTGCTAGGTAATGAACTAGCTTCAGGTATCGACTGGGTTCAAATTAGGGATATTTTATCCTATTTCTAAAGTCCTAGTCCTCCATCCTTAGATGTTTTACATTGGCCAACGGTTCGCCCTCAAACATCACGTCATCATGCAACCACGATGTGAATACAACAAACTTCGCAGCATCAGGGTCCTTTACTTCGCACTTGGCTTCCTGCGTGTTACATATGGTGGCAGCGTAGAAATAGGCTCTACTTCTTCTGCTACAATATCCTTCAGAATGTATGCTGCAATATCCTCCTCGTCACTCTCCAGAACCTCCATAGGTTTCTTCTACTTGTCTAACAGCTGCTTAGACCTCTGTTCCTTAGTGAATTTATTTCTCGGGGACTGTTTGACACTAGGGGACAGAACTGGATTTTAATCCTTCTTTTGATTTGGTCGCGTTACTTCTCTTGCAGTCTCTTGTTTCCTTGGCGATCTCGAACCTGTGATGGCTGGTGTTGTGGTTTTCATGGTTCTTTATATTCCTCTTATGATCAATTCTCTGGCAATTTCTTCTAAACCCTTCACAGACATACAATGAATCACTTTGGTCACACTTAGGCACAATTTCACAATTCTAATTCTCAGGAGGCAAAGTGGCCAAATGTGGAGAGAGATGCGATATTTATAACAAATTTGAATTTCATACCCCATGATTATCTTTAGATTGAACACATTAATGCAGATTTGGCAGCAGATTTTCCCAACGATGCCCAATAAATGTGTTTCCCCCACTCCTTTTAATGGAAACGTCCCTATCAAACCAACTTTTTCACTTCCAGCGATCATATTTTTGGTGGACTTTGATGGATCCTCTCTTACGTCGCAACAATTCCTCCCTCATCGTAGTTCCCTCATACTTCAACATCCTCCTGAGTTTCACGCAACAATCCATCTTTGGTGAATTCTGGCTTCAGAAGAATATTTTATAGTCCTATGCCCACTTTCAACTACATGTGACACTAAGAATTTCCTCCTTTCAAATAGTCAGTGCACAGATCCAGGGAAATAGATGTCCTTGTCTATCTTCAATCTGCTCCCATTCACTCGTCCTGGCATCAACTAACCATCCAACTTTGCGAGCTGAACTGCGCCTCCCTCAAAGATGTTCCTGGTGATATATGGCCCCAACCAATGTGTTTGGAAATTTCCTGTGAACTTCATGAACTTGCTATCATACAATAGTACAAGGTCTTCCTTCTTTAATTTTTTATACTTGATATGCATGTCATGCTGATATTTTTCCCTTGATTTTTCTGCTTGTTGTTGATAACCTGAAATAAATATGTCTTCCTCCAAAGCGAGAAATTTCTCCATCCTTTCTTCCATTGTGTCGTGGTTCGCCATGTCTATAAATGCTACAATTATTAAACTAGGCACAATATATTCCATAGGCATGATTGCTTCTTGTCCATAGACCAGCCCAAAAGATGTCTGACATGTTAGATTCTTGCATGTTTTCCTGTATGCCCATAACACCGCTGGAATGATCAGATCCCAATCATTTTTTTTCACATTGCATACTTTGGTGAGTGCATTCTCCAAAATCTTGTTGAAAGCTTCTACTGTCCCATTTTCCTAAGGATGATATGGTGTACTCTTCTGATGGTATACTTGAAATTCTTCAGTCAGTGCCTCAATAGTCTTATGAAATAAATTCGAACCCTTGTCACTCATCAAGATCTTCGGACACCCAAATTTGGACAAAATATACTCAAATATGAATTTCGCGGCATTATTTGCGCTGCAATCCTTCACCGGCTTTTCCTTGGCCTACCTCGTCAAATAATATGTTGCAGTGATGATATACCTTGCTCCAATATTCTTTCTTGGTGGATTGATAGGTCAACAAAGTCAATCACCCACTTATCAAATGCCTATGATGTTGCTTATGGATTCAAGGGCATTTCATCCCTTCTAGACGGTCTTCCTATTCTTTGACATGCATCACAAGATCTACAATAACCCTTTTCATCCTTATGCATTATGAGCCACCATAATCAAGCTCTCAAAATATTCTGCACAGTGGCCTTCCTTGCATAATGGCCTCCCGCAACTCCTCCATGAGCTTCTTCCAATATATGTTTACTTTCATGGTCAGAGACATATATATGAAGTATTTCATTTGGTCCCATTTTATACAAATGTCCTGCAATCAATGAAAAATCAGTTTCCTTGACTACCAGCTCCTTATTTTTCTTCGTAATGTACTCCGTAGGTGCCATTCCTGTGGCAAAAATTTGAATAATATCCATGAAGTGAACATCTACAGCCCTGATTGTGATCAATTGCGCGTTAGGTAGGTTCTCCTCAATGTTCGTGGGTTCTTCACCTGTTTCTATCCTTGAAGTATGATCAAGTCCAACGTTCAATCTCCTTGGATTGACTATAAATTCAAAGTCATACTCTTGAAACAATAACAACCACTAAAAAATATTTCCTCCTAAAACAAACTTATTCACCAAATACTTCGGTGTAGAGTGATCAATTAACATCTTGAAGTGTGCTCCCAACAAATAGTGCTGGAAACTCTGTAATGCATAGAGCATAGCCAACCCATCTCTTTCTGTCATAGAATAGTTATTATCTGCCTTCGACAATTTTTTTCTTACAAAAGCTACGGGGTGATCAATATCTCCTTCTCCTAAATGCGTCAATACTACACCCAATGTTTTGCAAGAGGCATCGACATGTACATGAAATTCCTTATTCCAGTCCAGGAAAACTAGAATAGGCGCAGTTACCATTTTTTCCTTTAGTATGTTGAGGCTCTTTTGGCATTCTTCATCCCAGCAAAAATTAGCATCCTTCTTCAATAAATTCTTCGTAGACGTAGTTATCTACGCATATTCCTTTATAAACTTCCTGTAGTAGCCAGTATGTCCCAGTGTTGTGTGCAGTTGTTTCACTATCTTAGGTGGTTCCAATTTCACAATAGTAACTATCTTTGTGGGGTCTACCATCAATCCCTTCTGAAAAATAACATGCCACAATAGTATACCAAAAAGTACACAAAATATGCACTTCATAAATTTCAGTGCTATTTGATACTTCCTACAGGTATCCAACATAATATCAAGCTTGAAACATGCATCTTCAACAACCAAAAAATATTTCAATCATCAAATTAAACCTCCAAAAATTTGTGTATATACTCCTTGAAAGCTGCGACTACAAATCTAGAAAATTGGCAGGAACATTCTTCAACCCAAAAGGCATCATGGTGTACTAGTAACACCCCACTCTGTAGAAAAAATGGTTTTATGGCGATCTTCTGGCGCAATTCGGATATGATGGTAACCTAAAAAACCATCTGTGAAAGAGTAAGCCTCATGTCCTTGTACATTGTCCAACAATTTGTCGGTGAATGGTGTGCGAAAAGAGTCATGTACACATACATCATTTAATTTCCACAAGTCCACACATATTATTATTTCACACTTTGTCTTATTTTCATGAACTACCATAGGACTTACCCGTTCAAATTCTTCGACCAGTTCGATGATCCCTGCCTTGATCATATTTTCTAGCTCTGCCTTTAATTCTTCCTTGTATTTCGGGTTCAATCTCTATGGTCGCTCTTTTACCAGCTTCACATCTAGCTTTAGATTAATCCTCATAACTCTTAGGTCTCCTACTATCCCCTTCAGTTCAAAAAACTTCATAAGGAAGAGCTCTTGATACTCATGTAGCAATTACACAAATTTTCTAACTGTGTCTTCGTCCCAATAATCTCCAATCAGTGCAAAATTTGACTCTTCTTCCGACCCAATATTCACATTATTTGTCTTCATGGGCTGTGTTATGTTAGTGATTTTAGGCTTTGATCCAACAACTTCGTGATTTCCTTCTGATTTTGGGATATCAATATTGTGTGGATCCTCATCCTCCTCTTCCAATGTCACATTATAATAGTCCAGTGTGTGCTACAACTGCGTGGCCCATTCGAGTTGCATCCAAGTTGGCACAGTGGTAGTCTTAAAAATCCCTACTTTGAATTCCTAAAGGGCTTCATCAATGCATTGACAGTCATCCTCAAATGTAAATATCAAGAGGAACCCTTGAAATAAATATGTCCATCTCGTCATTCCATGGCGCAGCTCTATCTTGAGATACTATTTCATAGGTATGAGGTCCAATGTGTGAAAAAATATATGTACCCACTCTGGCTCTAGATATTCGCCCCAAGCCTTATTCCAATGAGACATATGCTCCCGAGGATCCTCTCTTCCATCATATTTTACTTGGCCAAATCTAATCTTCACCAATTTGCAATACTCTTTTCAACCTCCGATATTTGATTTATGAGTAACCCACCATCTAGTAGGTGTAGAATTGGGCTACATCCAATGCTTGGAACCTTTTTCTTCCATAACTTATTTTTTAGATTCATTAAGAAAAATATTGACATCTCCTATCCCATCATAATAAGGCAAATTACAGACCTATGAAGTTATGCAGCAAAGTGATCTGGTAATTTTGTTACATCATCTTGTAGAGACTTCATGTAATATGTTCTGCCAATTTTCCAGTTGTTTGTCGAAGTATAAAATATAGGAACTATCCTGCTCCCATTTTATCCTTCCATATGTAGTGGGATTAATCCAATATTCCTCCTTAGGTGTTATCTTGTATATATTATCAATGTTTGCATCATAGTATTCATCACGTACACGCTCTGTATATTGCGCTCCTTCTGATGGGTCTAGAGGAACAATGACCCACAGATTGCCCTTTTCCAACACCATCTGTCTCCTTTTCAAATTGATTATCGCATTAGTATCAAAAGCCCAATCCAATCCAAGAAGCAACATATATGGATTTATATCATCTGCAATCTCAATTAATTTGAAATCTGCAACAACACGTACTCCTTCAATATCTACTATAACGACAGATAGCCTTCCCACACATATGATCTTCTGTTAGATGGCCATTATCAACTAGATTGTTGACCATTGCAACCTCAAGTTTTCCATTTGCTCCAGGTTTTCTTAGGAAATACATTGGCATTAGATCCTATATCTAGGATTACCTAATCCATGTCATATTCTCCAATCTGTGTAGTTAGTCTCATCTCCCTTCCTTTTATCTTCTTATGTTGATTCAACTTGTTGACTGGGCACAGTTCAGTTCACAGTTATTCTTTACTGGCGCGGGATTCTATCAAATCCGTGAATCCTTGAAAAACCTTTGGATCTCGCAACATCTTCACACAGGTCTGCAAAAATTATTTTAATATATCTGGATCAAATTGTTTCAGTTGAGTAGTTACTTCAATGTTGTACTTCTTTATTATCAACTTCTGTTGTGGCTGTGCGCTAGAGGTTGAAGCTCCTGGATCCATGAAAATTTGATTTGCCTCCAAGAATTATTCTTTTTTCGCCAATATACTGAACCCAGGGGCTATTTATACAATCTTCCCAACCCATGTGTCCTCTGTCAGCTTCTTACCTTCGGTTATATCATCTCCAGTTGTGCGCCACTTCACGTGACTATGTTAATGTATGGGTCATCTTCCCTTGGTTCAACAGTCATCATTTGAAAATTCTGTGTAGGCTGCTGGGACCTTTTATCCTGAATATTTGTCATAATAATTGGAAATTATTTTATCACATAATCAAAATAGTTATAGTACTTACAGGTGGGAGTAGGATTCTGACAATCCTGAGAAAAGTCTCTTGCTTTGCCACAGTTGTAACAGATGAGCTAGTCACATCCTTGACCAATGCCTCCTCCTCCTCCTCCTCCTCGTCCTTGGAATCCTCCTCGACCGACATGCTTACCTTGATCCTCCTATGCATGTCCCTCAGCTTGCATTATATAAGCGCCTACACTCTATTTTATCATCAAATCATAACTGCGATAGTTCTTCTCATCATTCCCCACCGAGCTACAGAAGTTACAAAATAGTTGTTTCAGGGTATGCACATATTTTTGCAAAAAATATCACTTTTCCATGCAATCTCGACCTGCAACTTTACATAAGCTTCACCATGCACTTGATTTTTGGTGCAATGGATTAGGACCTCCACTATTGACATAGTCTCTGAGCACAAGGCATTGATCCTTATGGCGGCCTTCTTCCTTACACTTTATGCACCATACTTCTGATCGAATCTATGACCTGGCCTCCTTACCCTTCTTCAGATCTTGTAGCTCCAAATTCATTGATGCTGGTTGGATCTGAATCTGTTTTACTCCTAAGTGAGTATCTCCCACCAGCGAAGCTTCCAACTTCATTTCAATTTCCATAGCTTCGGCCTGTGTCGATATCTCCTATTATGTCAAAGGTAGCTTGATATGTGGCAATAACGCATCTATAAACCACTCCTTATATTGTTATTTAGGGATTTTAAATCTTACTTGACTTATTAACATCTTGAATCTTTGATCTAATTCCCAAACAGGCTTAGTTACCAGTTGCTTAATCTCCTTTAGTTTTGTAATGCACTGCGACTGCGATTTTGGCTTCTTAATTTATGGAGTCAATGCTTTCATTATATCATCCAGTGAAGAACCCTGATTTTTATTGGAGTAATTTATATACCATTTCAGTGCTCTCTCCTACAACACGGTGATAATTTGTGCCTTCTTTATATCTTTTTCGGTGGTCTATTTCGCTTTCCATACGAATTCAGCTACAAACCATAATTTCTCAGGATCCTCTGATCCAAGTCCTCTAAATATCGGTAGCTTGATATCATTAGCCATGTTTCCTGGGGGTAGGGGAGGTGGGGGTGGAGGTGGATGTGGAGGGAAAGTTTAAGGAGTGGGATGGGGGGTGAGGGGTGTTGCGGGATGGGGAGTCCCAGAGGTGCCCTAATTATTCTCAACTCCTAACTACGACGCACATTTAGGGGTTGTGAGGTTACTTATTTCTTCTTCGCTCTTAGAGCCACTCAATAACGGACTGTAATAAGTCTCAATGTAATTTTCACAATCTACATTGTATCATTTTCCACTATGTGTAGATCTGTTTGTCGACTTAAGCCCAAACATTAATATAACTACATTCGTAGTACACCCTTTTCACATAAAAGCATTTTAGTCCAAAACTTCAAATAATTCAGATACTTACCTCACGAACCCTTGAAAAATATTTGCTAAGCTTCCCTGTAAGATAAAAAATTTTCTATTGCAAATTCAGTAATAAATCCTCCCAGGATAGTATCAATCCATAAATCAACAACTCTTGATATGTTGTTATTGGTCTCCTTGACTCACTGTAACAATTCAAGGCTCCACGCAGTAGGCTCTTCATTCTTGAAACATGTCTTATTCTCATTCAACCTTGATAACCATTCATTTAATTCGTTAGCAAGTGTCGTGAAGAAAATATCATGTTTTTTTGTAAAAAGATACCTCTACAACCAAGCTTTAGTCAACAATCACGGATTTATGTTTTCTTAACCTGCGAACTCCCGTTCTTTCAATTCTACCCAACCTTGTATTTCCTTCTTGGTCAGATGACACATACACATATCCCTCAATTAGATTCCGGTCATGGAAACTAAACCATTTGTTGGCTCAAAGGGGTCTCAACCCAAGCTCGTAGTTATTGCACAACCAACAAAACCCTCTATTACCGGCCCTTTCAGCAATGACCTGCAGCGCAGATCGCAATCTCACCTGAGGAAATATTAGGGGATGTTAGAACCAGGTTTCTACATCTAGAGGGAAAATAGGACTACTTAACTTCTACTTATGGTTATCTGGAATTGCGTGGATGCATTTATCTTCTTTCACAGTCTATGCCCTATTCATCGCTTAATACTATTGCGCAATATGCCTTTATCAATCTTATGCACTATTCAACGCAATATAATTCATGTAAACAACATAAAATACTTCACGATGCATAAAAACAACTTCAAGTGTAGATAATAAGAAAAGTACACAGATATACACATATATGCTTCAAAATTCCTTTCCTTTATTAATGATATGTCTATTTCAGTACAATACTTCTCTGCTCTGTGCACACAGCTGCGGGTGGTTTGTGCACACAGCTGTAGAATCTTCAAGGCCTCTACACACACAACTGCGGAGCCTTTCATTAGGCCCAAAAAAAAGAAATAAAATTCAACTACAACTTTGATTCTACCATGACTTACAACTTCATCATGACATCGACTCAATATGATATTGCTTTCTATGGCCTTTACATCTTACAAAAACCATAGTCCACATACCATGGTAGGTGTTGGTTGAGGGGTCATGTCCTGGGTTAGAGGTTATGATAAACCAAAAAACCCTCCAACTATTGGCCCTTTCGGCAATGACCTGTTTACAAAAATCAGAGTCTCACCCGAAGAAGTATGGGGGGTCGCTTGAACCAGGTTTCTGCACCTTGAGGGAGAAATTAATGAATTGGTCCTTAGAAAAACAAATGAAAACATATACAATTCGTAAATAGATGCACGCAACAATATACAACAAAATCACAGAGAATGCGCAACCTTTAACATAATAAAGCAGAGTTCACAAATCCTTTAGCGCAAATACAATATAACATAACCAGATCCAGATCTAAACAATGAAAATACTTAGACAGATATATCAACCATTAATAAGCATTCATAATCATATCAGATATCATGCCCAATAATCAATAAGTAAGACAGAAGCAGCGAGATCGCAACAGAACTTAAACAGTAAACAACTCATATTCATAAGAAGTTCACCCAAATATGTCCTTTCTATTAGCTTTAGATCTTTTCAATACATAATTTTTCCTTTAAAAAACCCTTCTACGCACATAGCCACTAGAGTCCGCACACAGCAAGGACTAGGTCTCTGTGCACACAGCCAGCAAGAGCCTTTCAACCCAACCTAGACAAACCCTTAGAACATATTACAGATGCATATAGATCACAATATCGTGAACTTATCTTAAAGTTAACTTATCTTAGACTCTATCTATCTATTTATATTCACCTAGCACGCAGATACTATGGTCTCGAACCATGGTTTGAGGCCCACAGTTTACCCTTAAGCCCATTTATATCAAAATTAGGGACTTTGACCAACACCAAAGCCCCTTGACTCAATTGCGCAGCATGCAAATACAAAATTATACAAAATTACACCAAAAGTTGTGCCTCAGGGAACCCCACTCCAACATGCCCCCAACACAAACATGTGACTCATCTCGAGTCACTGAGGCACCTGCTCCTTGATCTTAGCCTGAAGCACGCTTACAAATTTTTTGAGAGGGAGCACTGATTCCAAACTTTGCAATGCGGTGGCCTGCACTTGCTGAACTAATTTTTCTGTGGTAGGCCCTTCAACGGCCATCTCGATGTTGCGTTGAGTTTTTTGGATTGACTTTAGAGTGTTGTCCAACGTTTTTGATAGTTAAAGAACTTATTCTTCCCATGGTTGCATGTGTTCTTTTAGTAGTTGTTCCTTCTGATGCAAACCTTCAATCTCTATTTGTATTGTTCTGCACTCCTGCAGATGAGTGAGGCATTCTGTGAGAACCAATGTGGGCACCACTGTCCCAATTTCCTTGAACTGATGCTCCTTCTGGTGGAGGGTGTCGTGAATTTGCTGCACTACTAGATCATTTTGGACAGAGGTCCAAACACTCATAGCTTCATTAATAAAATTGTCACATTGGGTGACTACATCAACAATATTACTATCTCATGCTTGCTTTACTTCTGATTCTCTCTGTGCAGCAACATCCGATAGCGTCTCAGGCTGTAACTTCGTCTAAAAGTCTACAATCTGTTGTTCATACTTTGTTCTACTGTTTCCACCTCCGCGCACACTGCTTTCACCACGACAGCCAATCCTTCTAACTTTTCTTCGGGCGGAGCTGTGGCCAGGACAACTGGAATATCTTGGCAGACTTGGTGAATTTTGGCCTCCAATGCAACAGACTAGGCTTCTGCTTCTCGAAAAGCTACCTCTACTCTTTGTTGTTGTTTATGTGCTTTCTGGGCCTATTGTTATGCTTCCCTTGTATTCGTGTGCGAGGCAGCCTCTCTGTATTGAAGCTCGTCCGCGATTATTGAGTGCATAGGTGTAATTTTCCTGCATGTGACACAGAAAGTTTAATATGAACATCACCTGATCCTCTGAATTGGAGACACTAGTTTGCATCCATCTGAATGGTTGGAAAGGGGATGTGGACAAAGAGACCATCCCCTGAGGGTGGAAGAGAAACGTCTAATGGTTGCGCGCTTGTGACTTGCGCGATGCTCAGGCTCACCAGAGCTACGATTTCTTGAATTTGGCTCACCTATTCTCCTATAGTCCAACTTGTAAAAGTTCGAGTGCGGAATTGTAGTGAACCTCCATGTCTGTCTAGTGATCCTAAGTTGCAGATGTGACAATTTTTTCTATTTCGTTTAAATCATCTTTTGTCAGCATCAGGACCTCCTACCCTACCTTTTTGGAACCTTTCTGTTTTTTCTGCAATCCTCCAGTGTTTTGAGAGCCGCGCTCGGTTCCTTTAGAAGTTTCAGCTTCCCCTGTCTCCTTCGGTGTAGGTTTGTTCTTTTCGGGCACTGTTGCAGTTTCTACAGTTTCACCAGTGGTTGTGGAGGTCGCTTATTTTTCTGTTATGTTCTCGATGACCTTTTTTGTGACTGTATCAGTTTCTTTCTCCGTTGATTTCCCAGTCGAAGTGCGTAGCTTCATTGGGGTATTTTCTAAGGGAGATTTGTGCAATCCGAATGATTGTCCCTTTTTGGTCTTAGAGGGCGTAGGCGTTTCCATAATCAGAACTTTAGGTGCAATTTGGATCTGATGATATCCTAAAAACCCATCTGTGAAGGAGTATGCTTCTTGACCTCCAAAATTGTCCAAAATTTCATCAGAAAATGGAGTTGGAAATGGATCATGCACACAAGCATCATTCAATTTAAGCAGATCTACACATATCCTGATTTCTCCCTTTGTATTATTATCTTGCACAACCATTGGACTGACCCAATCAGACTCTTCTACAAGTTCAATGATGCGTACTGCAATCATTTTCTCAAACTCTTATTTCACCTTCTGCTTATATATAGGGTTCAGCCTGTATGGGTGCTATTTCACTGGGTGCGCATCAAGTTTCAATGTGATTTTCATCACTCCAAGTTCCCCAATGATTCCTTTCAACTCTGAAAAATTTTGTAGGGAACAGATCTTGATATTCTGTTAGCAACTCAACAACCTTTCCTACTGTATCATCATCCCAGTAGTCTCCAATGTTTGCCAACTTAGGTTTTTCTTCAGTGCTAATATTCACATGTCTAAGTTTTAAGGGCTTTATCACATCCATCGAGGTGATTAAGGGCCCAACCACAGCGCGTTGTCCCTTATATTTAGGGATCATGATATTTATTTGATCCTCATCATTCTCTTCCACTGTTAGGTTTCTGCAATTCACAATGGCTTTCATCTGCGCGTCCCAAGCTGGTGGAGCATACACAATTATGGGCTTTGTTGTATCAGAGATTAATTATTGAATATTATGCAAAGCTTGACCCACTGTACCAAATCCGCTTTCAAAGCTAAATGTAAGAATAAAACTCTCTGCCAGTGCAGACCATTCACTAGTTCCTCTACGCAACTCTGTCTCCAAATACCATTCAGTAGGTACCTTTCCCAATGTGTGAAAAAACATATGGACCCATTCAGGTCTTGGATCTACAGCCCATACCTGATTCCATATTGACAAATGTCTGTGCAGATCCTCTTTTCAAGAGTAAAAATCTTCCATTCTAATGACTGGACATTCAAACCATAACCTCATCATGCACACACATTCCTCCCAGTTACCATCTTGCTGGAGTAGCGCACAAGCCAAGATCCAAAGCAAGGAATCTCTGTCCTTCAGGAACCGTTCTCTCAATATCTCCTATAAACATGTTCACATTAGTTGGGCCATCATGGTGTGGTAAATCACGTACCTCAGATGTTATATAGCACAGATATCGGGTGACGCAATTACAGTGCAGCGCAGACACCTCATGTAGTTAGTTCTGCCAATTTTCAAGTTCTTAATCAGAGTCTGAAAAAAAATAGCTATCCTTCTCCCACTTAAGATTCCCATCTATGGTTGGATTAATCCAATCTTCCTCACGCAAATTTATCTTATAGATTTGATCGATCTCATCCTCAGCGCACACTGGTTCAGTATACCTTTGGCATTTTGTATGATCCAGAGGAATGATTACCCCAACTCCATTGCTTTCAAATTCCATCCTCTGTTTCTTCAGATTTATAACACCATCCATGTCATTGGACCAATCCAATCCTAGCAGCGCAGGATAGGCCACCATCCATGTTAACACCCTCTGTATTGACCATAACTTGTGACAACCTCCCTAAAGGAATAAACTTCTGCTGATTGGCCATGCACACTTGAATGGTAGACCATTCCAGCTTTGGCTCTCCCATGCGCTGCCATGTTTTATTAGGTAGAATATTAGCATCCAATCCCATATCTAAAATAACTTGGTCCATTTACTAAGCACCATTTTGCATGGTCATACGCATCTCCCTACCCGTTCTCTTCTTGTTCTTATAAATTTTGTTGATCGCTCGTTGTTCTGCCATAGGTTGCCCTTTCTCTGCACAATTATCTATCAATGCCTGCATATTTTCAACTCCCTTCTTGTTGCGCATTAAATTTATACATGCTTGTAGAAATGGTTTGATCTCCTTGTCTCCTCCAGATTCCTTCATTATTCTTCTGGATGTTAACGCTCTTCCTTCTGCAAATTATTTTTCTGCTTCATCGAATGTCTCTTTTGTGTGCTAAATTTTAAAGACTTCATTGGTTTCGGGTGCCTTACGAATCCATACATCAGTGGATGGTTTTTTTCCTTTATCTTCATTGGTGGCTACAATAATCCTCATAACCACATTCACACTGGGATCTTCTTCATGAGTTTCTGATCGAACCATCTAAAGATTTTTTGTTGGGGTCCGCATCTTCTTTTCCTGCATTTTAGCAATCTAGATAGGCCAATCTTCTATGACATGATCAAATTTTCTATAGTACCTACATGACTGTCGTGCTAAATTCAGATATTCGTGTGCATAATGGCCAACATCTCCATAGTTATAGCAAATAACTTGTCCTCTTCCTCGACCAGTTGATCCAACTCCTCTGCCTCTTCCTCTGCCTTGAAATCCTTCTCTCCCAGAAGGGCATGATGGTGATGTAGGCTCAGCTTGAATTCTATATATTTCTGCTTTATCTAACATCATATCAAAAGTGTGATAATGCTACTCATCCTGCCCTAATGAATAACAGAATTTGCAAAAAAACCGCTTCAAGTCAAGTTGATATTTTCCGATCCTTGGGCAGGAATTTGTGTCATGTAATCTAGCAATCTGACAAATAGTGCACCACACAGGATTATTCAATGGACTAGGACCTCCAACATTCAGATAATTGTTGAAGACAGGACACTGGTATTTATGGTGCCCAAAATATTTACATTTTATACACAATACCTTTGCACATACCTCCTTGCCCTTGCCTTTGCACAGAATTTGAATTTATAGATGCATGGATTCTAATTTATTCTAAATATTTTGAGTTCCCAGTGCAATAGGTGTTGTTGTAGCCTCCAATTTCATTGCAACCTCCACAGCCTCATCTTATGTGGCAATATTTTTCTAACCTAAGGGTTGGCGCAGATGTGGGAGTAACATAACAAAGGACCATTCATTATGTTGAGTATCATCAATAACAAATCCACCATCTCTGATGGTGTGCTTCAACCTTTGATCGAACTCCCATACAAATTCATTAGCCTCCTGATGAATATCTTTCATTTCTGCCACCAGCTACATGTATGACTTAGACTTTGTAAACTGCTCTTTTAGAGCTGCTTTAATTTCTTCCAAGATAGCATTAGGGTTTTCTTGATCGTACCTGATGTACCAATCTAATGCACAATCTTGGAAAGCAGTAGCTAGCTGTGCTTTTCTAATATCAATATTGTTAATTTTTTGAGCTTTCCATATAGCCTCAGTCACAAACCAGAAGTGATCAGTGTCCTCATTTCCAATGCCTCTGAAATTAGGTAACTTCATTTATGTAGCCATATCTACTTCAGGGGGAGGTGGAGGTGGTGGTGGAGATGGACTCCACGGTGGAGTAGGTGATCTGTGATGTAAGTGAAGAAGTAGAGTGGATGGGGTAGGAAACAGACTCAAGGGTTTCTGGTGCGATGAGATTTCTTCTTCAGAATCACCTGAGCTAGTAGTTTCTGGCTCAAGTTCACTATCAGATCTAGGCTTCAGAGGGCTATAATAATTTTTTCAGAGTCTTTGCGATAAACTCTTCCACTATGCGTAGTTGGACCTCTTTGATGCATTCAAACAGTATGTTCACATAGACAACCTTGTTCACACAATAACATTTTCAACAATAATTTCAATGAGCACAGAAACTTACCTCTAGGGCCTTTGAAAAAAATTCTTTCTACTTTGGAATACGACACAAATTTATCAATCGAAAATTCTATCATAAATCCTCCCGGGAGGCGATCGATCTAATGATCTACCACATGGGTGTTCTTATTATCAAACTTCTCTACTTGCTGGATCAATTCAGGAGTCCACTCAATGACTACCTCATCTTTTATGTAGCGATGGAATTCAGCTAAGCGTGATAACCACTCCTCTAGTTCGTGCGCAAAGGAACAAGATAATATTTCATGCACTTATGTATAAATATATTTATGTACCCATTGTTCGTTAGACAACTTAGTACTTCTATTCTCTTGGAGTGAAAATTCAAGGATCTTTCTATCCAGCCAATCTTGTAATTCGTTTTTTGATGGATGGCACAACATCAAATATCCCTAAAAATGATCCCTATCATGGCAACAGAACCATTTTTTAGCTTGAGGGGTCCTGACCCAGGTTCAGAGTTTATAGATAAACAAACAAACCCTCCAACTACTGGCCCTTTCGACAATGACCTGCTTGCGCAGATCAAAGTCTCACCCGAAGTAGTATGGGGGATGCTGGAACCAAGTTTCCACACCTTGAGGGAGAAATTAATGAATTGGTCCTTAGAAAACTGAATTCAAACTTATACCAATCATAAATATATGCGTGCAACAATATACAATAGAATCACAGAGAATGTGCAGCCTTTAACATAATAAAGCAGAGTTCACAGATCCTTTATCGCAGATAAAGTATAACATAACCAGATCCAGATATAAATAGTGCAAATACTTAGGCATATCTATCAACCATCAATAAGCATTCATAATCATATCAGATATCCTCCGCAATAATAAATAAGACAAAAGTAGTTCGATCTCCACATAACGTAAACAGTAACCAATTCAGACTTATAAGAAGTTCTCCAAATTTGTCCTTTATATTAGCTTCAGATCTTTTCAATACATCAATTTTCCCTTACAAAACCCTTCCACACACACAGCCAACGGAGTCCGCACACAACCAGGACTAGGTCTTCATGCACACAGATATTAGGAGCCTTTCAAACCAACACAAACAAACCCTTACAACATATTACAGACACATATTATAGATCACAATATCACGAACTTATCTTAAACTTAACTTAGCTTAGACACAAACTATATATTTATATTCACCTAGCGCGCAGATACTATGGTCTCAAACCATGGTTTGAGGCCCATAGTTTACCCTTAAGCCCATTTACATTAAAATTAGTGACCTTGACCCACCTCAAAGCCCCTTGACTCAATTTCGCATCACGCACATACAGAATTATACAAAATTACATCAAAATTTGTGCCTCAGGGGATCCTGCTCCAACAGGTGGACTCAAAACTAACCAAATAAACCTGATCCCTTTTCAAAAATAGGGGCTCTGATCCGCCCTAAAGCCACTAAACTCCATGTGGTTTATTTATCCTTGTTGGACCGTGCACTATGCTCCTTGAGTTGCAAAGTATTTTCACCCAAAATGGACCAAGTTGGGCCATGCCCAACATCTCTCTATTCCTCAGATGAGTTACACTTCTCCGCAAGTAACTCCTCCCTCATGGAATTCAATTATCCTATTATTGTCTCAAGGAATGAATTCATTTTCTAACTCCTCTACTTTCTCATCTATTTAAGCAAGAGCAATTGAGAGTTGATTGCAACATGTTCATTGTGAAGAAGGAGAGCTAGAGTTGAGCGTGTGCAAGAGAAGTGTGAGAAAAAGTGAAGAGTAAGAGCAAGGGAAGAGTTGGAGCAAGTGTGTAGGACAAGATATAATCAAGAGTAAGAGATATTCAAGCAAAGAGCAAGAGCACTTCAGTTGCAAGTTGATCAAACATCAATGAATTTATTCATTCTCTCTCTCTCTCTCTCTTTGTACTATGCTAAAAAATTGAAAAAATATAATAGAAGAATCATTTGGGTTTTCATCTTGTGGGTTTTTCCTGGTCATTGGACCTAACTCTCAGTGTCTCATATTTGTGCTTGGTTGTCTTCATATGATCCTTAAGTTTATGTTATATCTACAATTGCTAATATGAAAAGTTGTGAAGAATAAATTTTCATTCTAACAATTGTAACAACATAGTACATTCAAATTTCTGCAAAGTACATTCAGTTTTATGCAAAGTACATTCATCTTTCTGCAAAGTACATTAAGTTCCATTCAATTTTCTACAAATTACATTCAATTTTATGCAAGTACATTCAATTTTCTACATAGAACTTTCAATTTGGAATATCAAATTTTTCTTTTGTCATTTAAATAGGTGAATACGAGGGTGGGGAGACTTATAAATCTCCTTAGTAGGAATAAAACCACTTCTAATGTGGATGAGGATCATCATATCAGCTGGATAAAGCACCCTCATGTGTGAATAGAGGTTGAAGCATGTGTTACAGGTCAAAATACCTCCTCATCAGCTCAGAGGAGAAGACAAATATGGAAGGAATACAAAGACCTAAATTAAACCTATTTCTGCCAAGGTAACACCTTTCTATAACAAAGCAGAAGCGTTATAACGCATAAGACCAGTGAATATGCCGCGTTAGTGGCTAGGGAAACGCTCTGTTTACACTAGAGGGCAGAGTTACCCATGTTTTAAGTTTGAAATGGGAAAAACGCGCGGAGAATGATTTGAATCTCCGGCTTTCCCTCACAAGAGAGTCAGTTCACAAAGGAAACTGCAAAGCACCAATTCATTATTGGTCACTGCCATAAAAGACTGAACTCCCAAGGAGGCAAAAGCATAGAGATTAAAGAAACATCTTAGTTTTTTCTATTCCAAACTAGTGGAAAGAGAAAGGCAACAATGGCTTTCTCCCTCTCCTATAAAAAGGAACTGAAGGCTCTTAGTTGAAGGTCAAAGGATTGCTAAAGATTTTTGCATACTTGTGGAATAGAGAATAGTGTTATAGTGTGAAGGCCAAGAGTCAAAGAGGTTCCTAGAGAGCTTGTTGACTAAGACTCCATCACTTGAGAGATAAGAGAGATTGGGAGACTGAGGAGGGCTTGGTACAACCGACGGTTGTAATCCTCCTTCTTTCAAAATCAATAGAACTGTGTTTGTTTTTTCCATTCAATGCTTAATATTGTCATTATTGTTTGAATATTTACACAACATGATATGAATGGCTCAGATGTGCTTAGTTTAAAAGTTAATTATATATTGACTTGATTGATAGGATACTTGTTATGTTAGATATTACACGGGTGCTTTGACTGATTGCAGGGCCAAGATTTGGAGCCGGTGAAGAAGGAATCTTATTTCGCTGCCTAGTGCTCTCCACGAGACTCCAAGATCATCAAAGAGGTAATTTTCTATCGCATTCCATCAAGTTGTTTTAAGTTAATATGAACATGCTCACGCCATCTTTGTGAACTGCACAGCTAATCTTACTGTCTGCCTCGGGCACCGGAAAGCCCTGAGAGGGATATTCGAAAACCAACAACCCAAGCAGTTTACCCTATAGCAGAATTGGCGACTCCGCTGGGGAGTTTTCCCCATAGTTTCCAGACTATTTCTTTCCCCCTGTCTTCTCTCCTCTATTCACAGATCCTTCCGACCAGTACTTATGCCCAGTAAACATTTTAAAAGCTCGCAGAGTTCAATCCTGTTTCTGTTCGACCATCTGAAGAATTTTTCCCTGGATAACGCTACACCTGTAGTTACTCCAGCGCGTTATAATGTTGGCTCTGCTTAAAAACAGTGCGTTAGTCTTTGGATTAACGCTATCTTTACTCAGAGACAATGCGTTACTCAGCCAAAACTTGTTTTTCACTGTCGTGATTGTGTTTTAGCTGCAAAATTTTTTGGCCATCAGTGTATCTCCTTGACTAAATCCCTACGCTTGTTTACTAAGCTGGCATTTCTGTTTATTTACTCTTGTTTGAAAAGTTAGTGTCAAAAGCATTTAATTTTTAGAGAAGAAATTTTTTTTTTAGTTTTTTCTGCATCTAGCTGAGTTAATTATGAAATTTTCAGTTTATAGACTGTTAAGAAGAGGTAGATATAAGTCTGAATCTTTAAAGCTGAACTGAGTTATTTGAATGTTAGTGCATGGATGTTGAAAAGAAACCCCTCCTTGTAGAAGTATTCTTCATCTAATTGAATATTTAGAGCATGTTTTGCATGGTTTCTTGAGTCAGAGTCTCATCAAATTTCATACGTCCACTCCCCCTCCGCAAGACTAATAATCAAGTACATTAAGAATCAAGCGATAATAAAATCAATCAACTCTTTTTTTTTTAACTCACATAAACAGTAGTTTAGGCTAGGATCTTGGGTTAGGAATAGTGAAAAAACTACCCAAGATCTAAAAACTTGAAACTAGAGTCATTAATGAGCGAAATCCTACTCCACTCATATTATCGGGACCGTTCCTTTACCGGAGCTCAGCGCAAGACAACACTTGGGTGCACAAGAAGGTAGCCCGCCTTCAACTGTATCCAGTGGGTGTGTTATATATTGGGGTTCCCTTCGGGGATGTCGAAACTAGATCGGGAATCTAGGTATTCTGCCCATATAGCACATTGTCCTTGACCGTGGACCCCCCTGATGATGTCTGTGATTTGAGGTATCTTTAGTGGCCATACTTTTTAGGGACTTACACGAGGTAACTGGGACGGGCTGTCCTGGTACCTGAAACAGACAGACCCACTCTGTCTTCGGTCTTTAGGAGGGTACTCGTCTTCACGAGAGTGCTTGCACCTATTGTCTGAGGTTCGGGTGAAGCTCTAGAGTGACCGTAACTGTACTTTTGACCAACCTTCTCTATATACTATTGTGATACTGGATTTCATCACCAGCAAACGGTAGTACTCAGACAGGGAACCCTATTCTGGCTGCTTGCTGATTGATTTTAGAGAGTCCTTTTTTTTTTAGGTGTGTGGTTACTGTCACTGAGACTTTATAATACATCACAATTTATTAAAATTTGTTAAAATTAAGCATGTCACCGTGGCGTCCCCCGACCCACGCTGTCTGTCTACACGACAGCAAGGTCTACCTCCTCTAACTATTGAGGAAGAACTGAACCTTGGTGAACCCGCGCCTTCTACGGAAGAGCAGTCTCCACTGACTAATCTTCATTGTCACATAGCCTCATATCATCCGGAATTTCCAGAGGACCCTTTCACTGAAGGGGTTGTACCTCATTACAGTCCTCCGCTCACTGATTCGTTGGGGCCTGTGATAATTCAGATTCCACCACACCAAGATATGTCTTCGGCCGCACCAACATCCATTTCACCACCAGTATCCACTGGGTCTATTCCAATGGCAACCATCCCAGGTTCACCAACATCCTCCCCGCCGGTGGTCAGTTCTATGCCATCACTGGGTAACCCCAGTAGTCAACATATACCTACTCCCAACCCTACGGTCATCACAACTGTCAGTAGCTTACCGAATCCTTCGGCATCTACTTCTACCGTGACCACGTTGGGACATGATTATTCAGATCCCAAATGAGACAAAAGAAAAACTCCTATATCAGGAGAGGAGGATGAAAAGGAGTTTCCCAAGCTTCTTCTTCAAACCATGCAGGATATTTCCCGAGAAATAAAAGAGATGAGGATGGAGAGGCACAAAGAATCCCCTAGATGGTTTTTACATGGAGAAAGCTTTGGAATTTCAAATCACTGGTATGATCAACCAGTAAGGTAGCAAGTTTCCCAACACTCCACTATGCCTACATTCCTAGTAGTGGGAAATGGAGGTGGAGGACCCCAAGAACAAGAAACTCTTGAAGATTATTTCCTAGAGTATGAGTCTCAATCTCAGAGATTCAAAGATAATCTAAGCTTTCATGATTTTTGTCAGATAAAGGACAACAGGAGACCCCGACATAACAATAGAAGTGGAGGGTTCCTACAGAACAATGATCTACAACGGACCATGGGTATATTCTTCTTGCCCACCTTTGAAGGTTCAACCAACTACACAACCAAGTCTTGGGTGGAGAAGCTAGACATTTACTTCCAGCTAAACCAAATACCTGAGATGGAGGCCATCAAAATAGCAGTGCATCACCTTGAAGGTGAGCCACATGATTGGTGGTTTCATGGTATTTCTACATTGGGGCATGCCAATGTGAGTGCATATTCAGAGTTCACCCAAAGGTTAGTAGAGAGGTTTGATCGAAGAGACCCATAGGCACATTTTATTGAGATAGCCAACCTCAAGCAGTTAGGCAATCCAGACACCCATATATCTGAGTTTCTAAAACTTTCTATCGTGGTTCCTAATTTATCTGTAGCTAGGAGGGTTTATATGTTCATTGATGGGCTAGCAAAGCCTTTGCATGGGTTGGTTAAATATACTAAACCAATTACTCTTCAAGATGTTGTTGAAAGGGAAAGATATTTACAAGATTCTTTGCCAAGGGCAAAGGCTCCATTTCAGCCAAGGCCAACCTTCCAGCAAAAAGGGAAATATGTGAAGGTTCTACCTACAAAAGAGAACAAAAAAAAAGGACCTCTTAGTGATGATGTCTGAAGATAATTGAGAAGGAAGAACCTTTTCTTCACATGCCAAGAACCATGGGCATTAGGGCCTCGATATGCAGCAGGGAAAGCACACTATATAGAGGTATTCTCTAATAGTGAGGAGGAGGAATAAGAGGAGCTAGAAGGGGGAAACAATCCTAGGACAGGAGGAGAGGATCCACCACAACCAGGAGGCGGGAATTGGGCATTTTATCTAGTCGAAGGGGCCCTTTCATCTTGTGGGGAGTACCCAAGTATCTGACTTTGAGAGTCCAAGGTACCATTGAGGATCAGAGAGTATCAACATTGATTGACAATGGGGCTACCCACAACCTTATTGATGCTCGGTTAGTGCATAGGAGAGCAATACCCACCGATGATTTTGAGGGATTTTCACTATTGGTTCCAGGAGATAGAACCATGCAGTGCATGAAGTATGTTCCAGAATTATCCATCACCATGGGAACATAAACCTTGAATGATCACTTCTTTATGGTTGATATCCTTGACACCAATGTGATATTGGGCCTGCAGTGGTTGATTACTTTGGGAAAGGTCACCATAGATTGGGAGACCCTGCAGATGGAGTGGGTAGATAAGAAGAGTGGTAAGCATCAGGTGATCAGGGGAATGCATACTTATCCCCCTCAGATAGCTTCTACACACAATATAGAGCTTGATTTGTGTAGTGGGAGCTAGGACACAATAGTCTACTCAGTTATGAAGTTAAATTTGACCCATGATGTAGTATTATTTGAAGGCATTCCACCAGGAAAGCCCCCAGACCAGGAGATGGTTAAATAATTCTCACAAAAAGTTGCACCACTCATAGATCTGGATGAGGTTAGAACTTTGGGTGAACTTAGCATAGTGTAGGGAGTCTTTGATAGGCCAAGGAGGAGAGGTACATTCTTTTGGTATCATTATTACCAACTCTCACCAAGCATATTGTGCTGAGAGGAGATGTTTCAAGGATGGATGATGGCATCATCATGGTGCAAGGGGACTACTCCATGGCCTTTGAGAGTTAGAAGATACTTTCACATAGGAGGGAATCTTCCATATATGGTAGAGGATTGTTGGTGTTCATGCATACGTTGACAAAACTCAGAAATTTTTGGATGGGTGATAGCTCCCAAGTGAAGACTAACCTCCATAAACTTCAACCCTTACTTAAGTAGGAGTAGTAACAAGGCAGGTAGCATAGGCAAGATAACAATATTTTGACATATGACTTTGGCATTGGATATGTCAAATAGGGGAGCAGTAAAATGATAGGTTCCTTTCCACAAGGGCCAGCAGCGCTGTCATTATTGGGAATAGATCCTTATTGGGAGTCCTAGCTATTGGTGGAATACTCCAAGGATCGCTTCACATGTGAACTGCTTGATGGACAGGTGATAGATGAGAGTTATACAGTGATAAATGGAGTCATCTATTATCATAATAAGACCTTCTTGGCTATAGATTCTAATCTCAAGAATAATATTCTATATGCAGCACATGAAGCACTCCTTTCCGGTCACACAAATTTCATGGGAGCATATCAAACCATTATGGAGGGATTCTCTTAGGAGGGTCTCAAAGAGGATGTGCACCAAAATATCCGAAGGTGTATGTTTTGCTTGAATAATGAGGAGGAGAACAACCACCTTGTAGGGGTTTTACAGTCACTGCCCTTTCCGATAGAGATATGGGAATGCTCATCTATGAACCTCTTCACCAGCTTGCCAAAAGTACATGGTAAGGATCATGTTTTGATGTTTATTGATAAACTAACCAAGTATTTGCATTCCCTTGCCATTAATTTACAATACATTTCTCCACAAGAGGGAAAGCATCTATTTATACCTCATGGTCTACTCAGGGCCACAATCAGTAATAAGAATGAACACTCCCTCGGAGGCTTTGGGGAAATGATATCTTGTTCAGGGTGTGCTTAGTTGACACCAAATGCCTTCTACTACTTCCAGGCATGTGAGAGAATAGTGGCAGCAATAAAGAGGTTGGAAAGCCACTTATCACATCATGTTTTAAGGCAGTCGGTAATATAACTACGTTGGTTCCCCTTGAGGGACTATTATCACCCTCCGTTATTTCATATGGTAGTCAAGGTATCTCTAATTTTGATTCCATATGTTGATGATGTATTGGTCATTACTTTTGGCATGGTTGGAGGAATGGCACATGGATTAGAGTTGTTCATTGGGAGTGATGAGATCTCCAAAACCTCTTCTGCCCCATGCTTCAGTGAGAACATTGGAAAATATGTGGTTGATACCATAGATCTCTTACTTCCTTATGATGTGAGCCATTTGGTTAATTTGGACACTTGGTAGGAGCATATAAGGGGTAGATTGATTAGAGGACACCTGATTCAGTGGGAGATCTTATCATATGTGGATGCCACCAGGGGAGGAGGAGACGTTTGCAACATTCATTCTCATAGTTGTTTGAGGATAAGAAACATTTGGGAGGGGAGGACTGTAATATTCCTAATTATCTTTCAGCTAGTTGGAATATTAAATTTTGCTTTTTTCATTTAGATAGATGAATAAAATGGTAGGGAGACCCATAAATATCCTTAGTATGAATAAAATCACTTCTAATGTGCATGAGGATCATCATATTAGCTGGATAAAGCACCCTCATGTGTGAATAGAGGTTGAAGCATGTGGATGGGGTCAAGTTTGACCAAATCAAAAACGTCGGTATGGAGGGAGTGGATAGTTAATGAGGGATAGTGAAGTGTTAGTGGAAGGAAGTCTCCATGAGAGTAGTGACTTTAATGTGTGTAATATTCCTAAATTAGCACATAGCTAATTGGAATATTAAATTTTTATTTTTCTCTTAGATAGAGGAATAAGAGGGTATGGAGACCCATAAATCTCCTTAGTAGGAATAAAAGACACTCATAGTGTGAATGGAGGTCACCTAAAAGCTGGATTGAAGACCCTTAGGTGTGAAATGGGGTTGGAGCATGAAGACTGGGTCAACTTTGACCAAATTAAACAGCGTTGTTATGGAGGAGTGGCATTTATGGTGGGACAACGCAGTTTTGGAGGGAGATTGATTGCATGGAGGTAGTGACCTAATTTAGTGGGGCCAAGGGTGAGGAAGCACATAACTTATATAAGGAAGAGGATGGAAGCCATATGGGGTTATGTTTATTATTATTATTTTGATATGTATGTTTAGATTTTGTTGCTGTCATCAACTATTTAGCTAAGATTGCAGTGTTGTTTAGCACAGGGTGTTCCTAGTCGGGAATCCCACCTCTTTCCTTGAGAGGCCTCTTGGAAGAGTATTGTTCTATCATTTCCACACATATATCATTTTGGCCAAGCTTTAGTCTTCAGCTACAGCACAGTGTCTATTTAGATTTGTGTTGTGTTGCAGGGTGTTGCAGTGGAGGGTTGAGAAACCCACTTTTTGAGTTAGTTTTTCAGAAGAGGAAGCATTCTTCCCTTTGGGAGATCAGAAAGGAAGGTCTATGAGCATATTTCAGATCTTTGGCATCAGGCCAAGCTATTACATCTAGTGACAGCACAGTTTCAGTCAGGAATTCCATTATTTAGGAGTGCAATTTCAGAGGAGGATCTATTAGCTCTTTTAGAGTGCTTTCTTCTAGGTGAAGGGTTCAACCTTTCGTTGGACGATATCTTTGGAGGCTATCTACATCAAATCCATATTATTTCAGCCTTATATTTCATGAGCTTCAGTTGCAATGACTCTTCAGTCCTAGGGCTGTAGATCACCATTTGTATTTGAGGGTATTTCCGGAAACCCTTCCCGGGTTCTCTTGGAAAGGTGTCTAGGAGGCTAGATCTTCACTCCTATAATTATTTGAGCTATATAACACCAGATCTACATTCATCCATATTTATTTAGCATTTTACACCCTAAAACGGTGTTATCTTAGCTCAAGGCATTTGTATGGTAGCTATTTCTCATGTGTTGACATATTTTTCTTGTAGAGACTTGTTTTATATTGCTTGAGTGACTTGATCCTCAAGATCTTGTGCCTATTATTTGTTGACATGTTTAATAATATGGATGTACATTTTTCTCATATCATGGTGTGTTGAGTTATTCACTGTTCTCTCCATTATTTTGTTATAATATTGTTGCTTCACCATTTTGGAATATTACAACGGTATTAGAGCATAATCTTGGCTCACCCTGTGGATCTTAGCCATTATGCTATTAGGAGAATAAGAAGAAGGAGAAATAGATTAGAATGATGGAAAGAATTATTTTTATCTCATCTCTTTTCAGATCTAAGAGGGACCTCACCAAGGAGGTCAAGCAAATAAAAGAAGAGAAGAATAATGAAACCACACTAGGGTTTCAAGATGAGGGAGGTCTGTGTACTTCCTATCAGCAAAAGAGAGATCCGGTATTGCACAGAGATCCAAAAAAAAATTCTATGCCCTTTCCTTTTGAAAGAGAAGACGAGAGGCATGGAGATGGGGGACACTTAGATCACGAGATTCTAAGTGAGTATCTTGCAGTATATAAGTCTCAACCTAGAGCTTTTAAGGAGAATCTAACTCTCCCATAATTCATTTAGCTCAAAGAAGAAAGAAGAACTTGTAGAAATAGATTTATATTGCCTACATTTTATGGGTCATCTACATGCACAACAAGAGCTTGGGGAATGAAATTGGATGCATTCTTTCTGCTACATCCAGTAGTAGAGAGAAAAGTTGTTGAGATTGTAGCACTGCACCTTGAGGGTGAAGCAAACATTTGGTGGTTCAGCCATTTGAGTCATGCAAGAGTGACTGCATATGCAAACTTTACTCAAAGTTTGATCAATAAGTTTGATGAGAAGAAAGCAGAGGAGGAGAGGCCTTCACCACCACTTGCTGCAATAACACTTGCGCCTTTGAAAAGTGGACTTGACCTCTTGACATTTAGAGTCCCATGCACTATTTTGGAGATGCATGAGGAGGAGGAGACTTGTACCAGCGTTGATGTAGCCATAGAAGAGCAGCCATCATCATCAGTAGTTGGGGAAGTCATCACACTGGAAGAAGGAACCCTTGTAGCAATACAAGATGTTCCCAAGCTTTACCGAGGTATGCACATGTTTCCACTTTCTGTTATTTTATCACATCATATGGAGGATTGTGGGAATATAACTCTGCATGACCTAGGGTCAAAGTACATTGTTGATTTTGAGCAGCAGACTACCACTGCGCTGAGGACCCTTGAGTTTTTAAGGGAGGAGATATATAATCATCCTATTATATCATTGTTGAGCTCCACACAATTCTTGGGGTTGGAGTGTAGAATTTTGGAGGATGGGATGAACATTGTCCTGAGAAAAACAATCTAGAACTATGTGTTCACCATTAAGCATAATCTTGAGACAATATATGCACCATCATGGAGATCAGAAGCACTATCATTGAGCAGTAGTGATGAGTTGGGGGCCCAGCCATTATTGGAGCATTCCCATGACCATTCTACATGTGTAGCAGGGGATAGGCATATGGTTGATGAAATACATCTTATCTTCCATTGTTATGAGGGTTCTTTCTTGATGAACACTTCACTGCTCAATGAGAAGATTTTGCCTTCAGTATATTTGGATTCTTATGGGGTCAAATTGGTCATTGATGAGTGGTCTTCTTTTGGAGATCTTCAGGAGATTGCATTTCAACATCCCATGAAATGCAAAGATAGAAATATGATTTGGGAGGATGGTATTCTCGATTGGAGGGATGCTAATTTTGAGCATGATGATAGACATTCACCATTGGTTGGATGTGTGATGTTGATGAGAAAGAGGCTGGGAAACCACTTGTAGATTTATGACGCAGGCCAGCAGGAGGCATGGCTGTGTTGGCTACTCTTGAAAGAGTTTGGCCATCATGTGACATATCCTTCTTCAAAGGGTATGTTGGTGGATGGAGCTTGGCATATAACTTGCATCATATGGCAGTAAGGAGTTTGGGTATATTGGGGTGATGTGATGTCTTTCATATCAACCATCATGTTGTTAATCCATAGTTTAAATGGTGATGGTGTGGGGAGGCAACAAAAGTTGCTTTTGCTTGGGAAGTTTTTGGGAGAGCATTGGCTGATTTTTCCCCACACTTTGCATGATGTTGTAAGAATAGGTGATGGCACTATCATGGCGCAAAGGGGCTACCCCTTGGAAGATCAGGAGATACTTCCACTTTGGAAGGAATCTCCCATATATAACAACATTATGGTAGGTGACTTTGACATGTGGTATGTCAAAGGATGGAGCTATGAAATGAGAGGAGCCTTGTCACAAGGGCCAAAAACACTGTCACTTGGGAGCTGGGATTTGTTGATGAGGTGTTCCCAGGATCACTTCACATATGATGCACTTGATGGGAAAGTAGGAGATGAGAGTGATAGAGTAGTGGATGGATACATCTATTACCATGATATGATCTTCTTGACTTGGATTTCTAAGAATAAGAAGAAAGATCTTCATGCAACACATAGTTCATTCCTCTTCATGGGAGTATATCATACCACTATGGAGGGCTCATTCATGGATCTTATTATCACCTTAGTCTCAGTACATGGTAAGAATTATGTTGTTGCATTTATTGATTATTTAACACAGTATTTGCATTCTCTTACCATCTTTATACAGTGCATTTCTCCTCAATAGGGCAAGCCTCTATTTGGGCTTCATGGTCATTTTGGGACCAACATCTATGATGAAGATGGCCATTTATGGCATGGATTTGGGCAAGTGCTACACTATTATTTTTATGCTCAGTTGATAAACAATGCCATCTATTATTTACTAGTGGATGAGATGACATGCACAACTAGAAATTTTTTGGGAGACAACTTTCCACATCATGTTCTGAAACTGCAGTTGGTAAAACTGCCAGTGACTACTTGGGGGACTGTTGGTACCTTCTAGAATTATGTAAACACTTTAGTACCTCTCTCATCTGGATTCTTTATGGTGACAATGTCATATTCACTTTATATGGGATAGTTTGGCCAAGAACCAAAGAGGGGGTCTTTGAGGATCCAATTGCCTTTTTGCTTCATGAAGGCAACCTTATTGCAGCCCAAATTCAACAGAAAATTGAAAATCTACACTTATCATAAGTGGAGAGAGAGACAACGTGGAGTAGGCCATTTGGTATATCAAGTTCAGCAATGCATCCCACCTTCTTTGCAGGAGCCTAAGGTGGAGGAGATGTTTCATGAGTTGCCATGTTGGAGGGTGACTCACTTTTTGTGGATGATAGCTTGGGGATGGAGCCTTCACATGGGAATGATAGTTCCCAATATATTTCATATTCGATGCCTCAAGAAGGCCTCTAGACCACATATAGTTGCTTCCATGGGTATTCCACTTGTTCATGAGGAGAGCCATTTGGATTTTTCACCAAAGGTGTACTTTTACACTTGGGAGGAGCAACTTGGAGACTTATTGATGAGACATCAGCTTGTTCATTGGAGGAGATTATCACATGAGGATGCTACAGGAGGAAGAGGAGAGGCTCTTCATTTCTATTATTATAGTTTCTTGAGGAAAAGCAACATTTGGGAGGGGAGGACTGTAATATTCCTAAATTAGCACATAGCTAATTGGAATATTAAATTTTGATTTGCTCTTAGATAGAGGAATAAGAGGGTATGGAGACCCATAAATCTCCTTAGTAGGAATAAAATAAACTCCTTGTGTGAATAGAGGTCACCTAAAAGCTGGATTGAAGACCCTTAGGTGTGAAAAGGGGCTGGAGCATGAACACTGGGTCAACTTTGACCAAATCAAACAGCGTTGTTATGGAGGAGTGGCATTTATGGTGGTACAACGCAGTTTTGGAGGGATATTGATTGCATGGAGGTAGTGAACTAATTGAGTGGGGAAAAGGGTGAGGAATCTCATAACTTATATAAGGAAGAGGATGGTATCCATGTGGGGTTATGTTTTTTATTATTATTTTGATATGTTTGTTTAGACTTTGTTGCTCTCTTCAGCGATTTAGATAAGATTGCAGTGTTGTTTAGCACAGGGTGTTCTCGGTCGAGAATCCCACCTCTTTCCTTGAGAAGCCTCTTGGAAGAGTATTTTTCTATCATTTCCACAATTTGGAATTCTGGCCAAGCTTCAACCTTCAACTACAACGCAATGTCTATTCAGATTTGTGTTGTGTTGCAGGGTGTTGCAGTGGAGGGTCGAGAAACCTACTTTCCGAGTTAGTTTTTCAGAGGAGGAAGCATTCTTCCCTTTGGGAGATCAGCAAGGAAGGTCTATGAGCATATTTCAGATCTTTGGCATTAGGCCAAGCTATTACATCTAGTGAAAACGCAGTTTCAGTCAGGAATTGCGTTATTTTGGAGGGCAGTTTCAGAGGAGGATCTATTGGCTCTTTTAGAGTGTTTTATTTTAGGTGAAGGGTTCAGCCTTTCATTGGAGGATATATTTGGAGGAGATATACATTAGATCTATATTATTTCAGCCTTATATTTCATGAGCTTAAGTTGCAGTGACTCTTCAGTCCTAGGGCTGTAGATTACCATTTGTATTTGAGGGTATTTTCGGAAACCCTTCCCGGGTTCTCTTGGAAAGGTGTCTAGGAGGCTATATCTTCATTCCTAGCATTATCTGAGCTATATAACAGTAGATCTACGTTGATCCATATTTATGCAGTAGTTTATGCCCTAAAAATATGTTGTCTTAGTTCAGGGCATTTGTATGGCATTTATTTCTCATGTGTTGACATATTTTTCTTGTAGAGGCTTGTTTTATATTGCTTGAGTGACTTGATCTTCAAGATCTTGTGCTTATTATTTTATAACATGTTTAATAAGATGGCTTTAAATTTGTCTCATATCATGGTGTGTTGATTTATTCACTATTCTTTCCATTATTGTGTACATATATTGCTGCTTCCCCATTTGGGAATATTACAATGTGTGGGGTCCAGGGTTAGGAATATCACCAAGCATAAAAGGAAGAGGATGGTAGCCATAGAGGGTATTCCAATTATTTTTTATGTCTTGGTATTTTATGACTTCTTGCACACTTCAGTTGTTTAGCAGAGTTTGTTGTGCTGTTTAGCACAAGGGTGTTCCTGAGCAGGAATCCTACCCTCATCCTCGGGGGACTTCAAGTGACCACTCATGAGAGATTTATTGAGTTAAATTTCCACCATATGGCATCAGGCCAAGCTTCAACCATTATCAATAGTGTAGTATCCTCCAGGGTTGTGTTGTTTTGTAGGGAATAGGTAGTGGAGGAATTATAGGGTCAATTTCTGAGCTTTTTTTCCAGTGGAGGGAGCAGCCCTTCACCTGGGAGGCTAGCAAGGAGTGTCCTTGAGCATAATTGGGTCATTTTTCATCAGGCCAAGCTAATACCATCCCCTACATCACAGTTTTACTCATAAATTCTGCTATTTTATTGAGCAGTTGTAGTGGAGGGTTTAGTGCCCCATTTGATGAGTTAGATTTCCAGTGAGGGGAGAAACCCTTCATCTGGGAGATCTATTGGAGGAGTTTCATCCATTTCTACATCAAATAAGCCCCCTCTTATTAGTTATTCATTTTCAGAGATTATTCAGCCCTAGGGCTTCATTTCATCATTTTGTATTTTGTGTATTTCCGGAAACCATTTCTGTGTTGTCTTGGAGTTGTGCTTGGGAGCTTAGATCTTTATTCCCATCACCTTTTGAGAATTATATCAGAAAATCTACCTATTTTTATTTTCTAGTTGCAGTAACCCTCACTGGGACTGTGTTTTCTTGTTCTCTGGCATTTTGTATAGCAACAATGTTTCATGTTTGGGTGTATTTGAGCATTGGAGGCTTGCCTTGCCTAGTTTGAGTGACTTGTTCCTCAACATATTGTACTTATTTGCTATTTTGATATACAATATAATGGATCTATGACTTCTCATGTGTACTGTATTGATATTTTCTGTAAATTCCAGTTTTATGTTCAATATTGCTGCTTTTCCTATTCTGGAATATTACATAAAATAAAATCGGTGCACTAGACAAATTTTCTTTCAGTATATTTAGTGCAATGTTACATTCTTCATACCATGTGAATTACTTAGTTTTTTTGAGTAACTTATCCATTGGAGCAGTAATCGGAGCATAGTTGTGGATAAACCTCCTATAATATCTCGTGATCTATATGAGATCTTAATGAAATTGTGCTTGAGGGTTTGTAAATCTCAAGTGATTAAATTGAGTTTTTGAGAGATTTATGTTAATATTTAAACACATAAAGCATGTAAATGAACTCTGAAATATACAAAAAAAACAGACAAATGCACAATAATAACCACCACAACATAACAAATGATGAAGGATTTCATCCCTCCTGGTCTACGTCTCCTTGGTCCAGCTTCCAATGGCTTGGCCCTCTTTCATTATGCTCAAAATGGTGATTACATACATTTAACTATAAGAAAAAAGGACATTGGTGAGGTTCATGCCTGTGACGGTCCTTACAAAATCGTTGTTGTAAGTGCATATAGTGACAATCATTTAAGGTGTGTCACCAAAGCCATTTTCAGTGAGACTTTTTGTGAGGGTTGTTAAAGGCTCGTCACTAACTATCTCTTTGGTGACACTTCTAGTGACGATATTTTATTGACCCTCACCAATGCTCTTTTTGGTTACTTTTGGTGATGGTTAAAAAATGTTCGTCATCATTGATCATTCCAATGACTTTTTGATGATGCTATGTGCACGTTACTATATTTATTTTCAAAATATAACGATTTAAGACCATTTTTGTGGAGTATTTTTAATTATGTGTCCAAGGCCATATAGTGGTTAGAGTCAATAATTTTTTAAGAATTAATTAGTGTGTATCATTTCCCTCAAGTAATGACAATATAGTTTTCATATGAGTCAATACATGATTAATCTCTATTAGGTTTATTATCTAACAAATTCCCTTTAGATAAAGTTCCACTAGTGTGTGTAGAAACTATATTATTTAATACATAATCAAGCTTTTTAAATTTTATTAATGAGAGAGATCTAGCACTCCTCAACACTCTTGGTGCATATTAACATGCTTTGGAAACACTAACATTCCTTCTCACCTCGCATATCTTAGAACATTTTTGTACCTAGAACATCTTACCATGACTAGGACACACAAGCACATGTTGGAAGGTCCTAGAATAGCATAGCACTCTTCTAGCATGTGCTGGCATGCCTTGTAGTCTCTAGCATGCCCTGGAACACTTTGGCATGCATTAACATACATGAGAACTTGGCACACATTGGAACTTAGCATGTATTGGAACCTATTATTAGTGTGCCTAGCATGCCCCTTTTGAAAAATATAAATTCTTGACTTATTAACCCTCTTATGTGTTCATTTACTTGCATTTTAGCTTGGTTCTTCTTTTTGTTGCCTTGATACTCCTTGACACATATTGGCATACCCTGGCACTCTGCACATCCTAGCATGCCTTATCATCTTGCATGTCTTGGCACTATTTGGCACATGTTAACACACACTGGAACTCCCTAGCACACTATGGCACTTATTGACATGCCCTGACATTCCCTAGCATGCCTTACTAGTGCTTAACATACCTTGTCACTCCCTCCTTGGAATGTTAGCTATCACTCATTGGCACTCCCTAGCACACCCTCATATTCATTCACTTCCATGCATTTTTACCTAGTGCTCCCTTTTGTTACCCTAGTACTCCCTAACACTCTTCAACATGCATTAGCATACTCTACCACACCTTAGCACTCTTTGATGTGCCCTTCCACTTCATAACATATGTATCAGTCTCTAACACACATTGGCAATTGGAATGTGTTGGCGCTTGGAAAGTATTAGCATGTCTAGCATTCATTAAGATGCCTTGGTATGATTTTGCATGGTTTAATATTAAATTTATTTGAGATAAATTATTGGAAAGTATATGAGAAGTAACAGAGGATTATTTGGCACTTAGAATGCACTAACACTTGGAACTTTGCACCTATTTCCACCTAGTGTTGGTGTGCCTAGCATGCCCCTCCTGTAAAAGGTAAATTGATGACTTATTAACCCTATGATTTGTTCATTTCCTTGTAGTTTAACTTGTTTCTCCTTTTTGTTGCCTTGATAGTCCCTGGCATGTGTTTTCACACTCTTGAACATCTTGGCATGAATTATCACTTGACACATCTTAGCATATTTGACATGCATTCGAACTATCCGGCACATGTTAGAATTCCATAGCTTGCCTTGGCACTCATCCCATCACAACTAGCCTTACAATTTTTCATGAATTGGGAACCAATCAAGACCTTAGCCATTGCAGTTCATCTCACGTTGTTCTGCTTCATCCGCAACAATTTGACCAATTGCACCTATTATAAGTATATTGTGCCTTGTTCACTTAAGAGATTCCTATACATCATCTTAGGCCACTCATGTCTAAGATGAACTTGTCCCACTTAAGAAATTACCAATACAAGGATCACATCTAGCCATGGCCATAAACAACTAAGCAACATAGCTTACATAGGCAATATTTCACATGTATGTCTATTTCATATAAATAGTATAGAATTAACTGAGAGTTTGAAAGAACCACAAGATACACAAGACACACAAAATATAAGTTGGCATAAGAAGAGTGCCCCAAAACTTATACATAACAATGTACAATATGAAATTTTCTAAAAATAGTTTAAAACATGATCATTTGGCCAAAGTGTGCCACATGTCATATAAAAATAATAGATAAAGGAAAAATAGTGTTGTGCCCAGCACAAAGTTTCCCTTTTTATAAAACTTCTTTGTCGAGCGCCTTATCGTAATCGTAGGATTGCCTCTTGAAAATCCTATTAGGAAATTCTTCTAACACACTTCATCCTTGGCACACTTGAATTCACTGACACTCCCTCGCACACTATTATTTGTTCATTTCCATGAATTTTGACCTAGTTCTCCCTTGTGATGCCTCAACACTCCTTAACACTCCTCAGCATGCATTGAAATTGTCTCACATGTGTTAGCACACATTTTAATTCATTGGAATGCCCTAACCATCCCTAGCTATCATGCCCTCACAACTAACCTTACTTAATTTGCAATTTGGGAACCCAAAAAAGTCCTTGCTTGACTACAAGAGCTTGACCAAGTTACGATTACTACAACTAGACTATGTTGTTGAATTGTGTATCTTGGGGGGTACTCCACAAGCCTAGTGAGATTGGTTTGTGTTAGTTTGGTCACAAAAGGCTTTGTGGGCAAAGAACCCAAGCAAAGGGGTTCTGGACCCAATATGGGGTTTAAAATATAAAATAAAATTAAAAAGGAAAAAGGTCTAAGTGGATAAAGCATGTAAGTTCTAGAGGGTTCTTAAGAGGCCTAACTAGGAAAAGCTATTTAAGGAGGCCTTAGTATGAAGGAAAGAACATCAAGTGAGAAGGAGCTTATTTGATCAAGGAGGCTATGAGAGATATAGTCCTAAAGTAGGTCGAGTTAGAGGGTTGAGTAAGGGTTGCTAAAGGGAGGCCATGATCATCCACCAAGAGAAAGATCATCATGTGAGGGTTCAAAACAATGTCACATACCTTAATGGGTTTGAGATACGAATTAGGGTGGCATACTGTTGTTTCTCGTATGGAAGATCGAGCTCAAGAGAGGCAACTCGTGAGAATTTGGGCATGTGATTTTAGTGGTGTTTCTATGTGAAGGCCACATCAAATTTTGAAATAGTAGAGAGGGTTAAGACCCTATCTCGTGGTGGTTAGTAGGCTGCAAGGTCTATGATAAATACCAACAAAAATGGAGGAGGGTCTGCACTATAATTTAGGGCTATAATATAAGTAACCATAGGCATCATATTAACTAAGGTAACAAAACTTTGAGGGTTGTAGAGAACTAAAGTTCAGGTCCAGATTCAATGAAAGAAGTGCCCAGAATCTATGGATCCATATGAGCTAGGTTGAGTCTCTTATGGAGGCAAGAGTTGGTGTTTTTTCGATGGGTGGATAGGGTTTGTTGTAAAGCAATTAGAATATAAGTATAATTTCCTAGTTAGGGAGGTTTCCTAGCATGTTCAATCCATAAGGTATGCCCTTAAGACTGTGACAAATCTATGTAGAAGAAGAGGGGATGTGACCCTTAGAGAGAGGTTTATCTCTTCAATATATACCACATATTTGGAAGATGGCTTGCATAAGTATGTGCGGAGATAGAAAATCCAAAGGAAGGTGGAACTTGAGTAGAAGGTTGAGCAGAAGAAATGTGCCATGTGAGGAATGGATTAACATGAAGAGGAGTTGATTTTGGTGGACTTTCCAAAGAGTTTTGGACATAGATCTAAAGCAACCTATAAAAATTAATCAAAGGAATATTAGTGGATAATTTGTGACCCTAGTTCAATCATCTACAAATTTTTATAACAATGATAAGAGGAGTAGTTCAAATTTGTTCATTTATTGGATGAAAAAGAAATTGGTACATAAGAATAGTGATTTTGAGAGGACTCAAATCACTATTAGGCGGAAAAATTGAAGAGCCCTAGATGAGGGTAGTGTTGTGGGCACTCGATCAGTAAAATAATTGACTGTGGTTGGGAAAATTGATCGTAGTCCAAGTACAGTTGTATACTTACTAGGTGATTGTCAAAGAAGAGCCCTAAGTCCTATACTTGTGAAGGAAAACAAGACCGATATAAGGGTAGGTATATTGGGCCTAGGGATGTGAAGACTTTGAAGGATTAAAGTAGCAGTCAAGTGGGCTAGACAACTAGCCCTAGTTAACTGTATTGTAGTGGGTTGAGTCAGTGAGAAGAAGGTAAACCTCTAGAGCACTATACTTGTCATATTGGAGGAGAAGTATGGAAAAAGTGGGTAGACCAAATAGTTGTTCACAAACGTAGTTTTGAACAATTGATCGAAAACCCTAAGTGTTGCATACCTTAAAGGAAAAAAGAGGTAGATAGAGGGAAAAGTTTTTTTATCCGAGTTCAATAAATTAAAGGAGTTGAGCTCATTGATAAAGATAGATCGAGGAGTTTCATAATGGGAGGCAAGAGGACCTGCCAGATGTGTTCAGGACATGTGCACTAAAATGGTTATGTGTGGCCACCATCAAAAAGTGGGTCAAGTGTTTTCTTGTTGAAGGTATATTGGTTTTCAAAGAACTAACACCAAGATTTAGTTTTATTCCTTGTATCATTGTGATCATCAAAGGGCCAGGATCTCTGGTATGAGAGCTCTAGCCTATTCTATTATAGTTTGCAATTTAACAAAGAATGGTTTGAAAAAGTTAAAAATTGTCATGTGTACTAGTTGATTCCCTTATGTGTGTAGATTTTGTTGTGAAAAGTATATGCATTGAGGCACTTGAGTGTGTTTACATCAAATATTCTAAGACCAAAACCAAATTCTTATGTGTCATGGAAATTCAACATATTCCTTGGTCACCTAAGAACTACCTGTAACTCATCTTAGGCTACTCGTTTCCAATCTCAACTCACCCCACTTAAAAAGTTACCAAGACAAGTCTCATCACATCCAAATTTGGTCGTAAAACATCTAAGCAACATAGTTTACATCTTCACATGCCATAGCACGTGGCATGTTTTAAATGCCTTGGCACTATGTGCCATCTTTTAACATCCCCTACATTCCTTGGCATGATTTTACACACCCTAATACACACTAGCACTTCCTGAAATGCCTTGGAAGTTTAGCATACCTTTGCACTACCTAGAATATAACCTTGTCACTCCCTCCTTATCACAGTTAGAACACATTGACACTCTTTGTCACACACTCTTATTCATTAATTTCCATGCAGTTTTATCTAGTGCTTCCTTGTGTTTCCCTTATAGTCCCTAACACTCCCTAGCACGCATTGACACACCCTAACACGTGGCACATCTTGGAATGCCGCCCTAGCACTCTAGGATTCCTTCGCACTACCTAGCATACCTTTTCACTCTATCCTTAGTACACCTAGGGCTCATTCACACTCTCAGTCACAAACTCTTATTCATTCGTTAATATGCATTTTTATTTAGTGCTCCCTTTTGTTTACACAACATTCCTTAACACTCCTTGAGACATGTTGGTACACCCTACCACCTATGACATCTTGGCATGTCACCCTAGCTTCTAGCATGCCTTAACACTACCTAAAATACCTTGTAACACCATCCTTATCACACCTGGAACTCAATGACACTTCCAATCACAAAATTTTATTTGTTCATTTCCATGCATTTACACGTAGTGCTACCTTGTGTTTCCTTAGCACTCCCAGTTAACACTTCCTTTCACGCAATGGCACATCTTGGCCGCATGCCACCCTAGCACTCTAGCATTCATTAGCACTACCAAGCATGCCTTGTCACTCCTCCTTAGCACAATTGGAACTCGTTGACACTCCCTGTCACACACTATTATTCATTCATTTCCATGCATTATGACATAGTGATCCCTTGTGTTTTTGTAGCACTCCATAACACTCCTTCGTACACATTGGCAAACCCTAAAACTCGACACATATTTGCATGATTTCCTAGCACTTTATCATGCCTTGGAACTTCCTATAATACCTTTCCACTCCCTCCTTATCACACCAAGAAATTTATAACACTCCCTATCACACACCCTTATTCATTAATTTCCGTGAAATTTGAAACTAGACCTCCCTTACGTTTCCCTAGAAATCCCCAGCATGCATTGGCGCCGAACCCTATCACCTAGCACATATTGGAATGCATAACATGCCTTGGAACTTTCTATCATGTGTTAGAACTTTCTGGGATTCATTGTGCACCTTGTTACTCCCAAATTTTCATTCCCTCATAGATAGCCTTAATTTTTTGAGAATTGGGAACCCAACCAAGTCATTGAAAAAATAGTGTTGTGTCTAACCTAAAGTATCCCTTTGTCTGAAACTGCTTTTTCCATCCCCTTATCACAATAGTATGATTTCCTCCTGAAAGTCCTATTATGAAATTCTCCTAACACACTTTGTCTATGGGACACCTAGAATTCACTAACACTCCCTGACAGACACTCTTATTCATTTTTTTCCATTCACTTTGAACTAGTTCTCACGTGTGATGCCCTGACACTCCCAAACACTCATAGAAATGCATTGAAACTATCTAGCTTGTGTTAGAAAACCTTTTCATTTATTAACACACCCTGACACTCCTTAACTATCATTTCCTCATAACTACCCTTATATTTGTTTGGACTTCAGAACCCAACCAAGTCCTTCCTCGACTACAAACACTTGACCAAGTTTCATTTACTACAACTATACTATGCATTTTCCACCTAATAATGTCTTATAAATCATCTTATGCTACTCACATCCAATCTTAACTCATCCCACTTAACGAGATACCAAGTCAAGGGTTTCCATGGGGTTTTGCAATCGTAGGGGCTCCATGCATTTTGACCTAGTTCTCCCTTATGATGCCTCATGCCATATTCCAAGCATGAGTGTGAGACTCATAACCAAAATCAACCAGGGATTCCATAGGCTACACCACCTCACCCTCATCAATAGAACTAGGCTTTACCACAATCCACACCAGATCACTAGGCCAAGACAATAAAATATGTAACACCGGTATTTACCATGATCACCACTAGATCACTAGGCCAAAACAAGTATGGATGCCACCTGATTTCTCCACCTACATTGTGATGAATTTGACTGTCTTTTAGTCTCCAAGCTTTACCGCAATCCACACCGAATCACTAGGCCCTAACCGAGACTCCACCCTCTAGGTTTTACCATATATCTTGCCATTCACCGGTAAGGATTCCTAGGCCTACTAAAGGGAAACCATCTCTAAGCTTAATTGTATATCCCTCCATTCACCGACAATGATCCCTAGGCCCACCGAGGCACACAATACCTGGCTTTACCTCAATCTACACTCTGGTTTAGGGGACACTAAGCTAGTGCCTTTACTGGAATCCACAATTTGGTTCATGTATCACTAGGTCATGTATTCTTTCATTCAGAGATCCACCTCACTTAGCTTCAAATCCATTTGACAATCCAGATCAACCAAAAACATGAGAACCCATCACACCATGGTTATCCGAAAATGGCAAGAATAGGCTAAAAAACATTGTCATGCCTCGAAAAACCCATGCCAATCATAGCAACAGAACAAATAATCCACATGTAACACCATGCATGACAAATATAGCAAGGAACTAACACATGCAAATCGATACCTACAAAAAATCCTGATGTAGTTGCTTGATCCTGTTATTTCTTGCTTTATCTTTTCTTCCTATTTGCCTTCTTTGTCTTTCTTGATCCAATGCTGAAATGATCCATGAAAACTCTAAGTGTCCAAAAGTGTGAGAAAGAGAATAAAGAGAGAGCTCTAAAACTAAGTTGACTAAAAAGGTAGAAACTAAAACATGGAAGCATTTTTATCAACGAGAACTCTATTTCTTCAATTTTCCATTATTTTTCTTCATTTTCCTCCGCACACGCAACCTATGACAATTCGCCTTCCTTTTCTCCTAATTTCCATTATTTTTATAGATGAATTTCCAAAAATTCCATTTTTCCATTCCAAATCCTTATCCATTTCCTTCTCTAATTTCCTTTAACCATAATAAACCGAAATAACACCCACTAGGATGTTTTTCCCACCATTCAGCTTGGAATACATGTCCCATGACCATGGTCTTGTGTTTTTTTACATGAATTTTGACCAGGGTTGTTACACTTTCCTACTACAAGTCTTATTCTTGCAACAACAACCAAAGCTGCATTTGTCATTTGACAAAAGAATTTACTACATAGGTGAGCCTAGGACAACCCCTTAAAAATAGCCATAAGGCCTTCCTATTTTATAGATCCTTGACCATAAGGTTCTAATTGAAAAACGCATAGTTCCTTTAAATATTTTTAGGTTGAGGCAACTACTTCAAGCCCTTGAAATTCAAGATAACCTAATTTTTACAAATGTTTGCAATAATAATTCCATTATGCATAATTCTCCTATTATATTTGTGCGTAGAATACTTGATTGATGCCAACCTTGAAAATGAACAACCTTGCCTACTCATTGGTTGGACTCTCCACTACTAGTTGAAGAAGTATATGTGCCCTAAATCAAAGATGATATCATAACACGAGTTATCGACACTTGAACATAATTACCATGGATCTGATGAACAAAATATGGTGATAATTTTTTAATCTCAAGAAACATTTTCTCATACTTAATCTATAGGTGGTAGGGCTTAAATTTTTTCCATTTAATGGGAAATCTCACCCAAAACATCAATCGTTGAATAATCAATCCTATGCTATATCACACCTACCTTCTTATTTTTAAGATCTTTGTGAGCTCTCACTTATTACCCTCAAAGTCAGTGCCCTTTAGAAACTCAAATGGTGGAATAGATGGTGTTGTAATAGGAGGTAAACTCCATTCCCCTTCACCTTTTTCAAGACCTCTAGAGACACCTGCAATCTATACCCCTCCTTCGACTCAACATGAAAATTTGATTTTTCCACTTCCTTTACATACCCTCCCTTCAAGGCAATCCTCATAATAAGAGCTCATGGTTGAAATATTGTGACAAAAAAATTGGGGCAAACTTTCTCTTTATAGGGTTTCAAGGGATGGGTATTGAAAAATAACCATATTATTCCCTACACCCCTTAAGACCTTCTCAACACATGAATGAAATGATAGACTGATAATTAGACCCAATGATAGATATCAGTGTTCAAGGCCAAACCCAAATAGAAAATATCACACCATGGATTAAACATTGGAATTGAGTTTCATTAAAATTAGGGACCTCCTTTCAAGATCATGACCTTGTTTTTAGCATTCTCAAATGCAAGGTTTTAAACCCACATTAAAAAGGGGATATTTGCACCTTAGACTTTGCAACCTTTGCCCAAGATGAATATATATGATGAACTAGCTTGGATATTTCAGGTATTGGATTTCTCAAGTACCCAATAAATGCTTTTGAGGCCTACTCCCTAGCTCCAACTAAAATTTAGTCCTATTGAAGAGGAAAATTGAAAAATATCTAATAGGAGACATTTTTCCTTACTTTTGATTCATTTAGAAAACCTCAGTGCCTCTCCTTTCTTTTATTCCTCTTCCATTCTCCAACAAAAAACCATTATTCTTATATCATAAATGCTTTATAAAGGTAAGAATTGAAATCATTGTCCTCAACTCATTGGGCACCTTTACACCTAAACCCATGCAAGTGGACCTAAGTCCATGGTACAACCCATGATACTCTAAGATTGTTCTGATTATTTCCTCAAAACTAGGGCATAACACACCTTACAATTATAAATGGTTAAGCCATCTCAAACTTGTGGGATTTTTTCCTTCATGGAACAAAATTCAAACAAAATGCACTAACACCGCTAACACACACCAAAATTCCAAACTCGTAAGTTGAGGCCTGCACCCAAGCGCTTAGACTACACCTCCATAAAATATTGCACCTTCAACTTTGGATGTCCAAAAAAAATAATATCCTAACCCAATATGACCTATTTGTTAGGTTTTTGTAATTCTCTCCTTATCACATCCTTGCACCTACTTGACACTCCATGCCAAATCTACTCCAATGGTCACCTTCCAAGTTCCAAAAGATTCTTTTGTAACCCGACAAAACCACCTATATATGTTGCAAAAACCTTGCCAAATTATTTAGTGGGTTGCACATATATTTGACATTTCTTCTTCATCTTGTAAAGTGGTAGTGCCAAGGAGAGAGTATCAACTTCGATCAAGGAATTTTCACTTAGTACCACTTCCAAGTTGCCTTCATTCAATTCATCAAATATCTTAAGTTTGCTTCAAAACTTCTCATGGTGATTAACTCGCTTCTCTACATATTTAAGTGATAATACAACCCCCCAACCTATCTAATTATTCCACCTCTTCAACCCTTGTTAGAGTCTTCTTATACGTTCACCCATGCCTTAAGCAAAACATAACACTAGCATCCCAAATGTGCATGCTCGTTCCATCTTTTAATGCCTCGCTGAAACCACATCATCACATTGCCTAAAATTAAATGTTCACATCTTAAGGAAAAACACCTATTTTCTTTTGGAAACCTAAAATATGCGAGTGATTTGGAGAGGACTCCATTTCTTCAAGATGAAAAAATAGGGTCTTACAACCCCATTCACCCAACAATTTGAGTATGATAGTCTTCCAACTAGTGAGTTGCCGATCTTAGATTTGTATATGTTTTCTAACCTTAAATGGTTACCATTATGCAATTTTTTGCGCTTCTAGAATCAGTTGGAAGTATCTCTCTATGACTTGTGGTACTTATATGCTATTTAATTGGAATTAGGCTCTAGGTTCATAAAATAGAAGCTAAAATGTAGTCGTCAGAACGTGAGGTGTAGATCTCAAATAAATTATCGACCTTCTTTGGAGTGATACTCAATGAAAGATTATTGGTTGTAGGCATTGGCTAGTTGGAATTTGTCATGCTCTTGTAGCATTAGCTGAAGGCGCATATATTATATGTGCAATTCTTTGTAATGAGTGAATTTGCCATTCCATGAGAACAATGGATTGAGTTGAGTAAGTGGGAGCCTATATCTTACATTGGTTTTCCCTAGTGACCTCATAATCCAACTTGGGGATGGCATCTATAGTGGATGCCTACGATTAGGAGGAAAATTTCTCATATGCAACTACTTTCCTTGGACCATTATTAGTTAAAAAATAAGTGTCTATGGAATGTGATTGAACATTATTATTTGTAATAAATTTACATGGATTATGCATGTTATTGTGGTTAGGTTTAATTTAAACATAGATTATTGGTTGCAATGAAATGTTGATGAATGCTTGTTTAATACCATTTCATTTTTATTACTACACCTTATGTGTGCATTTAAATGAATTAAAAACCTCCCTAAGAAAACCACATTTTTATTATAATGGAAAAATAGTCCCTTAAGGGCTGAAATTTTAATGGAAGTGGCTATATTACACTTATCTCATAATACAATCTATGAAATCCTCAAACTCTACTTATAGATAATGTGAATTCCATTTACCCTTACCACATTATACCATAGAGATTTGTATCATGTAATGTGTATGAATCTTGCGAGGCCCTCCCTTTTTGTAGCCATCTCTTGAATCAAGCAACTAATAACATAAGTTTCTGCTTTTTCCTTGCACCAATAAAAGGTTCTGAGAATATTGGCCATTCATAAGTAGTGTATTTGGGAAATAATTTGACATGACTAGTAGGCATGTATAGTAGCTAGCACTCTTGAAGTGTATCCCATCATAGGCCTCTTCGTATCGTGTGTTTATTAAGGGGTTAGGTCATCCCCATTTGGGAGGGAATCCTCACCCATTCCATGTTTATTATTTGGTTTCCTAAATGAATTTGAATATCCAAATTGTAGAAATATAAAAAAAATTCAAAATTGTGGTTGTATGTTGCTTGATTCTTACTTCAAAGTCTACCACCACAATCATTGTTAACTTGTTTTAATTTTCTTCCTAATCCCTTTATATCTAAATCCACCGAAGATGGAAATTATATAGATATAAGCATCATTGTATTTGAATATATTCCAATATGAAAGATGGTGAACAACAATATTGACCTTCATATAGCCTAGGAACCTATTGTTGGTAGATGTTGTCATAGTTGTCATGCTAGATGATTGATGGATGGACCTGCATTGTTGAACTTCTCCCATCTTCCCAAACAAATCCCAGTTTTTTGTAGTTCGATGAAAAATAACAACAATAGCATATCATTCTTCATCCTATTTCATTAGATATGGCATTTTAATGGGCTAATATTATAGCATGAAATATAAAGTAGTCGAGAAAGTGTTCAACATGTAGAAATGGTGATGTTTCAATCTTCTAGTTGGAAATATAACTTCATACTGATTGAAATGACATCTTCTTTAATTCATTCCAAACATTTAAGTTGAATGAAAGAATTATGTTGATCTCCTCATAGTGACATTTTTCGAGCCTCACCAATGTCCCTTTTTCTTGTAGTAAATATTACTCATTTTGTTAAAAAAAAAATTAACTATAGGGTTTAAGATTTATAGGTTCATGCCTTATGGGATACATGTGATAGGTTATCACGTTTAGTGAGGAATTGTTATAACAGTGAAAAAATCATGTGTTATTTTGATTAATAAGTAGGGTTGATAACTGTTTAGGATAAGGAGCTATAAGGGTCAAGTTATAGGTGTTACTGGTTAAAGAAAAAGATATAACAGTTATTTAATCTATGGGTATTTTGGGGTATATAGGGGTTTGACATGATATTATTAGGTTATAAAAGCTAGGTGTTAATGATTATAGTGGTTAGCAATTATGGCTATATAAATAGACATTGCCAAAATTATATTAGATCTTATTTATGATAGTGAATATAAGAGAGATTATATGGTTAGGGGTTATCAAATTTAAATGTTAAGATATAGATGCTTTAGTAATTTAGAGGTTAAGTAATTATCTCCATTTTAATGCAAACATATATGACTAATTATAATAATAAAAATAACTCCATTTTTAAGGTCACACCCAACAGAGACACGAAATTCACGAAATTGGTGTATGAGACCCCCTTGTTTATGGGACAAGGGACCCACCTGTGTACAACAATTTCACTACTAAATTCTACAAAAACATACATACTCTATCTTTTCAAGTGCCCTCTTATGAGTAAACATGCCCCTAACTATTAGGCCCACTTAACCTATATTTCAAATCAAAATTAAAAATCCTTCTCACTTATAATAACTTCAAAATAACTCTCTTGGGCTTTTGAATAAAAAAGGAATTTTATCATGAATTGTAATTGGACTCTTGCAAAAAAATTTCGTGAAGAAAAAAATTGCTGTAAATAAACACATCATTTAGCTTTCAAATAATTAATTCAAATTTATTTTTATTTATTTTTTATGATAAAACTAATGGAGGTTTATTATTTTTAAATTTATATATATATATATCTATATATATATATATATATATATATATATATATATATATATATATATATATATATATATATATATTGAATGATAATGGAGAAATCAAAATGTTATTAATTATTTTTTTATTTTATTTTTTTTATTTTTTTTTTTTTTTTTTGCAAGAATCATCACCAAAATTTGAAAAGAAACTCATAATTTTATATTATTTAAACTATATTTTTAAATATAAAAATATATTAAATATTTAAAAACATTTATATTATACATAGCCAACTACTAAAATTATAATTCCAATTCCCCCTATAAATATTAATTAAAATAAAAAAATTCAGGCTAAAACATTTAATTAAAATAAATTATTTAAATATAAAAAAAATTAAAAAATAAAATAAAAAAGTGTTGGTGTAGAGGTCAAGCTCTTGATTTTACCTTGCTTAATTAATTAAACCCTAAACCATCTAACCCTAGTCTAGAATGGTTAAACCCCTAATTAAGGGTTAGTAGAGCCCTAACACATATAGTAACATGAATAATAAACTGAATGATATTTCTTACTATATCTCATAGGAGGTTGAGGAAGAGAAAAAGCATTGGGTAATAGAAGACTATCTCTTGCTCACATATACATGCACACGAGGGAAGGGTGTTGACAAAAGCATCTACGAAGGAAGGAATTTTACAAAAACCTGGAGGCTTCAGGATTATCTCTATCTCATTCTCACAAGTACGTGTGCCCTAGTTTCTCTTCAAAAAATAAAAAATCCATTGCCAGGATACCATTTAGAAGGGCACATTCTCAACAAATATTTGATCTTTTTAGTTTGTAAATAAATTTTGGAAGATTTATTTATTAGGGTTTATGTAGTTGCATCATTTAAAATTTATATTTTTGAGGAACAATTATGTTTTCTCCAACTATGTTATATAATGACGAAGATTTCCCATAATTCCCAAAAAAAGAATTATTGTTGTGGGTATTAAGAAATTGAAACAAATATGTTTATCAAGACCACAAAACCCAACAACACCCTGACTCAGATCTGAGTATTGAACAACACTCCAACTGAGATCTGAGTAGTGAACCTTTTCAATGAATCTTATATCTTTCCCTTCTATTAGGTTAACCTACATTGGTGTAACACTTCATGCTCCATCATAATTTGTTAGGTCCATATATTAATAGTGTAGTCCTATATTATGTTAGTGTAGCCCCCCTTATTGTTATTGTTGTACCCCTGTAACCCCAATATTGTTATTATTGTGCCCTTAAATTATTATTGTTAGGTGGGCTAGGATTACATTGTGGCCCCAATAGGATTACATTGTGGACCCATGAACTCCTATATATAGAAGGAGGTTTTGGTCATTTTTTGTTGGAATCGATCGTTATAATTCCATTAGAATTCCTATAGAATATTTTTCTTGGTGAAAATTTTGAAATGAAAATGCACATAAGAAGGATAATTTATACAGATGGTAGAGAAAATTGCTAGAGACTTGATGTCCTCAACCTGTAGTTGGAAATAATTGTTCATATTGAATCTCATGCATTCCAATAGTATTGGGTATCTGAACAATGGAAAATCTTTCAGCATTATGTGACTTGATTTCCCTTTTTCCTTATTGGGTGTTGCCAATGCTAATGTTGGCCATAACTTTTATGGTATCGGAAAGGTTTACTGCAATAACTGTCTTGTTGGATTCCCCACTAGGATTTCACCTCCTATCTATGGTGCCACTGTGAGCAAGGATAGCGCTAGTAAGATATTGTTATATAATGAACAATGCACAATGAGATTTTTAGTATCAGTGTTCAAGGTGAGCACTAGTAAGAAGCCTTTGAGACATATATAGTGAGCAATCCAACCTCGTGCAAAATTAAAATTGATAGTATTCAGGATGTAGTTTACCTAACCCACAACAATGGGATAAAAGAAAGAACGGGCCCATTGTTTCGGTTTTATTCACATGCACTCTGTGGGTCTTGAAGTGCCAGAATGGATCAGAAGGCAAGTTATCCAAACCATAGATAAGACTACTCTCCTTATTACATATATAACAAGATAATAGAAAGAAGTTTCCCTCCTCTGTAAAAAAAGTACCTCAATGAGTACTTGGGGGAAATATCAGTCGGGATTGAAACAATCAGGCTAAAGCTCCTCAGCTTCCTGATCTTGAACAACGCAATCACCTGTGGTTGCAGCATCGAAGCAATGCTCTTAAGCAAAGCAGGCCCCGACACATACCTCTTCTCATTATACCTATGCGGCTAACCAATAAAGAGTCATGGTATGTACCTACACATTCTACGTACACCACTAACCAATAAATAGTCCTGGTATGTAGATAGAGACTATAGATAGGTATGCATTCACTCCCTTGGAAAAAAACCCTATTGGGAAGGCTCGAAAAAAAATAATGTTGCTCCTTCATGTATGTATGTCTCTTCCCCACTGTTGGCTTTTTCCCACTTAGTTTTTCCTGGAAGGATAAAGTAAGGTTCCCTCCAACCAACGCTTAGGGACCTCATTGAGATAGTCTAACCGTTTCTCTCGCCACCCACAGGTTCCTAACTGACTGCAACCTTATCTTTTCAGTAGTTCTGGGTTCCCATAGATCTAGGTAGGTTGGTTGCACTGGTGTTAAGGAGCTTGTGTACCATTCATATTGCTTTCCCTACCATCAGTCTCCCCCCTCCTTTCAGATAACAATTCTTCCACCGCTCGTCTGGTATCTATAGATAGGCTTGATTTTTATGACGTCAGGAGCTAGCTGGGATGTGGTATTGTGATCGAATGGATAGGAACCCATTCTCGTATAGGAATTTTGGTTCATAATGGACCAGAATATGCTTGATTCAACCCAACATGCATTCTTAGAATATGGGGGCAGTAATAGTACATTGTTGATTCGATCGTCAATCATCATATAAGGACAATAAATTCCCTCAGAAATTATGTGGGTGTGGGGGCTGATTGATCGGTTAGGTTATTTTCATCCATAATATTTCAATCCCTGATAAACCACCTGGCTGATTGATTCAACATATTCTCTGTCGAACATGCACCAACAGATTACTGCCTGGAGGGAGGAAGAAATATTCCTATATAGACCTACCCTCAGTCCTAGATAATGATGAGTGTACGAGACAGATAATGCATGCAGGTGACAATGTTTATGAATATGGTACAGAGAATGAGTTGAGAATGAAGTAGAGGAGCGTGGTGGCCATTAAGAAAGCCCACCAAGAAATATGAAGAACTTATATTCTGCAGTGAATAGGTCAACCTCATGGAATTAGAAATGGTGGGAAAATGAAAAGCAAGAAGGAAGATGATTTCAATGGGCCTCCATGGATAAAACTACAAGAGAGAGACCCGTTGAACATTGGCAGTAAGGACCATGTCCATGTCAGAGCTTGATGTACAAATGAGGAGATAAATAACACTCTATAAGGAATATAAGGATGTTTTTGCATATATGATGAACTGAAATTTGATGAGACTAAGCTACCCAACCTTTCAGGCAGAACTTCAGGAGAAAGAGGTCTGTAATTTAATATTTATATTCAGTTGTCTACCAACTATAATTTAATATTCATATTCATTTGTTTACATGTTGTAAACGCAAAAGATCTACATATGTCCTTAATTCACAATGATGGTGGAAGCTAATCAAAGAATTTATATCTCTAATCCCTCAAAGTCATGATGTGTTTCGGATAATGCTAAGGAGATTCATATACAATGCTTTCCATGTACGAATTTCACAAATATTTTTCTGCACCTATACCAAAACCAGCTCCAAAGTTCTTAGCTAAATTATTCAAAGAAATTATCTCACATTCATACCTTGCATCCCAAGATATACTAAAATGACAGAGAGGAAAATGGCATGGAGGATCTTTGTAGCGACCTTGATGTTCGTATTACCACTGGTTATTCACCTTCCTAAACAAATCCGCAGGATTAGAAATCAAGGTAGAACATTACCTAACACTCACTATAAAAATATAAATATCAGTGTTAATGAAATATCATTTTTATCTACAGATGTAGTCCACAATAATTTATACCTTTTTGCGTCGACATTTGAGGAAAATTATAAGAAAATGCTTTCAAATTTAAATATTTGTATTTACCCTCGTAAGCACCATGATTTCGAGTCACCTAAGGATGTAGAAACCAGATGTTTAGAGACATCAGTAAACTTGTGGAAATGTATTATGAAAGCCTTGTGAACAATTCCTTTACTACATATGATCCAGAAGAAGGTCACTTGTTTTTTGTGTCATTTTCCATTACTGCCCTGAAAATAAATATAGATTCTTCTAGAAATGTTTTCAAGCTAAAGAAGAATGCAATCCAAGTCTCCTGCTATCCTCTACCTTTTAGCAAAAATTTATGTTTCTACCCCCATAAGGACATAACCATGTCCCCCGCTCATTTAGCATCCCCTGAGCACAAAATACTAAAATTTCAGACCCGCCATAGGTAGTCTTAAACATTTCTTGCTTAAAGTTATATGCTCTACTGGTTAAAGAAAAAGATATAATAGTTATTTAATCTATGGGTATTTTGGGGTATATAGGGGTTTGATATGATATTATTAGGTTATAAAAGCTAGGTGTTAATGACTATAGTGGTTAGCAATTATGGCTATAGAAATAGACATTGCCAAAATTATATTAGATCCTATTTATGATAGTGAATATAAGAGAGATTATATGGTTAGGGGTTATCAAATTTAGATGTTAAGCTATAGATGCTTTAGTAATTTAGAGGTTAGGTAATTATCTCCATTTTAATATGAACATATATGACTAATTATAATAATAACAATAACTCCATTTTTAAGGTCACACCCAAGAGAGACACGAAATTGGTGTATTGGACCTCCTTGTTTATGGGACAAGAGACCCACCTGTGTGCAACAATTTGACTACTGAATTCTACAAAAACGTACATACTCTATCTTTTCAAGTGCTCTCTTATGAGGAAACATGCCCCTAACTATTAGGCCCACTTAACCTATATTTCAAATCGAAATTAAAAATCCTTCTCACTTATAATAAATTGAAAATAACTCTCTTGGGCTTTTGGATAAAAAAGGAACATTATCATGAATTGTAATTGGACTATTGCAAAATTGTTTCGTGAAGAAAACAATTGTGGTAAATAAATACATCATTTAACTTTCAAATAATTAATTCAAAATTATTTTTATTTATTTTTTTATGATAAAACTAATGGAGTTTTATTATTTTTAAATTAAAATAAATATATATATATATATATATGAATGAATGATAATGGAGAAATCAAAATGTTATTAATTTTTTTTTTTTTTTTTTTTGGAGAATCATCACCAAAATTTGAAAAGAAACTCATACTTTTATATTATTTAAACTATATTTTTAAATATAAAGATATAATAAATATTTAAAAACATTTATATTATACATCGCCAAAAACTAAAATTATAATTCCAAATACTCCTATAAATATTAATTAAAATAAAAAATTCAGGCTAAAACATTTAATTAAAATAAATTATTTAAATATAAAAAAAAAATTAAAAAGTGTTGGTGTAGAGGTCAAGCTCTTGATTTTACCTTGCTTAATTAATTAAACCCTAAACCATCTAACCCTAGTCTAGAATGGTTAAACCCCTAATTAAGGGTTAGTAGAGCCCTAACACATATAGTAACATGAATAATAAACTGAATGATATTTCTTACTCTCCTAGGAGGTTGAGGAAGAGACAGAGCATTGGGTAATAGAAGACTATCTCTTGCTCACATATACATGCACAGGAGGGAAGGGTGTTGAAAAAAGCATCTACGAAGGAAGGACTTTCACAAAAACTTGGAGGCTTCAGGATTATCTCTATCTCATTCTCACAAGTAAGTGTGCCCTAGTTTCTCTTCAAAAAATAAAAAATCCATTGCCAGGATACCATTTAGAAGGGCACATTCTCAACAAATATTTGATCTTTTTAGTTTGTAAATAAATTTTGGAAGATTTATTTATTAGGGTTTATGTAGTTGCATCATTTAAAATTTATATTTTTGAGGAACAATTATGTTTTCTCCAACTATGTTATATACTGACGAAGATTTCCCATATTTCCCACAAAAAATAATTATTGTTGTGGGTATAAAGAAATTGAAACAGATATTTTTTTCAAGACCACGAAACCCAACAACACCCTGACTCATATCTGAGTATTGAACAACACTCCAACTCATATCTGAGTAGTGAACCTTTTCAATGAATCGTATATCTTTCCCTTCTATTAGGTTAACCTACATTGGTGTAACACTCCATGCTCCACCATAATTCCCCCACCATGAGTATAATTTTTTGTTGGCATTGATCATTAGAATTCCATTAGTATTCCTATAGAATATTTGTCTTGGTGAAAATTTTGAAATGAAAGCGCACATAAGGAGGATAATTTATACAGATGGTAGAGAAAATTGCTAGAGACTTGATGTCCTCAACCTGTAGTTGGAAATAATTGTTCATATTGAATCTCATGCGTTCCAATAGTATTGGGTATCTGAACAATGGAAAATCTTTCAGCATTATGTGACTTGATTGCCTTTTTCCCTTATTGGGTGTTTCCAATGCTAATGTTTGCCATAAATTTTATGGTATCGGAAAGGTTTACTGCAATAACTATCTTGTTGGATTCCCCACTAGGATTTCACCTCCTATCTATGGTGCCACTATGAGCAAGGATAGTGCTAGTAAGATATTTTTACATAATGAACAATGCACAATGAGATTTTTAGTATCATTGTTCAAGGTGAGCACTAGTAAGAAGCCTTTGAGACATATATCTTGCATAGACTGTTCCATCTCATACATCATGTAATCATTAGCACCTCTTAATATTATGGAAACTGCTCTTGAAATCTTATCTCCTTTGATCAAAATGGCATCATCATCAGCAATGTGTTCCTCTACAACCTCATCCACATAACCAAGGAATGATGGATCAAATGTTTCACCTCCTTCCATATCAACAAATCTAAGAACCTGAGTAGCACCAATTGCCTTGGAAACATGGCACAAGTCTTCCTTCCATAAACGACGCACAATAATATCCCCAAAAATGTTACAAAGTACTTAAGAGCCATGAAATATATTCCTTTTGTTTTGAATATGAAATTTTCATCAAGTTTCAAGGGCTTCTCAATACGTTCCTTTGTTATATCCATTTCTCTTTCATAAATTTTATCAAGATCCCTTGGATCACTCACAAAAACCTGCACTCCCATATGCAATTTAGTCCTCTGAAGATTGAAATCCAAACTTGCAATTTTGTCGGTGCCACTCTTGTAGGAATTCCTTGAGTTGCACGACCATTATTTAAAGCATACCCATTCAATAGATAACTATCTTTTGAACTTTGCTGGTGTGCCTTCAAAATATTGATGCCCTTGATTGGATATTTTATTTCACTTTTGTTGTTAGTAGTTTTGATAGCTTGAACGTCATCCACAACCTTTTTTGCTAAAAAAATAATTCTCAGTACCAATGATTTTTTATGACATGCATGTCTTTGCACAATTAATAATAAAATCCTTGCCAAGCTTCTCAAACTTAAAAACCAGTTTATCATCAGTGTATTTGCAAGCTTCCCTCATTGCAAGTATGTAACCACTGATTATATAAGTAAGGTGAATCTTATTACGAACAAGGTCATTAGCCTACTTGAGTAGCTCTACAGCTATAATAACAACTGAGATTGTGCCATCACCAAATTCTCGATCCTGAAATTCTGTGAGTTCCATTAAAACCTTGGCAACAGGATGCTCCACCTCCAACATCTTCAATATAGTTGCTCCATCATTAGTGATTGTGAAATCTCCAAAGTCATCAACCAACATCTTGTCCAGACTGACGGGTCCGAGAGAAGTCTTGACATGTTCACAACTGCTTGGCACGCCATTATATTTTGAGTGTGAACATCCTAGCTGTACTGGCTTTCTCCCATGAGGTCCAGATTATGTGCTGAGACCGCCATTATTGACCCAACTTTAGTGCTTCATGGGTGGAAAACATGAAATACAATAAGTGTTAACAACTTCGGGGTGATGAAATTGTATTTTGATAATGATTAGTATTAGTACTACTCTTCATATTTGGCCAATGCAACACACAATAGTACCAAAATATGTTTATTTTTCTTTCGATAATGATTATTATTAACAATGTTATTATAGAGGGATCATAACTACATTTTTTTCCAAGACGAGACTCCCCTAAAAGTTATGTCATTGTTACACTTTTCCCGGAAGCATCAAGCCAAAAGATAACATAGTTTTTGGTTTAGCAAATTCCATTGCAAATAAGTTTTCTTTATGAATAGAAGCTTAATTTTGAATATGGGATCCATAGAATGAAATACCTCAAGAGAGCTCTTGAATTCCTAACCAGTTAGAATAATATTTCCGAATCACTAACCAAGAAATAAAAACATTTATTTAGACTACTAAGTTCCATGGTTGATGTATATTGGATATTTATTTAAATAATATAAAATTATAAAATTAGCATAGTATAATGGAAATGTGAAAATGCGCATGCTACTATGGTTTTTTTTACCTTCCAGAAATCCATCCAACCCTTTGTTTTTCCAACCATATATGCTCTTCTCAAATTCCTTCATCTAATGCTCTTCACTCAGTGGTTAGTTCTCCTTCTAGCTACGCCTTTGCAAAGTAACACATGTAAGTCCTCGGAATCAAGGTCAAGTGATGGATCTTCCCTTGAGAGAGACGCTCGAGGATTGGACTAGGTCAGTATGTTAAAATTTGTCTATTTAAAAAAAATATGAATTAAATTAGTATGTTATATATATTGTACAAAGTAAATTTGTTAAACTATTTTTTATATAGATATATGCATCATTGTATTTGAAGATAGCCCAATATGAAATATGGTGAACAACAATATTGACATTCATATAGCCTAGGAATCTATTGTTGGTAGATGTTGTCATAATTATTATGCTAGATGATTGATGGATGAACCTGCTTTGTTGAACTTCTCCCATCTTCACAAACAAATCCCGGTTTTTTGTAGTTCAATGAAATATAACAACATAAGCATATCATTATTCATCCTATTTCATTAGATATGGCATTTTCATGGGCTAATATTATAGCATGAAATATAAAGTAGTCGAGAAAGTGTTCAAAATGTAGAAATGGTGATGTTGTAATCTTCTAGTTGGAAATATAACTTCATATTGATTGAAATTGAATCTGCCTTACTTCATTCCAAACATTTAAGTTGAGTGAAATAATTATGTTGATCTCCTCATGGATGTATGATGTCCCATATACTATATATAAAAAAAAGGTTTATTGGGTTGTTTTGTTCCTTTATTCACTTCATTCCAACTCAAATACCCATTTTCTTGGGATGCATTGATTGTAGTTATGTATCTATAAATACAGAGAGAGTTGATTGAAATTTATATAATTGAAATAATAGCCACTTCTCCCAAGACTCTTCCACTTCCAATCCAAACTAAGACATTTTAAAAATATTTGTTCTATAAGATGACTTTCAGTATCTACAATGGTAGGTGCCTCGAAATAATATGCAATGATGACTTGGTAAGTGCATTAATTGCACCATTTTTTTCTTTCTCAAATCCTAAACCTATAAATTCCAACAATGATTTATTGAACTTTCCTTCAAGCATTACTTCTTGAAATGACATCCATAGTAATGGTGGGAAAAAATTTTCAAAATGGGATCAAAACTCTCCACAACACTAATATTCCACAAACAGTCTCTTCACGCTAGATTTAAAACCACCAATTTCTTAAGGATATAATTGACAGTGCAAGGTATATCTAATTTTGTGCACTAGCTCATGATGTAGTTGGAGGAAAAAATGGTACATTTCACAACCGTACATCGCTACTAACTCAGTCATAATTTTGTAGCATCTTAAATCACCAATATTTATGCTGTCAACATCTATAGAACATCGTAATTTTTTAGCTAACCCAATGGTTTCCATCCCCATATCTTTTGCTTCTTTTAAAATTTGGAGGTAGAGCTCAAATTCTTATCCTTGTTATTTTCCAACAACATTTCCCAATTGGAGAGCTTCAAATGCCATCATTACCAATCAAGAAACCCCTTGTAAACAATATCTAAGAAACCTCATGCCTATTAAGGATACCTTATATGTTAAAATATATTACATAATTGATGATGTCATGTAGATTAAATGGTCCCTTGATTCTTTGTTGAAGCCTAGCTTGCTCCATGATATTTCAATTTGATATTTTATGATAGAGTTGTTTTCATGCTTCAAGTTTGGTAGTATTAAATCTAATGTAGATTTATGATGTGTTTCGTTCCTAACCTAGAAAAAAATACTACCAAAACACTTTTCATTATGCATTACATTATGCGTACCATAAAAAATTTGAATTTGAGAATGAACAACCATTAGATTTTTCCACTTGGAAATTTTTCTCGTATAGTTCTGAGATTTTTTTCAAATTAGACCATTAAAAACAAGCCTTTGATATCTTTGTCCCTAGGGAATGAAATATTTTTAATAACATAATATGGAGCATGTATTAATTCCCTTCTCTCATAGTTTGTGAAATTCTATCTCTAATTGGTCTTTTCTAATTCCTAGATTCATTGCAAACTCTAACGAACCACATGCCAAGATTTTTATCATGTAATGTGTAAGAATATTTCCAGGCCCTCCCTTTTCATAGACATCTCTTGAATCAAGCAACTAATAACATAATTTTATGCTTTTTCCTTGCACCAATAAAAAACTTCTGAGAAGACTGGCCATTAGTAAGTAATGTATTTCGGAAAGAATCTAGTAGGCATGTATAGTAATTGGCACTCGTGAAGTGTATCCCATCATAGGCCTATTTGAATTGTGTGTTTATTAAGGGGTTAATTCATCCCCATTTTGGAGGGAATCCACACCCATTCCATTTTTATTATTTGGTTTCCTAAATGAATATGAATGTCAAAATTGTAGAAAAATAGAATTTTGTCAAAATTGTGGTTGTAAGTTGCTTGATTATTACTTCAAAGTATATGTACCACAATCACTGTGGAATTGTTTTAAATTTTCTTCTGAATCCCTTAATATTTGAATCCATGGAAGATGGAAATTATATATATATATGCATCATTATATTTGAAGATAGTCCAATATGAAAGATGATGAATAAAAATATTTACCTTCATATGGTCTAGGAACCTATTGCTGGTAGATGTTGTCATAGTTATTATCCTAGATGATTGATGGATGAACCTGGATTTTTGAACTTCTCCCATATTCACAAACAAATCCCATTTTTTTTTAGTTAAATGCAATATAACACCACAATCATAGCATTCTTCATCCTATTTCATTAGGTCTGGAATTTTCACGGGCTTATATTATAGCCTAAAATATAAAGTAATCCAGAAAGTGTTTAACATGTAGAAATGGTGATGCCACAATCTTCTAGCTGGAAATATAACTTCATACTGATTGAAATGGCCTCTGCATTAATTCATTTCAAACATTTAAGTTGAATGAAAGACTAATGTTGATCTCCTCATGGATGTATGTTGTCCCATATACTATATAAAAGTAAAAAATTTATTTGGTTGTGTTGTTCCTTTATTCACTTCATTCCAACTCAAATCCCCATTTTCCTGGGATGCATCGAATGTAGCCATGTATTTATAAATATAGAGATAGTTGAATAAAATTTATATAATTGAAATAATATCCACTATCACTAGCACATTTGGCCCGATTTCTAATGGCCAAAACCTCTCTATTGCGACACATAGGCGTCCCAAGAGCGACACATTGAGGTGTGGCAACACATCATTTTTTGTCCCGTTGCAATTCCGACACTTCTAATAATTTTCGGTAGAGTGAAAATAATTCTGAAGTTTTCTGGTCGTGTCACAATTATGATGTTTCCAAGTTTTCGTCGCTCTTCCTAAGTTTCCAAGTTGTCGTCGCTCTTTCGACGTTTCCAATTTCCTTCGCTCTTCTGACATTGCTAAGTGGTCATCGCTCTTCTGACGTTGTCAAGTGTTTGTCGCACTTCCAACGTTACCAAGTTTTCGTCGCTCTTCCAACATTACCGAGTGTTCGTCACTCTTCCGACGTTGTGTGTGGAAATGTCAGAATACCGATGGCAAAAACTGAAAATGGAAAAAAAAAAATCGAGTGTATTATTGGACAGCTCCATTGGTTTATATCGTGTTTGTTGTTAGTGAATATACTATCACATTATTCAATATTTAAAATGAAACTTTGCCTGGGTGGATCCATCTAGCCAGCCTTAGGCTTAACTTGGAATATCAATTTTTTGTCGCAAATCCGCAATTTGACAGTGTCTTCAGACAAATTTTCCAGCCATTTCGATCTCGTTCCACCACTTTATTGAAGGCATTTTACCACAGAAAAACTCTGAATTTGGCCAAATCAAGGGTTTAACCACTGAAATCAGTCACTGTTTCAGGAGAAGACGGTTTAAGAATTGTGATATTTAGGGATCTACAAAAATGAATACAGAAAAGAACCAGGTGAAGGAGAAGTAATGTGGATCTGTTGGTGTGGGCTAAATTTGATAATAGCATTGGGCTTTGTGCTCTGTAATGGGCTATACCTAGGACATTCAAACTCAAGTCACTGATATTTTGTATAAGTGATCGCCTGGAGTTTTTAGGACATTTATGTGCATAATAAACTTTGTGCAGCAATATGAAGAACAGGGTGATAGAATGCAGTGTTTTCCACTCCAAGTTGGGTCTTTCCCTAACTGCCCGTGTTTTTTCGAGGGCATACGATCAGAATCGGAGAAAGATGTCTTCCAATACTCATGCTTTGAATATTTTTTGGTTGTAGGTGATTTCATTCTGATCGGTCTTCAAACAATTCTAGTTTACATGTCTAAAGTTGATGGCAAGTTCAATTTTATTTCTGTGAGTGTTAATTTCCTCACATAAGCAGCAAAATTTATGTTTTCCATTATCATGCTATTGTTCCAGGCTCGAAGACAAAAAGTAGGGGAAAAATATATTCTCTTTCCGTCCACAGTATTGCAGACAGCTCATTCAAATTACCTTCATGTTGTGCCAACAATATTGTATGTTATTAATAATTATCTAAAGTTCATCATGCAACTTTATTTCAATCCAGCGACAGTGAAGATGTTAAGCCATTCCAAGGTTCTAGTTATTGCATTGCTATTAAAATTCCTACATGCTTAGCTCCATTGTGATGAAGCTCGATGATATTCACTAAACGCAATCATAAAATCTCCTTAGGAAGAGGCCCCTACAGTCTGTTATTGCTTTCACTAAAGTTAACGAGATTCCTCAGCTGCACGATATTTGGAGGAATGATTCCTATGAACCAATTGTTGGACATCTCTAATTGTTTCAGCTCCTTTGCTCCACCAATCTCTGCAGGAATGTGGCATGTATGATCAAACCAAGGATCTCAACCTCTGCTTCAAATTATTTTTTTTTCATAATCTTCTTCACAAACTCCTCCTGCCCGTTCTGGAGAGTGACTTTGTACACTTTTCCAGATCCTCCAGGCCCAATCACATTCTCCTTCGTCAATTACTGCAGGATGTATGCCTCGTTTAGTTTCATGCCTAAGTGAAAATATGTCACTTCCCATTCCAACGTTGAGCTTCTTGTCTTTCCCAAAAACAAATTTCTCACTCTACTATTGGTAATGAAACATAAAAAAAATATAATTTCCATGGCTAGCATAAAAATTGAGACTAAAGTTACAGGCAAATAATCATGTAAATATCTCTTCTTTGAAGAACATGATCTTAACCTATATTGGAAATCCAGATCAGCCAGATAAGTGGTTTCTAGATACATTGAATGCACCTGACCTCAATTTCCCCAATTCAGGAGGAATTCCCCCCACAATTAGATTGTTTGACAGGTATAGAGTGTGTAAATTTGAAACAGAGCCTAACCATGATGGAATTTCCCCCTTTAACCGGTTGTTGGAAATATTGAGTATATTAAGCTGTGCCAATGAGGTATTCCATTTTAGAATTTCCCCATACAGCAAATTGTGATCAAGATCGATGTTATTCACTGAATGCAAGCATCCCAAGGCACACTGGCCAAGTTAGTGAGGTACAAAGGTAAAATTTAAGAATGGCCACACTAATTACTTCACTTATTATTGTATACATTTGTTGATTATTTTCTGCTAGACCTACGTAACTATAACTTTGTCAATTTTTTTATAGGGCATGGTGCATCAGAAGCCGCATGGTTCAAATTTTTTTCCAATGTGGTCATACAACATGCTTACCTATTGAATAACCTGTTTTGTCTATTGAGAGGTTTCAGATAAATTTTCAAGTCACTAACTGAAGGTATTTTTTTCAATGTCTCAGATCTTCTGTTGAGAAAAGTTCTACAGTGTAAACCTTCCATATATCATTGTTCTATCCTATCAAAAATTATTTTTTGTATAGGAAAATTATTCATGTGTTACCAAGAAAATCCCATTGAGATACAAAGCAATTGACAAATTCTTGCTAATTTGATGATATGTTTTAATTGTTGATTTCTTTAGTTTATTTCGTTGTTGACATGGTATCCATATCACTTGTAAGCTAAAGTGTTATCTTTCAATTAATTTGTACCTTCTTGGTGTTAAATATTAATTCAATTTTTTTCATCCATGGTTTGGCATGAATTTGTGTTCATAGTTCTGTGATCTCATGTGATTTCCTTATACAAGGGTGATCAGAGTCTTATGTTTCTTTATTCATGATCATATGCTCATCTATTTCACAAAAATGTTGTTGGAAGTTAATATTGTTGTCTACATGTTTTCTATGCTCAATTCTATCAATTAGCATGTATTTTAGTTCACACTTTTGAATGGGATTATTCCCTCATTTGAAATGGATTCATTCTTCAAAGAGCATTACACTTAAGAAAGTGCATACCATTTTGTTGCACCTGACATGTGCATGTAATAGGTATACCTTTTTCACTTGAACTCGTGTATGATATTTATCCAACATGTTTGGACAAAAGATCACGTATGGCATCTACTGAAATTGTTTACTCAATTAGCATGGTTACACCTGAATGAGGTCTTAACATCAGGAATTGTGTCCCACAATCATATATTGTGCTGGAGGTGAGGCATCCTGCACAGATGGACTCAACAATCAACATCTTTGTAACCAATCTGTGTGGACCTACTAGGGTCAGCGACTAATGAGGGCTTACAAAACCACGTTAATACTATGGGTGCATAATAAGCATGGAGTTATGTTTGAAATTTGAGCCTCAAAAACTCAATAAAAAAACTGTGGAAATGGTGTTCCAAAATCTGAAAATTATGGAGCAGTGTCAAGTTTAGGTGTTTTCCTTGCAGTGATAATGGTGTAGAAATTATACAACATGCATGTATATCATGTATTCAATCCGATATAACAATGTTCTAAAGTTAAATACTGAATCACTTCTACAAATCAATTGCGGAATTAAAAACACAGTTGCCAATTACATGAAGCAAAGAAGAATCAATCAAACCACAACACAGATGATTTCCTAGGGAAAGATTGTTGCTCAAAACCCCAGTATCTTCTATTCTATATTCAACATGGAATCATGAAACAATTTCATACAACTCTTCTCACATGAGCCCTCATGTACTCAACTTATTGTCTCACACTGTCATACATAAAACTGACCAATACTTAGCCAATTTCCTGCCTCCGGACAACCTTCCTTGCTTACGCAATCCCTGATGAATGAAATCCCTAAAGAATAGGAATTTTGGCCTTCCTTGACTGCATAAGTATCATGGGAACTCTAATGGGTGTTTGTTTGCATGGGTGCAACCCAATAATCCTACAACTGATAGTCAACTTCCCTTTCACCTATATCTCAACTGGATCTCCACTGGATCTGACATGCATGCAGCTAATAATAGTAAACCCTCAGTTGCATGTGAGATCATTGATTGTGAATTAATTAATATTTAATTCACTTGATATCTCACTAGTGTATCTAACAGTTACAACTAGCGCAACTGAGTTTAACTATTACAACCTGCATTAACTAATGCACTGCTACACTTCAAACTCTGTTAAAAATATAATTACTTTGCATGCCTCACCAACTACCTCTAACTCGAAATTCATGAGCTAACTAAGTTTATCACTCTTAGTTAACTATTACAAGTTATTTTGAGACTAGATTACATTTTATTGTCCATCTTAATTAAGGGATAACTAAAATAGACATGCACCAAATTTAGCCTTGTGGGACCCACCCTAGTGTAGGTGCTTAATGAACTAGGTGTGGGTGCTGAAATTTTCTTGTTGAATTTCAACACTTCCTCTCAAAAAGAAAGGGATTATCCTTCACCCCGATCCTATCTCTATGGTATTTGAAATTTCTCCTGGTGAGCACCTTCGTCATAATATATGCATCCTAATCTTCCGTGGGAATGTATTGAAGCAACATTATTCTCCTCTACACACAATATCTGAGATGATGGTACTAGATATCTATGTGCTTGGACCTACCATGAAACACAAGATTAATCGAGAGTTTAATGAAACTCCGATTATTGCAATGTATCACTTTCGGATCCATCTAAGAACCAAACAAACCAACCAAGATCTTTCTCATCCAGATAGCTTCACATGCAGCTTGACTTGCTGCCATTTATTATGCTTCCAGTGAACTGAGTGTGAAATATCATTGTTTCCTATTGTACCAGGAAATTTTTTTTGATCCTATGATGAAGATCTCTCCTAATGTGCTCTTTCTATTTGATGGAATGCCCACCCAATCTACATCTGTGAAGCCTTGAAGCTTCTCTCCCTCTATCTATATGTAGCATAGACCATACTCTGATGTGCCCCTCAGGTATCTCAAGACATTCTTCCCTGCCTTCCAAAAAAGCTTGGTACACTTAACCATAGCATGACTCAACAGGTTAACTGCCTAGCAAATGTTTGGTCTAGTGTTCACTAGATACATCAGTGAACCAATTAGCTACCTATAGATAGTAACATCCACTACCTCTCCCAAAGTAGCATCATCTTTCCTCCAATTTCCAGGAAGAGGAGTATCCATGGGTTTGCAGCTCTCCATGTGAAACTTACCCATTATCTCCTCGGCATACTTTCCTTGAGACACAAAAATTTCACCATCCCGCTGCCATATTTACAATTCAAGGAAATAATAAAGGAGTCCCATGTCCTTCATTTCGAACTCCCTTGCAAGATCCTCCTTGCATGAGTGTATCAAATTCTCATCACCAATCAAAATTAGATCATCAAAATAAAGAACAATAATCAATAGCTTTCCCTCAACCATAATATGGTACAGGTTTGCATCTTCTTCACTTTTGGTGAAGCCCAATCCGGTGAAATATATTTCTATCCGAGTGCACCAAGCATGAGGTGCTTACTTCAGCCCATATAGTGCTCTCTTGAGTCGGCACACATGCGACTCACTGTTGAAGATCTCGAAACCTTCAGGTTGCTCTATGTACACTTCTTCCTCAGTGATCCCATTGAGAAATGTAGTTTTCACATCCATCTGATGAATGTGCCAGCACATCTGCGCTAAGAGTGCAAGGATGGATCTTATGGAAGAGTACCTTGCAACAAGTGAAAAAGTATCATCATAATCGATCCCCTCAATCTATGAGAATCGTCAGGCCACAAATCTGGCCTTGTGTTTCTCCACACTCCCATCAGTAGCTTGCTTTACCTTGTAGATCCATCTGGATCCAACCACTGATTTTTCGACCAATCTTGGAAAATTCTCCCATGTACTATTCTTGACAATGGAGTCATACTCCTCCATCGTTGCATCATCCCAAGTTGGTTGCTGCACTGCTTCCTGAAAGGAAGATGGTTCAGTCACAATACATTTTCTCATAAGAGCCATGTATCCAATAAACCTGTCAGGAGACTATCTCTGTCTGCACTGTGAAGTAGGGGCTCCTACATTCTTCGCAGCATCAAGTCTCAATCTATCATCTTCAGTGGCGCGCCTTTTTCCATTTCTGATGGATGGCTCTGCATGAGTGTTTTCCTCCACTCCATGAACCTCCTCATGTGGTTTCTCCACATCTTGAGGCTCATCCTTGGGAACCAATAGTTCCTCCTCTACTTGAAAGTCCAGCTCCCTCTCAAGGGACAACCGCATGGATTTCTCCTCATAAAATTTTATATCTCGTCGCACAGCATTCATTCTATTGTTTGCAAAATATACACGTTAATTGTGGGGTGTTTCATTGTACCCCACAAAAATCCTGATCTCAACAGTCGGTTCCAGCTTCTTCCTGGCGTCTTTGGTCACATGCACATAAACAGAAGAGCCAAAAATATTAAAGTGTGAAACATCAAGTTTTTTACCAGTGAAAGCCTCTTCAGGTGCACTCATGCTAAGTATCCTATGAGGACAACGATTCTGCACAAATACTGCAATGTTGCATGCTTCCGCCCATAGATGCATCGGTAGGCCCTTATCATGCAACATTGCTCTTGCTACACCCACAATCGTTCTGATCTTTCTTTCTGCGACCCCATTCTACTTGGGTTATGAGGCAATATCAACTCTCTTTGAATTCCTTATTTGCTGCAGAAGTTCTTGAATTTGTTAGAGATGTATTCACCACCATCATCGCTCCTGAGAGCCTTCACTTTCTTCCCCGACTCTTTCTCCACTAGTGCCTTAAAATCAAGAAACTTAGAGAATGTTTGATATTTCTTCTGCATGAAGAATATCCAACACTTATGAGAAAATTCATCAACAAATATGACATAGTACTTGTGTTTTGTTGTCGAAGCAACAGAGAATGGTCCACACACGTCTGTGTGAACCCTCTCAAGGATCCCTGAAGCTCGGTTCTCCTTCTCATCAAAGGTGGCCATTACATATTTTCCCATAGTACATCCCTTGCATGCGTCTGACTGTGAAATTGTACCCCTGGGAAGAACATTAGAAATCTGTTGCATGGCTTTCAAGGCTCCATGGTGAAGATGGCCCAATCTCCTATGCCATAATTCGCCCTCATCCCGAATCACCACTTTGTCTGATTTTCCCATCATTGCTGTGCAGCCATCTACCTCTAACTTGGAGGGATTTTTAACTCGAATGCCTATCCTCTTGGATTTTCATGTTGTTTTGTGTCGCTGGAAATATTTTCCTTCACTAAAAACAACATCATAGCCTTTATCCTCCATCATTACAACTGAGACTAAATTTTTCTTCAAACTTGGTACATGCATTACATATTTTAATTGAAAAGGTTTACTTGACTTCCTATGGAAGGTAATGGTACAAATTCTGGTAGCACTGTACCGCCCGTCATCACCCATTTCAATATGCATATGGAGATCCTTCTTCTCCAATTTACTTAGAAGTTCCTTTTCTCCCATCATGTGAAAGGAAGTGCCACTATCCAAATACCACATAGATCCCAATGCACTTCACACCATGAATGCGATCAATGAGAAGTCAAGCTCAAACTGTGAGGCCAAAGCCTCACCAGCTATAGATACTCCAACCTTCTTTTTCTTCTTCTTTTGTGGATAGTTAGTAGCATAATTCCCATGCTCCTGACACTGAAAACACTTCACCTTTGTAATATTCCCAATTAGCCATGAGCTAGTTGGAATATTCAATTTTGTTTTGTTGCTTTGTTTAAAGAATATGAGGACAAAGGAGGTCCATAATTATCCTTGCTAATGAATAAATCAATGCCAAATGTGAAAGATATAAATCTTGGTAGCTTAATTAAGCACCCTTGGTGTGAAAAGGGGCTAGATCATCTTGACTGGGTCAACCTTGACCAAATCAACAACGTTGTCATGGAGGAGTGGTCATCAATGAGAGACAACGCAGTTTTAGATGGAGATGCTTTGTGTGAATATAGTGCTTTTGTTGGATGGGCTTTAGGGTTTTCAAGCTCATATCTTATTTAAGGAAGAGAATGGCAGCCATATTCAGGATGTTTGGGTATTTGATATTTTTGAATATGTGGAATGTTTAGACATATATATTTATCTTGTTGTTTTGTTGAGATAGAGTGTTGTTTAGCATTGTTCTTGATCGGGAATCCCATCTCTTTCCTTCAGAGGCCTCTTGGAAGAGTTTTGTACTAGATTTTCCACTGTCAGGCTTAAGGCCAAGCTTCATCTTTCATTTACAACGCAGATCCTATTAAGGGTTTGTTTTTTTTGCAGGTTGCAGCAAGTGGAGACTAGATCTCTAGATCTAGGCCATTTCATTGCTCATTTTCAGTGGAGGAGGTTTCCTTTCCATTGGGAGGAAAATATTGAAGGGATTTATCCTTATTTTCATATCTTGGCATTAGGCCAACTGTTTATTCATCCGTACAATGAATTTTACTTCCAGATCTGCGTTATTTCTGTAGGAGGAGTTCCAAGGTGGTTTGGCACACCATTTGGAGGGTTGATTTTCCAGTGAATGGGATATGCCTTTCACTTAGAGGATCTATTGGAGGAGGCTATTGTATTGATCATATCAGATTAGCCACACTTTCCAAGTCTGTATTTTGCAATAGATCTGCAGCCTTAAAGCTTATATCTACATCTTGTACTTAGTGTTTTGTTGAAAACCCTTGTGGGGATCTTCAAAGGAGGTTGTATAGCACTTAGATTTTAAATAGATCTATCTTTTCAGGCATATATCAGCCCTATATCTTATGTATAATCATTTTATATAGTAGAGATAATAAAATAATGTGTAAGGGTCTTCCAGCTTTTATACATGATTGCAGCACCTCATAATGAGTGATTTTGTCCATTGGAGGTTTGTACTTTCTTGTTATGCATATTATCGCCCATTTCTTATGTATATTTTGTTGTTGTTATAACATATGAAAGGTCTCCATATTGTCCTCTATCTTTTAAATGATGTTTTACACTATTGCCCCAACATTTTTCACTATATTCCTACTTTTCCCATTGGGGATTATTACAATGGTATCAGAGCACAATATTGGCATAGCCTATGCATCTTGAAAATACAATATGTCATATCAATAAGGAGAGCCTCTTACTGATAGATAGAAGAGGTATTAAAAAATAAGACACAGAAATTTTAATTATAAAAATGATAAAGAAGACTAGGGTAAAACCCCTTTATCTGGAGGTGAAGATGAAGAGGAGTTCCCTAAGATCATTCTTAGAGCCATGCAAGATATTTCTAGAGAGATCAAAGAAAATGGGATGGATGGATAAAAGGAATCCCCTAAAGGATTTCATCATGGTGAAGGCTCTGGCATATCTCACCACTGGAATGATTAACCAATGCATCAACCACAAGTTTCCCAATGCTACAATGCCTACATTTTTTGTTGTGGGAAATGAAGGGTTTCAAGAGAAAGAATCCCTTGAAGACTATTTTATGGAGTATGAGTATCAAACTCAGAGATTCAAGGATCACTTGAGTTTTCAAGAATTTTTTCAAATCAAGGACAATAGAAGACCAAGGCATCACAATAGAGGTGGTGGATTCATTCAAAATCATGATCAACACCACACTATGGGCAGATTATTTTTACCCAACTATGATGGGTCATCCGAGTGCACTGCCAAATCATGGGTAGAGAAACTTGACATCTACTTCCAGTTGAACAAAGTTCCAGAAATGGAGGCCATTAAGATTGTAGCGCTACACGCTGAGTGTGAAGCACATGACTGGTGGTTCCAAGTCTTGTCTACATTGGGTCATGCCAAAGTAACTGCATATTCATAGTTCACTAGAAGGCTAGTGGAAAGATTTGATAGAAGAGATCTGGAAGCACCATTCATGGGGCTTGCAAAGCTAAATTCCTTCAAAAATTCCTTCCACCTAATTATACAACACCTCAAAGCCCGAAAAGCATGGATTCGGTCCACACCCTGCTCCAATGCGACCGAAGAAATGGAAGGGTCGAGTCGTGGAAAACACGTTCAACATTCAGGTTCAGAGCGACTTGGGTTCCTTAGGGCATCGAGCAGTTCGATAGGGTTGAGTCGGGTTCAACCCAAGTCTGCGTGAAAAATAGTGACAACGCGTTCGGAAAAGTGATTCCGGTGACAAACAGTTTCTGAGTCGAGTCGGACAATGCAGTGAAGAGTGTATGTTTTGCAGGTGGGAATAGGGAAGTTGGGGTTAAGGGTGGAATTTTTTTGAGGTGGTAATTGGAATTAAAATTAAAAATTAAATGTAAATAATAATATTTAAAAAAAAATTATATATAGTATTAAATTAAAAATTGAATATAAATAAATAAGATATTAAGGTGTAAATAAATTATTTAATATGTAAAAATTACAACTTTCCACACACACGACCCGACTCGACCCGAACGTGTTTCCTTGGGTGCCCTCACACGGCATGACCCAACTTGCCTGAACTAGGGCACAAGAGAACAAATGACAAACGTGTCACATGAACATGCACATTAAGGGACACGGGCGGTCACAAATTAGCATTTTTGATACGGCCTCCTTCACATGACCCGACCCGAATGTGTTTCCTTGGGCAACCTCACACTGCAAAACCCGGCTCGTCTGAATGAAGGCACCAAGGAGCGCCAAATGGAAAACGGGTTGCATGAACGTGCACAAGGCACATGGGCGGTCAGAACTTAGAATTTTTGATACGGCCACCCTCACACAACCCAACCTGACCTAAATGTGTTTCCTTGGGTGCCCTCACAAGGCATGACCCAACCCGCCCAAACGAAGGCAAAAGGGAGCTAACAGCAAATGGGTCACACAAATATGAACATGGCACACGAGCGGTCACAATTTAGAATTTTTGATACGCCTGACCTCACAGAATATGACCCGACCCGACACGCCCTTAACGCATTTCCTTGGGCGCCCTCACACCACCTAACCTGACCTGAACATGTTTCCTTGTGTGCCCTCACATGACCCTACGTCCTGACCTGCCCGAACAAAGGCACAAGGGAGAAAACAGAAAACGAGTCACTCGAACATGCACCACAAGGCACACGAGCAGTCACAACTTAGCATTTTTTATACGGCCTCATTCACACAACCCGACCTGACTCGAACGCGTTTCCTTGGGTACCCTCACACGGCACGACCCAACCCGCCCGAACGAAGGCACAAGGGAACAAACGAAAAACGGGTTGCACAAACATGCACAAAGCACACGGGCAGTCACAACTTAGCGTTTTTTATACGGCCACCCTCACATGACCCGACCCTGCTACCCACCCTAACGCGTTTCATTGGGCGCCCTCGCACGACCTAACCCAACCCTCCCAAACGTGTTTCCTTGGGCTCCCTCACATGACATGACTTGACTTGACCCGCCCGAATGCGTTTCCTTGGGCGCCCTCACATGGCACGACCTGACTCGACCTGCCCGAACGCATTTCCTTAGGCGCCCTCACACGACCCAACCCAACCTGAATACAACAATAGGGCTGCAGTTGGTATCGAAGCTTGGACATATATTGGTTGGTCTCAGTGAAACATTGGCAGGGGAAAGACATTGGTCAGGGTCGAAGCTGCATAATAAGACATGGAAAATTAGGAAGAATGTCACGGGAGGATTTTTCATACCTTGTACAAGTTGAGGCATATGAAAGAAGAGCACTCATGGATTCATTTTGAACATGAAGTCTTGGAGGATAATGTTGAAGTATAGCTTCTTCAACTTGGTTGGGCGATGGAGAAGGATGGAGCTACAGATTGTGATGAAGAAGAAGAAGTTAAGACATGTGAAGAAGAGGATGTTGTAGATGTGTCAATGATAGAGGGATAACTTGATGAACATGTTGGATCGAGATCGTGCACTTTGCAGACATTGATGATGGAGGAAAATTATAGGGGTTAGGGGTTAAGGGTTTATGGGGTTAGGGTTTAGGGGTTAAATGGGTTGGGGTTTTAGGAGTTTACGGGGTTAAATGTGTTAGGGGTCAGGAATTAGGTTTTAAGCGGTTAGGGGTTAAGGTTTTAGAGGTTGAGGGTTTAGGGGGTTAAATGGGTTAGGGTTATAAGGGTTTAGGGGTTAAATGGGTTATGGATTAAGGCTTTAGAGGTTAGGGGTTAAGGGTTTAGAGGTTTAGGGTTTAGGGGTTAAATGGGTTAGGGGTTGGGAATTGTGGCTAAGGATTCAAGCTCCATGGAAAAATATAAAGTCATCAAAAACCTTAATGGTTTGGAAGAATTTTCTAAAATACTTTTCCTAATAGACAAACCCCATTGGATATAACATTAAAAAGTTTGATTTGTAGCAAGTAGTTCATCTTGAAAGGTGGAGGGAACTGAACACAAAGAGGGAGGAAAAAATCTATTGATTAAAAATTAATACTGATTGTGGAAAACTCTCAAAAGTATGACTATGAAATGGAGCCTTAGAACAATAGGGAGGCTCAAATATTGTTCACCCATGAAAATTATGTTTCCGACAAAGTGAGAGGGCTACGAGGTGCCCATAAGAAGCTAGCCCACAAAAGATTGCTTATCATTTAAAAATAAAATATAAGAATAATCCTGGAGCCTGTTACCCACCAACCTATAGAGTAGCTCTAGAGGATTCCTCAAGATACCAATTACAAAAATTTTATTTAAAAGAAAAAAAAAATGATGCACCACAAAAACTTAACATCAATAGATCAAGAAAGAAATTAAAATATGTCATTATAGAGCTGACCTTGATTCTATCATATTCCCATTTTTGTTGTACTAAATTTCCATATCATGAACTCACATCAAGGAATCTTCAATTTATCTCAACATACTCCATTTGTAAATGGCCAATGTTCTTACAATGTTAGATGGAGCAGACTGCACAAAACTGGGATTATAGATCCTTGCATTGATAAATTTGGTTTCTTGGCTTACAATGCAGTCTAAGTAATGGTTCATTTTGTTCATACTTCATTATAAAATGTTGGAGGTGTTTTCTTTTATAGATTATATTCAGCTACCTAGTGCCCCGACATGACTTGATAAGAATGGAGACTTGTTTTCTCCTATTTTGAGTTGTTTTTGGAAGGCATTGATGTTGGTTGTTTCATAAAGGAAAGAAACATTGATGAAGGTTGTTTACCATTTTTTGTAATCAAGAAAATTTCAACCAAACTCTAATTCTATCCACCAGACAAAATGTCTACCATACCTTAATTTTACGAGCTTGTGCATGCTTGATAAATTTGAAATCACACACTTATGTAATAGAAATTCACCATTGCCTAACCCACAACCTTGTACTAGAGCCAACTCCAAAAAGAGAAAATCCTAGGGCATCAAGATCCCCATCAAGAAAGGATGATGACCCAATGTAGATCCTATGGAGCAACTAAGGATAACCCCAAGCAAAGCAGAGCCTTGGATACGACATGACCCGACCTGCCCAAACACATTTCCTTGGGCACCCTCACATGAAATGACCCTAACCCGACCTGCCCGAACGTGTTTCCTTGAGCACCCTCACACAACCCAACACAACCAGGCCTGAATGCATTCCTTGGGCGCCCTCACATGACCCGACCTGACCCGACCCGCTCGAACGCGTTTCCTTGGGCGCCCTCACATGACACAACCCAACCCGACTTGACCCGAACACGTTTCCTTAGGCACCATCACACGACCTGACCCGACCCGACCCGACTCGACTCGATCCGACCCACCCGAACGTCGAAAGCATAAAGGAGAAAATGGAAAATGGGTCACACACACGTGCACAAGGCACACGAGCGGTCACAACTTAGCATTTTTGATACGGCATCCCTCACACTATCCGACCTGAACTGTTTCCTGTGGAACACTCACATGGCACCACCTGACCCGCTCGAATGAAGGCACGAGGGAGCAAATAGAAAATGGATCGCACAAATGTGCACAAGGAACACGGGTGGTCACAACTTAGGATTTTTTATACGGCAACGCTCACACACGACCCAATCCGACCCGACTCGACCCAACCCGCCCAAACACGTTTCCTTGGGTGCCCTCACACGACTCAACCCGACCCAACCCGCCCAAATGTGTTTCCCTGAGCGCCCTCACATGACACAACCTAACCTGACCCGCCCGAATGCACTTCCTTAGGTGCCCTCACACGACCCGACCTGACCCATACGAACACGTTTCCCTGGTCACTCTCAAACGACCCGACCTGACTCAACCCACCTGAACTTGTTTTATTGTGTGCCCTCACATGACATGACCCAACCCGACTCAACCCACTCTAACGCATTTCCTTGGGCACCCTCACACGACACTACCCAACCTGACTCGCCCGAATGGATTTCCTTGGGCAACCTCACAGGGCACGATTCGACTAGACCTGACCTGACCTGCCCGAAAACATTTCCTTGGGTGCCCTCACACAACCCGACACAACCTGACCTGGACACGTTCCTTTAGCGCCCTCACAGGACCCGACCCAACTCGAATGGCCAGAACATGTTTCCTTGGGCACCCTCATAATACGACATGACTCGACCCGACCTGAGCCAAATGTCGAAGGCACGAGGGAGAAATTGAAAAACAAGTCGCACGAACATACACAAGGCATGCGTGCGGTCACAACTAAGAATTTTTTATACGGCCTCCCTCACTTGATCCGACCTGAATGCGTTTCCTATGGCTCCCTCACACGGCACGACCCGACCCGCCTGAACAAAGGGCGCACGAGGGAGGAAACAGAAAACGGATCGCACAAACGTGCACAAGGAACACGGGTGGTCACAACTTAGCATTTTTTAGGTAGCTATCCTCACACGACCCGACACGGCTCGACTCGACCCACCCAAACGTGTTTCCTTGGGCGGCCTCACATGACATGACCCGACCTGGCACTTTCCTTACCCAAACTGACCCGACCCAACCCGTCCGAACGTGTTTCCTTGAGCACCCTCACACGACCCAACACGACCCGACTCGGACGCATTCCTTGGGCACCCGCAAATTACTCGACATGACCTGACCCGTCTAAACACATTTCCTTGGTGCCCTCATAGAATAGCACGACCCAACCCAACTCGACCTGAACACGCTTCCCTGGGTGCCATCACATGACCCGACCTGACCCGACTTGCCCTACCCGAACATCAAAGGCACGAGGGAGAAAATGGAAAATGGGTCACATGAACATGTATAAGGCACACGAGTGGTCACAAATTAGCATTTTTATATGGCCTCCATCACACGATCCAACTCGAACACATTTCCTATAGCGCCCTCACACGGCACAACCCTACCCGCTCGAATGAAGGGAGCACGAGGGAGAAAATGGAAAACGGATCGTACAAATGTGCACAAGGAACATGGGCAGTCACAACTTAGCATTTTTTATATGACCACCCTCACACAACCCGACTCGACTCGACTTGACCCATCTGAACGTGTTTCCTTGGGCAGCCTCAGACGACATGACCCGACCCGCCTGAACGCGTTTCCTTAGGTGCCCTCACACGACCCGACCCAGAAACGTTCCTTGGGTGCCCTCACACAACCCGACCCGACTCGACCAGCTTGAACGCATTTCCATTGGCACCCTCATAGTACGACATGACCCAACCCAACCCAAACACGTTTCCTTGGGTGCCATCACACGACCTGACTCGCTCAAATGTCGAACGTGCACAAGGCACACGGGCGGTCATAACTTAGCATTTTTTATATGGCCTCCCTCACACGATTCAAATCGAACGTGTTTCCTATGGTTCCCTCACACGATACGACCCGACCCGCTCGAACGAAGGGAGCACAAGGGAGAAAATGGAAAATGGATCGCACAAACGTGCATAAGCAACACGGGCGGTCACAACTTAGCATTTTTTATATGGCCACCCTCACACGACCTGACTCGACCGAACCCGACCCACACGAACGCGTTTCCATGGGCACCCTCACATGACCTAACCTGACCTGACCCACCCAATGCATTTCCCTGGGCACTCGCACATGACTAGACCCGACCTGACCCACCGAACGTGTTTCCCTGGCCAGCGCCCTCACATGACACGAACCGACCCGCCTTGACTCGCCCGAATGTGTTTCCTTGGGCGCCCTCACACGGCACGACCTAACCTAACCCACCCAAACATGTTTCCTTAGGTGCCCTCATAGGACCCTACCTGACCCGCACGAACGCGTTTCCTTGGGTTGCCTCACACGGCACGACTCGACCAGACCCAACTAGACCCACTCGAACGTGTTTCCTTGGGCACCCTCAGATGACTCGACACGACCCAACCCAGACGCATTCCATGGGCACCCTCACACGACCCGAACTAACTCGACCCACTTGAATGATGTGCTTCCTTGGGCACCCTCACATGGCACAACCTGACCCGACCCAACCCGAACGTGTTTCCTTGGGCACCATTACATGATGTCGCTATTCCGATGATGCATTCATAAACATCGCAATTTCAATGGCCACCCAAAACGTTGCACTTCCAACGATAACCTTAAACGTCGCACTTCTTACAGCAACCCAAAACGTCGTTATTCCGATGATTCTGAAATAAACGTTGATTTTCTGATGATTCTCCATAAACGTTGATATTCTGATGATACTCCCTAAACATAGTTATTTTAACGATACTCCCTAAATTTCGCTAGAGCGACACTTGTTGGTGGGATTAAAAAAATTGAGAAAAAATTGGGAAATTTCTGACAATACGTCAAAACTGTCAGAAAATTGACCATGTGTACAAGTGACTTCTCCCAAGACTCTTCCAGTTCCAATCCAAATTGAGACATTTTAAACAAATCAATTCTAAAATATGACTTTCAACATATGTGATGGTATTTGTCTCACAATAATATCCAATGATGACTTGATAAGTGCATTAATTGCAGCATTTTTTTTTTGTCAAATCTTGAACCTATAATTTCCATCAATGGTTTAATGGATTTCCTTTAAGCATTAGTTCTTGAAATTAAATCCATAGAAATCTCTTCCATGTTTGGAAAGCCCTTTAAAAATGGTATCAAAACTATCCATAACACTAATATTCCACAAACAACCTCTTCATGCTAGATTTATAGTCACCAATTTCTTAAGGATATAATTAACAGTGCAAGGTATATCTAATTACACTAGCTCATGATGTAGTTGGAGAAAATAATGGTATAGTCCACCACTGGAAATGAGAGAACTAAAGAAACAAGAAAAAATTCGAAAATTTCATGCCCCTTTATGGAAGTCAACTACCCGTATACTGATTTTTTTGGTATTGAAGAGGAGTGACCTACCAAACTAGTCAATGGTTCAAACTCTTGAGTGAAGGACATCTTAGATTTTGTGAGTAGGGAGGGGACATTAGAAAATTGTGAGATCTGCAAGCTAAATATGATATCTAACTATATAGACCCCAAACTTTATATTTGTTATTCATGTCATAATGGTCGATGTCCCTTATGCCATCCCATGTACTCTCTGGAGTCGAATTGAGTCCCTGAGATTTAGGGTGCTAATGTTAGGTACAAGGAGGGAGTTGATCTTATATATTTCTAAACATGAACTTAAATTCCCTACTTATTCAATGAAACATTCTTTATGTGGTTATGTCTCCACCCGAGTTTTAAAGTAATGTAAATTAAGAAATTAAAAATCAATAATTAAAAATAAAAACATACCTATAAAAGAGATATGTCCTATAAAATAAGGGAAAGAATGAAAGTCATAAAATCAATATCCTTATTGAAATGAATACCCAAAGGGTTTGGGGATGATGGATAAAAACTCACTTGCCGAATTAGAGATAACTTCTCAATATTTTCCCTTCAAAAAAATTTCGTCAAATAAAATTTGGTTAGGCCTACAATCCAGATGACTTGTAAATTGAATTATTGTTCAACCACTCAAAATAACAAGGGAAACTGGAATTTCTGGCATGAAAACTCGCAAAAATCATTTTGGATTTGATGGAATTGAAAAAACTATATGTTAACGTTGTACAATCCAAATTAAGATGTCTACAATTATAGAGCAATAATGAATATTCTTAGCTCACCAAAAACCATATAATTTCTTGACACCTTTCAAAGGGTTCCATCTAATAATTTAATGATTCTGAGAAATGTTACAAATATCTTGGATTTCTCTCAATAATTTCAATTATTTCCAAGCTTTTCAGGTTACCAATGTTTCTAATATTTTTTTAGGTTTTCGGGCCAAGTTTATGTCGGCCATTAATTTCTAATAATTTCCAATATTTTCCACAACATTTTAGGTTAGTTTATTTTTGGACCCTTGAAGATAGATTCCCCAAATCAATATTTACAACATTGTGTAGAAATTATACAACAAGCATGTATAGCTTGGATTCACCCAATCTAGCAATGTGCTAAAGTTAAATACTGAATCACTTCTACAAATATTTTGCGGAATTATAAACACAATCGCTAATCACATGAACATGAAGAAAGATCAATCACACACAACACAGATAATTTCCCGGGGAAATCTTAGAGCTAAAAACCCCAATATATTATATTGTATATTATATCATGGATCATGAAACAATTACATACAAAAATCTTCTCACAAGAGTCCTCAGTACATCAGGTAATTGTCTCACATTGTCATACAAAAATTGGAAAATTCCTTAGCCAATTTACTTCCTCCAAACAGCCTGCCTTCACACTTCCTCCAGACAACTTGACTTCACTGCACAATCCTTGTTGAATGCAATCCCTAAATTGATGCAATCTTGCTTGCCTTGACTGCACAAGTATCATGGGCACATCCAATGAGTGTTTTCTTGCATGTGTGCAAGCAAATAATGTCACAACTGATAGACAACTTCTCTTTCACCTAGAAATCAACTAGGTCTCCACTGGATCTGACATGCATGCAACTAATAGTAGTAAATCCTTAGTTTCATGTAAGATCACTGATTTTGAATTAATTAATAGTTAATTAATATATCTCTCACTAGTGTATCTTCAGTTACAACTAGCACAACTGAGTTTAACTCACTTAATTGAGTTAAGATGATTTACAACTTGCACCAACTCATGCACCACTGCACTTCAAAATATGTTACAACTAGAATTACTCTACATGTCCCACCAACCAACCTATTACTCGAAATTCACTAGCTAAATTTCCACTTCAGTTAACTATTTCAAGTCCACATTGAGAATAGATTACAGTTTAATGTCCATCTAAATTAAGAGATAATAAAAATAGAAATGCACCCAAAAATAGCCCTGTGGGCCCCACCCTAGTGTAGGTTCTTAATGCGACCAGGTTCTTAATGCACTAGTGTGGGTGCTGAATCTCAACACTTCCTCTCAACAAGAAAGGGATTATCCTTCACCCCAATCTTGTCTCTATGGTATTTGAATTTTCTCCTGGTGAGCACCTTTGTCAAAATATTTGCATCCTAATCTTCTATGGGAATGTACTGAAGCAACATGATCCTCCTCTGCACACAATCTCTGAGACGATGGTATCAGATATCTATATTCTTGGACATATCATGAAACACAGGATTAATCGAGAGTTTAATGCAACTCTGATTATCACAATGAATCACTGTCAGATCCATCTGAGAACCAAACAAACCAACCAAGATCTTTCTCATCCAGATAGCCTCACATGCAGCTTTTCTTGCCTCCATGTATTTCACTTTTTCTAAACTGAGTGTCGCAGATTGTTGTTTCCTGTTGTACCAAGAAACTGCTATCGACCCAATTCTAAATATCCCCCCTGATGTGCTCTTTCTTTCCGATGGACTTCCAGCCCAATGTGCATCCATGAATCCATGCAAATTCACTCCATCCATTCTTCTGTACCATAGACCATACTCTCATGTTCCCCTCAGGTATCTCAGGACATGCTTCCCCGCCTTCCAAAAGAGCTTGGTAGGCTTAACCATAGCTTTACTCAGCTGGTTAAATGCGTAGAAAATTTCTGGTCTCGTGTTCACTAGATACATTAGCGAACCCACTAACTGTCGATAGATAGTAGCATCCACTACCTCTCCAGAAGTAGCATCCTCTTTTCTCCAGTTTCCTGGAAGAGGAGTATCCATGGGTTTGCGACTCTCCATTTTAAACTTACACAAAAATTTCACCATCCCACTGCCATATTTCCAATCCAAGGAAATAATGAAGGAATCCCATGCCCTTCATTTAGAACTATGTTGCAAGATCCTCCTTGCATGAGCGTATCAACTGCTCATCACCAGTCAAAATTAGGTCATCAAAATAAAGAACTATGATTAATAGCGTACCCTCAACCACGATCTGGTACAAGTTTGCATCTGCTTCACTTTTGATGAAGCCCAATCCAGTGAAATAGTTGTCTATCCAAGTGTACAAAGCATGGGGTGCTTGCTTCAGCCCATACATCACTCTTTTGAGTCTGCACAAATGCGACTCATTATTGAACATCTTGAAACCTTCATGCTTCTCTATGTACACTTCCTCAATGATCACATTGAAAAATGCATTTTTCACATCCATCTGATGAATGCGCCAACCCATCTGAGCTGAGAGTGCAAGGATGGATCTTATGGAAGAATACCTTGCGATAGGCGCAAAATTCTCATCATAGTATATCCCCTCGATACATGAGAAACCCCGAGCCACAAACCTGGCCTTGTATTTCTCCACACTCCCATCAGAAACTTGCTTTACCTTGTAGATCCTTCTCGAACCTAACACTGATTTGTCAACCGGTCTTGGGACAATTTTCCATGCACTATTTTTGACACTGGAGTCATACTCCTCTACCATTGCATCAACCCAAGTAGGTTGCTGCACTACTTCCTAAAAGTAAGATGATTCAGTCACAATACATTTTCTCATTAGAGCCATGTATCCAGTAAATCGGTTAGGAGATTGTCTTTGTCTATGATGTGAAGTAGGGGCTACTACATTCTGTGTAGCATCAAGTCTCAACCTATCAGCTTCTATGGTGTGCCTTCTGCCATTTCTGATGGATGGCTCCGCATGAGTGATTTACTCCACTCCATGAACCTCCTCATATGGCTAATCCACATCTTGAGACTCATCCTTAGGAACTAGCAGTTCCTCCTCTACATGCAAGTCCATCTCCCTCTCAAGGGACAACCGCATGGCTTTCCCCTCATCAATTTTTTTATCCCGTCACACAACAGTCATTCTGTTGTTTGGAAAATACACACGATAATTATGGGGTGTTTCTGTGTACCCTACAAAAATCCCAACTTCAGTAGTCGGTTCCAGCTTCTTCCTGGCGTCCTTGGTCACATGCACATAAACATATGAGCCAAAAATCTTAAAGTGTGAAACATCAAGTTTCTTACCAGTGAAGGCCTCTTCAGGTGTAATCATTCCAAGTACTCTATGAGGACAATGGTTTTTCACATAAACCACAATGTTGCATGCTTCTGCCCACAAATGCATTGGTAGGCCCTGATCATGTAACATCGCTCGTGCTGCACCCATGATCATTATGTTCTTCCTCTCCGAGACCCCATTTTTTGTGGGTTATGAGGCACTATGAATTCTCTTCGAATTCCTTCTTTGCTGCAAAAGTTCTTGCATTCGTTAAAGATGTATTCTCCACCATTATCGCTCCTAAGAGCCTTCACTTGCTTCTCCAACTCTTTCTCCACCAATTCCTTAAACTCACAGAACTTAGAGAGTGTTTGATATTTCTTCTGCATGAATAATATCCAGCATTTACGAGAAAATTCATCACCAATATTACATAGTACTTATGTTTTTTTGTTGAAGCAACTAATATTGGTCCACACATGTCTGTGTGAACTCTCTCAAGGATCCCCGAAGCACGGTTCTCCTTCTCATGAAAGGTGGAATTTACGTACTTCCCCATGGTGTAACCCTTGCACTAATCTAACTAAGCAAGTGTTCCCATTGGAAGTCCAATAGAAATTTTCTGCATGACTTTCAAGGCTCCATGATGAAGATGGCCCAATCGCATGTGCCATAATTCGCCCTCATCCCATCTCACCAGTTTCTTCGCCTTGCCCATCATGGTAGTGCAACCACCTACCTCCAGCTTGTAGATATTCTTAACTCGAATCCCTATCCTCTTGGCTTGACCCATTGTTTTATGTCGCAGGAAATATTTTCCATCACTAAAAACAACGTCATAGCCTCTGTCCTCCAACATTGCGACTGAGACCAAATTTTTCTTCACACCTGGTACATGCATTAAATCTTTTAATTGAAATGGTTTACCTAACTCCCTCTAAAAGGTAATGGTACTGATGCTAGTAGCGTTGTACCATCCATATTTTCCCATCTCAATATGCATCTGGAGATATTTCTCCTCCAAGTCACTGAAAATTTCCTTATCTCTCGTCATGTGAAATGAAGCGCCACTATCCAAATACCACACTGATCCCAATGCACCTGACACCATGCATGCAATCAAGGAGAAGTCAAGCTCAAATTGCGAGGCAAGGACCTAACCAACTTCAGATCCAACAACCTTCTTGTTCTTCTTCTTTTGTGGACATTTAGTAGCAAATTCCCATGTTTGTGACAATGAAAACACTTCACCTTGGACATGTCCTGCTTCTTGCCTTTGGACTCAGATTTTGAAGGAAAATTCTTATATTTCCCCTTCCTTTCCTTGGCAGCCAAAGCATAATCTTCTTCATCCTCATTATGATATGAAGATCCATCTCTGGTGTTCCGTCTGAACTCCTCCTGCACCAGATCCGACCATAGTCATTCTCAATCTGAAAATTTTTCCTGTCCATTGACAAAGTCTTAATAATTGTGTAAACTTTTAGGAAGTCTTAGGAGAGCCAAGCTCACCAAATCATCATTAGCGAATTGTATTCCCACATTCCCCAGTTCATCCCAACATTGGACAAACTTTGTTAGATATTTTGGAGTGGTGTCACCCTTTTCCATCTTGATCTTCCTAAGTTTATCGTTGAGCGCCAATTTCCTATGGTCGCTACTACTTTGGAATAGATTCGTCATATCCTTCCACATATAGTATGGTTTGGCTTTCCCTTGGAGGCTTGACACAATGTGGTATCGTACTCCCTCCAACAGGGTCCTCCTCGTCTTTGCCACTTTCTTTTACCATGCATCAATATTGGCAACATCTGCAGCATCTGGCTTAGGAATATCTTTGTCAATGAATTGATTCAAGCCATTGTCTTCGAGTAGTGCCTCCATCCTATCCTTCCAATAAATGTAGTTCGAGCTTCCCTTGAGTGCATACTCTAACCTCTAGCCATCGAAATCCATTTCGATCTTGAATCAGCTGTAGCACCAAGAAAGTCTTTCTGCAAAATCGAATTCTATCTAGTCACAAACTCAGCTCCTGCTTCACTTCTGCAATTTACTGTGCTCTGATACCATGTAGAAATTATACAACAAGCATGTATATATTGGATTCACTCGATCTAAAAATGTGCTAAAGTTAAATTCTGAATCGCTTCTACATATATTTTGCGGAATTAAAAACACGATCACTAATCACATGAACAAGAAGAAAGATCAATCACACACAACACAAATAATTCCCGAGGAAAGCCTACAACTAAAAACCCCACTATCTTCTATTGTATATTATATCATGGATCATGAAAAAATTACATACAAAGCTCTTCTCAAAAGAGACCTCAGTACATCAGCTAATTGTCTCACACTGTCATACAAAAATTCACAAATTCATTAGCCAATTTACAACCTCCAGACAACTTGCCTTCACTATGCAATCCCTGAATTGATGCAATCATGCCTGCCTTGACTACGCAAGTATCATGGGCACATCCAATGAGTGTTTTCCTTCATGTGTGCAAGAGGATAATGTCACAATTTATAGTCAACTTCCCTTTCACCTAGAACTCAACTGGGTCTCCACTGGATCTGACATGCATGCAACTAATAATAGTAAATCCTCAGTTGCATGTGAGATCACTGATTGTGAATTAATTAATATTTAATTAAATATATCTCTCACTAGTGTATCTTCAGTTACAACTAGCACAACTGAGTTTAACTCACTTAACTGAGTTAAACTAATTTACAACTTGCACCAACTCATGCACCACTGCAATTCGAACTCTGTTACAACTAGGTACTTTGCATGTCCCACCAACCAACCTCTAACTCGAAATTCACTAGCTAACTGAATTTTCCACTTTAGTTAACTATTTCAAGTCCACATTGAGAATATATTACAGTTTAATGTCCATATAAATTAAGGGATAATAAAAATAGACATGCACCCAAAAATAGCCCTATGGGCCCCACCCTAGTAGGTTCTTAATGCAACCAGGGGCTTAATGCAACCATGTGCTTAATGCAGTAGTGTGGGTATTGAATATTCTTGTTGAATCTCATAACATTGAAGTTGAGATCGCAAGGATTTTTTTCTTTAACTCAGTAAGTAACCTAGAAAAATATCATAAAAGATGTAGGTTGATGTAATGTTTTTACTACCATCCAAGTTCAATCCCTCTGCTCTAGAAGTTAAGAAATTAGTGATTAAATGTAGAATTATCCTTCTTGTCATGCTCCATAAATGTGCCTACTAGGAGTCTGGATGTATTGCCTCATAGTCCTTGTAGATGATTTATATAGTTGTGTATATCTTTGAATGTCAGCATAGTGTAGATCTTAATCATTCCAATTAGGGGTGAAAGTGACTGAAAGTAGGTAGAAAAATAGCAAAGTACATCATCCATAAGGGATTCTTCTCTACCTATGGAAGAGAATATCTGCATTAAATAGGGAAGTATTCTTCTGGTCCTATAATATGCTAGATGTTTAAATATAGTAGTCTTTGCAGTCTAATAGATCTAATAAACTTCTTCTAAGACTTCTTATACAATGGAATAAATGTATTCTACTTGTATGTTTGGTACTTCCTAACAATTCATTTACACCTCCACCCAATTTTCATAACTTTCATAACCGTTAGGTAGGGACTTGCAACTTCGATGTTATTTTTCTTGTTTAGTAAAATATTTTCCAATACTTTACAAAGTTTTATAATTTATCAAAAGGTGTATAATCTACAATTTATAAAGTTTCAAGGTTTAAGTTTTTAAAATCTAGTTCTTTAAAGGGTGCTAGCTCAATGGAAGAGCACCTTCTTTACAAGTAGGAGGTTGGTGGTTTGATTCCATCATGGCTTCATATTAATATGGAATGGTGACAAAAAAATTTTGGTGATAAAGGCTCTTTTGACCATCACCATTGAGATTATGGTGACATTTTTCGACCCTCACCAATGAACTTATGGTGGCATTGTTTGACCCTCACCAAAATATGAAATGGTGAGGGTCAACAACTGCCACCATATATATATGCATTAATAGTGACAGACATGAAATGTATGTCACCATAAATCGATGTTGTTCAAATGAAATGATGACAGTCACTATCCACCATTATAATCATTATTCATGATGGACCTTTAATGTCACCACAACACCTATACTTTTGTTGATGCCACATTTGGTGATGTTCGGTTTTTGGATGACGAAGGCTAAGGTCCGTCACCATTTCTCATATAAAATCGTGGCGGTCACTATCTATCATGATAAATCATTATTGGTGATGAACCTTGAATGTCACCACATCACCTATACTTTTTTTGATGCCACCTTTGGTGAAGTTCAGTTTTTGGTCACGAAGGCTCTTTGGACCGTCACCAATGAGCTTATGGTGAAATTTTTCGACCCTTACTGATGTCATTTTTTCTTGTAGTGTTTACAATGCTCAAATGACTTCAAAAATTGTTCCATCAGCTTTAGAATACCCAAAAATTCTTGTCTAGCCTCTTTTTGATCCGAAATTGGTCAAAAACTGAAGAAGTTATGAGCCCCCCTAGTTTTCCTACTTACCACACCACAATTTCCCCAAAATCTGAACCGGTCCTACAATTTCACCCCATAATCTGCTAATTGAGAGAAAATTTTACGGAAATACAAGTAAAATTGTTGGATACTTAATTTGTCTAATGGTGCCCATAATCCGAATTTCAAACCATATAGGATTGGTGCATTAAAAACATTTTTTAATATAAAAAAATGCCTCAATTTTTACTAATTGTCACGGTCAGGACTATATTGGTCACATTGTCCGATTTCGTGGCAGGTTATGGTGGTTAGTCTTCCGCACCGCTCCCTTAGTCTCGATGGAATGGTCATATGTTGTATCATATGGGTGGGCAGAGCTAAGCCCTGGCCTCTACCCCCAAACCTCTGACGCGTTCACTTTAACATATGTTTTCAACCATAGGATTAATAAGTAATACACAGTATGCAATGGAGATAGGTTATGTTTGTTGGACGGAGGTCTGGTGTTCGACCCCTGCCAGGTTTTCTCGGCACTTAACCCAATTTTTGGTGGCCTCTCTTGCTGCCATGTGGCAGCCTCTGGTTGGGCCACGTGGTAACATGTGGTTGGCCATCACACCAACCAATCAAATTCTCCCTAACCATATCCAATGAAAATTCAACAAGTGGAAGGGCATGACAAGATTAAAAAAATTACCTTTCAAACAACCAGAAGAGACCACATGGTAGTCTTCCACTGGCCCAAATATTTCCCATATCAGTTGCCATTTTTGAAAAATTTAGTTATTTCAAAAAGCGAATAGAACACGTTTCTGGGAGCATACTGTGTCAGTTTTCTGCAAAAAAAAGTTGCACCAGATTCAAAATGGCGAGATATACGCATTCGTTCAGGTTCTACACCATTCTGAAAACTTTCATTTTTTAGCATAATTTTGAGCACCTGATCACTCCTCCCCACTAGAAGCTTTTGTGCCCCAAAAGATCACTTTCAGTTGTTCAACAGATGAGGTTACAGTTCCCTCACTTTTCTAATCTCGATCCATTTGGCCTTGCTTGGATTTGTGCCTTTGAGCCCCACACCAAGGTACTCCACATTCCCTCGTTTTGAAGACCTTGTTATTATGTCAAGAAGTGTCTTGTTGTAGTTCATCAAGTTATTCAAGAGAAAAATCATCAATGGAAGGAATCTGAACATTTTCTCCTTGATATTCAATCAAAGGTGGCTATTACAACCTTAATTTCTCCACATTAACAACATCATAAATTTTCATATATGAAGACAAATCCAACCTGAAGGTGTTATCACCAATATTTTATAAAATTTTGAATGGACCATATCGAATTGGTTTCAGTTTTTTACCTTCTCCTTGAAGCCTTTCTTTTCTAATGTGAAGCCAAACTTCATCACCGACTTGGAATTTGTGATCTACACGATGCTTATCATTCCTTTTTTTATACTTTACTTCACTCTTTTCCGACTGTTCTTGAACTGCTTAATGCACCAACTAGATTTTTTCAATGAACCTTTTAGCTTTGTCTATGTCACTATGACCATCAATAGTGACATCCTTTCTGAAAAATTAAATCCAAAGGATATTTAGGCAAGTATCCCAAGCATGCCTCAAATGGTGATGTTTGAGTTGAATAGTGCTTGGCCCAGTTGTAAGCATGATGAATATAGTGCAAGTTTTCACCCCACAACATAGTATGGTTGTTGCAATAACCATGAAGAAGATGTATCACCGTCTCGTTCACCACCTCTGTTTGACCATCTGTTTGTGGATGAAATATTGTACTCTTTTTCAATTTGGTGTCCATGAATCCCCACAAGATTGACCAAAAGTTCCCAATAAAGCGAGAATATCAATCACTAACAATGGATGTGGGAAATATATAATGCACCCATACATTCTAAAAGAATAATTGAAAAGTTTTTTCAGCTTTAATTTTCTTTTTACATGGCATCAAAATACACATTTTGTTGAACCTATCCACAACTACAAAAATATAATCATGATTCCTCTTTGACATAGGAATACCTTGAAAAAAATCCATAGAGACACTCTCCCATGGACGAGAAGGTATTGGAAGTGGAGTGCACAATCCTAACTTTCTATTGCTAGGCTTACTGACAGCACATAATGAAAACCTCTAATAAAATATGATGTACTTTCAAGCATATGAGGCCAATGACAATACCTTTGTATATGTGCCAGTGTCTTACTTACACCAAAATGACCAAAAATAAGAGATTCATGTGCCTCTCTTATAATGTTGACTATTTGTCCCTGTGGAATACAAAGCTTACCAATATGGTACAACAAGTTATCATGCATGTGATAATCCAATTCCTCTACTTGGTTCCCTTGACTTAAAGTTCCATATACATCTTGAAAATAACTATCTAAAGCATATTGTTCAACATATCTCTTATGCAATATAGAATTATGCTTAAGAATAGTGGCAGCACTAACAATAGGCCTAGAAAGAATTTCATCAACTTTATTGTAGATACCTTTCTTATACCTTATCACCAAGTGGAATTCTTGAAGAAAACCAATCCATCAAAAGTGCCTTGATTGCTACAATTTTTTTTGCGATTGCAAATATTGCAATGGTTGATGACTAGCGTGAATGAATTTTTCCTTACCCATCAAGTAGTGTTTCCACTTTTTCACACTTTGCACCAATGCATACAACTCTTTGTCATATGTAGGATAATTAATCATTGAACCACTAAAAATTTCCAAATGAAAACAAATAGGCTTACCATGTTGCATGAGGACCGCACCCATGGCATAGTCACTGGCATCAATCTGAATCTCAAATGGTTGTCTCAAGTATGGAAGTGTAAGTACTGGGGATGAACTGATATTTTCTTTCAATGCATCAAATGCATTTTGTTGTTTACCTTGTTGAGAATCTTGTAGGGCTATAGACTAATATAATTCTCTTCATGATAATTACTTGTGAGCTTGCTTATGTATATTCTTCTTTAATCTTTCATCAAGTCAATTATCAAATTACTCAATCAAATGTATAGAGACAGAATTATTTTTCACTTGTAACTGAATTTCTTGAAAATTAGTTAGGAAGGTAAATCTCTGAATTACCTTCCTTATATTCTACCACTTGTAGATCACTGTCTTGAATTTGAAAAAATCAGTTGCACTAATTCTATACGTTATTTCATCTATCCGCACATTGTACCTTCAGTCATTTCCACAATTTGTACTCTTTTGTTTCTTCTGCAATCCGTACTTTGCATCCTCTGTACCTTTTGTAATCATGTACCTTTTATTTTAGATGAATCTGCATACTATTCTATCCTTAGATCTACTCCCTTTTAAACGATGTTCAACCTCAGACTAATCCACAATCGTACTTCATCAAGAAGTTGGCACTTCTGCTCTTCCTTCTTCAAAACCGACTGAAAAACTTATCTCTTGAATGAAATGCAGCAAGGAGTATATATATTGGCACATGCTTGGTTTATTAGGCCAACCATTCAGCTGTTATGTAGGCCGACCACTTAAACTGTTATGTAGGCCAGATTTAATGTAAAATGAAAACTATATTTTCCATCATGTTCTTCATGGTTTATATAGCTTGACTTTCATCGATGTTTGAGAGTTGTTTGTGGGCTTGTCTTTTCATCTTGACTTCCATTCTTCTAGGTCTTGGAACATGTATTTCTAGACCCTTCATAAATGACACTTATTTATATCTAGAAGGCAAAACATTAGCATGTACATTTTTGTTATATTTGTCTTCTTCTTTGTAAATTTCATAATTACGCTGTCAATATGAAGATCGACATAATTAAATTTCTCAACACTTCCTCTTAACTAAGGAGGTATTCATATAGGTACATGGTCACTTTCAAACTGAAGAATCTCATAAGAAGAGTCGGATTGGTGATCGCATCTGTATAGCATCATATCAACCAGCATTGTACTAGTGTAGGGCCTTGATTAACAACCCCATGTCTTCAACGAGACAATGGGCTTCAATGCTGGCGAGACAAATGACTTATATACACCTTCCTCATTGTCTCTCCAAGGTACATACTCCACCTGGGTGTTCCCAAAGTATGACCTTCCTGGACTATCCTTCTCTTGGGTAGCTAGCCCTCAAAGAATATCAGTCCCCGACAACTCTTATCTTAAGTCACATTCTCAAAGAGTATCGAATGCCAGATGATTACCCAATCCTCCATTCTGTCTTCCCAAGACCAGAATTATGTGTCTATCTCTCTCTCTCAACCACGGAGGACCTTATTCCACAAGTGAATGTACTCATTCTTATACAAAGAATGTACCTAAGCTCATCCTTAGGAATTACCAAGTTTCTTCCAAGTAAGAAACTTACCATCAGGCTCCCTCTTAACCAGGGACCTCTAGCAGCAATGGTGAGACACCCAGTTGCTCATGAATAATTCTTGTTCTCGATGTCATGGATTTTGATATTAAGGAATATCCAACTTTTCAGCTTCATATGGAACATATCATCCATCACTTTCATCCTGAGTCATGTCATCTATCAGTGTGATTCATCAAACTTCCTTTATTTGGTCCATTGCTGTGCCATGCTGATTTTCTTCAAATAATTTCAAAGGATCATACATCCTTTCTCATGATTAGCAGCCCTACACAAATTCATCCAAATAAACATATTCATTTTTATTTATTTATTTATTTTTAGAACAAAGGTTACCTCAGTGATGACTCTCTTTCACCTTGACATCTTCTTGTAGGCATCAGTATCCTTCATACAGATTGACACATCTCTTAATGATATGTTTTTCTAAGGGTTTCCAGACTTTCGTCAGAGTCTACATATCTTCCTAGGAGATCTTCTAGTCACATCTACTTGGCCTCTGAATGATACTTTCCTCAAGACATGGTTTCATTTCATGATCTCTTCCTTTCGGCACATTTTCCATTTCCAGGAACTTTCAACAACCACCTCATATACCATGAGGACATATTATGTTGATTTCATATGTTCGTGCACTGAGAGATACTCTTTTATAGTTCATACTTCTAAGTACATAAGTTCATTACCTGCAACCATATAACATGACATCACAACATCCAATGTCAGCATATAAATATATACATACCTCATACCTTTTTCCCTTGAGTCATCCTGTAGCAATTTTTAGGAATGAATAGCTTCATTCCCTTGGCTTGTTTCATCAATAGGTCATCACATCCCAGAAGTATATTTCTATGATGACCCTTGCTCTTGATGACTACTTTCTAAAGGTTTGTCAAAGAGATTTTTCCTAGAGTTGACTCACCAGGGGTTCCTGCCATGCTTAGATCAGGATGCTACATTGCTTCCTTTTTCCTTCTCCAAATGTTTGAGTCTTTTATCCTTCAACATTTTTTCCCTTGATTTGTCTTTTTCCATCTAGTATAGAGACCACTAGTTGAATGAGGTAATTTTATTTTCTATTTGTTACGTTGTACATCTTATCGTCTTTTCCATATCTCACAGTTGAGATCTTATGAATATATCCCTTCATTCTTTGATACCTCAATTTTGTGTAAATCTGGTCTAAGTGACATAACCTTATTTATTGCATAGAATAGTTATTTCAGCTTATCTTATATCCTCTTGATGTCTCCAATCATTCATAGGTTTTTCATGATTTTACTTTCTTCGAGGACTGTGACTATTCTCCTCATGCGAGGATTCTTGGTAACCCAACCAGCTTATAGATCTCCCTGCAAAAACAAATTCATTTAACCAAATTTTATTATAGAATGAAAAATACTTACTTGATAAGTGAAGATAAATTCTTCGGCTTGATTTCTTCGATGGTGGAGAAAAGATGTGTTAGTGCTTTCTCTTTGAATGATCTTCTTCAAGGGTAAGGATTAGATATTTGTTGTAATGATGATAAACCCTTCTCTACACTTCTAGCCTCAGCCTCTTACAGTCTTCTTATCCTTGATTCCAATACAAATATCTTTCTTGCTTCGATGTATATCTTTAGTTCTTCTCTAAGTTATCTAAAATATGTTGGCTCAAGATCGAGATATTTAGCACACCTTGAAAACTTTAAATCACCCTTGTCTCCACTGTATGGTAGACCTGTATCTCACTAAAGAAGTCCACAGTCTAACTAAAGTATAGATAGATAACCCTTAGATTCCTTCACCCAATTACTGTGATGCACGATGCTGAAGTGACTTTGTCTTCTCACACTGTTTAGCTTCTAATCATAGTCTTGAACTTTACAGATTTTATTCGAGATGTTTTATACCCAAAACATATATGCGTGAGAGCCTTATTTCTTCATTTATCTGTCTCCTTACTTTGCACCGAATCTACAGACTTTATCTTCACAATTCATCACGGAACTTGTTTGAACTTGTTGTGTAGAAATGAGGTAGTTGTTTGTTGAGAATTTGTATCACTGAAATTGCATCGAACATGTATCAATACCACTGAGCTTGTATCTCTGAAATAGCACCCAACTTATTCTTTGTAAAAGCACCAAACTTCTTCTCTCTGAATTTGATCTCAGACAGTAACTTTTCTCTAATTCAAAATATTTTTTTCAATAAGGTGACCTTCTTTTGCCATAGCTCTGAAACCATGTTGAGAATCTTGTATGGATATAGGCTAATATAATTCTCTTCATGATAATTAGTTGTGATCTTTCTTATGTATATTCTTCTTTAATCTTTCATCAAGTCAATTATCAAATTACTCAGTCAAATGTATAGAGACAAAATTATTTTTCACTTGTAACTGAATTTATTGACAATTAGTTAAGAAGGTAAATATTTTATTTACCTTCCTTACATTCTACCACTTGTATATCACTGTCTTGACTTTTACAAACTCAGTTGCACCAATTTTGTACCTTATTTCATCTATCTGCACATTGTGCCTTTAGTCATTTCCGCAATTTGTACTCTTTTGTTTCTTCAGCAATCTATACTTTGCATCCTCTATACCTTCCGCAATCCTGTACCTTTTATTTCAAATGAATCTACATACTATTCTATCCTTAGATCTTCTCCCTTTTAAACATTGTTCAACCTCAGACTAATCCGCAATTGTACTTCATATAGAAGTCCACACTTCTGCTCTACCTTCTTCAGAACTGACCGAAAAACTTATCTCTTGAATGAACTGCGACAAGGATTATATATATTGTCACATGCTTGGTTTATCAGGCTGACCATTTAGCTGTTATGTAGGCCGACCACTTCAACTATTATATAGGCCAGCTTTAATGTAAAATGAAAACTATATTTTCAATTGTGTTCTTCAAGGTTTATATATCTTGACTTTCATCGATGTTTGAGAGTTTTTTGTGGGCTTGTATTTTCAGGTTGACTTCCATTCTTCTAATTTTTGGAATATGTATTTCTAGACCCTTCATATATGACACTTATTTATATCTAGAAGACAAAAAATTAGCATGTACATTTTTGCTATCTTTGTCTTCTTCTTTATAAAGTTCATAATTACATAGTCAATATGTAGACCGACCTAATTACATTTCTCAACATACCTGCACACTAGAAGACCTGCTTCACACTTGTCAATGCATGCAATAGAGTTGCGATAGAAGAGAATATAGCAATAAAATTCTTCCATTATTGGGTTGCTCCCAAAAAAATTCTTACCTCAGTAACTTTTGGATTTGGCCAATTCAAAATTACATAAACCTTGGAGGGATCTACTTTCAATTCACCTCCTCCAACAATATGACCCAAATACACTGAAGAATTTTTTCCAAATTCACACTTTGACATCTTTAAAAACAACTATTCTTTATTCAAATCATCAAGTAACTTTTTGACATGCATGACATTTTCTTCACGAGATTTACTAAAAATCAAGATGTCATCTAAGTATACTATCAAAAAATCATCTAGAAATGGCCTCAATACATCATTCACCACACAAATAAAGGTAGTCAGAGCATTGCAAATACCAAAATTCATAACAAGGCATTCAAATAAACATTGTTTTGTTTTGAATGATGTCTTCCATATGTCACTTTCAACAATTCTAATTTGATGATAGCCACTCCTTAAGTCCAACTTAGTAAAATAATTTGCATATTTCAATTGATCAAGTAAATCATCTATTCTAGGAAGTGGGTAACAATTCTTTACTGTAATTTTGTTCAATGCGTGGAATTCCACACACATGCGCCATGTCCCATCCTTCTTTGGAACCAAAACAATAGGTGACCCGCATGGCGAAGTACTTGGTCTGATGATCCCTTTGTACAACAACTCATGAATTTTCTTTTTAATTTATGCACTTTCCATCACTAACATCCTGTACATGAAAATGTTAGGAAGAGGAAAATCTTGCTACAATTGCAATTTATGTTGGATTCCCCTCTTGGGAGGAAATCCTTTTGGCTCCTGAAACATCTCATCATATTGGTTAACCACGTCAACCAAATCAGATTTTAATCTTGAATCAATACCTTGAAAAGCTTCATTTTCAACATTATTCTTTTGTTTGACCATTAGAAGCACAAAATTCTTGCTAGAGTTAATGAGTCTCTTCATTTGTCCGACATTTACAAGTGAAAGATTTAGTTTCTGATGATTTTCTCTAACAATGTACTCTATGCCATGTTTGAACAAGTGATACTTGTTTTCATGGCGATGGAATATGTTTTCTATCATACAAATATGGGCTTCCCAAAACAATTCTAGAAATATCAAGTGGTACTACATCAAGAAAGTTTGTTGTAATTTCAAATTTAAATATTCATTTCCTCGTAACTTGTAAGTTTGCATTCTTGCATATCCATCCTAAAGGATAAGGTCTTGGATGAGGAATGGTATCTAAGTTTAATTCCTTGACTAAGTCTTTGGAAATCAAATTTTCTTGTGAACCACTATGAAAGAGTGTATCAATTTTGGTGTGCTTTGAAATAACCCGAATATGGAAAAGTTCAATTCTAGTTTTCTCATATTGAGTATCATTATGACAACTTGAAGAGATATTGCTCACTATGTCCTTACCTTTCATTCCCATTATTCTGATCTTTGTTTCATCTCTCGAATCGGAGCCTAAGTCATGTTGTGTAGTTGCAACTGTCTTTTCCTTCCCTTTGTTGTTAAACTTCTTTGGTTTCATTTCAGGATGAAGCTTCCAACAATGAGCTTCATCATGACCCTCTTTGGAACAACGTTTGCATGTTAGTTTTTCTCCTTCCTTCTTGAAAGATGTATTCTTTTGTCCCTTCCCTTTGAACTTGGTCTTACTGTTGCCTCCACTTGTGAATGGCTTCTTGCTACCCTCTTGTGGAGTGTTTTTCCCTCTTGCTTCAAGATGAGTTTCCTGAACACAAACCTCATCTAAAATTTTAGGATTAAACATAAGGATAGTATGTCGTAAATAATTGTGTAAACTCCCAATATATTTCAACAAAGTGTCTCGTGAATTCAAGTCTACACCTAATATCAAGCATATTCTTCTAAATTCTTGAGTGTATCTTTGCAAACTTTGACCCTTTAGTTGTCTAAAATTTTTCCAATCCATAATAGCCTTTTGCATATAAGCTAATGGATAATATTTGTCTTCTAAGTGCAGAAATAAAATCTATCCAAGAGGTGGAGACCTTACCATACTTTTTCATATCCTCTTGTGTTTTGTCTTCCCACCAAATCAAAGCAGTACTTTCCAACCTTAATGAAGCCAACTGAATCTTGGTTTAATCATCTTTGATGTTTTGGATCCTGTAATAAACTTCAAGTTGACGAATCCAATTATCTATTCTTCCAGCATTCACTTCACCATTATACATATGCAGTTCGAATTTGATATCAAGTTTTAATAAGGGAGTTTTACCATGCACCCTTGGTGTATGTGGAGCTGTTTGAGTAACAGTGGTTGTGGAAGAGGAAGAATATGAAGGTGAGGATGGAGGTGAAGATGATGGTGGAGAAGAGGGTGGTTTGTCACCATTTCCCTTTGAAGGCTTGTCATCATCTCATCCTTTTCCTCCATAAGAACCCCCTCCTTTTGAAGGCTTGGAACTTTCACCATGCAATCTTGAATTCCTCTCTTCATAGAGAACCTTCACCTTTTCATTCATGTCAAATAAATATTTTCTGAAATTATTTTCTTCATCTGACATGTTATCAACTCCTTCATGAGACATGATTTCTGAAGCTTCAACTGCAATATGAGGAAGGATTTGCAGTGGAGCTTGACGAAAAATTTCTCTCCTTGTCCTTGACCTAAATTGAGGACTTGAAACCACAAGCGTTCCTTCTCCTCTCTTGTGCTTCAACCTTGTAAGCATCACATACACTTGCAAAAAAATAAATCCTCACAATAGCAAAGAAAACCAAAAAATTCCTGTATAGTCTCTTTCTTATTCAAAATTGGTCAAATTTTGAAGAATTTATGAGCCTCGCTAGTTTTCCTACTAATCGCACCATAATTTCCCCAAAATTTGGACCAGTCCTACAATTTCGCCCCATAATCCACTAACTAAGTGCTAATTTCGTGGAAATCTCGATGAAATTGTCGAATACTTAATTTGCCTAATGTCACCCATAATCTGGATTTCAAACCAGATAGGATTGACGCATTAAAAACATATTTTAATATAAAAAAATGTCGCGGTTTTTACTAACCGTCGTGGTTAGGGTTGTATCGATCACATTGGTTGGTTTCGTGGCAGGTTATGGTGGTGGTTATGGTCTTTGTGGAATGGTCATATGTTGTATCATATGGGGGGGGGCGGGCACGGGGCACGGGGCTAAGCCCTGGCCCCTACCCCCAAACCTCTGTTGCGTTCACTTTAACATATGTTTTAAAACCATAGGATTAATAAGTAATACACGTGGCGTAATGGAGATAGGTTATGCTTTTTTGATAGAGGTCTGGTGTTTGACCCCAACCCGATCCGCTCAACCCTTAACCCAATTGTTGGCGGCCTCCCGTGCTGCCACATGGCGACATCTAGTTGGGCCACGTGGCAGCATGTTGTTGTCCATTACACCAATAAATAAAATTCCCCCAAACCATATCCAATAAAAACTTGACAAGTGGTAAGCCTGACAAGATTTTAAAAATTACCTTTCAACTAACTAGAAGAGGCCACATGGTAGCCTGCCACTAGCCCAAATTTTTTCCCTATCATCTTTCATTTTTTAAAAAATACTTGTTTGGGAAAGTGGGCGTAACGCGTTTTCGGGAGCATACGGTGTCGGTTTTCCGTGAAACGAGTTGTGCTAGATTCTGAATGACGAGATATACATGGTCATTCAAGTTCCACACCATTCCAAAAAATTTCAATTTTAAGCAAAATTGTAAGCACCTGATCATCTCGTGTTACCCAATGTAGACCTGTGTTGCTTAACATTGGCTGGAGGGTCCATGTTTACAATCTTCGCAACTTTGGCAAGGTCCACACATACTCCTTCCTTGCATACAATATGGCCCAGTAGCATCCCAAAGGGAGCAATAAATATGCACTTCTTTACGTTCAATGAAATTTGTAACTGCATACACCGATAAAGCATGACTTGGAGAAAGCTGGAGTGTTTCTTCAATAGACTATAGAAAGTAAAATCATCCATGTAGACTTCAAGGAACCTGTGTATGTAATCCTTAAATGCAACAATCACGATCCTTGGAAATATTGTTGGTGCATTTTTTAGCCCAAATGACATAACATGGTATGCATATGAGCCCCATTCCATGGTAAAAGTAGTGTTCTTCTTGTCCTCTTCTGCAATTTGGAGCTGATGGTAGCTAGAAAACCCGTCTGTAAATGAATAAGCCTCATTTCCTGCTACATTATCTATAACTTCATTACTGAAAGGAATAGGGAAAGGATCATGAACAAAAGCATTATTTAAGCTACGCTAGTCCACACATACTCAAATCTTCATAGCATCCTTTTTATTCTGTATCACAATCAAACTAATACATTTGGCCTCATCAACAGGAAATATTAGCCCTTCGTTCAACATCTTATCTATCTCTTTCTTCACTTTCTCCTTCACCCTCATATTTATTCTATAAGGTTGGTGCTTTACTGTTTTTTCATCTCACTTGATAATGATCTTTATTTCTCCCAAGTATCCTTTAATTCCTTTCAATTCTACCCCAGACGAGGGAAATAGGTCCTCGTATTATTTTATAATATTTAATATTTATTTAGTAGTTTTCTAATCCCAATAATCACAAATTGAGGCTAGATTTGGCTTTTATTCAACCCCTCTGTTGAGTTTCTGCAACTTTAGTGGAAGTAGATGTGGACCTTCAGTTATGGGTCCATATCTAACCCCTCATTCTCCTTCCACTTAATTGAAGGCTGTATGTATCAAGTCTTCCAAATCATCTTCATTCGATTATTTATCTACCTTCCCATAGGCTACTACCTCATTGTATGATGACTCATATAAGTGTTGCAATGTAGCCTAGCATATTGGTCCATTTATCAATTGTCCAGTTATAAGTAGAATTATCTTAACATCCTACAGAGCATTGCTAACCCTCCCATCAGTGTTTGAAAAATAAAAGTTATTAAAAATTGACTTGCTAAACAATCCCAATCTCCAGTCATTCTTCGTGTTTTCTCTTTCACATACCATGTTATAGGGAAGGTTCCCAATGTATGCCCAAATTCATGCACCCATAATTCTTTTGGGAAACTTTCTCTACCCCATCGTTCTTCACAATTTCTTAAGTGTTGCTGATGATATGAGCTATCTCTATACTTCATAAATGGTTGCAAGCCCTCTGAATTTCCAAATCTAAATTTTAATGATATCATGATTTCACCCCATTCCCTGAGATTATGGTGATGGACTACCCACCACCTAGTTGATGTTGCTTGTAGGGAAACATTTATTAAAGGCACCTTATGTTCTTCGAGAATATTTGCATCAATATTATTAATAAAATCATTAACTGAATCCATACCATTGAAAGTGGGGTATTCTCTTACCTCTGTGTCGATCCAGTCAATTCCTCTGATTATGGCACAAATTCTAGTGTTGACCTCATATCCTCCTTGGTTCCAGTTATCCCACAAGGATTTTGATCAAACATTTGAGCTCTAAATTCTTCATCATGTGATTGACCATTTTTAAAATGAGTTAATATAATCTTCCCTCCTCCCAAGTGTCAGTTGGTACAATTGGTCTAATAATCTTTGCTCCTTCCTATCATCTGCTTGTTATGTGAATCTTGGTCCTTGATAAGGATCTATGGGATGGATTACTCTAACCCCTTCTACTTCAAAGGTCATTAGTTATTTTTTTAAATCAATCATCGTGTAGTTCTCAAAGGATCAATCTATCCCAAGAAGTGCCAGATAGGGATGCTTTTCTCCCATTATGTCTATTACATCGAAATCTGCATAAGTATTGACTCTTGTGATGTAAACCTCTACATCCTCTAGTATTCCAACTTGAAGGATATAGTATTGGTTCGCCATACGCAGTGGAATTGGTGAGAATACCAGCTTAGGTCTACCCAAGGATTCACACGTCTTTCTTGGTAAAATATTGACATCTAAGCCTAAATGTAGCATTGTATATTTTATTTGGAATCCCACAATCTGGGCATCAATCTTAAACTCCCTTCATGTTATTATTTTGTTTCTCTGAATCCTTCTTGAATACCTGTCTATTAAATTGGTGGAGATTTCTCCTTCTTTATCTGTCCCCTCCTTGATTACTGATTTCAGACTCTCTCACAACTTCCTGAGCATTTGTTCATTATTCACAATTTGCACGAATAATTTGAACCATTCTTCTATGGGTCCAGCATTGGATTGTGGCAGGTCTGGACTCTTCTCTTTCAAGGGAATTTGATGTACTCCCTGTGGCCCTCCACTTTGTTTTAGCTTCATGCATGTTTCTACTACTTCCTTGTAATATCTATTATGTTGTTCAAGATCATATGAGTGCTTCGATGAGGCCGTTCTTATAATCCAGCGTCAAGCTCAGTATTCCCCCACCCCGCTTGAGTTACTATATTGATATTTGAGAGTGGAGTGGTTTTTGGTGCCCTTGTTTCCGCATTAATTAATCCCCCCCCCCCCCCCCCCCCACACCTCTCAAGGTTGTGCTCTATTGCATGGGAATTCCTTTGTTGCATGTGTATTGACCCTGCATTGAGACAACCATGGTCGCCTGGGTAGTGGAAAATCTCCCGCCACATTACCCTCTCAATCAAAATTATAACATCGTAGTGGGGTTCGACCTCCTGTCCTGCCCCCCCTTGTTCCTCCTCCTCCTCCTCCTTGAGGAGTTTCATTGACTCGATAGGTTTTTCAGTCCAATAAGTCAGATAAGGCATCCAATGCCATATATTGGTCAGTGTGATTAGTTAGAGAAGCACATAATTTGAAATAGGTGTTATTAGGGACATTTGAATATTTATGCAGAATGGGACAAGGACATGGAATATGTCCATACACTCTACAAATTTCATAGTAATCATTTGTTTTTGGATTATTTTGATTTGGGAATGCATGGAATTGCATTCGACCTTGATATAGACCTTGTGTTCCAATCTTCGCAACTCCTGGAACAAGAGGGGTTCTAAACGGTCCCACTACACTGAGTGTAATACCTAAGCCCCGAAACCTTGGGCACTCAATGACCAGATGAACTTCTACCAGACAATGAGTACACCACACATTCGGTCGCATAGGTCACGTTAGCTGCATGTCTTTAAATTTTTATGCCAGACTTGTGATTTGATGTTGTAGACCCAATATAGATGGCTCATGAGTCATTGTTCCAACTCGGTATTCATGTGGGTACCCCACCATAGCTTCAATTTGTGTTTCATGTTCTAAATAATCCTATAAATTATCAATATTTTGTTGGGTCAGTGGCATACGGGTAAGAGGCAATAATGCTTTGATAAACCAATCTCGTTGTGATTTGGGTCTATTGGGTAGCTTAGTTTTCCAATTTCATCTTTAAATCTCTGCATCAAATCCCAAGCGGTCTCCCCTTCTCGTTTTTTAATTTCCAATAATTCATACAACACCTGTTGTTTTGTCTGAGGAAGCTTGAAATCCTGCACAAATTCTCTTTTAACATCATCTACTTATGGGTTTTGGTGTAGCTTCAACCACTTGATGAACCATATCAAGGCTCTCTCCATGAGTATGGTTTGAAACCCAATTAGTTTTGATGCATCTGGCATTTGGTGGGCCCTCCATATGGCTCCACATAAATACCAATGTTGTTCCACATCATCATTTCCTTTTCCAAACTCACTCAGGGTATCGGGTGAACGATCCCGCCATATTTGACTAAGCTTGAGGAAGAAGTACAAATCCTTGAGATCCTGGTTGTGACAATCCTTGCAATACCTTACCAATATTACCAATTCCACTACCACTAGTACTACATTTATATGTGGTATGCACATTTTGAGCTCTAATAAATTTGATTAATTTAGACAAGAACTTATCAGGGTTGTGATAAAGTACCAGGGCAATATTGGGGGAGATGCTACCTGGACATGGGGAGATTGTATTGATATTCAACTTGGGCACATCGTTCTCTGCGAATAATATTCATAAAGAATCATGCATGTCACAATCTAGGTATTCCTTTGAACCTATACCTTCTATTCTATCTGACATTTCCACTTCTACTAACCAGGATGGGCCTCTATTATCCCCCTAATTTTTGGCCACTGCAGCAGTCCCTAGTTCTTCTGCTGGACCCATTTTTGTTCCTTCTTCTGTTGGACTTATCAACACCTATCCTACTTGGTGTATATCCTTTTGTCATTTATTAATTTCCCACAGTTCCCTTTCCCGCCATTTCTCTGCTATTTGTACACTTCGTTGCATTCTCAAATCCCTAGATATTTTGAATTAATCTACATCCATTTCTCCAATCCCTTCATAAATCCCCATTCAGTAGCATCCCTCCCTCTATGTTCTTCCCCCAGTATTAGGTGTTTACGCTTCCATGTTGGGGTTCTTAAACATCAACACATTTTCGTTTACCATTATAACCTTAATCCACAAAGGGATTTCCTTTACCAGCTTCCCCCACAACCCTGATCTGAATATGTCCTCAGATTTAGAAAAATACTGATGATTCTCCTCGAAAAACTCAATAATATATCATTCTATTGTATTTTACACCCAGAAGTTCATAGCTTGTGTCATATCAGTATCCAATCGACGTAGTTCTATTAGATTTTCTTATGTCCAATCATGACGAGATCTACTTTTTCCAATAGTCTTCCCCTTTATCTGCAGTCTCTGCAACCAGTTGTAGAGATATTCTGGAAATTTACACCAAAAGGTATTGTACTGATCACCAATTGATTCTAAATATAAGACCTTTTCCTTTATCTTTCCTTCACCTTGTCGTCGGAGTTGAGTTTGTTATGAGATGAATCGATCTACGTGTCCATACCACCAATCTTGTAATTCTTCCTTCAAGATCCTCGATACCATATTCCAACCCCCATTTTATATTTCAGGTCCCAGAAACGGAACTATTTGTTGGCTGAAAATAATAACAGGGTTTAGACCCAGGTTCAAGCCCAAGATCCAACAAAACTCTGTGGTAGTCTAGCACAATGTCGACATTTCCACCTTACCCAAGATTGGATAAGGAGTATCACTCGAGGAATGTCATGACCTTAGTTAGATGGTGGGGTTAGGATTTTATATCAAGAATAATACCATTGATTAGATCAAACTTAAATCAACCTCAATGCTAACATGTCCAAGTTCATCCACAACAGATCATGTATGCTAGTAAGAAAAGACTACTTGAATACACACATTTAAAAAGTTTTAAAATCCAAGTAACCATTTAATCATAACGCAATGATTCAAAAATGTCTTATTTTCATTAATCTTCTCACAACATCATCACATTAGGCTCAAAAACCCCTTTCTACAACATATCTCAAGTAAGAATTAACATCACATAATTATACAACAAAACAGCTATAGAGGGCTCCTATTTGCTCCGCAACAACATCCTTGTACTCTCCTCCCTGGCTCCTCCCACCCATCCTTCCTTATATTTCCACGCTTACCTAAATTGTCAGTTTCTATTGCATATTTCCTAGCACATATACCCCCACTGCTTGGATGTTACTACTTTTTCCCACCCAACTGTGTCTATCTTTTCCCTTGTTGGTCCTCCACAACTTCCAATGTTCTCCTAGTTCCTTCCTATTTCTTCCCTGTCCTTTCTGAAACTTCCCAACAGTTGTCCCACAACTTTTCATCCTTCCAGGAAATCCCAAAATACTTTAATCTTTCAAAAAAAAAGGCCCCAACAAGTGCTTCGATTCCCAATGACCATGGATTATAATTCATTCAGTATTCAACTTTACTCTACAATTTTTCTCAATGTTGGGTTTGCATGAACTTCTCTCTGTCAATTTTCTTAATGTCGGGTTTATGTAAACTTTGCATTGCTAATTTTCTTAGTGTCTGGATTCCCAAATCCCATGGATCATAATTCATTCATTATTCAATTTTATTCTACGATTTTTCTATGTGTTGGTTCTTCATGAACTTTTCTCTAACAATTTTCTTAGTGTCAGGTCTACGCCAATTTTGTTCCACGAGTTCGATTAGTGTTGGGTCTACTTCATTGTAATGGGTTTGTAACTATGCTCCAAGTTCGCTCAATTAGTTTCCCACTTTCAATAATTTTGAGTTGTTTCAAACTTTGTTGAATTGTGCACAAACACAAATGGAAACAGGGATTGTAGGGCACATTGGTGAAAATTCTCCAAATGAATCATCATTATTCAAGTTAAGAAAATCTCAGCCTAGGCTGAACCTCTTTCTCCTTCCTTCGAATTCTCTATTGCAATGGCAGAAAAGGATGATGGGTTGAGGGGAACACAGGTTGAATGAAGCATTTTATCTTCTACTTCATTGCAATTCGCATTTCTATCACCATTCCTTGATGGACTAGAGATGAAAAATATTATTGGGTTTGTATGAGGACACTGCCTAGGAAATATTCTAAATATTATTTAAGGCATGAATAATATGAAAATACATTTTCATAGTTCATCATCACTTAAGAAATTTTTATTGATAAGGCATGAATAATATGAAAAGACATTCTCATATTTGATCATTACTTAGGAAATTTGTATTATTTTTTGTTTTACTAATCATATGAATGAGAAATTTTCAACATAGATGTTGATAATTTAATTTCTCTATATATAATTAGAAGAGATATGATTGGTATTTATAATATAAAAATGATACTTAAATCTTTAAAAAAAAAAAAATACATATGTGTACTTTTAAGCCTACCATATTCTTAAATTTTTACATATAACAACACCAAAAAAATTAACATTCATAAATATACATCAAACAAGAAAAAATATAAACATGAAAAACAAATCACTAACATCAATTTTTCACTTAATAAACAAGCGAAATTTGAAATTACAGGCCCGATTACACCTTCAACTCCAATGAGTAATGTGTTTTCGAAGGAATTGGCCATTAAGCTCTATGAGGAATACATTGTGTGCCTCGAGAATAGGGCACAATAGTTTCCCATGTTGGGAAGAGGACGATGCAAAACTAGATGAATTATCTCTTGCATGCATGCCGCTCAATGTTGGATATGAGGTTGAGTTATTTATTTATACACCTTTCAAGATTTAGAAATATGCCAAACATGAAAAATGGACAATCAAAAGGAGTTGTCTAACGGGACAAAGGAATTGCCCGGAAGGCCAAAATTGGTCGAAATCCAGGCAAAAAAAAATTAAGAAATATTACATTAAAAGTGTTTTAATCATGATTTTGATGGTGGGAATAGATTCAACAACATCAAAAACCTCTAGGGCACCCAAAATATTAAAGTTTGATAGTTATAATGTGGATTTACAAAAATCCCTACCGGAATTTCCATGATTTTCAGAGCAAAAAAGCATTCTAGTTAGACTACGGCCAATCAAAATGTATATGTATGTTCATGCAAGCTTGACACTTCCTATATTAAAGCAAGATTCCCATAGAATAAATAAAAATCGCTTGCCTTAAAAATATTACTCAAAATGATAATGTACAAATGAGGTTGATTTATTTATTTATACACATTTCAATTAGCATGTTTTCTCAAGAAGAGTTATGTATCCATATTAATGGGGCACACTTCATGATATATTAAGCCTACATATCAAAGTGACTAAATCCGATGTAATGACAACCTAGTAAAACATTGAATGCTCACATTAAAACTCAACCAGTTACATTAATGACATAAAAAAATTTTTACCATAACTCATTGAATGTGAATATTACATCATTGTAAAAAAAAACAATGATCATATGTATATCATTATCAAAAATCAATCATTATATGCATATCATTAACATTATGGCAAGTGAGAGTTACATTTTCGTCCAGATTTTAAATGAGTTGGTTCCATAGGAAAACTGTAAACTAGTGCTTTTATTGTACAACATAAATAGATAAAAAACAAAATTCATAAAAAGTATTTTTCTCTCACATTTTTTAGTTATTTAAATTGAAAATTAAGATGAATTTATTTATTGGATAGTTTCTTTTGTTTCTTTGAACTCAATATAAGTTGTCAAAGTTTTCTTTGAAATTATTAATGAAAAAATATACAATTTATTTTAAATATTAAAAAATGAAATTAATTATATAGATTGTCAAAGTTTTCTTTTAAATTATTAATGAAAAAGTATATAATTTATTCTAAATATTAAAAATAAAATTAATTTATATTTATTTATTTATTTATAAAGAAATTTCTTTCCAAATTATCATACCACATTTTCTATTTTTCTTTTACATTAAAAGGTAAATTCAATTTTATTTTAATAATCTCACAAATTCACTAACACATCTTCTTCTTCTTTTAACTGGGAAGGATTTTGCATCTAAATTAAATTTTATTTTAATAATTTCACAAATTCACTAACAAGTTCTTTTTTAAAGCTATGAAGGTTTTGCATCTCTTTCACCAAAAATTGTGGAGGTTTTGTGTCAAGTTATACCTTTATTAATGAAATAATATATTATTGGATAATAAGCCTGAATTTATTTAAGTAAAAAAAAACTCAATTTAAAATATGACAAGGTTATTATAGTTATAAGACTCAACAATATTCTTCCATGCAAGGTGCACAAGGATGTCGCATAAAGGGGGTGAACATCACAAAGAAGGAAACAAGGGTTTCCTAAACCTGGGAAGTGCATGAGGCACAGGGATAATCAAACTTGATCTGGGCTATAACAGGCTATAGTATCAATTCCTTTTTCTCTCCTCCCTTATGACTTCCCCATGAGGTGTATTTATACTTCCTCAAATCATTTTTTCAGTTGGAAAATAGTTTGGCCACGGGCTGGTGTAGGTGGGCTTTAGGTAAAACCCGTAAACCCCGCCCAATCAATAGGAAGATTATATATTTTTTAATATTTTAAATTGTATACACGGGTCATATATGAGTGGACCCATGTTTGCATGCGTGTAAGATAGGGCAAAGTCACGTATGGAATTCAAAATAATGTTTTTTAAGAAAATGACCAAGTCTGAATGGAAAGGGGTGCCCAAGACCAATACATAGATCATCAAGTATATAAAGGTGATAAATGATGCTATAACAGAAGCCCCCTAATATATGAGGTTAGAAGGGGTACATGATAGTTGAAATGTATTATGTGCATAAGAAATAATCTTGTGAGGACTTGAGAGGACTTCACCAGATTGCAGCCTGCCAAAAACCAGAGCAAGTAATCAGAAAGAAAGCTCATGTCTGACGCGGGCATACCCATGCTCAGTGAAATTAAAGCATGTCTACATAACAAGTATGAGGTGGATCCAATATGTATACAAGTGTAGCATAAACTGTAAAGTACATAGTGAATCATCTAATCACTGCCTGGAAGTACATATCAAATTCATGTCAACGTATCACATATAGAAGATTGATCAACGATGCTACAAACATATTTGATCATTGAAGTCACAACTGAATCTCTAAGTACAAAATCATAAGTGGTGGAAAAAATGGTACTGCATGCAACTCGGGTGCCAACATATAGAATTATGTTGTAATGAACTGCAACATATAAGGGTGGATGGTGTCACTGGCAGAAAATTGAAGGACTTGTCAAAGTGAACCAAAGCATGTTGATGCAAACCCGAGCTCTTCACCGATCACTATGGCACAATTCTACATAATGGGAATAACTGAGTTGAAGTCGACCATGCGATAAATCGTCTAATTATTGGTCTTTGATGTATACCACTAATAAATACGAGACAACTCACTGATAATGATTATGAGAGTCAAGGTAACCCAGTACAATATAACAAGTGTGAATGAATGAGTTGAAGTCAAACACTTGATAGAATCTATCAATAAGGAGACATTGATGTATTCTCATTGTCAATAGTGAAGGAATCTGCCACTAATGACTGCAAACCCTAAGGTTTTGACAAAATTACTCTAGAAATTATTCCCAAAGAAATGTGTTGGATTCAATGGGAAAATATCTACTGGAAGGAAGGCATTAAGGCATCCCACATCAGTCCAGCGCGAGTGTAACCCACAGGCCAAAATTTGGAAGGAGTCAGATGGAGAAAAATGAAGTAACCAACCTGAAGAACATTTTCGGCATGCACAAAATGTAGCTAGCGCACAACATAAACCCTCTGAACCAACCAATAATGAAAGCTGAAAAAGAGGTGAGGAATCCACTGATAAGGCCAAATGGAAACCAGGGTACTTCACGAATCCTAGGTGTGATCATGTAAGTTGAATTTAAACACAAGGGAAACCACTCAGTCAAAGACCCATGGTGTTGATCAAATGATGAGCACGAGGTCACCTATCAATAATGAAAATACGGCTAGGGTGCAGCTCTAGGTTTACTCTCAGAGAAATTTTTCGAAGTCGATAAGAGACAAACTCGTCGGCAAGAAGTCAATGGAGACCTTCTCAAACCAGCACGAGCAAAGGACCAAATAACTGATGTGATATAACAAGACTCTGACAGACCAGGGATGGCCAACTGAAAAATGAGTCAAGAGACACCGCAGAAAGGTCGAATTAGGTTTACTTCCCTTGAATTAAAGAACAACTCATTTTGACTATGGCAACATATGACAACTTTGTATAAGTTTGTCATGCAGGAGGCACGAACAAACCCTCCATATGATTGGAAGAGATAACCAACCGTGGGAGTACTGACTTGATAACAAGGTTATGTCTTCTCCTAAGTAAAACTAAAGCCCATCCCAAAATGGAGAAAAGATTTAGATTTTTGTGCTTTGTTCAAGGGTGACACAACTGAATCTTAGCTATCATCAAATATGGAAGTAATGTACCGATCCCTCTCTTTTTGGGATATTTAATTTTTTTGTCTTTTTCATATTGAAATCCTGCAAAAGAATAAAATCATTCCTATAGTACAGTGGATAGAATGAGAATCGATGAGCAGATGCTCTATTTCCTGGGATAGGAACAATCCTATGCCTAATGCAAGGTGGTGAAACTAGTAAATAACAGTCAGAGGAATGTTCCATCCATGGGCAAAGGTGTCGAGTCGCAGAGGCTAAGTGATTACAAGGTTGGCTTTGCAGAAATACATGGTCAAAAAGAGGGCTTATATACGAGTCCAAGTGAAGTCGGATTAAGGCCAAGATATACAAATGGTCAATATGCAATAAAACAAAAAAACTCAACAATAAAATGGGAGCCTCTAGGGTATAAAGCAAGAAAGATAGCGAAGAAGAAGAATAATGAAGCTTCATCGCATAAGTCATGGTGGGACTAAAGAGGACTCCTGATCCTACACAATTTGCAGCATGGGCAACATATGCTAGCAAGGATATAACTAAGAAGTCCATGTAAATGATGGCTCTACCATCATATCATGATTTATAAATTGGTGAGTGAAAATGGTCTAATAATCATAACATGATGGGGTCGACTCTATGGCAATATTTCAGTATGGAGGCTAGTATTCCCTAACCTATATTCCAGTTTTGAACACAATACCTGCCATGACAGGTCAGTGATCAAGAAATCATGGAATCATCTCGAAATCGTCAAATGGACCTGAAAATAACCTATCCTAGCACTTACAAGCCAAAAGTTCATAAAGTCTTGGACAAATTCAAAAAGTAAACTCAAAACTTTAGACAAGTGGGTTTGAAAAAATTTCGAATTTTGGGCATAAATAGGCCTTTTAGACTCACATTTCTTCATTTGTGCTTTTAATAATTTGTGAAACAGCTCTGGAGAAAAAAACCCCAAATTCGAACCAAAACAATTCTCAGTCGAATCAGCCCAAATATTCCAGGTATTCTTCTCAATCAGCTTAGTAATCAATTTAATTATCAATTCAAGTATTTTTTTATGAATTTCACCATAGGATTTATGTTTTTTGAGAAACCCTTTGCGTATATGCGGGTTCAAAATTTCGAACTCACATCTAGACGTGACTGTGTAGGAAGGAACTTGCGTATGCGTAGAGTGAAATTTTAAAATGAAATTCTAATGGATTTTTGATGAATTGATCCAGGATGACCATTAGCTGGAGAGAAAGGGAGCATAGCACAATTGACAATGAGGTCATGGAGGACCATTTATCCTTAGATATACTCTAGGGATGTGGTTTTCTCAAGTTTTTTAAGATGCCAAATATGAAAATGAACACCAAACAGCTTGAAATTCTCATCAGTTACTAGGACCAAGAGGAGGACTGCTTCATGATTGATAAAATTCCATTAAGGATTGAAATTGAAGACATATATTTTATAATTGGGCTCTCTAGAAGGGGAGAACCAGTAAATTTACAAGGTAAGCCTACAGGAAGGTTGAATGTGGAGGATTACATTTGCATATACTGTGTTGAGGGTACTCTGAAATTCGGGACACAAATCCCAATTAGAGATGTGCAAAGTCTACACATCAAGATACTTATTTTCACCATTGTCAGAGTAGCTGGATCGGCTTCATTGCACCAAGCCTCACGAGGGAACATGTGTTTGGCATTGGAATTCCTAACTACACTATACGATTGGTGCACTATCTTGCTAAAAAATTTGAAGAAACAACTAACCTCCATATAGAAGAATAAAAATGAACACTTTGGTTATGGGGCCATTTTATGCACATTCTTCTTCAAGAGGATTCCAGGGCTTCATCCCAAAGTTATCTATACCATCAACAACCCATGAGATCCACGTATAGCACATTGGGCTGATCTAATGAAGAGGCTAAGGGGTGGTGAAGTCCCTAGAACTACCTAGGATGATGATTTCTTCCTTTGGTGGAGAGAACAAGCGATCGTAGTGGAGGATTACCACTATGCTGGGATGGACTTCAGGGTAGATGTCGATTTTCCCTTACCACCCAATGCAGCATGGGGAGCGATTGGTAAGATTGCATAATGACTTTTTGATTATATAATTTTTTTTAATTTTCAATATAAGTATGAAAATGAACAAATATTTTTGATAGTACAATAAACTTACAATTTATTGATCATGTGATAGATATTGGACCAGTCAGACCCGAGGTCTTCCCAAGGCACAGGCACTGTGAAAGAGAGGTTGAGGATGCCGCAGAGGACCCTAGGAGAGTTCTCCTTGATATTCATAGGAACTTGGAGGGTTTGACCCGCCATGTCCCTATGGCTACATCAGAGGACCTCCCCGAGGCAATTCAGAGACGTGTGGTCGGTGTACCACGCGATTGGGTGTGGTTATTCCGTCGTGTGGCCACAACCATAGTATTCTTCCATGACACCTATCCAGGGCACGACCTATAGGGATATAATTTTTATGATGACCGGGTTACTGTAATATTTTTCGATGATGGACATGATCGGGAATAAGCCCTAATTTTTTAGGACATAATTGTCTAATTTTTGTATATTTTTTAACACAACTCTTATATATATATATATATATATATATATATATATATATATATATATATATATATATATATATATATATATATATATATATGCAGTGATTTTATGATGTGATTGTCTCATATATACAATGATGATTGATGTTTTTTGATATTTAATGTATTGAATGATTAATTTGCCAATAAATTGCTTGATTAGCTAATGAATCTACAAACAAATTTTCTACATGTGGAATGTGAATGTATGTAACATAATTAAATTATCGTTGCAAAAAATGCACTCTTAGAAATAAACGGTATAAAAATGGATCTCTGACACGATAGGTGTTGTTCAATTGGGAAACCACCAGTTGTGAATCCAATTACACTACTAACAAACCAATACCAGGATACATTGCCTCTGAAAGTAGATTGATCACCGCAGTATATTATGCTACATTGTTTGAAGCAGGACCAATACAAGCACCCCTTGAGACTAGAAACTGACCGAATAGATAGTAGATTACCCAAGCCGTGGAAGCAAGATTCTGGGTATGTCGACTAGCACCATTGGCAAAGCCAAAATGACTCATCTCATCCACAAACACCTGCCAAATCAAATCCAAAACATCAAGGTCACACCAGAATTGATAGATAGATATGCACAAAAAACACAATATATACAACCAAAACAAATGCTAGGCAACTGCCTAGGCATAATACTTCTTAAGATAGAGCCCATTTATGGGCTCCGCCAGCTCGTTTCCATCGAAATCAACCAAAGCATAAGCTCCCTTCTTAAGGACTCTTCTTACAATGAAAGGGCCAAACCACATGGATTTGAATTTTCCTGCCCCCAAGGCATTCTTCTCTTGATCATTGACCAAAACGAGGTCACCTTCAGAGAAAAACTTGGGTTTGACCACCTTATCATACTGAACCTTCACTCTTTTCTTATGGGCCTCGTTAATCATACCTTCATCTCACTATTTCTCATCAATATGTTCTAGATAGACAAGGCATTCTTCTAGACCTGAAGTGTCGGGAAGAATCTCAACGACCATCTTAAGGGAAGGAATATCACATTCAATAGGAAAGATCGATTCCAAACCATAAACTAGCTGGAAAGGAGTGAACCCAGTTGCAGTCTTAACAGACATATGATATGCCCAAAACATAGGATACAACATGAAATGTCAATTGGACCTAGCTTTATTAATTTTCCTTTGAAGGATAACCTTTAAGGATTTATTCACAGCTTCAACCTGCCCATTGGCCTGAGGATAATATAGAGATGAACCATCCTACCAGAAACCTAAATTAAGAGCCAATTCAGCGATCATTGAGTCCTGAAAATGACTACCACTGTCAATGAAAATATTTTTTGGAATACTGAAGAGAGAAATAACTTGGTTGAACAGAAACAGGGTTGTTCTTTCACCATTGTTTGATAAATTAGGCATAGCCTCGACCCACTTGGTGAAGTAGTCCATTGCTACGATAATGTACCTGTGACATTTTGTAGAAATTATATGCACTAAGCATGCATATGTCCTAGATTCACCTGATCTCACAATAATTAACTTCTTGCAAAATACTGAATCAATTCCACTTGTTAATATTTTGCGGAAAATTAAATTGCACACACATGTAGAGCATAAATAAAAATAATCGCACATAACACAGTTGTTTTTAATCAGGAAAGACTGAAGCTGAAAACCCCAACTATATATTATGTATCATGGAGTCATATGACAATCCTCATACAAAGCTTATCAAGCTCTCAGTACTGTACAATCGTCATACACTAATCAGAAACAATCTTGCAAATCCATGCACTGATCTCTGCCCCCTGCTAGCCTGCCTCCACTGCGCAATCCCTGCTGAAGAATAGCTCTGAATGAATTCAAGTTAATTTTTCCTTGACTGTGCAATCCTCATTGGAAACTCTAGTGTGTGTGTGATGAAATCAATGCATCACTATAGTCACAACAGATAGTCCATCTTGCCATTTCACCTATCTCTCCACTGGGTCTCCACTGAAACTGCCATGCACTGTAGTTAATTGTTGTATTTTTCAGTTGATTAATGAGTTATTATTTGTGAATTAATTAACTAATTAATTCACTCCACTCTCACTAGTGTATCATTTAGTTAGACTAGATACAACTAGCTCAACTGAGTCGAACTGAGTTAAACTAAATACAACTCCATAACTACTTCTTCCAACTGTGTCATAACTCTGCCACTTGAGTTATAACTGAGTCCTCCATGCATTAGCTCCAGTAAACCCTTGGGAATTGTGTCATTCCCTCAGTCCACTGATGTTCCACATTTGTGCATTGAAACAAAATGCTCCAAGAGAATGATTTGTTGTTTAGTGTCTGATTATTATTAAGAGCTAATAATAATCGACATGCATCTATTTTTAGATCAACGATCTATAAATAGACTTCGCCCAATATTCTGGCAATATAATTTCATCTATTTTTCCAACTTGACCAACCATCCACAAATAGCATCCTGCAACTTCTGAAATATGATCATCATGTCTAAAAATAGACATATTCTAAAAATAAACTTGCGCCAAAAATAGCCTGCGGGCCCACTTATTGAAGGCGACTCTTTTCACTAAGCTCATCATCTTGTTGAATCTCAACACTCCCTCTCAAAAAGATAGGGATTATCCTTCACCCCAATCCTGCCTCTATGGTATTCGAATTTTCTCTTGGTGAACGCCTTCGTCGGAATATTTGCATCCTGATCCTTCGTAGGAATGTACTGAAGCAACATGATCTTCCGCTGCACACAATCTCTGATATGATGATATCATATATCAATATGTTTAGATGTATCATGAAACATAGGATTAACCGAGAGTTTAACGCAACTCTGATTATCACAATGTATCACTGTGGGATCTAAATGTGAACCGAACAAACCAACCAGAATCTTCCTCATCCAGATAACCTCACATGCAGCTTGACTTGCTACCATGTATTCTGCTTCTGCTGAACTGAGTGCCACGGATCTTTGTTTCCTGTTGTACCAAGAAACTACCATAGATCTGATACTGAAAATACCTCCTGATGTGATCTTTCTGTCTATTGGGCTTCCTGCCCAGTCTGCATTTGTGAAGCCATGCAACTTCACCTCATCCGTATGTCTCTACCATAAACCATACTCAGATGTTCCTCTGAGATATCTCAGAACATGCTTTCCTGCCTTCCAAAAGAGCTTGGTAGGCTTAACCATCGCTTGTGAAAGGTGGTTCACCACATAGCATATGTCCATTCTTGTATTGACTAAATACATGAGCAAACCCACTACCTCTGCTGATGTAGCATCCTCTTTCTTCCAATTTCCTGGAAGAGGAGTGTCGATAGCCTTGCAGCCTTGCATGTGAAACTTCTCCAGTATCTCCCGGGCATACTTGCCTTGAGACACAAATAGTTCACCTTCCCGCTGCCATATTTCCAATCCAAGGAAATAATGAAGGAGGCCCAAATCCTTCATCTCAAACTCATTTCCAAGATCTGCCTTGCATGAGTGTATCAACTGCTCATCACCTGTTAGTATTAAATCATCAACATAAATTACAATGATTAAAAGCTTACCCTCCACCACAATCTGGTACAGGTTTTAATCTGCCTCACTCTTGTTGAAGCCAAGTCCAGTGAAATAGTTGTTGATCCGAGTGTACCAAGCACGGGGTGCTTGTTTCAGCCCATATAGCGCTCTTTTGAGCCTGCACACATGCGACTCGCTACTGAAGATCTAAAATCCTTCAGGCTGCTCAATGTACACCTCTTCCTCAATGGTCCCATTAAGGAACGTAGTCTTCACATCCATATGATGAATGTGCCAACCCATCTGCGCTGAGAGAGCAAGGATGGTCCGTATGGAAGAATACCATGCGGCAGGTGCAAAGGTTTCTTCATAGTCAATCCCCTCGATCTGTGAGAAGCCCTGGGAAAAAAATCTTGCCTTATACTTCTCGATGCTCCCATCAGCAGGTTGATTTACCTTGTAGATCCATCTTGATCCTACAACTGATTTTCCCACCGGCCTTGGAACAATCTCCCAAGCACTGTTTCTGACAATGGAGTCATACTCCTCCACCATGGCATCTACCCATGTGGGATCCTGCACTGCTTCTTCAAAAGAAGATGGCTCTGTCATGATACACTCGCTCATAAGAGCCATGTATCCAGTAAATCGATCAGATGATTGTCTCTATCTGCGCTGTGATGTAAGGACTCCTACATTCTGTGCCGCATCAAGCTTCAGTCTCTCAACTTCTATGGTATGCTTTCTGCCTTATCTGATGTTTGGTTCTGCATGACTGGACTCCTCCACTCCATGAATCTCCTCCTATGGCTGATCCACATCTAGAGGCTCATCTTTGGGAACAATAAGTTCCTCCCCCACATGCAAGTGTAGCTCCCTCTCAAGCGACAACTTCATGGCTTTCACCTCATCGAATTTTATATCCTGTCGCACAATAGTCATCCGACTTTCCGAAAAATACACACGATAATTATGGGGTTTTTTTGTGTACCCCACAAATATCCCAACTTCTACAGTCAGCTCCAGCTTCTTCCTGGTGTCCTTTGTCACATGAATGTAAACAGGTGAGCCAAAAATCTTCAAATGAGAAATATCAAGCTTCTTACCAGTAAAAGCTTCTTCAAGTGTACTCATGCCAAGTACTCTATGAGGACAACAATTTTGCACATAAACCGCAGTGTTGCATGCTTTCGCCCACAAGTGCATTGGTAGGCCTTGGTCATGCAACATCACTCGTGCAGCACCCACAATCGTTTTGTTCTTCCTCTTCATGACCCCATTCTGCTGTGGGTTATGAGGCACTATGAGTTATCTTCACTTCTTTGCTACAGAAGTCTTTGAATTCGCCCCAGATCTATTCACCACCATTATCGCTCCATAGAGCTTTCACTTGCTTCCCTGACTCCTTCTCCACCAATGCCTTGAACTCACAGAACTTTGAGAACGTTTCACTCTTCTTCTGCATGATGAAGATCCAGCATCTACGAGAATAGTCATCAACAAATATAACATAATACTTGTGTTTAGCTGTTGAAGCAACCGAGAAAGGTCCACACACGTCTGTGTGAATTCTCTCCAGGATCACCGAAGCATGGTTCTCCTTCTCATGAAAGGTGGTATTCACAAAATTACCCATAGTACATACCTTGCACTGATCTAACTGTGCAAGAGTACCCTTGGGAAGTCCAGTAGAAATCTGCTGCAAAAACTTCAAAGCGCCATGGTGAAGATGGCCCAATCTCCTGTGCCATAATTTGCCCTCATCCCGGCTCACCACTTCTTCTGCTTTGCCCACCATTGCAGCATAGCCATCTACCTCCAGCTTGTAGAGATTCTTAATTCGAACCCCTATCTTCTTGGTTTGACCCGTTGTTTTATGTCGAAGGAAGGCTTTTCCCTCACTAAAAACAACATCATAACCTTTGTCTTCCAGCATTGCGACCGAGACCATGTTCTTCTTCAGACCTGGAACATGCATAAAATTCTTCAAAAAGAATGGATTACTGGACTCCCTCTCAAAGGTAATGGTCCCAATTCTAGTTGCATTATACTGACCATCATCGCCCATCTCTATATGCATCTGGAGGTCCTTCTCCTCCAAGTCACTAAACAACTCTTTGTCTCCTATCATATGGAAAGATGCACCACTATCAAGATACCACACCGATCCCATGCAGCTTGAAACCAAGCATGTGATCAAGGAGAAATAAAGTTCAAATTGCGAGGCTAAGGCCTCTCCAGCTGCAGATCCAACAGCCTTCTTGTTCTTCTTCTTCTGTGGACAGTTAGTGGTGAAATGTCCATGTTCGTGACAGTGAAAACACTTCACTTTGGACAAATCCTGCTTCTTTCCTTTAGCATCAGATTTTGAAGGATGTTTCTTCCCCTTCCCTTTCCTTGCTTTGGTAGCCAAAGCACAATTCTCTTCATCTTCATTATTCGATAAAGATCCATCCTTGGTACCCCACCTTATCTCCTCCTGCACAAGATCTGACCAAAGTCACTCCCATCCCGGCAGTTTCTCCCGTCCATTGATAGACTCTTCGTAGCTATGCCAAATCTTCGGAAGCCCAAGGAGAGCCAAGCTCACCAAGTCTTATTCATCAACAGTAACCCCCACACTTCCCAGTTCATCCTTGCAGTGGAGTGAGGTATTTTGGAATACTGTCGCCCTTCTCCATTTTTATTTTTCTGAGCTTGTCTTTAAGCGCCAACTTCCTCTAGTCACTTCTACTTTGGAATAAGTCTGTCAAATCCGTCCACATTAAGAATGGAGTGGTTTTCCCGTGAAGGCTGGACACAATATGTTCCTTCACACCTTCCAACAGAATTCTCCTCATCTTTGCTGTCTTCTTTTGCCATGCGTCAAGTAATGCAGCATCGCTAGATCCTGGCTTAGGAACATCGCTATTAATGAACTCCTTCAGTCCAGTATCCTCCAGCACTACCTCCATCCTATCCTTCCAGACTATTTAATTCGAGCTCCCATCAAGGGCATACTCCAATCGCAACCCATTGAAATCCATTTCAATGTATACTCAACTTCTGCACCAAGAATCTTATGTAGCAAATTTGAATTGTCCACCAGCACAAACTCACTTTACAATTGCAATATTCAATTAACAATGCTTTGATACCATGTAGAAATTATATGCACTAAGCATGCATATGTCCTAGATTCACCTGATCTCACAATATTTAACTTCTTGCAAAATACTGAATCAATTCCACTTGTTAATCTTTTGCGGAAAATTAAATTGCACACACATGTAAAGCATAAATAAAAATAATCGCACATAACATAGTTGTTTTTAACCGGGAAAGACTGAAGCTGAAAAACCCCAACTATATATTATGTATCATGGAGTCATATGACAATCCTCATACAAAGCTTATCAAGCTCTCAGTACAGTACAATCATCATACACTAATCAGGAACAATCTTGCAAATCCATGCACCGATATCTGCCCCCTGTTAGCCTGCCTCCACTGCACAATCCCTGCTGAAGAATAACTCTGAATGAATTCAAATTACTCTTTCCTTGACTGTGAAATCCTCATTAAAAACTCCAATGTGTGTGTGATGCAATCAATGCATCACTATAGTCACAACAAATAGTCCATCTTTCCCTTTCACCTATATCTCCACTAGGTCTCGACTGAAACTGCCATGCACTATAGTTAACTGTTGTATTGTTCAGTTGATTAATGAGTTATTATTTGTGAATTAATTAACTAATTAATTCACTCCACTCTCACTAGTGTATCAATCAGTTAGACTAGATACAACTAGCTCAACTGAGTCTAACTGAGTTAAACTAAATACAACTCCATAACTACTTCTTCCAACTGTGTCATAACTCTGCCACTTGAGTTCTAACTGAGTCCTCCATGCATTAGCTCCAGTAAACCATTGGGAATTGCGTAATTCCCTCAGTCCACTGATGTGCCACATCCATGATAACTTGTTGTTTAGTGTTTGATTATTATTAAGAGCTAATAATAATCGAGATGCATCTATTTTTAGATCAAAAATCTATAAATAGACTTCGCCCAATATTCTAAAAATAGAATTTCATCTATTTTTCCAACTTGACCAACCATCCACAAATAGCATCCTGCAACTTCTGAAATATAATCATCATGTCTAAAAATAGACATAGTCTAAAAATAGACTTGCGCCAAAAATTGTTAGGTAAATTGACTCGGGGTTAGAGTCAAATTTGACTGAGTAAACAATGATGGTTTTGGGGCACATGTTATTGTGCACCCATGGTTTTTTGGCTCATGGTATTACATGTAATGGAGCCTATAAAAGGCTCGGAGGACTTCATTGTAATGTAGGCCTGGATGTGAGTGGTGAAGGCTCACTTGGCTGGATTGGCTAGGGTTTTGGCCAAGGCTAATGAAATTTCATTAGGATGGGTTTTCCCGGAGTTTGGGTTTTTTCCTGGTTAAACATCTGTGTTAATGTTTATGATTTGTTGCTAGCTTTTTTATGGTTTTTTTTTCCTCTCAGTAAATTTATTATTTCTCAGGTAAATTTCTAACAAATGGTATCAAAGCCATTGAATTTTGTTGCGCTAGGAGAGCAAAGTCTGTCAAAATGAGAGAGGATATGTGCACGTGGATTAATTAATTGATGAACCATGTATCTGAAGAGAACTCCTACAGGACTGGCAGTTACAGAGGATGGTGACCCATGTAATCCGGTAGATGCGTTCTTTTTATATGGACATTAATTTCATATGTACAAAGACAGTAACAATGAAACAATCCCAAAGGAGGTCCCTGTTTGGGTCCGGCTCCCCAACCTGCCGATCCACTGCTGGAGCTACCAATCCCTGCAAAAGATTGGAAACGGGCTGGGTCGTTTCATCGACAAAGCTGACAATAGGGGCCAATACACCTGCGCAAGAATCTACGTGGAAGTAGACCTAGAAGCTAGTCTGCCGGAAGCCGTTAAACTTACAGTTGGAGATTGGAATCATTTCCAGAAACTGGATTACGAGCAACTGCCCTTTAAGTGCATAATCTATCACGAGCATGGTCACTTCCAACGAAACTGTCCTAAAGCCCCACCAAGGGACAAGGTGGAAGAAGAAGGATGGAAAGAGATAAAAAAGGGCAAGGCAGTATCAAAGCCTTCCGAACAGACAAAATCTGGAACAATGGGGAAACCCCAGTCCAATTCTCAGGCCAAACCAACCACAAAAGAAGGCCCCCCATCAGTTGAAAAGGTGAATGCTTCAGAGAACCACGAAGAAACTGAAGACCATTCGAATAAACTGAAAGAAACCGTCGAAAAATCATCTGTTCCTCTAGCAGCTGCTGATCAAAGAGGAACCGAAGGTACTGAGGAGCACATCAGCCTAGCCTCTGACTCAGGAGAAGAGTCAGAAGAGAGAGACACCGATTCAGATGGTTCGCAAATCACTCCTATCAAGTCGACGAGGGGTCGGAAATCCAAGAAAAAACAAAGAGAGGAGAAAACTTATCTAGACGTCCTACAAGGCTCCAAGAAAACTCTCAAAGGAATAATGAACACCAGATCAGGGCGCAAGCAGAACAGGGCTCAAAAGGAGCCACCACCTCCCAAATCAGTAAATAATGAAGTACGTCTCCTGGAACTGCAGAGGGTTAGGCAGCAGGCTGAAAGAAGAAGCCCTAAAAGACATTGTTAGGATGCATTCGCCTGAAATCCTTCTCATCCAGGAGACAAAGATGGAGGATAATATGCTCCTCAAAACTAGTAAGACATTTTGGCGTAAAGGGCCCGGAAGAGCTGTCAGTGCTAGAGGCGCCTCTGGCAGGCTTGCCTCCTTCTGGGACAGCTCCAAATATGATTTGATTCAAGAAGAAATCTGCCCTCATTGGATATTCATTCAGCTCCTCCACAAAGACTCTGGCCAACAAGTAAGTATGTTCAATCTTTATGCTCCGGTCCTTCCATCAGAGAAAAAATTTTGCTGGGACTCGCTTCAATCCTTTCTTTTATTGCACAAGCCAGAAAACATCATTATTGCAGGTGATCTGAATGTTACTCTAGCCATTGATGAGAAAAAGGGGGGTTCCCTAGTAAGGGATCCAGCTAGAGAATGGGTGGAAGATATTATGCTAGACTGGGATCTGGAGGATATCAAGCCTTCTACTAGGAAATATACCTGGACTAACAAAAGAGTAGGGCCCAACCACATAGCTGCTCGGCTGGACAGATTCCTTGTCCAATCCTCTTTCCTTACTTGTGGTCTTATAGCCTCTTCTAAAATACTCCCAAACTGCACTTCTGATCATAAACCTATCAGCCTCGAGCTCTCCCTTGATGGAAACCTTGGCCCAATTCCTTTTAGATTCAGTCCTTTGTGGATTCAGCAAGATGGTTTCCAGGAAGTGGTTTCAGAAGCCTGGAATCGGCAGATCCTGGGATCCCCATTCTATGTGTGGGAAGAAAAATTGAGGGGCCTTAAAAGAAAACTCAAGGAGTGGGATAAATCTCTGAAAACACCCACTGCTAAGAGAAAAGAATCCTTAGATAACCTTGCTGCCCATCAATCAGCAATGGAAAATTATGTTGTTACTCAAAGTCTGCTTCAAAGGGAAGTGGAGTTGCAAAAATACCTCCATAGAGCTAGTAGGGAGGAAGAGATGTACTGGAGACAAAAATCCAGAAACTTATGGTTACAGGCCGGCGACAAAAATACCATCTTCTTCCATAAACAAGCCGAAGCCCGCAAGCAATTCAAATCTATTTCAGAAATCCGCTCCCATGATGATGTGGTCAAAGATCCTGAAGGCATCAAAAGGGTTGCTTTCACCTTTTTCAAAGAGCTTTATACAGCTCCTGAAACCCCCCCCTATAGACTCCCAAGCCTATCCCTTTGTCTGAATTCCTCATTGTGTTCAGGATTCTGTTAATTCTATGCTGACCGCTCCGATCAGCATGGATGAGCTCAAGAAGGCTTTGGACTGCATGGAGTCGGATAAAGTTCCTGGGCCTGATGGGTTCAATGCCAGGTTTTATCAGACTTGCTGGTCTATCATTAATAAAGACCTTCTGAGAATGGTCAGGAAGTCTCAATCATGTCCCAAGATCGGAGGCAGCATCAACTCGGCCTTCCTAACCCTGATTCCGAAAGAGAAAGGAGCTTCGGATTTTGGTAGATTTCGGCCTATTTCACTGTGTAACACAAGTTATAAATTGATCACCAAAACAATAGCCATCCGTCTCAAGAATATTTTGCCGGACATCATTCCGGAAAATCAAGGGGGTTTCATCAAAGGGAGAAAGATTCTGGACAATATTGTGTTGGTGCAAGAAGCAGTTCATTCAAGTTGCCAACGCAGAGAGAAAGGAATGGTGATAAAGCTCGATTTGGCAAATGCCTTTGACAGGGTGAAACATGAGTTCCTCTTTGCTGTCATGAAGAAACTGGGCTTCTCTATAACCTTCATAAATTGGGTGAAAGCTTGCATCGCCTCCCCTTGGATTGCACCGCTGGTTAATGGCCGATCAAAAAAGTTCTTCAATGCCTCAAGGGGCTTAAGACAGGGTTGCCCGCTATCCCCGCTCCTCTACGCTATTCAAGCCTCTGTGCTGAGCTTCCAACTTGACTGTTGTCAACAAATCCATTCACTTCCAGGCCTCAGAATTGTTCCCAATGTTAAAGACATTAACCATGCCCAATTTGCAGACGACACTTTGTTGCTGGGAGGAGCGAGCATAAATTCAGCAAGATCGTTTAAGAAGGAGTTGGACATATATAAGGAGGTCTCGGGCAGCAAGATAAATTATTTAAAAAGCACTATCTTCGGCTAGAACTGCTCAGTCAAAGAGCTGGCTGACATTGCTAGACTCTTAGAGATGAAAGGTATTCAAACATGGGAGTTTTTTAAATATCTTGGGATTCCAATCTTCAAATCCACTCCTAAAGTTGCCCACTGGATGCCCCTGCTTGACAAACTAAAAATTAGAATTCAAGCTTAGGGAGCTTCTTGGTTGAACACTGCAGGGAAGATTATCCTGATGAAATCTGTTCTCACAAGCATGCCTCTTTACCAACACTCCATTCTGCTTGCTCCCAAAACCTTCCTCAGTAAAATGGACAGTCTGCTGAGAATATTCCTCTGGGAAGGGGGGAAAAATAATGAAAAAAGACTGCATTTAGTTAATTGGGACACTATTAAAAAGCCAAAACTGGAAGGAGGTCTTCAATTAACAGATCTGGGTGCCCAGAATCTCACCATGGGCTCCAAAATTCTGTGGAATATTGTTGCTGGAAAGGCTAGCTGGAGTAAGAGAGTATTGTGGAAGAAATACTTCAAAGGACAGCGGCTAAGGTGTCTAGACCAGCCTCCGAAAACCATCAAAGGTTCTCCGGTCTTCAAACTCTGTCTTTATGCTATGGAGCATTTCAGTCACAACCTTTACTGGATACCAGGTAATGGGAAAAAAATCAGAATCTGGGATGATCCGATCCTTGGTGATCAGCCTCTGAACCATATTGAAGACCTGGCAAACATTAAAATATGGCTTCAGTCCAATAACTTGAATACCCTGTGGGACATCTCAACTTGGACGGATGATTCTGGAAGAAGATGGGACAGCTGGTACCTGGGAGAGATTCCCCAAAGGCTGCAGGTTGAAGCATCGATTCTTTTAGATAAGCTCCAAGGAAAATCTCCGACCAAAGCAACAGCTAAGGACAAAAGAGGGTGGGGCTCCCTTACTGGCAATTTCTCTGTCTCAGAAGGTTATAAAAGTATGACAAAAATTCCTAATGTTCCTCCTGACCCTACTAAATGGAGATTTATTTGGGCCTTTCCTTCGCTCCCCAAAATTGACTTCTTCTACTGGACATTAGCCCATAACAGCATCCTCACCAAAGATATTCTGAGAAAGCGAGGAATGGAAGGGCCTTCCAGATGCCCGTTGTGTGTGTCAGAGGAAGAGTCTGCCAATCATCTGTTGTTGCTTTGCCCTTATGCCCGTGATGTCTGGAGGGGGGTTCTGAGGTCAGGGGCTGACAAAATTGTGATCCCTGGTAATATTCCTGACCTGCTTCACAACTGGGCCAACTTATCACCGTTCTGTTTCACTAAAAAATGCCTCCTCAAAACAGCCTGGATGTGGATCCCTAAATTCACCTGCTGGAAGCTGTGGTTGGAGAGGAACAATAGACTGTTCAGGGATGAAAAATGCACTCCTGGTAAAATAATCACTAAAATCCAAGCTCTATTGGGCGAGACTTTGGACTCCAAACCTACTTTAAGAAATGAAGCTGCTATGGACTGTGAGGAGGAGCTCTGGCTCAAAGACCTTGCTCCAAATCATGTTTTCAAGCCCCTGCCCCCTGCTATTCCCCATGCTAACTAGGAAATCCGCCTTGAAGAGCAGGAGTTTATCAAATGGCGTTCTTCTCTGGATGATCATTGCCTCTTCTTCGACGGGGCCTCTAAAGGCAACCCTGGAGCTGTGGGTGGAGGTGGGGTTCTGCTTAATCCGGATGGATCAATTGAGTTTCGGTATCAATGGGGGCTGGGAATAGAAACTAATAACAGAGCTGAAGCTTTGGCCCTGTGGTAAGGGCTTACACTGGCTATCAAAAGGAACATCCTGTCTCTGACGGTCTTTGGAGACTCCAGATTGCTCATACAAGCGTTGAATTTCAAATCAAATCCTAAGCAGATTCAATTAGATTCCATCCTCAAGAAAATCAAGTCTTTTCTGGCCCAGTTCTGGAAAATTTCCTTTTTCCATATTCTGAGGCACCTAAACAATCAAGCTGACCTTGAAGCCAACCTGGGCTCTACCCGTTGCAGAAGATCCCTGTTAGTCAATTCTGATGAGTCTGTTTGCATCATTCCTTAATCTCCATGGGGTCGGCCTGGTCACAAAATGGCTCTCAATTCCAGACCTGTAAGTTCCAGATCATGCAGTCAAAGGTTTTAATCCTGGTCATTCTCTGGATTGACTCGCCATACTCTCTCCTGACCATTCACGGCTTCTGTTGTCTCAGTAGTTGGGCTTGTAATAGACGGAAACCTTCTTTTGACTCTAAGGGCGAAATCTCACTGAAATGGAGGTTCGTCAATGTAAAGCAGGGGACCTATATGTTTTCCGACCGGTTCTTTCAACATAAGGGCGTCCATTTCGAGTTCATATCTGTGCAAATTCTACCTGGATCGATTAAAATCCAACCTCAGCTTCCAAATCTCCATTATGGAAGAGGCAATGGTTTCGCTGGACTATCAAGATCAATTCTGCAAGCGTTGGGTTTTTCATTTAAGATCTCAGACTTATTGAGGCTTGAATCCCATGGAGATCTCACTAGCTGCTTCAGCGAACAAAATCCTTACTATGTATCTGGAATCTAAGCTCCAGGCTATGATGTAATACTCCAGTACGCGGCAGCTATTTTTCCGCCCATTAATCCCAATAATCGTTACAGTATAAAAAAAACAATGAAACAAAAAAAAAATATTATTATTATTATGATGGACTCAATTTATTATATGTAAATGGGCATATAGCTGTAAGACCTGGTATGGCATGCGTACCCCTAGGTAATCACTGGTAAAGTCTGGGTTAGACCTAGGTGATAGGGGGGGTGTCAAGTTAACAATTACCCTGGGTAAAAACTTTCAGGGGGGTAAGAGCCAAAGTGAGTGGAGCTCACTCACTTGGCAAGGTTGGCTAGATTTAGTCAAGGAACCCCAAGTCAAGTTTAAGGGGGGAATGTTAGGTAAATTGACTTGGGGTTAGAGTCAATTTTGACTGATTTAAACAATGATGGTTTTGGGGCACATTTTATTGTGCACCCATGGTTTTTTGGCTCATGGTATTACATGTAATGGAGCCTATAAAAGGCTCAGAGGAATTCATTGTAATGTAGGCCTGGATGTGAGCGGTGAAGGCTCACTTGGCTGGATTGGCCAGGGTTTTGGCCAAGGGTAATGAAATTTCATTAGGATGGGTTTTCCCGAAGTTTGGGGTTTTTCCCGGTTAAACATCTATGTTTATGTTTATGATTTGTTGCTAGATATTTTATGGTTTTTTGTTCCTCTTGGTAAATTTATTATTTCTCCAGTAAATTTCTAACAAAAATACCCTACGGGCCCACTTAGTGAAGGCGAATCTTTTCACTAAGCTCATCATATTGTTGAATCTCAACACCTTTTGCTGAAGGAGGGTTACAAGTAGTAAAATAAATTTCCCACTTATTAAACAAACTGACAGTGATAACAGGAAAGAGCGGAGCTGGATGCGCGTGCATCTTCTGAGTATAAACTTGACAAGGTTGACATTTTTTTACTTCCTCAACATAATCTTTGAAAATCGAGGGACAAAAATATCCGGCACACAAAATATTTTGAGTTGTAGCAAGCCTAGATAAATTACCACCACAAGCTCCACTGTGGAAATCATTTGGCACAACCTCAGCCTCTTTGAGAGTTAAGCAACGTCTCAGGATTGAGTTGACCCCACGACAATACAGAGTGTCACCGATGATAAGATAACTTTTTTCCAAGTGACGCAACTATCGATTCTCATCTTTCGAAAAATCCAGGGGAAAATTCGAAGTCTGGAGATAAACAATTATATCCCCATACCAAGGTTTTTGTGAAGAAGTGAGGAAAATATGTTCATCAGGGAGCAACTCCTCATAAATAATCTCATCTCCACAAGGAAAATCATAGATCAAATCCACAAATATTGGATTTGGACGATAGGAATTTGAGATCGAACTCTTGCAAAATGAAAATCCATCAATTGTATTTGCCCCCAATCACTCGCCTATTGACAACAAATTGAAAAGGATTGATTGTTTCCAAAACATAAGTTTTGCGAAGGAGAATGTAATGCCTGAGCCGCTAGAAAACATGGATAGCTGCCAAAGATAACTTCTCAATGGGAGAATATCGCAATTCAAGACCTACCAAGCCTCAACTTAGGTAATAAATAACATGCTCACAAAGAGCATCATCCTCCTGAACCAGAACCATACCTATAGTAGATTCTTCCGTGGTGAGATACAAAAAGAAGTCTGTGCTATAATCAGGTGGACTCAATAAAGGAGAAAAGGTCAATGCTTTTTTCAAAGCATCGAATGAGCATTGAGAAAAGTCATCCCACAAGAATGGAATTCCCTTCTTCAATAATCTTATAAATCCTTTCGTTACCTCAGAGTAGTTAACGATGAATCTCCTCAAGAAATTAGCTTTTCCTTGAAGACTTTGAAGTTGACGAATAGAAGACGAGGGAGGAAACTGAAGTATTGCCTCAACCTTGAAGGGATCTACCCAAATCCCTTCAGTAGACACGATGAATCCTAACAACTGACTGGATGTGAGGGAGAAAACACACTTATTAGGGTTCAACCAGATTTTATAATAACGACATCTTTTAAAAATCTGTTGAAGATGAGAGGGATGATCAATTCTCTTTCGAGAACGAGCAGCTAAATCATCCAAATGAGCTTCGATGATATGCTTGATGTCGTGGAAATCATAATACATGTCCCGCTGGAAAGTAGCTCCAGCATTTTTAAGACCAAAAGGCATCTTTTTGTATGCAAATGTACCCCAAGGGCAAATAAAAGGAGTCTTGTGTTGATCTTCATGACGGATGGTGATCTGATTGTATCCCAAGAAACCATCCATGAAGGAGAAAATATCATTCCCCATACACTCATAAAGAATTTGATCAATAAATGGTGGAGGGTAATTATCCTTCAGACATGCCTTATTCAAATCCCTGAAATCAATGCAAACTCAAATCATTCCTTGTTTCTTATTCACAAGTACTGGATTCGAAACTCACTTAGTTAACGGAACGGGATATATGAAACCCACCTTAAGCAGCTTCTCAACCTCAGCCTTGATAGTTGTGACTTTCCTAGGGTTGACCAGACGAATATTCTGTCGTATAGGCTTAGCATTCTTGTAAATCTTGATCTCATGTTGGACAATAGATGGATAAATTCCAGGAATTTCCTCATAAGACCAAGTGAAGACACCATGAAACTCTTTAAAGATATCAGTATAAGTTTGAATATCTTCAAGTGAACATTAAGCTTCAATGAAAAAATTCTCTATAATGTTGGCATTCCTGGAAATTTTCACCAGGATAGTCTCATAAATGACAGCCATGTTCCCTTCAGCAAAAACATGTACTGGAGCCAAAGGGTTCAAGACCAGATGAACAGAACCAGAAGACGAAGGGCTAGACATTCTTGACTCAACTTCTCGCAAATCATCCCACAGTATTTCCACACCAGTCATTTCCTCAAGGATAGCCTCTTCAGATGGTAGAACAATATCAAGGCAGTCCTAAGAAAAAGATGAATTAAGTGTCTAAGATGAAGCCACGTCTTTGTCCAAATCCTCCGGTGAAAGAGAAACTGGAACGGAATCTGTAGATTCAACAATAGACTGATAAGAAATCTCTGCTCTAGATATAGAGAATGCCATTCCACCCACTTGACCTTCTTCTAATGTGGTACACTAGTAGAAAATGGCTAATTAATTACTAAAAAAACGACTAAAATTTGCATATAAACGACTATTTTTCGGTCGGTGACCAATAGTAGCTAATTTACAGTATCTTATAACGCAACCAAATTTTACTCATTTTTAGCTTATTCATTAATTGGTTGTCTCAATTTTGTTGTCTAGTAGTATATTTGGTCATTAATTTGATCATTAATTTAGTCAGCGATTTGTTCATTAATTTAGTCATTGATTTGATCACTAATTTAGTCACTGATTTGATCATTAATTTGGTCATTGATTTAATCTTTGATTTGGTCATTAATTGTCACAATTAATGACCAAATATACAACAAAATATATTACTATATGATCACCCGAGAAAACCAATTAATGACCATAGAAATATGACCAAAATGTTGGTCATGTTATAAGATACTGTAAATTAGCTACTAATAGTCATATATATGCAAGTTTTAGACATATTTTGAAACCAATTAATGACCGAAGAAATATGACTACATTTTGGTCGCGTTATAAGATACTGTAAATTAGCTACTAATAGTCATATATATGCAAAATTTAGTCGTCATTTGTAATCACAAATTTATCATTTGCAGTAGTCATTTATCTTTTTTTGGTAGTTTCATATTCATTATATAAACGACTAATTTAGTAGTTTATATTCATTTCATTTACTTTCATTAATAATCATTATAAATGACTAATTTAGTGATATATTCACTTTATTTGTGTTCATCATTAATCAATATAAACTACTAATTTAGTAGTTTCAAATTGATTTTGTGTTTATTATTAGTCAACATAAATTAATTTGTATGATTTAAAAAATGTCATACAATGTGCGTGTTCATCTAATATGAAAACACAAAGTTGCATATGTTAATTAGAATACTAAACAATATCAAATGCAACTATAAATAATTTCAACCACATAAATTATATTATATGAAATGTTAAAGTATTGCAATATGGGTTTCCAACTTAATATTGGTTGGACTACAATTTACCCACAAAATGATGTTTCATCACTTCAAAACATTATCATTGTGTTGTCAAGGCATTGTAGGGGAATTCACAAACTCGGAAGACTTGACCATCAGTCTTTATATGTGTGTCTTATGTGGGATATTGGCTCTAAGGGTATCACAAGACCAGTTCTCCTCTATCTCTTTTTGCATTTGTCGCTCCAATGTTATTACTCCCCTCTTTTTTCAATTCCCGCTTCTTACCATCAATACTGGGTTCATTTTCTGAAAACAAAAGAATATATAATGTAGAGTGTAAGACATGAAAGAAAATGAACACTAGAATATAAACTAAATTATACTATAAATATTTTATACGACATATACCTCAACATCAGCAATGTCAAAGCCATTTTTCCCCATACAAGTAAGAAACTCGAACAAATTTTCTTCATTGGGGCGATAATGGCCACTATAATGTGGCCAAATAACCTGTATAAACAAAGCAAAGAAAATGTCACCATATATAGAAAAGAACACCTTAGTAACTTAGTATTCAAATTTCAAGGAAAGCTTAGGAAAAATCATGTCAACTAAGTTATATGCTAAAAAGCTCAAGCTGTAGATAATTTGTGAAAACAAATAATATGAGGTGTGATGTTTAATCCTTGTCATTTTATTCACAACATTTCATTTTCTAACACATGAACTTAGTCAAGTACATAAACAACATGTACTCAAATAACAACATGAAAGTAATATTTTCTGATAGTCATGAAAATATTTTAACACAAAATAGCTATAAGGATTCCAATCAATATAGTGTAATACTAATTTCATCTTCAGGGTTTGCTTTTGTTTAAATGAACATGATACTAAGTATTTTCAATTTCATAGTTAAAAGACAAAACAAAATCAAAAGAAACATCCAAAATACAATCAAACAATAAAGAGAGGATATCATGGAATGGAAATTGCAATTATAAAATATTTGTTTACCTGTCCACCAATGTCGTGTCTGGCATTCCTAAAACATTTGCTTGCCCAAAATAACCATGAGGTGAAATAATCACAACATTAAAAACCATAGGAATTCATACTAGAAACATTTCCAAAGTCGGTGGCTCAAGTGGCTAAGCAATCTCTAACAGTGAATGAACCATATCCAAGACGTAATATGCATTGTTTCCCCATCCTTTTTCCAATCACATTTCATGTAACATGCCCACAACAGAGTCAAGTAACAATCAAACAAAGACTTTGACATTTGTTTTTATCTTTTATATCTATAAAATTTGAATCTAATTTGTTTATGTTACAACTATGTTGAGACCACCTACTGTATAGTCAAAAATAGAAAAGGAGCCATTAGTCATACCTACCCATGGTCTCTTGTAGGAATGATAGAATAATAGATTGAGCCATTAATTAGAATTGCAAAAATATTGAGGAAAGACAATTCATTATCTAGTTGACCAATTGCACATTGAACCCTATATGGATGAGTAGCCCTAAATAAAGCCAGTTTTCTCTATCATATGCCTTGGAAAGAAAAAATCACTAAAATTGCTTATAATTTTTTGGTTTGATGTTATAAATTCCTTCTTGGGCTACTCCTATTCCATAATGGATTTGTTTCCCAGGAAGGATGAAAATTTATTCTAATGACACAAAATCAGCTTAGTGGATTTTGACCCTACATGCACTAATTTTTGCAATGATTTTGTAGATGTAATTACATAGTTATATGGGTCTGAAATCATCTCATTATTGTCTATTTTTTGGGATTAAAGCCTTAAATGTTGAATTGAAAGCTCCCAAATCCTGCATGTGTATTTTAATTTGTCAGCAATTCTTAGTTGCTATGTTTGAAGGAAGTCATAGAACCCCTAGAAGAATTATATTGTCCTGCGAAGTGGCTGAGGGTTCTTATACTTTTGGAAACAGTGCAAAATTGTTTGTAATTCTTCCTTTGATATTTGATCCATCAATGCCTCATTACCCACCTCACCTACAAAACTGGGGAAATATGAATTCATCTTTAACTATCGCTCTTAAATTTATACTATCATCCTCTTTATAAATTCCCTCAAAATGGTATGTTGACGAGAAAATTGCTCCTCGAGATGAGACACCTTATCATGAGGCAAAGTTCGTTGATAAACCCATCTTGAAGAAATTGTTCATTATAATTATGAGATTTTGAAGAGAGAAAATATTGGCTATTTAGTAAAGGATATGCACAAATGTTGGTGATTTGGTACAAGGAAAGACATGGACAGTAAGAGAATTGTGGAGATTCCCTACAACTCTTTTCCCAAATGTGACACGTGAGGATGTATGCTTATTAAAAAACTATATTTGAGAATGTGCACCATTTTGAAGGCAAGACTATTTTGGATGTAGGCGCAAGAAGTTTGACACAAGCTCTTGCACCCGACCCAACAGTCCACCTGCTTACCTATGACTACGATCTATGCACTTCCCAACTTGTCAACTGTAGTTGCTCCAATTCTCGATCATATTGTGCCTAACGGCACGTCACTGTGACTTCAACTAGGCTACTCAACCACATGTGTGGTGGCTACTAAACCTGCACTAACACAGGTCTAGCTAGCTATGATAGCACCCCTCGATCCACAAACTAATTATGTTGACAACTACCCTTCTATCAGTCATTTGTGTGTCCTTTCCCTCACGATTTCTCAACGGCTGAGTGGTGTTGACTAGTCTAGCACGTGTTGCTTCCTTCTTAGTGAGTTGCCACCTTATGCTTCTTGTGGTTTTGTTTTTTTCGAGTGCAGGCTTGCGTGCAGGCCATAGTTCTTCCACCAATTACTTTTGACAATACCTTCCCACCTCTCCTAGCAAACTACTCTCGAAACTATGTTCTTCTTCGAGGTGATGCTGGTAGATCCTTTTCTGCCAACCAAAATGTTGCCCACCCCTTCTTTGCGCAGTTTTATTTTCCTATTGGCGGCATGGTTTGACCCTTATTTCAACCACTTTTTTTTTGCCATGATTGACACAACCTTGTCACTTGTTGAAATTCAACATTTGCAATCTTCCCACCTCCGTCACCTGATGAGTATGAATTCTTAAACTCTCTTTTGTCATTATCCAAAACATTTATTTCCTGGATACGTGATTTTTCAAATAAAGGTTTTTTTGTAGCATAAGTCCTTGTCAAAATTTCATCTCTCATACCAACTGGCATCTGGTCAGAACTGCAACCTGAAATCATACATACACCTATTTGTCTATTACTCGAAGATGTGAATGGTGGAATATCTGCTAGAGCACTCTTAGCATATGGCAAAGGTTGAGCCCTCCCTCCTATTCCCTTTCCAAGACCTCCCTTAGGACCAAGAGTCAAGTGGACATCATCAGAAGCTCTATGTGTTGAAGGGCTTGGCATAGACCAATTTTCAAATTGAGCCCAATCCACAATCTAAGCATCTTGACTGGTGAATCCATAGTCACGTGATCCCATATGGGGTTGTGGCCCTTTAATCCCACCCATATGTGTAAGTGAACCCATTTGTGCATGTGCCATGTAAGGTGGCATCGCAAGTCCTCTCACACCATGATCAAGTGGTGTCACAAGTCTCCGACCTGCATGTCCCATATTGGTACCTCAAGAGCAGCCTCCCTGTCCAAGTAGTTCTTGCATAGCATCCTAATGCACTTCCTCTATTTTTTTGTGGCCCTCAACCTTCCACCTTTGTTTCCATCCATTCCTCATCAGATCAATCAAATCCTTCAACATGAACCTCAGCCTAGAGGGAAGCCCTTGGGTATTGGACATTTTTGTCATCCTATCAAAATAAGCATCAATATGTTCCTTGTCCTTTGAATGTTCAATCATATGACCAATAGTGCTCATCAGTTTGCACAAAGCTTCAACATTTTCGTCCTCTGCATGTTGAAATTCACCAATTAATTTCCTGATGAATGCATGCATAATTCTTTCGGTCAACATACTTTCTTTATAAAGCTCACCAATAAACCTTATATTTCCTAGCATTCATCGTTGTGCTACAACCTTATTCTCTCGTATTTCTTCTATTGAAAGGCTTTTTTCACCATCCTCTTCTTCTTTCTTAGCCTCTGCCTCTTCCCTTTCATCTTTTTCAAATTCTTCCTGACATTTGTTCAAAGAACTCACTTGAAAATAACCTTCTCATTATATTCATAAAATGCTGGTAATCCTGCAGCAGGCTGAAAACAGAATTTTGTATACATTTCACAAAAAGTCGTCTCCATCAAGGCTTTGTCAAATATTTGAGATATTATACCATGAAGACATGATGCAGAGTCAATGTTCAGTTATTTGACCTATTCAAAAAGTTTTTCAAAGTTTTGGGGCGTTAACTTATTAAGGATGGATTTAATTTGTCATTTTTTCAACTAATCCTCATCAGAAACCTTTCCCACTTCATATCGGTTCTCTGATTTATGAATTGTGGGCAGATAAGGCTATGAAGGAGGAATCAAACCCTTCTGCGAACCAAAAGCACGCTACCACCTATCAGCATCAAAATTATTTCTCACTAGTCCAACTTGTGGAAATGGTGCTTGCACATAAGGCCCTCCGGGAAGGATGCCATTCATACTCATTTGTGTTGCACAAGTATTTCTTGCAAAGCCAGTATTATAAATTTGACCAAGTTGAAACATAGAAGAGGAACCATTTAGACCTGCATCCATCTGCATATCACAGCCGGCAGCAAAAGCATCCACCGGCTTGGCCCATCTATCATCATCCAAACTGGCCATATTTCTCCCACGACGTTCAAGTAGATAATTCCCACTCGGATGCCTTTCAAGACCTCTTGCAGTGCTTGCTAATGCATCAGCCTCTCCTACATGACTTGCAAGTGCTTGGGAATTTCCAATTAATTCAACAGTGTCCAACAACATGGCCAACAACCTACAGAAGACCATGGCCAAGGTTCACATCTTCCTCCTCCTCTTGAACCTTATAAGCATTATATAAATCACTAGTGGGAGCTGCAACATTTGCCTTCCTGATAAATAAAAAATAAAAAAATAAAAAATAAAAAAAAATCTTCTTTTTCTTCTTCTTGTTGACAACTACCTTGGTAGCATCACCAATATTTGCAACATTATTCTTCACAGAAACATTGGAAGAACTTTTATTCTCCTTTTCTGAAATTGCTACCCAAAATGCTGAAACTTTTGGTGCCTCTAAGCTTGTTCGCGTGTCAGAGAAACCTCCAGAAAGTGCACCAGCAGGAAAAAATGTCCAAAAACGTTATTACAAGAAAAACATGGCCAAAAACCTACAAAAGACGTACAATCAAATGAGACAAATGATAAATGACAAATAAACAATATGCAACAAATACCATCTACTACTTGCAAAACTATTGAAGTAATGGGCATATACAGATTTGTTAGATTTATAGGTTAATGATTAATCATAAGAAACCGAAAAATTTGTATTCACACAAATGACAACTCTAATATTTTTGAACATTCAAGAGGATGAATAGGGTTTAAAAAATAGTGTCTGAGGTACTTTGTGTTTAAATGTACATACTTAATTCTATTTTAACTCAGAAAAATTAAAAGAAAGTCATTGTATTTCATTTCTAGAATTTCTGGGCAGAAATAAAGGGATTTGTTGTACTTTTTCTAAGTTCATAAATACTTAGAAATTTACTTCTTTTAGCAAAAAAATCAGATCAGTGATTTGAATATAAATCTAGGTTTAGTGTAGAATTTTTTATATACCAATGAATTTTCAGATTTTTCTGTGCCCAAGTTTTGGAAATATTGTTATTTTTCTATTATCCCTATTTGGGGATATTACATGCTACAATTGGTAAAAGCAAACTCTAGCTATTTGGAATGCTAAATATGAACAATAGTTCTAAATTTGGGACAAGGATGAGTCTAGTATATGCAAATTGGAAGCATGCATGTGCCCTCACTTTCTCTCTCTATATCATTGCCACTTTCCTTCCACAACAAATTAGTGTCCAGCCATCACTTTTCTCTCTATTTGTTGCACATAGAAAACTAGGAAGATGGATCTGCTGGAGCATATCATTACATGGTATAAATCAGTCCTTGATATGCCATCAGTGTTAGAGAGCTAATTGAGAAATAGATAAAAACTATAAATTATTTCTTTGCAAGGACAGTGTTCTCCACCAAACCTAGTCTCTCCCTCAGCATCTTAAACTTTGCATTTGCTAGGGGCTTTGTAAAAATGTTTTCAACTTGTGAATCCGAAGGAATGTACTCAAGAACCACCACCCTTGTAGTGTAATTAACTTCACAATTTATAGAAATCACATAAATGTAGAGCAGAACCCAAGAACACAAGAGAAAAGAGAAATAAACCCTAAGAAAGATCTATTTGATGATAAAAAACAGAGAGCTATGTTTACTTTCCACTTAAAGGGGGCAACCTCCAAGACGAATTCTCCAAATACATACATAATTCTTGACAAAACATTACATATCCTTCTACTTAATATATAACTATCCATAGAAAATCTTATCTATCTATGGGCCCACTTATATTGAGAGCCTACTAGCTATTTTGGGCCTTATTAACAAAGTTGATCCTTTTTACAATGAGTGATTGTTAACTAACTATTCAATGGGCCTTATGCAGTGAAGGTGGCCTCATATGTTGATAAATATAAAGTATTTCTTCAATGGGCCTTATGCAGTGAAAGTGGACAGCTCTAATGTTAGATTTGTTGCCAATAATTTTTATTTACTGACAGCTCTAATAGTAACACCGTTGCTTGCTTTCCTTCCTCTATATACCATGCTAGCGCACCCAAGGGAATGCTAGATTTGTTTCCACTTTTCATCAAGCGCACTTAAGAGGAACTAATTTTGACAAGTGGCAACTATACATTCCTCAGACAGTTGAGGGACATCTACCCATCTTCAGGAGCATTTACATCACCAATTTTCCGGGATGTGGGTAACATCCCAAAAGAAAATGAGATGTCCCCAATAGTTGCCTTGTACCTCATGGATAGGGAAACACTAAAGTCTAAGCCAACCCACTTTCATTTTGCATATGATGGTGGTCGGATCTATTCAGGGGGGACTGACAGTGAGCATAGATCCACTGATTGATCCATCCATGGATGCATCCCTTAGGGGTGGGACACATCCTTAATGCAACAAAGTCCCATCTAAGATAAAAGAGACAAGGATAAAAATAAATCTCTTGCATACATGATAATGGACTATAGCATTTATCAGTGACAGAAATAGAACACATAAAATCATAAAATCATTTCATCTAACACAGTTATCTATGAATACTTGAGTCTAAGACTCTTACAGAAATTGTCGCATGTCATTTCTGATGTATGTATGAGTAATTATCAGGGTAGGTGTCCCCATGTGTGGGTGCACATCTCACATATTTGGTAGGAAAATGACAACATATCCTCCCAAGCTGGTGGGCATCCCCAACCAATAAATAAATGCATGATTGGTGGACCATGTTACCCATCATATGGCGTGAGAATTAATCTAGTAGAAGACCGCACCCAAGCAGGCTGCACTTGGAGAATTTTGGCCCTCTGGCTTGTTACCTCTCATGTTATAGGATGCTTTTTACCTCTCATGTTATAGGAGGCCTACACTTGTGAATATTTTCAATACTCTTGTCATTTCCATCACAAAGGGAAGAGAAGCAAACTTATGTTTTGGGCCACAGACATAAGAGGGCTGACAGCGTGGAGAAGAGGGCAATTCAGGGCACTCTTGGTGACTGTTATGAAGGTTGATTTGTTGTTCTAGAGGGCCGAGGCAGAGGGGAGAATTTTTGTATGTTTTAGGGTATGTTAGGGTGTTTAGACCCTTGGAAGAGACAATTGCACCCCTAGATGGCTGTTGTGGGAAGGCCACAGGCCTAAACCAACCTAAACAAAGTTGTGTAGGGCAGTGTTAGGGTTGGTTCATGCCTAGGATAGCAGCGTTGAGGAGAAGGGTACTTCCAAAGGGCAGCCACTTTCATCTAGAGAAATTTTGGGCAGAATTGAAGGCTAGAAGAATGGACTCTGTGATGCCCTAACTAGGCCTAGATTGCAGCAATGCAGGAGACCTCAAAACAGTGAGCTTAAGGTATGTATTTTAGTGCATTATTGTAGATGTTGGATCCTAACTTGTGGATCAGTTGTAAATCGTGATAGGGTAGCATGTGGAAGTCAATGAGGAGGGGGAAGATCTCATGGTTATATGCCCTAAACCAGTGATAATTGTCACAGTGATTGGGCAGCAAACTTGGAGCGAGAGTTTGTCAAGTATTGGGTCAAAGTGATGACTATTGTGTGGATCAGTTTTACAGGCAGCTTGAGGAGGCCTTAGGAGTTGTTTGGAGGGAAAATTTGGAAAAGGAATGTCAAAGTGATCTTCATTGCTACAGTACCAAAACAAAGGAGGTGGTGATTTCTTGCCCAAATCATATTTTAATCTTCTAATCATGGACCTATCCATACACTCAAACATGAGATCCACATTAGGTACCAAACCAAGATATTGTTTCAGGAGCTACAACAGTCCCCAAATTGTAAACATCGTTATAAAGGGTCAAGGAAGTCCATCCTTACCTGAAAGGAGGCTAACCATATTAGATGGTTTGTAGGATATCTAACTTACAATCAAGGAGAGTACAAAACTTACAATCAAGGAGAGTACAAAAGTGTTCAACCAAATGATGGCTTTCATGTCCCTGCAACAACAGTGTGTAAATATCCCAAGTAGTAACCGAACTTCGTAGTGCCAAAATTCCTTCTGTCAGCTGGAGGAACCAACCCTATTACTTTAGTATCAATGCTAGCAAACTTCTCTTTCATCCAACTATATCTACTTAAAGTAGATATGATGTTGGCAATCAGCCTTTTGATGCAATATCCCAAATTGCATAAGAATTTTTGAGGCATGCTGCTCAAATGAGTAGTTATAACTTACAAAGAGTCTAGACATGAATTTCGGTGCATTTTCATGTGTTATTTTGAAATAAACTTACAGTCAGAATTAAATTTCTCCCACCTGCTTATCTTGGATCTTACTAATGAGACCCTTTCCAAATTGATTCATGAAATCTACAAGTGGTAAGTGAGCACTATTATAGACAGTTTTAGATATTTATAAAGCATATCAGGACAGGAATTTCTTGTTATATTTGAGAGTAAATATTGGTGTTCAGTCAACACATGTCACAGAGGTATTTGGACATGATCAAGATAACGATGTTGTAGTGCTATGGATGAATGCGCCAAAAGATAAATTGATACCCATGGCAGTTGAAATTTCTGCAAATATTTTTGTAGGACAAAAAGTGTATGCAATTGGGAATCCATTTGGTTTGGATCACACCTTGATGACTGTTATCATTAGTGGGCTTTCCAGGTAGATAAGTTCAGCTGCAACTGGCCATCTAATACACAATGTGCTTCAGACAGATGGTAAAATACCATTGGAGGTCCTCTTCTTGATAGTTCAGGAAATTTGATTGGCATAAACACTTCTAAGCCTACAAGGGATCTTCTTCACTATGTTCAAGGAATGCAAGTTAACATCAGCTTAGCACCAAAAGGTGTCTCCATGACTCTTCATCTACACAAGGAATCTTCTTCAAGGTTACTTCATTTGGGCACTTCAACAATGTTGTTACAATTAGGGTTTCTTAGGTCTGAACTTTAACAACTGCTTCCAAAGGCTACTTCAATATGACCTTAACAAGGTTACTATCTCACAAGTCAAGGGCTATCTCCAGCACAAACTAAAATAATTTTCTTTGCTATCACAAGGGATGATCAAACTACAAAGATTTCAAGCAATCCATCTTCACTGCACCAAAAAGACTCCAAAGATACTTCTCCACAGGACATCTTCAATAAGTTGTTTCAACACTCTTCAAGGTATCTTCTAAGGTCAGTTTTAGTGTCCAAGATCTGCTTCTAGAATGCCTGTCAAGGTTTTCTCCAAGGATGATCACAGGGTCTATTCTGTTTAACAAATGTCTTTAAGTGATTCAAGAGTCACCAACAATGTCTCCAAGTTCAATATGCCCAAACAAAAACAATGTCTCCAACACCTCTTAAAAGGTTCAGGAACTGCTTCACTGTGGTGTCTTCAGATCTACCACTAATATGAGATCTGTACTCTTACCAAAGGGAATCTGGTATACAAATTTAAGTTCTTACTTCACCAAAGGAGGATCTGCTTCTGATATGAGGATAGTTCCAAATTCTGAGCCTAGTTTCAACAAATTAGAGCCCTATCCACATTCAAAAGGTCAAATGAAGTCCTGAAATGATTAATAGGCCGAATTCCATAGAGGGTAATAAATTTTGGTTACAGACCCGAGCTACAGAGGAGTTGAGAGCTGCAGGTCTGAGATTTCAGGCCTTTATTAGGCCAGTTCTGTGATCAACAGGTCTGCAACTGTGCTACAAGTCTAAGGAATAGAGTTGCAAGTTTGTGTATTTTAGTACTTCCACAGGCCGCATGTCAGAGGTTCCACAAGGGCCGAGAATCTCATTATTACAGAGCCAAAATTACTGTCTTCGAAGGTCTGAGATAAGGAATGTAACAAAAGTTAAATTTAGCTCACAAGATATAACCCAAACACCTTTCCTCTTTACTAAACTTTTTTTTGTACTTCCTTAACCGAGTTTTTCTTTACTAGGAGTGATGAGGTTACTTTGGTATTTATAGTTGTTTGCCACAATGAAAGGACATGTTGGTTGCCTTAAGATCCGACTTAAGTGCTAGAGAGCCAACCTGACATTTAGTCTACCTGTTCAACAAATGTATTAAAATTTGCATTTTTAAGGTGTCATCTTGTGCATGCTTATTATTGAATTTATTTCAGTCATTAGATGATGGTGGATTTACAATTTTTTGAGTGTCTGCAATTTCCACCATAGGAGGCTTATGTTACTACTGCTATCACACTTCTGTTTTTCTGTTGTGAAACTCATTTATACACTGATTTCTCTTCTGTTAACACTGTGTGTGCTTCAGGTAGTCCTCAAGTCTGTCCTTTAAGACAAACCAGGCTAGCTTAATTCTTCTCTTTAAATTTGTTTTCAAATCTATTCCTTTTGCTGAGCTAAATCAACCATTAATTTTGTTCTTCCATACTAGCTTGCACAAGCCTAGAACAGGACTCACTAAAATCCTTTGACTGATCTGATTTTGGCCTTCAATTTCTGATATGAAGACAATATTGAAACTATAATAAGGTTTGTCTTTGGAGCTCAATATTCCACAAAAAAAACAGTTTTCAATTAGTCCTTGAAAAACAGGCCTAAACAACTCAAAACAACTCCTTTTTTTCAGAAGATACAATGGTCAAAACAACCTTTGATTTCAGTCCACAGTGGTAACTATTCAACGTTAAACTAGCCCATATACCAGCAGCCTAAGGCATCTTTCTTAAGGTTTTCAAGATTAGGATAATTCTTCAACAAAGACTAGGACATCAAAAGGATCTGGGACTTGTCATCATATAGATAGGGGCATATATAACAAGGCTATTTTAACCATTAGGTTTTGCTAGGGCATCATATAGTCAAATATCTATGACATGCTTCAATAGTGCTTGCCATCTTATTGACATCAAAGACAACTTTGGTCAACACTCTCAAACATTCTAAAATCATTCTAGAAACCATGCCTGAAGCTAAGCTAGACTCCTAAGATCTAACCACCAAGTATGTGTAGGTTGTAGTGATTTGAGGCATTCATTCTAGCGGTGCAGTGATTAGGATGTGAAACTTGGAGGTGGAGCCTAGGCTGAGATTTTTCAGAGGCTTTTAATGGCATCAAATATGGAAGAGGAACATGCAAAAATGACTTCTTGTAGGGCTTGACGTAATGCCTTTGTTGGAGCAGCCAAGCATGCACTCTGAGACTTGTTTCTATCATGCTAGATAATTGTATCTACAGGTCTGAATGACTCCTGAAATGGGTCCAAATTCAAGTTTTTTTGGGTAGCATGTAGCAGTTGATCAGCTAAAATTGAGTATTTTACCATTTTATGGGGTTGTACCACCAGTTGTGCATCGTAGCATTAATTCTGCCAATATATTGTTAAACCATCTTATGAGAGCAACCATGGTAGATTTTGGAATTTCCAAAGAACAAACATTTTATGGTTGGAATTCAAGTGTCAAGGAAACATACGATGATAGTGACCCTGACTATCTTTCAGCAAACACCTTTTACAACAAAACATGATATATATAATTTTACAGCAAAACACGATATATACTCCTTTGAATATAAAACAGCACATAAGTATTTCCTCATGGTGTGGTTTATTCATGATAGGAAAATTTCCCTCTAGAGCTATTATGCTATATGATGGGTAGTCTTAGCTGGTGATCTGATGCAAGGTTTTGAGGCCTATTTGGCATAAGACTGTTGCTATTATAGAACAGAAAATGGAAGCCATTTTCATTATTTAGTATATCCCCTTCTCCAATGTGATACTCATCAAGTTAAGAAAGAGTTAAGTGTAAAAAGAAACAAACAACAAGTAGTGTATTATTCCTTGTGTTCACCTTCATCTGATTTGTTTGTACAAAGAGGGATCTATTCTAAAGAAGTGTTTTATGGCCTAAAAGATGTTAGGCCTAATTGTGTAGAGTGCAGCTCCTTGCCATGGTCAAGAGGTATGTTTTAAAGGGGATTCCACTTGGCACACAATCCTAGGTTGCTTCATTTCCTAACAAATGTAATTTTTTTATTTTTTATTTTGTATTTTGAGGTTGATTCATTTATGGGGGTGGGGGGGGGGGTTAGTTATAGTAACCTAAGTTTATTTATTTCCCCTTAACCATTGTTTCCTATTCTTGGAGAGATATTTGGGTCAGTGGAGAAAGAGCCTTAACTGCCTTTTCTATTTTGAGATTGTAATTGGTTTGCATTTATGATGAGTGATGAATAACCTAGATCGAAGGAGTGCTGCCCTAGATGGCACCTTAGCACATTTTTTAAGGTCACTCCATTTTATAGATCTTGTTGTAACTTACAATGGCCATGTTGACAATCCTGCACACATTTTTAGGGTGTATTCTTAAGGGGTGAATTGGCTACTTCCTTGGAGAGTATAAGCTAGCTCACCCTGACCTATTGGGGATATGTTGACTTACTAATAATGATATGGGTGAGAGTATGGAGAGATAGTTGGGTCATTTGAGAAAGAGCCTTAACTTCCTTTGCTATTTTGAGCTTATAATTGGTTTGCATTTATGATGAGTGATGAATCACCTAGATCGAAGGAGTGCTCCCCTAGCTGGCAGCCTGGCACCTTAGCACATTATTTAAGGTCACTCCATTTGCTAGAGTTTGTTGTAACTTACAATGGCCAAGTTGACCATTCTGCACACATTTTTAGGGTGTATTCTTAAGGTATGAATTGGCTACTTATGGTCTCAATACCTTTTATGCCTCTGTTACATTATGCATTTTATCCATTACTGCAATAGGTAATCTACAGCAATTTGTTATCTCTTTTATTGTAATTTATTTGTCTTTCTACTCTGCTCTCATTCATTGCTATATTGATATTTTTATAGTAAATAATTTACTCCTAATGGTGCAATTAAGTTGGTTTCAAAGGATTCATCACCATATAATGTAATAGCAATGGGAACCCAGGACTATAGCATCACTGCGTGGACCACAGCTAGTCCATGCCCTATTTTTATTTTTGATAAGTCTTAGAGCCATTAGCTAAACATTATAATTGGTTTGATGCCCCAATCTAACTCTAAAGTTAATGCTATGAGATTCACTATATAAAACACTTCTACCTACTCCATAGAACTAAGGGTCATCATCAAAATATGCCCATGCACCATCCTTACCCACTTCTACAACAATTTTCCTAGGAGTCTTAGGTGCTCTTGTCTGAGGAAAACTATTTTAAAGAATTGAGACCACATCAAATAGGAAAAGAACATTGAATAGGAAGAATTTTCCTATCTTTAAATAAGTTGACATTCCTAGCTTGCTAAATACCCAAGCTAGGATCCAGGGAAGTTCTTTGTAATCCTTCACTAAAGAGTTATGACACCAACCTCTTAGACCATTTTCAATTGTGCCACCAATTCATATATTTTTCAACCTAGTCAAATGTTTATTCTCCCTCTAAACTTGCATAGTGTAGTTACAGTCCATGACAAGATGTTTATTGGTATTTTCACATACCTTGCATAAACTGCACCTATCGAGTCTTGCTCTATTCCTTCTCAGAATATTATACCAAGTCAAGTATTTTTGTTTAGTGCAAACCACAAAAAATTCAAGTCTTTGAGGGATATTTAAATATCCAAACTCTCCTCCACCACACATGATTCCTCTTCTCCCCATCTAAACTAATAGCGATATATCTAGCTTTTGGGGTATAAGCCCCAGAAGGGTTCTTTGATCATATGAGCTTGTCTATATTCTTAGTCAATCTGACATGGCTAGACTTGAGTCTTGCAATAAAAACGCCCTAGGAATGAGAATCATCACCTCTAAAATCTAATGAAATCCACCTTTGACCTCCAAATATAAGTAATTTTAGGAACTACAATCTAAGAAAGATTAAAGTATCTTTTCCCTCAACAAAGGAACCATATGGAGTCGTAGGTCAACATGGGCAATTAATCCATAGGGGGAACCTTGTTTCATTCATATTGGAAGTTGGATGGTGGTTGAAGAGTTCTTTCATAATACTATGTGGTTGATACACTTGTTGCACCGCCCTTCATATTTTATCCAATAGTTAACTTATCCGCTATCCCCGTCTTCTAAAATTCCAATTTGCTGACCCTGAGATCAGTGCTCTTGGAGAGGGATAAATTTAATAAAAATTTCTCATGACAAGAGGCATCAAAGGAGAAAAAATGCCATATGATAGTTTGGAAACAAACAATTATGCCTAAATTGGAATGAGAAGCAGGGATAATAAGACCGATACACAAAGCTCCATGTGTTTCTCTCTGGAAAACAGATTAACCTTATCTAATAGTTATCAACCGTGTCCATCTTCTAAAATTCCAATATGTTGACCCTGAGATCAATTCCCTTGGAGAGGGATAAAGTTAATAAAACTTTCTCATGACAAGAGGCATTAAAGGAGAAAAAGTGGCACCTGATAGGTTGGAAACAAATAATTAAGCCTAGATTGGAATGAGAAGCAAGGGTAAGAAGACACGTAAACATGCTTCAACTCTGACAAAAAATGGTCTTTATGTCAGGAAAAAAGATACATGGGGAATAGGGAACTTGTCCACCTTGTGGGAGTCTTGAAATGATGATGTCCTTAAAGGATTAAGCATAAGGAATAATATGATCCAAAAAAGTTTAACAAGTAGTTGGATTTCCAAAGATGTCCAACATGGAGAAAAGGAAGACTTTTGGGAGTATGCATGGGTTGAACACCAGCCTCTCAGAAGCATCCAAGCTCTGGACAGAATCAGATCAATTTGGGGTGAACCAAAACAAAGGATTATTGGATCAGTCCCAACAAACTATTTGGGTTCTATCGCTAAAATCAAATGGAAACATCCTTTAACATTACCAACAAATGTCTCGACTCCGAACTGATGAGGCAAAGGCAATCAAGGAGGATTTATGATTTAGACTCACTAAATTCCAAAGCGAATAAGATGGCTTGTGTTGAAATACCACATCAAGAGGATCCTACTCACTTAAAGAAGGATATGGCATGGTTCTATTAGAAGAGAATCAGATTCTTAGATTAAAGCCTGGAATAAAATATGGAACCCAGGAATATGGACCAAAGTTGCATCATTTCAATGGATAACAGTGAAAGGGAAAAATAATTACACAAGAAAATGTGAAGAGAATAAGTGTACAGTGCCCAACCAGGTCTAATGGATGTTAAAGGGATGAAGAAACCTATGATTACATCCTGACACAACGTTTTTTTGCAAAATAGGTATGGGCATCATGTACTGAAATGTTTATAACTGTTTCCCCTTTGAAACAATGAATTTAGGAGCTAATTTGAAAATGACCAGCCCCACATGGAAATCATAGGTTATCAAGAAATTATAGAAATGTATTAAAAACTTCATATTATATGAAGTCAAATGTAAATTGGGTTTATTTTAGGTGGTTAGGAGGAATGATTTTTATCCTCCCCGCCCAAGTTCAATTCCCACAAGTGATATGATGAGCTCATATCAAGTGTATTGTTGCAATGGCTTCAAGCCTTCTTGTTGAATAGTCTTGAGCCTTGAAGAATATCTTACCCTTTCTACATGCTGGAGGGTGAGATGTTTTGTTACAGGGAAAAAAAATTATGGGAAGTCAAACAAAGAAATAAGGAGCCTTACCAGAGGTAGAAGCCTCCTCAGTTGAGGGTATAACCCTAATCAAATCTTAAGGATTCCAAAGGATTGAAAAATAAGACAGACTCCAAATTTCTAATTAACATCTTGAATAGGACAGACAAAGTCAATAACTGGTTCATTGATGGTAATGAACAGGACAGACAAAGTCAATAACTAGTTCATTGATGGTAACATATGCTAGATTATGAGGGCTTTACAATGAATAGAGGTTTCCTTCTAAGTTCCAAGTTCTCACACACAAAGAAGTCACAGAATAAGTTTGTGGATTGGCTAGCCAACCAAGTCATTGTCAGAGAATCGAGCCTTGAGCTTATTAAGATTAACAATGTGATTAAGGAAGTGAAGGGCCTTAAGTTCCCCCTCGCCTCCTTAATGATGGAATTTCTGGAAATGTGAAACACCTCTCTTACAAAGATGAGATTAATAAATCCACTGCAAGGCGAGGATTGCTCATGTAGGGAAAAGGCTGGGAGAGGTGCTAGACACAAATTGGGTAGATGGAATTCATTAACAGAAAGGTAACCAAGACAGAGATTAGAGGTATAAACGTCTAGATTTCCTTCATTCAATATCAGTATGAAGTGGTATGAGAAAGCAGAGTGATGGAGTCCTCACCATCATGCCATGGACATCCAAAGAAGTTAGAAGGCAACCGTTGGAACTTTCTAAGATCAAAGCATTTTCATGTTGGGCATATACAAGCATGTTTGAAAGTTGTATGCACAGTGATAATAAAACTCAGTTAGCGCTGAGTTTTGTACATTTTGAGAAACAAATGGATAAAAAGGGGTAGGAAAAATAACCTTAGAAAGGCAAATAGCTTATCACAGATGCTGATTCAACTATGCTGACTTTATGGCAATATAAATATTCATTATCCAAGTAAAAAAAAATGGAGAACCGTTGAGTATAAATATATTATGAATTGCCCTCGATTTCATTATATGGTAAGGTTAATTGGGACTTTCTCATAGAAAAAATTCAGGCTTTTGGATTCAATGAGTGTGGTGAACTGGGCTTTTGAATGCATCTCAATTGCTTCATGTGTACTTCTGGTAGTAGGAAAACCACACCCTGAGATTGATCAAGAGGACAACACGTGGATCTCATTCTTATTTATGACGCCGGTGGCTACTCGTTCAACCCTCCCTGGCCATACATACATATTACAGTGGTTCGGCTCTTATACCACATTCTATCGCCATTTCAATTAATCCACCGGCCTAAGATCTAGGGTATGAGTTAGCGAAGTACTTAACTCCCAAAAGGGTTAGCCCCATACCCTTTGAATTCACTATATTATATATGTAATTACGTAATTGAAATTAGGGTAATTTCAAGTGGTTTTAAGGTCACTTTGAGTCATTTGAAGGAGGGATTTGAAATGAGGAACATTCCAATTTTGACAAAGCGTTAAGAGGATCAAGACATAGTTGCCTTTTGTCCCCACTTTATTATCATTCTCACAGATACTTTGAGAAAGCTTATCAAAGAAGCAAGAGAATGAAGTCTCACCTGAGCCATTTCAATGTTTGATCTCTTCAATTTTTTCTTCTGCCACTTAGCTACAGTTTGGGGATGGGGATGTCATATTCCTATTAGGAGAAGCTAAACAATTTATCAATACCATCCAGATTCAAGCATAGTTTGGGCCGGTCTATCAACAAGGAAAAATATAGTCCTGTTTTATCCTTTAATGTCAATTTGAGAATAAAAATAAGAATTTTGAAGGTTCTAGCATTCAAAGAAGATGTGCTCCCTTTCCTTCCAATTATCACAGAAGGCAAAAATTAAAATCACTTGGCATTGCATCAAGAACATCATGCATGATAGCTACTCTAAGCTTTAAATTTTAATAGTCCTAAATGTGCCTGGAGTGATGATAATTTTGTCCATACCTTGTTCAGATGTTTTTCAAAGTTCATCAGATCGATCTGATGTATTATGAAAAAATCATTGTTCTTTGGAATCACCTTCGTCTCCGTTATTTCAAATTCACAAGACTTCCCATTGTTGTTCGCACCGCCCTTCTCACTTTCCTTTTCAAGGTTTTGAACCTTGTCCATTGTTCATAGCATCGTCCTTCTCACCTTCCTTTCTCTCTGAAACTTTTTCCATGTTGAACAATTGATCCACACCTTCCTCCCGAATTTGGCAGTGAAATCCCTTCCTCCTGTTGAATTTTGCAGTGGAATCCAATGTAGAAAAAACATCGAAAGTCCTCTCCTCTTGCAACGGAATCCAAAGAGTATCCAACTGTCTCCGAAACTCCTGAATTCTGCAGTCGAATCCCTTCGTCCTGAGTTTTGTAGCGTAATCCAATGTAGAAAGAGCATTGAAACTCTTGTCATCTTGCAGCGGAATCCAAAGACTATCGAACTCTCTCCCAAACGTGAGAAACAAAGGAAAAAATTAGCGGGAAAGCCAATTTTAATAGACTAATCCGAAAATGTTCCAAAATGTCAATTGCAGTGAATCCAAAGAGAATCGAAATCTCTCCCAGCGTGAGAACCAAAGGAAAGGAAAAAAATTAGCAGGAAAGCCAATTTTAATAGGCTAATCCGAAAATCTCCCAAAATGTCAATTGCAGTGGAATCCAAAGAGAATCGAACACTCTCCCAGCGTGAGAACCAAAGGAAAAAAATAGTGACGTGATAAACAAAGGAAAAAAATAGCGGGAAAGTCAATTTTAATAGGCTTGTCAATTGCCATGGTAGGTTACGGTGATATTATTGAGGTTAAATTTTGTCTAGTTGAGAATGTTGTTAACATTTGGGTTAATTTTAGATTTTTTTTGTACTTTTAATTTTAATTTTTGAGTAAAAAGATGTAAGTTATATGGACTAATAATTTTGAAAACCCACACATCGATTATTAAAGAAAAAGAATAAGTTATATTTAATGATTTTGAAAATTTATATATTGATCATTAAAGAGAAGGAGTAGGGGGAAAGTAAATTTTAATATATTAATGAGTAGGGGGAAAGTAAATTTTAATATGTTAATTTTAGATTAGTTGAAAATGTCAATTGCTTAGTAAGTTATGTTGTTATTATTGAAGTTATTTTTTTTATTTGAGCATGTTGCCAATATTGAGATTCATTTTATTTTAATTTTAATTTTAATTTTTGAGTAAAACGATGTAGGCTATATCTAATGATTTAGAAAACCTATAGAGTGATCATTTTGGCATGATGGCATGAATAAAAATTATTGAAGAACTCCTTAATATAAGCAAGTATGCTCATATAAAGAGGGAAAGGGGACATGAGGTTTGCACATAAGGGTAATATCTACTAATCCTTAAAGAGGTGGAAAATATCTTAAAATGTATGAATAATGTTATCAATATTTTCAAATTTATGAATAATGTTATCAATAAACTCAAGTAGTTGTAGGTAGTCCATTGTTTTCCGTAAACTTCACTTAGAACTCATTAACACACTATTAGAAGCTAGTCATAATTTAGTTTAAATTAGTCACTCACATTAGTCATTTTTAGTTGTATTTCTTATTAGCTAGTCGTATATTTTAGCCCAAGACTAAATTATTCATTTATGTTAGTTTCTTTTTAGTTGGGTCACTTGATTGCTCATTTTTTGTAGTATTTCACTTGGAAAAGTTGCAGTGACTAACTTTTTTAGTCACTAATTTCTCATTTTCTACTAGTTATACATATCAAGTCGAGACCTAAAGATGCCTCGGAATTAATTAAAAATGACTAGCATAAATCCAAAGTGACACAATTAAAAATGACTAGCATAAATTACAAATCATATACTTGTTGCACTAGTTAGTTGGGCATATTTTTATTCTTTGACTATAGTGTTCATTTTCGTTAATCATTTTTTCTTTTGTCACTTATTATCTAGTCATATATTTCAGTCCTAGACTAAATTAGACATTTAAGTTAGTCGTTTTTGGTTTAGTCATTTATTATCTAGTCGTATTTTTTATCTCTAGACTAAATTAGTCATTTAAGTTAGTCATTTTTAGTTCGGTCACTTGAAATTGCTCAAATTTAGTAGTAATTCACATTAAATAATTGCGGTGACTAACTTTTATAGTCACCTAGTGATTAATTTAATCATTTTTTACTAGTGGTAGTAGGAGAAGCCAAGGTCCAAGGGTCCGAAAAATAATGATTTTGAAAGAACTCTCTTCGAGTAGGAGCCCCGGAGGATGAGATAACATTAATATGAATGGAAGGAGGCGGAAGATCAAAGGTAACCATCAATGAGGTATACATTCTGACCCCTAAATTATCCACATGTTGCTTGACATCATTCACCAAGGGTACAATAGACTTATAAGATGCATTTGGATCTATCGGAGAATAGTCCATCTGGTTAACAGTGACAATCCTCCCTTCATGGGGAAAACACAAGATGCGAAATAATGATGAAGCAATAGCATCCATCTCATAAATACAATTCTGCCCCAATAGAAGGTTGTAGTCAAAATTTGCATCGACTATCTCAACTTCAATATTGACAACTTTACCCCCAACACAGATGGGAAAAGCTGGAACAATGCCATATGGCCTGTGACAATGGCCATAAAATTCAGTGAGAAGAGTAGGTGAAGGCATGGATTGAGGGGATCCAATGGCTCTCCAACATGAGATAGACATGACACATGTGGAAGCACCCTCATCGACTACCATTCGAAAAATATTGATTTTCCAATACGTAGATTTGATCTGAAAATCCATGTGATGAGGGAGTCTCTTCTTAAGACTTGACATATCGAATGTAATAATAAGAGAGTTCTTTGGATCAATTGCCCCAATTGCAGTGAAAAACGCACTCATTTGTGATGGGCATGACTGGAGTACCTCCAACGTAGACATAGTGCAAGGACTCTGAGCCAGATCTTCTACAATGGAGTAGTTATGGGCTGCTTTGGCATTAGGGTTTATTGTCGAACGTTTAGCAGAACCTTTCAGCATGCAAGGTATAGGCTTGATTGCGGGCCTCTCAATATGGAGTGGTTTGGAGGTATCAGGATCACCCTTAACCTTGGAAGACTCATATTCACCATAATCACGTGATCTCGTAGCGACATCAATGTGAGAACTCATCATATATACATTTGAGGAATTTTCCCCTTCCTGGTTGCCCCCAGTGGGAGCTCTAGTATCAACATTCGCACCAGCAAGAATTTGTTTCCCTTAGGGAAAAAGGTTATTCAAGGCAGCCTGGGAACTAGAGGAACCCTGCTAAGCTAATAAGCACTGAGCATCCTAAATATTAGAGAAGAGATGAGTGAGATGGTCTCCAGTACATAACTTGCATGGAAACTTCACTTTCTTCTTTTCCTCTCTCTTACCCTCTCCAACATTATCGTTGGATCTATTCACATTACCCTTCCCTTCCTTATCTTTCTTCTTGTTATTATTCCATCCCTTATTCTTCCCATCTGATTGTTAATTTCCTTTACGGTTAGAATATTGAACAACATTAATAGTTAAGGGTTGAGAAGCAGCAGACACCGACGGCATAGTCTGAATAGAAGGAGCAGATTGTAGAGACAACTTATGTAGCTGATTCAAAAGGTTAGCTATGCCACTATCAATTGTACCGACAAGCCTGTTAGCATGAGGACCTAGATTTGGTTTGGATAAATCCACTTTGGAATGAGGAGAATTAGGAAAAATATTATTAAGAATCCCAGACTGAGAATAGATTAGTTCCAATTGCTGGGCTCTAAAGATAGCCTGCTCCTCAGAAAATACACTAGAAATAGATAGATCCTTCGAGATTTCTGGCTGTAAGGATTTAAGGAACCATTTGAGAAGGAATTCATTAGGAATTTGGGCTTTAATGAGCCTCTTCCTTCTCCTCCATTCCTGAATATGGTGAGAGATGTGCGTCGCCTTATCCTACTGGAAATTGGCTAGAAGCTCAGTTTCGAGATCATATCGAACATGCAACTGAAAATGGTTCAAACACATGGTATCCAACTCGCCAAACAAATAAAAAGTGCCCCCAATAAGCTCAATGTACCATTTACCAGTGTTTCCAATTAGGGTGCGCTAAAATAGTCTCAACCTAATCGAAACATCGATGAGGGAGTTTGCAAACACCATAAATTAAAAGTCGTAACATGGTCGGTTTGATCCTCACCGGTCTTCCCTTCAAATTTTGGAATATCTGATGGAATTTTAGTAGGGACTGGAGGCCAACCCGAGCTGTATCGAATAGGATCATTAGTCAATTTTGACAAATCTGGAAAATTTAAGGTTGCCAGGAACGGTAAGCACAAAAGAGCTTGTTAATTCCATCCACCAACGGAAGGATTCCCAACATTCTGAAAATAATACCCTGGATTTGTTGAGGCACCAGGTTGCCATGGATTGTAGTTGAGCCATAAGAGAAGCCTTGTGGCCCATAATCATTCGAAGTAGGACCCCCTCACATCGTAGGGTTACCATAAACAGGGATATTTTCCCCAATCAAAGTGTTAAAATGAAGATGCAACCCATTGGTAAAGGTTCCAAGAATTAGGGAATGGAGAGAAACCCTGAGAAGCACCTACAGAGGAGAAAGGAACATTCCCCTGCAAACCATACAAAAACTGATTCCCAATTCCCAACCCTGTAAAAGCAGGGTTCTAGCCTTGAAAAGAATTAGAGCCTTTTCCTCCGAGAAAAGGATTAAACCTTGAGCTTGAGTGGAGAAAGGCAATGAACCTAAGGAAGGGTTCGAATGAGGGATATGACCACTTCCGAAGGGAAACCCTGGAAAGAAGATGACCCACTAGCCATAGAAGAAATGGGTGTGGAGACAGTGGCAGTGACACTGAAAGGAACTAAAGGAATTGCACTAGAAGGCATTCCAAAAGAGAAGAGACCAAAATGGGAAGCAGAATCTTGGGTGCCCCCACTCGTAGACGGAATGGAGGTAGAGCCAAAATTTGCAGAACTGGGAGTGATAGTGGAAATAGCAATAGTACCTCCTCCCTCAACCGAAAGAGGAGTATGCATACCCGAAGTGCTCACAGCCAAATTTTTGTTCCCAGTTGTGGCCAAAAAAGAAAAGAAAGAGAAATATGAGGGTTAGTTGGTCTCTGAGACGGAGGCCCAACGTACAAAAGAACATCTGGAAAACTAGAAGGAAGAGGAGGGGAAGGAGTAACTAAAGGTTCAGGAATCTCTTCCACCTCAATTTCTTCTTCCAGAAAAAGGGCTCGAGAGATGAGTGGAGTACTCCTCTCTATATCACTACTAGTACTAGGACCACCCACAAAAATAATATCCCCAAGCGGAGGATCACTCTCTGATGCATTTTCAACTACTGGATGAAAATCACCAAAATAATTGCTCCTATGCCTTCTTGAAGAAGGCCCGACACTCGCAAGAGAAAGCCCACAAAGCCTCCTCGATCGACAAACCGATCGGTCAACCACTTTTTGATAACTATGAGATTTTATATAGACTCAAAAAATTACAAAGCTATGGAAATCTAGGAGCAAAGAGCACTCTCTACAAAAATGTCCCTAAGATACAACAATAAAGTAGCCTTCAGTTATTTCCACTCCAGCTTATTAGGACCAGACACTAAAATAAAAGAAAGAGAATAAAAGGACCTTCTGAGAATAGTCTGGGTTAATTACGCCCCAGGCCTACTAGAAAATGTAATAGAAATAGTTATGTTGACCTCCTAACAAAATCCTTTGTCGATGCAAGTACCCAAGCTTCACAAGGGTACCCTCCAGAAGTACTAATGGGAGTGATACAACATCTACCACAGGAACCATGGGTATCCCCCCCCCCCCCCGTAGTCACCTATGTGATACCTAGGAATAGAAACTATGGACACCAGTTCGTATCGGTAGCCGGGCGGAACAGTCTTAGGTCAAGATCCAACCAATAGGAGAGGGGGTATCTCTCTTCTCTGCCTTCACTAGCCCTCACGCTTAACTCTTTGGAGGTAGAGCTTTCCTGGTCTACTTAAAGAGGTTGGATTTCACTTATTAATCAACTTCTATGTTTTAAATTTGAGTGGCCTTGGAGAGTTAACTCTCCACTCACCTATTCCAAGGCCCTATGACCTAGACTAGTTGGTGTATATTAATGACAATTCAAAAAATTATAGTTCATTTTAATTAATCATTTGATTTTAATGGTTGTACTTTTTAAGTCAGGGGTAAATGGAGAATTCAACTTGTGATGTTTTGACACAAAAGAGAAATCAATAGAAACCTACTACATGCATATGCAACTTTTTCTTTGATGAAATAGATTTCTACTTTGGTTCTACGAAACAACTAAAAAGCAAGAAAATTTTCTTTTCTTTTAAATATCACGCTCACACACTCAAAAACTATCAAAAGACTAAATATGCTTAATGATGCAACTACACTAACACAAAAACACCAATGACAAATGCAGATACTGGGACTACTTACAAAGGGAAGCAAATGAGTTTTTCAACGAGACAATTCAAATCGCTTTGACACAAAAGCAGAGACAAGCCCAAATAAGAAATTATTTGCACAAAAATTCCAAAGAAAACTTTATACAAAAGAGACTGGCCCACTACTGAACTTCTCTCAAAACCAAGCAGTCGGACCAAGATGAAAAACTACAAAATTGTACCAACAAAAGGGATGAAAACCAAAAGCAAGATAAATGGAAAACACAAATGGTTTTTGAGCCTTTAGCTTTTTAAGGAGACATCAAAAACTCTTTGAGAAAAGCACAAACTACCAATGGCTTCAAATCAACAAACTGAGCCAACAAGCAACTCCAAATTCCTTAAGCCGACCATGTCATTTTCATGAAGGGACTCAAATAAGTGGAATGAAGTAACTAACTCAAGAAAATGATTTTAAATAGCAACATAAAACTCCAGCAAACACAAAAAAATCAAGAAACCAAGAAGACTATTTTCCAGAAAATATGATCTCAAGAACCAAGAAAACCAAACAAGCCAACAAGCCAAAAACCAAAAAGTGAAGCAATAACAAGGCCAAGCATGAGTGTATCGACACAAATTCATTGTTCTGAAATGTCAGAACAACCAAGAACCTCATAAAGAAGTCATATTGCGACAACCACGACTGCAACTTCACCAAGAAAGGAAAACCCTAGGTTGACTATGTTTTCAAGCAAGAAAGAGAGAAACTGATACACAACAAGAAGAAGCATTATCCAGACATATGAGAGGTACTACAGGAGTGACCAAAAGCGAGAATAAAGAACTTAAAAGATCCAAAAAATCAATTTTTCATTTTAAACTGGCCATACACGGGTAGGCTGTGTGCAACTTGCATGTATACGTGTCTGTGTCTAAGGAAACTCGCGTATACGCGGGTTTATTTTGACAAAAATAGATGTATATGCGACTGTGTGCACTAGAAGCTACGTATAGAAAAGACAACAAGGAAAATAAAATAAAATATAAGCTCGATCCAGAAGATTAGGGTTTTTGCCTGGATGGATACAAAACCAAGAAGTCTGGGAAAGTGATCAAATCAGTCAGGGAACCCAAAATTCAGAGAAAACAACTCAAACAGGGAATTACACGGATGTAATACCCAGTGGAGTTGCCAATTCTTTTGTGGGAAAAACTACCCTAAGGTTTGGGTTGAGGGACCTAACAGAGCGGAAGGCATACAACAACAAGAAGAAATCAAATTAAAGGTCCTAATGCTTAAACTAGTAAACTAAGGAGAGATGACCTTACCCGTATGTCCTACATTTGAGGTTATTCCCACAGGGTGCAAACCCTCTGCTTCTCCACGTGCTTCAAGACCTGCAACTTACTCAAGAACAAACACATAGACTAGTTGTACAACATATATATCCTAAATTTCGGTATGTTAGATCATACAGACTCATAAAAGATACCATGAAATAAACATTTATAAGATCATTAACATGTATAAGAGACATATAAGATCATGACATCAGGAATAGGACAGAGCTTCCTTTATTGATGTATGTAAAATAAACTTGGATATATCACCTAAAATCAACCACCGCTCCAAGCGAAACCGTCCTCAAGATCCATCTAGCCCAAGCCTCAGCAATCTTCTTCCATAGAATGTGCACAAGGATGTCGCATAAAGGGGGTGAACATCACAAAGAAAGAAACAAGGGTTTCCTGAACCTGGGAAGTGCAAGAGGCACAAGGATAATTAGAATTGATATGGGCTATAACAGGCTATAGTATCAATACCTTTTTTTCTCCTCCCTTAGGCCTTCCCCATGAAGTGTATTTATACTTCCTCAAATCAATTTTTCAGTTGAGAAACAGTTTGGCCACAAGCTAGTGTAGGTGGGCTTTAGGTAAAATCCGTAAACCCCGCCCAATTAATAGGGGGATTATATATTTTTTAATATTTTAAATTTTATACGCGGGTCAGATATAAGTGGACCTGCGTCTATACACGTTTAAGACAGGGCAGAGTCACATATGGAATTCAAAATAATGTTTTTTTAGAAAATTACCAAGTCTGTATGGAAAGGGCTGCCGCAAGGCCAATACATAGATTATCAAGTATATAAAGGTGATAAATGATGCTATAGCATAAAGATAATCATTATATCCCCTTATAAAATTGGGATAACTATCTTAAGAATTTGTATGACTCTCCGAACACCATGGGTACCATCTTAAACACTCTTATTAAGTAAGATATATTTTCTCTAGAAGACGTTGAGTCTGGTATTAATAAGCCCGCTAATGGAAAAGCTAAAGATATTGAAGGATACAAGGTTGAGATCTTTAAAGTGGGAAGATCTATCCTCATTCCTTATCTCCAAAAGCTTCTCAATTTCGTTGTAAAGCATGGATTCCCTAAGCTTTCGACGCAAAGCCTTATTGTGCCTATCTTTAAAAATGGGGACAAAAGTGTTCCCTCTACCTACAAGACCATTATGATTAGCCACATTCTAGCCAAGCTATATGGGTTCATTTTGGAAAAGACGCTTAGCTTTTGGCTTGAAAACAATGGTAAACATGCTAAAGGGTAAGCTGGTTTTAGGAGACATCACTCGACTATTGACCACCTTTTCACTCTCAGGATCATTGCAGAGGAATGTCGCAATAGTAAAAATGATCTCTTATGTTGTTTTGTGGACTTTAGAAAATCTTTAGACACTGTCCCTCGAGATGCTCTGGGAGAGACTTGAAGAGATCATGATTCCTCCTGAACTAAGGATTTTTGTGATCTGCCTCTACGATACTATCATTTCCAAGCTTAAGACCAAAGAAGGGTGGTCTAAATATGTTAAATGCAATTTCAGGGTTAAGCAAGGGTGTCCCCTATCCCCTACCCTTTTTGGTATTTACATAAATAAGCTAAAGGAGTGTCTGGAAACTACAGCTTGCAAGGGCAACGAGATCATTGGTATAATAATTTCTCTTCTCCTTTATGCTGATGATATCATTCTTCTTGCAAAAATACTTAATGACCTAGACAAGAAGCTTAAGACTCTTCATGTATACTACTCCAAGATGGGTATGACAGTTAATACCGACAAGACTAAATTCGTGATCATTATCCAAAAAGATCACCATGGTAGTTTCGTCTATGATAATCATTGTCTAGAGTAGGTTTCTTCTTATAAATATTTGGGTATTGACTTTCCCCATCAGCTCAACTGGAATTATAGCATCAAGAAAAGAATTATTGGAGGTTGGAAATCTTAACATGAGCTTGAAAAAAATTGTAAGTCGATCGATATTTACATTTGGAGTAAAAAAATTTCCTCTTTGAGACTCTCATCACCCCTGTTGTCTTATACAGATGTGAAGTTTGGGATTGCAGTATATCTATAGATTCGTGGATAAATATTGAGATGATTCAAAACAATCCATAACCTATAACTTCAAGATCAAGGGAAATAATCCCTATCCTATCCTCTTGATCGAAGTTGGCTTGTCCCCCATTGAAAGTACAACTATGTTTAGATATCTAATGCACAAGAAAAATATTTACAACATGGAATCAAAGAGGCTCCCAAAAATTACTTCTAACTTTAGTTAAAACCGCTACCTACACCTCAAGCGTGGGTGGCATAAGGATTCCTAGTCTTGGCTCAACCATTAGGGGATTAAGAAGGAGATCATAAAGGGAAGTAAGGATAGTATCAAAGATACTATTACCTCCAATTTTAAGGACAAGTTGTGGGATGATAAGGAGTTGGAGGCTAAAAGGAATCTAAGATACGATAAGGAGGTGATGAACCCCGCCCTTGATAACCATAATTATCTATCTGTGTTGACCAACACTAAGAATAAAATGAACATTGCTAAGATAAGAACCGATTTTCATGAGCTTCGAAGTGAAACTGGGTGGTTGTCTACTCCCAAGACTCCCTGGGACAATAGAATCAGTAAAATTTGTGATACTAAGAAGGTGGAAGATGAAAAACACTTTCTTTTAGATTTTCAGGGTCTTACTCACATCCGCTCTCAATTCCCTATCATAAACCACACCTCCAATCTTCTTAACTTATTAATCCAACCCAACTATAGCGATCTTAGAGCACTTCTTTGCATTCTCCTTGATCACAAAAACAAGATTTTGAAGAATGACAATTAGAATCTTTTTTTATTTTCTTGAGATCTGATAGACCACATTGGTCTTAGTGGTCGTTAATCATCATCATCATCATCAATAATGATTATTAAAATAAATAAAATATTATATAATATATTTTTTTTTTAAATTAATATTTATAAGAGATATCATTTCATATTTTTTTATATGAAATATTTATTTTAAAGTAACATAACTTTCATATATTTTTAAATTTTTAAATATGAAATGTTTATATAATTAAAATTAATTTACTTTAATTTAAAATAATGTATATATGCTATTAGAATTTATTTTTTGAATAATTAGTTTGTTTTTCAATTAATTCAAATTTAATTAAAATGTATATTATCTCAAATTTAACACGTATATTTATATGTTTTCTTTTAAATGAAAGTAAGGGATATATATTAACAATAGTTGGATTAGGGACAAGAACCCTTACATAGTTTGTCTTCTAAAATATATTTTTACTATCAGTAGTCTATTCATGAAGCTTGCTAGCTCTCCGGCTACAATTTCATCTTAGTCTAAAAAAGTGTCCACTATAAACTCTACAAAAAGTTCCCAATAAACAACAAAATTTACAAAGTAACATAGTAAAACATTTTTTGCAAAAAGCACCACCCACAAACTCAAAGCGCCCGACTCAACATCGATTTTGACCGTTGACATCACACCCCCTTAAGTGGCAGGTTCTTCTCCTTTTAGCAACAATAATTGAGCCATTATCAATATTTTGTTGGGTGAGTGGCATATGGGTAAGAGGAAACAATGCTTTGATAAACTAGTCCTGTTGGTGATTTGGGTCTATCGGGTAGCTTAGTTTGTGAATTGCAACTTTAAATATCTGCATCAACTCCCAAGAGGTCTCCCCTTCTCGTTTTTTAACTTCCCATGATTCAAACAACCCTTGCTGGTTTGTCCGAGGAAGCTTGAGATCCTGCACAAATTCTTTTTTAACATCATCTACCGTTGGGTTTTAGTGTAGTTCTACCCACTTGATGAACCATCTCAAGGCTCTCTCCCTAGGTGTGGTTTGAAATTCAATTAGTTTTGCAGCGTCTGGCGTTTGGTGGCCCTCCATATGGCTTCACACAAATACCAGTTTTTTTGTACATCATCATTTCCTTTTCCAGAGAACTCAGGGTCCCGAGTGAATGATCCTGCCATATTTGACTGAGCTTGAGGAAGAAGTACAAATCCTTGAGATCTTGGTTGTGATCATCCTTGCAAGATCTTACCAATATTACCAATTCCACTGCCATTAGTACTAGTTTTATATGTGGTATGCACATTGTAAACTCTAATAACTTTGATTAATTTAGACAAGAATTTATCAAGGTTGTGATAAAGTGTTAGGGGAAGGCTGGGGTAGATGCTACCTGAACACGAGGAGATCGTATTGTTATTGAACTTGGACACATCATTCTCCGCAGATAATCTTTGTAAAGCAACATGCATGTCATCATCGAGGTCTTCCTTTGAACTTGCACCTTCTATTCTATCTAACATGTCCACTTCTATTGACCTGGATGGGCCTCTATTATCCCCCTGATTTTCGACCGCTGTAGCAGTCCCTACTTATTCCGGTAGACCCACTGATATTCCTTCTTACGTTGGACTTCTCAACAATGCTCTTGCTTGGTGTATATCCTTCTATTGTCTATTAATTTCCCGCAATGCCCTTTCCCTCCATTTCTCCACTATTTGTGCTCTTCGTTGCGCTCTGAGATCCCTAGACATTTTGAAGTCATCTATGTCCATTTCTCCGATCCCTTCATAACTACCCGTTTAGTAGCATCCCTCCCTCTGTGTCATTCCCCCAGTACTAGGTGTTTAAGCTTCCATGCTAGGGTTCTAAAACATCAACAAATTTTCTTCTACCATTAGAACCTTAATTCATAGAGGGATTTCCTTTAGCAGCTTCCCCCATAATCCTGATCTAAATATGTCCTCAACTTTAGAAAAAGAATGATGATTCTCCGCGGCGAACTCAATAATATATCCTTCTATTGTATTCTGTACCCAGAAGTTCACAACTCGTGTCAGATCGATATTCAACCGATGTAGTTTTATCAAATCTGTTTGAGTCCAATCACCGCGAGATATGCTTTGTCCACCAATCTTCCCCTTTATCTGCAATCTCCACAACCAGTTGTAGAGCTCTTCTGTAAATTTACACTAAAAGATATCATACTGATCACTAGCCGATTCCGCATACAAGACCTTTTCCTTTAACTTTCCTTCACCTTGTCATCGGAGCTGAGCCTATTGTGAGATGAACCGATCTATGTGTCGATACTACCAATATTGTAATCTTTCTTCAATATCCTCGATACCATATTCCAACCCCCTTTTCATATTTCAGGTCCCGAAAACAGAACCATTTGTTGGCTAAAAATAATAACATATTTAAGACCCAGTTCCAGGCACAAGGGCCAACAAAGCTCTGTCATATTCTAGCACAATGCCAAAATTTCCACCTTACCCAAGGCTGAATAAGGAGTCTCACCTGAGGCGTGTCGCGACCTTAATTAGATGGGGGGTTAGGATTTGATATCAATAATAATACCATTGATTAAATCATACTTAAAGTAACCTCAACGCTATAATATCCAAGTTCATCTGCAACAGATCATGCACACTAGTAAGCAAAGACTACTTGAATACACACATTTAAAAAGTTTTAAAAGCCAAGTAATCATTCAATCATAACACAGAGATTCTAAAATGTCTTATTTTCATTAAGCTTCTCACAACATCATTACATTAGGGTCAACAACCCCTTCCTATAACATATCTCAAATAAGAATGAACATCACATAATTATACAACAGAACAACTACAGAGCGGTCTTATTTTCTTTGCAACATCATCCTTGTACTCTCCTCCCTTTCTCCTCCCGCCCATCCTTCCTTACCTTTCAGTTTCTTTCGCCTCTTTCCTAGCTCATTTGTCCCCGTTGCTCAGATGTTACTAATTTTTCTCAGTTGGATGTGTCTGTCTTTTTTCCCGTCGGTCCTCCGCAACTTCTAGTTTTCTCCCAGTTCCTTCCTCTTTCTTCCCCATCCTTTCTGCAACTTGCCAACATTTGTCTTGCAACCTGTCGTCCTTCCATTTGATCCCAAAATACTTTAATCTTTCAAAAACGAAGGCCTCAACAAGTACCTGAATTCCCAATGCCCATGGATCATAATTCATTCATTATTAAACTTTACTCTACAAGTTTGCTCAACGTTGTATCCATATGAACTTTGCTATGTCAGTTTGCTTAATGTTGGGTCTATGTCAACTTTGCATTGCCAGTTTTCTTAGTGCCTAGATTCCCAAAGCCCATGGATCATAATTCATTCATTATTCGATTTTAGCCTACGAGTTTGCTCAGTGTTGGGTCTTCATGAACTTTGCTTTGCAAATTTTCTTAGTGGTGGGTCTATGCCAATTTTGTTCCACGAGTTTGTTTAGTGTTGGGTCTACTTTATTGAAATGGGTTTGCAACTTTGCTCCAACTTCGCTTAATTAGTTTTCAACAATTTTGAGTTGTTTCAAACTTTGTTGAATTGTGCACAGACACAAATGTCAACAGGAATTGTAGGCACATTGATGGCAATTCTCCAAATGACTCATCATTATTCAAGGTAAGAAAATTTTAGCCTAGCGTGAACCTCTTTCTCCTTCCTTCGAAGTCTCTATTACAATGGTAGGAAAAGAAGATGGGTTGAGGGAAACACATGTTAAGTGAGGCATTTTATCTTCTACTTCATTGCAATTCCCATTTCTATCACCATGGTGGACTCGAGATGAAAAAGATTATTACATTTATATGAGGACACTGCCTAAAAAAGATCTTCTCAATATTATTTAAGGCATGAATAATATAAAAGACATTTTCATAGTTCATCATCGCCTAGGAAATTTGTATTGGTTTTTTGGTTAATCAAATGAATTAGAAAATTTCAATTTCATTTCTCTATATACAATTAGAAAGGGGTATGACTGATCTATGTAGTATGAAAATGATAGAAAGAACATATTCTTTGAAAAGGGTATTTTTACACCTAGATCTATGTGTATTTTTAAGCCTATCATAGTCTTATTGTAATTACAGGCCTGATTGCACCTTCAACTCTGGTGAGCAGTGCGATTTCGAAGGCACTGGCCACCATTAAACCCTGTGAGGAAGACACTGTGCGCCTCGAGAATAGGGCACAACGGTTTCCCAAGTTGGGAAGAGGGCGACACAAAACTAGATGAACGCTTTCTTTCATGCATGACGCTCTGTGTTAGATACATTTGGCCGCGGTGAGATCACATGGTGGCGCCAACATTTATGGAATTGATTTTTAACAATGACGTGGCAAATTCGGCTGTGGTTCAAATATCTGTAAACGGAGAAATATAACAAATTTATCACGCAAGTTGAGATTAAAGTAGGAGGTACAACAGTTATATCACGCAACTTGGGATTAAAGTACGAGGATATGCGATGACGTTACACTGTACCGGGTCTGTTACATGTACCATGTTAGCTTCATTTAATTTTTTGTTGAGCAAAGTCATAACAAGATTAGAATAATAATGCCCACATTTAATTCGTAGCCAGCAACAATTTTTATGAGGATGCAGTCTGAACGTCAGAGGCTTTTGCTCTTTTCTGGGTAATTATTTATTTAGTTTGGCTGAAAAGGGAATTTTGGAATATTAAGTTTCAGTGATGTAATATGCAGAAATGGAGTGTGCTCAGCAACTTCTTAGTGATATAAATTTATTTATACATTCTAAAATATATTTTAAGCAACTTTAATTTAAGATCCTACCAAAATTTTAATTGAGGAATTCTTATATATATGTAATATGATAAAAATTGATGTGATTGGTAGGGGATCCAACTAAGTTTTCGATAATATAATTTGCAAAAATCAAGTGCTTAGAGAAGAAGATCAAATGCTTAAAAAAGTTTTGGCAATATAATTTGCAAAAATCAAATGCTCAACAAAGTTTCGACAATATAATTTGCAAAAATCAAGTGTTCAAAGAAGTTTTAAGAAGCTCAATCCATTTATACACTCTAAAAATATATTTTAAATAACTTAAATTTACAATTTTACCAAAAATTCCATACATGAATTCTAACTTTAAAAATATAAACTTCCAAATTCCAAAAAAAACCAAAATTATATGATATCAGACAGTATCAGCTCTGAATCCATTTATACACTTTAAAATGTGTTTTAAGCAACTTAAATTTACAATCTTACCAAAAAAAATTGTGCTTTAAACAACTTAAATTTACAATCTTACCCAAAACAAAAATTCATGAGTGAACTCTAGCTTAAAAAAAATATATAACTCCCAATTCCATAAAAAACCAAAAATGTATGATATTAGATATATGATATTAGATTGAACTAGTGTTTAAGTAAGGATTTATGAAAACACCATTAAAAAGCTCCATAAATACTCCAATAAATTATGTAACAGTAGTCCATGTAAAAATACTCCAATAAATTATGTAACACTGGTCTATGTAAAATTGATTGATAAAAGCTTTGATGGGTAAAATGTATGATATTAGACTGAGCTAGTGTTTAACAGTATCAGTAAGGATTTATGAAAACTCCATTAAAAAACTCCAATAAATTATGTAACACTGGTCCATGTAAAAATACTCCAATAAATGAGCTAGTGTTTAACAGTATCAGTAAGGATTTATGAAAACTCCATTTAAAAAACTCCATAAATACTCCAATAAATTATGTAACACTGTCCATGTAAAAATACTCCAATAAATTATATAATACTGGTCTATGTAAAATTGATTGTTAAAAGCTTTGATGGGTAGTCTAGTTAGTTGAATTTCCTTTCCTTGCTAAGGACTTTATCACTATCTTAAGACTAGGATTCAATTCATCTTTGAGACTAGGATTCAATTTCTCTTAAGAAAATCAAGATTATGTTGCCAAAGCTTTATCACTATCATATGTCTATGATGGTTATGAGACTAGGATTCAATTTCTCTTAAGAAAATCAAGATTATGTTGCCAAAGCTTTATCACTATCATATGTCTATGATGGTTATGGTTAAGCTAAACTGTCAAGGATTTTATCAAAACCCAGATTCACAGATTCAATTCTCCTTAGATCCATCAAGATTAAGCTCCACAATTTAAAAACTAGACATGCAACCTTGCAGTGGGTAGGCCCACCTATGCTAAGGAAAAAAAATGCTTGCAGTGGGCCCACCCATGCTAATGAGAAAAAACAAAAAAGATTGATAGAACGCGGAAGTCACAATACATCGTGGAGGCCTTGGGGTACCCTCTCAACGACAACAGGAAGACCGCCCACCATGCGCGCAGTCAAGCTGGTAATGTACTTTGGATCTGCATTACGGTGGACTGGACGTATTCTGAACCTGGGAATCACAGATGCAGCGATGTATTTCATCTGAAGGAACGCCATATCTTTGCCCAGACAAACACGAACTCCGCCTTGGAAGACTGGGAACTTGAAGGGACACTTGGGGACAAAATGACCATCCTCGTTGAGCCATCTCTCCGGCTTGAATTGCAGGCAGTCGGCTCCCCAGATGGCATTTAGACGACCCATGGCGTAGGAGTGGTAAGTGACCCGAGTGCCTTTGGGGACGAAAGTCCCATCGGGCAGGACGTCGTTGTGGAGGGCGTGCTTGGAGTCCCAAGGGATCGGCGGGTAAAGTCTCATGGATTCGCAGATTGAGGCGTGCAGGTAATGCATGCTCTGCAGCTCTTGGTATGAGAATACGAAGGGATTATGGCATTTGGGTTCGGGTCTGGTGGCTATGAGACAGGCGATTTCTCTGTGTATTGCTTCCTCGACATGGCGATGTGAGGAGAGGAGCCAGAAGAACCAGGTTAGTGCAGCCGAGGTGGTGTCTCTGCCGGCCAAGAGGAAATTTATGATGGTGTCGCGGAGAAATTCTTCTGAGAGATGGGTTTCTCGTTGGGTCAGATCGGCGTGCACGTTGGCCAGCGCCATGAATCTTGACAACAGGTCCTGTTTGCAGGGACCGGTGCTGCTCATTTCCCGCCTCCGCTGCCGAATGACATCCATGGCGAACTCGTGCACGGCCTTCACTGCCCGGCGGAGGCGTTTTTCGGACCCAATGTTGAGCATCCTCTTTATCTTCCACACCAACGAGATCGGCGCAGTGGACCGCCGCGCGCAGAGCTCGGTCGCCATATCGAAAGCCTGCGCGAACTCTGAAACAGAAAGGCTCGCATCGAGGCTAGCCGGATCGATCCCGAACGCAACTTTGCATATATTATCAAACGCGAAACGCTGCAGAATGTCCTGAAAATCTAAGCCTCTGCCCGTCTCACTGGCCTCGTCGAGAATCGGCAGGAGTCGATCCGTGACCTCTTCGACGACTCGCAGAACAAATTCACAGAGAGAGCGAGTGTTGAACTCGTAGCTGGCAACCTTGCGCTGCAATTTCCAGGCCTTCCCGTCTGAATTAAAGATCCCCTTCCCCAACAGATCGTGCAGAATGGTCGTAAAGGGCTTCCCCTTTGGATAATTGTCGAATTGGGTCTTCAGAATATACTTAATATTCGCAGGATTCGCCGTCACAACCGTCCGAACCGCTCCCAGTCGCTCGACCAGAATGGTCTGCGTGGGGGATTCTGCGAGCATTTCTGCGTACCATTGAACCAGGCGGCCTCCATTCTTGGAAAACGCAAATAAAGAACCCACGACAGGATATGATCTGGGGCCGGAAACAAGCTTGGGGCGAGACATAATTCTGCAGAAAACGCAAACCATGAGTACCAGCAGCAGCAGCACCCCAAGCGGGTGAGCAACAGCAGGCGGACAAAGGAACTCCATGGCGGCCGGGGAGCGCGCGCTTTGCTTCAGTTTCTATACTTTTCTGCGAAACCGCGGATGTGAAGAAGGAAGGAAAGACAGTGGGCGGTTATATGTTGATCCAAATCAGCCTCAGCCTTGGCCTTTCTAGGTGTCATTTTCATGTTGCACCACGCTCTTTTCGCCGGGCATGTGAAATAACTATGCTTTAACTAACATAAAAATCATCTCCCTTCTCGCATATATTTCACGTGACCGCTTTTCCCTCTTCTACTTGCCGCTGTCGCTAGCAGCAACGCTCCTTTGTGTTCTTCTTTTAAGTCCAATGGGATAAAGAAGTGAATTTGTCTCGCAGCTATAAAGCATTTTGGGCAAGTATAAAATATCATTCAAACTTATGTGTTGTATGATACACAACATGACACATCCAAACGTTCAAACCATGAACACTTGCTTTCAGTTCTAGGTTACTATGGGCATAGGCTATTGGTTAACTTAAAAGGCGATATTTTGGCATGAAATTCTCTAGCAACAAATAGCTGCAACTCTACCAAAACATGTAAATCATGGATAGTGGCCTTCAAACTCTTAAAACATGAGTTTAATGACTTAGGTCATCCTTCTTAATTAAAGATTTCCAAAATATTTAAGAATGTGATTAGAAAAGGTGGCACCCAGAAACAACAACCATATAAAAAGAGATATATAGCCCATGATTTGAGAGTGTATTGCTTAGTGAATTTCTTTTTTTTAATTCTAGAGTTTTAGAATATTCTAGAATTTTAAAATGTAATTAGAGGAATAAGGTAAGACAATTGATTTTTCTTGTTTAATTTTAGAGTTTTATAATAATCTAGAATTATAGAATATGATTAGAGGAACAAGATAAGACAATTGATTTTACTTTTGTCCAAGGAATTTCTCTTTTTTAATTCTAGATTTTTAGAATATTTTAGAATTCGAGCAAAGTAAAATAATTGTCTTTATTTTTGTTGAGATGTATTGATTAATGAATTTCTCTTTTTTAATTTTAGAGTTTTAGAATATTCTAGAATTCTAGAATGTGATTAGAGGACCAAGGTAAAACAACTGATTTTACTTTTGTCTATCACATTCTAGAATATTTCATAAATCTCCAATCTAGTTAAGATTATGGGATATTAGGGAAGTTTTCGATCTTACTTGTCATTAATATTAAACTTTCCTTAGTACTTTATGTGTATTTTCTAAATCTTCAATCTAGTTAAAATTAGGGAATTTTAGGGAATTTTTCCACATTACTTGCCATTAATATTAAACTTTCCTTAGTACTTTATGTATATGTCCTTAATCTCCAATCTAATTAAGATTAAGGGATTTTAGGGAAGTTTTCGACCTTGCTTGTCATCTAAGTGAAGATAGCATGGTCTTTGTCTTCTTCATATTATGACCCTATACGAGGTCAGGATAGAGGACAAAAGAATTTAGTGAATGAATATAAAAGAAAGTTTCAGTATCACATGAAGATGTAAGTTAGGGATTGATAATGAATAAAACTAAAGGGAAAAGTTTTGATTTATTGAGTAGTTGTTTTCATTCATTAATGTTAAGATCTCAAATGAAGAGGAGAATAAATGGAACCAAAAACCAACCCAAAAACTTGTAGTAAGAGGAAAAGATGGTGTAAGTGCTACCTAGTGTTTTAGTAAGAGAGAGATGGTATAAGTGTTATTTAGTGTGTTGGAGTACAATGTGCACCAAGAGTGAAATATTCCAAATATTCCAATCACAAGAAGATCTTCTATGAGAGAAAATATGTCAAACATGAAAAAGGGACAATTAAGATGTAGATATATGTTCATGTAAGTTTGGTACTTATTATACTAAATAATGATGGCCATAAAATAAAGAGCAATCACTTACCTTAACAAGATTACTCAAAATGAAAATGTACAAATGAGGTTGAGTTATTTATTTATACACATTTCAAGATGTAGAAATATGTCAAACAAAAAAGGAAAATCAAGATGTAGATGTGTGTTCATGCAAGCTTGATACTTACTATATTAAAAAATGATGCTCATAGAATCAAGAACAATCACTTGCCTTAAAAATATTACTCAAAATAATAATGTACAAATAAGGTTGAGTTATTTATTTATACACATTTCAAGTAGCATGTCCTCTCAAGAAGAGTTATGTATCCACATTAGTGGGGCACACTCCATGAGATATTAAGCCTACATTTCAAAGTGACTAGATCAGTGTAATGACAACCTAGTAATACATTGAATGATAGCATTAATACTCAACCAATTGCATTAATGACATAAGAAAAGTTTGTTCATACTTCATTGAATGTGAATATTGCATCATTGTAAAAAAAACAATGATCATATGCATATCATTATCAAAATCAATGATCATATGCATATCATTAACATTGTGGCAAGTGAGAGTTACATTGTACACTAGTTTTCATCCAGATTTTAAATGAGTTGATTCTGTAGGAAAAACGTAAACTTGTGCTTTATTGTACAACATAAAAAATCTTTATTGTACAACATATAAAATAAAATTCAGAAGAAGTATTTTCTCTCACATTTTTTAGTTATTTAAATTTAAAATTGAGATAAATTATTTATTGGATATTTTCTTTTTTTCTCTTGGCATTCAATATTGGTTGTGAAAGCTTTCTTTTAAATTATTAATGAAATAAATATGCAATTTATTTTAAATATTAAAAAATAAAATTAATTTATGTTAATTTATTTATTTTAAACATTTTTCTTTCCAAATTGTTATACAACCTTTTTTATTTTTCTCTCTTACATTAAAAGATAAATTCAATTTTATTTAATAATCTCACAAATTCACTAACCCATTGTTTTGCATTTCTTTCACCAAAAATTGTGGACATTTTGTGTACCTTTATTAATGAAATAATATATTATTGGATAATAAGTCTCGATTTATTTAAGGGAAAAAAAGAACTCAATTTAAAAGATAACTAAGTTATTATAGTTATTAGAGATTTCCCTTTTGTTTTGAATTTTTTGTTTCAATACTTTATTATGAAAATTAGAAATGAATTTCTTATTTCAATACTTTATTATTTAAGAAGATGAAAATGAGAAATGAATGAATAAGAAAGAACGAGTTAATCTTATAGAAAATTAAATTCTTTTCATTTTTTTAAATAATAAAAATTTGGAAAAAAAATGTAATTTTATATTTGATTAAAATTCATATTTAATAAAACAATAGATTTCAAAAAATATATATTTTAAATTAATTTAGATAATATATATATATATATATATTATCATTTCACTGATTTTTTTTTATTATAAGTATTGCCTACTTTACCTTAAATTTTATAGCACAAGAAATTACGTTTTTTTTTTAATTTCTTAAATGTTATATCAAAACGTATTACCCTTCTTTTTATTAATTAAGTGTTATAATTTTTAAATTCTTTTTCATTTTTATTTTACCTATTCATCACTATATAATAATAATGATTATTAAAATAAATAAAATATTATATAATATATTAATTAAAAACAAATAATTGATATTTATAAAAAATATCATTTCATATTAATTTTATATGAAATGTTTAATTAAAGTAATATAACTTTCAATATTTTGAAAATTTTAAATATGAAAGGTTTATATAATTAAAATGAATTCATTTTAATTTAATATAATGTATATATGTTATTAGAGTTTAATTGATGAATAATTAGTTTATTTTTCAATTAATTTAAATTTAATTAATATGCATATTATCTCAAACTTAATACATATTTTTATATGTTTTTTTTTAAATAAAGGAGTAAGGGATTTATAATATTATCTTAGTCTAAAAATGTGTCCACTATAAACTCTACAAAAAGTTTCCAATAAATAAAAAAATTACAAAGTAACACAGTAAAACATATTTTGCAAAAAGCACCACCCACAAATGCAAACTACCAGACTCAACATCGATTTTGACCATTGACATCATACCCCCTTAAGTGGAATGTTATTCTCCTTTTAGCGACAACAATTGAGCCATTACCTCCCAAAGTCACCTGCACATTTCCATCTCTGGAGACCTCCAAAGTAGATAGACGATCACCGAGTGAGTGCAATTCATCCTGCAGATTTTCCATTAATTGTTCCATGTCATCCTAATGCCTAAGTAATTTTGCTTCCAAGAAAAGTTGGAAAGAATTTTGCTGCCTCTCAATCATGTCTTCAAGCTTCTGAATTGAAACTAAGAGAGCCTGTGATGCATTCAAAATTTTTTCAAGCACAAGACTGGCATTGACATTTTCTGAAGGAGCTAGAGAGTCTATCGTTGCATAATAGTGACCCAACACTCAGCGAGATAACCTGCGAATAATACAAATATCAGCTTCAGAGCCAAGATAAAATGACATATGGGTTTGGAGAGCCAAGGGGTTCAAAATATAGGTGGAATTGAAATCAAGTGTCATCTTCCATATCTCAATCGGATAGAGAATTGAAATCTAAGGAATGGCGTCAAAAAGAGGAGTTAATTCCATTCTATAGAACATGGGTATGATCTCCACGGTCAAGACGATCCACCATAGTTCCCACTAAGAGAAAATTAAATAGAAAAGGCACTCTTCAATTGAGACAAGTGAATTGACTTGCCACTTGTAGTTCCATTTAAAACCATGGGGAGGGATCGCAGGGAACTGTGTCGAAAGAGAGAGAGTTGTTGGATCCTAACAGATACCAAGGCCCATCCCCTTCAAAAAACTAACCACCTATTTTAAATTTGGCCATCAAATATATCCAAAATTCCCCCCATGGGTGATCGGATCAATAATCAAATGATTGTATCTTGAAATACTCGATGAAACATTGTTATGAAGGAGATATGAAACCCCTCTAGTCTGACAGTGGATTCATTCTTCAAACATCATTATGGGTTTGGAGAGATGTTGATCCTATTATTCATTTCCAACCTTCCTTGCTCCAAGGTGGAGACTTTATTGGCTAAAGCATCGGCTTCCAAATTCAAATACATGTATATGTGAAAATTTCCAAATTTTCAAACTGAGAGGCAAATGAGAATCTCTGATTCAAAAGAGGGAGTTACAGCATATCTCCTTCTTGGCCTTAGTCATTTGATATATAACTAGGATAGAATCTCCAAATACTAAAAGCTTGAAATGTTGTTATCAATAGTAGTTTCCATGCATTTCCATAATGCAAGATATTCAACAAAGTTATTGGTCACTAAGGAGAGACCCCAAGCAAATTGTGATACTAATTTTCCATCAAAACTATATAAAACCCTTCTAGCTAATGCCTTTCCACACATTTTTATATGTTATTTTGAATTAACTTTAATATTAAATAGAAAAAAATCTACCTATTTACAAATTATCTTTCAATAATATATACACAATCATATTAAATTAAAATAAATATATTTTAATTATATAAAAAAATTTATTAAAAATATTAAAAAAATGTTATATTATTTTTAATTAAATACATATGAAATGATATTGAATATTATATTTTATACACACATTATCTGATATCTCCCTTTTTAAGGTTTTTTTTTTTTTTTAATAAATAAATAAATATATTATCTACTTAATCCCTCCTAGAAATATCATTATTATCATATGTCAACGATCAATTTCATGTTTTTAAACAATTTTTATGTTATTTATTTTAATCATATAGGAATTAAAATGAAAAAATAAAAATGAATCGAAAATTATATTAATTAAATTTTATTATCTTAAAATAAATTTTAAGATAATGTCAAATTTATATTGAAAATTATTTTAGTTTATTCGGCCACTTAGTGACATGAAACAGCTCTTCTACTCAAAACAATATACTGCACGTGGTTTCTTTAAAGGAAACTAATTTAATATAATTAATTTAAATGCAAATAACATCACTGTACACGTAAAATAAATAAATATAATCCCTAGAATTTGTCCATATGTGAAAAGATGGAGAAGCATGTGAAGTGCTTTTGGGAAAAAAATTGACTATGAGAGCATCTCAGCGTGAGATCATTAACTTAACATAAAAAATTAGAAGTCAACTTGGACAAAGCTCTATAGGTTAGAACACCGAGTAGGTACTAACTAAGGATGTAATGCCTTAAAACTAAATACCAAAGTATTTTAAAACAATACTAAAGATATTTAAAATAATGACTGACAATATTATTGTTTTCCATTTCATGGAGATTTGAAGCCTTAATCCTAACCATAAATCTAGTTCAAATGACTAGGGGTTTGTGCACCTTGTAACTATAATTGCTTATAATACTTGGTAGTGTTTAATTGATAATGAAGCTTAGTCCACATTATTAGGATCTAAGTATATTGTAATTGTGAATGGTTTGGTATTTGGCTGTGGTGAATTTATTCTATTTAATAATAATGTGATTAGAAAATAATTTAATTATGTTGTAAGGTGTTTTTATTTGAAAACAACTCCTTTAGTTGTTACTATTGAAATGTTTAGGCCATTAAATCCACAAGTAAATAGTTTTTTATATGTTTTTTATAATGTTAGTTTTTTTTCTTTTTAATAAGTTAGATTGAATTTAAGTTTTGGTCACTTTTAAGTTTTGTTAGATTTTAACCTCAAATTAACATTTAGACTATCTCAAATTACATAAAAATAAAAATAAAAGTAAATTAAATAAAAAGATTGACATAATGTAATGAACATTCTAACTAGGTCAAAATACGAAATAATAGTAATAATAATAATAAAAATAAACTATAAAAACAACCCATGATATTCATGTGGAATGTAGTTGATGTAATGAGGGAAATTAAGAAACTATATACATATCTTTAATTACCTAATTGTAGGTAAAAAATCTTACATGTTTGTTACTTTGTAGTCATAAACAATTTTCATATTATATGATGTCAAACTTACTCAACTTTTTATTCTGAAATAAAAAATAAAAATAATAAACTAAAATAATAATAAACTATAAAAACAACCCATGGTATTCATGTGGAATGTAGTTTATTTAAATAGGGAAATTAATAAACTATATACATATCTTTAATTAAGCTAAAAAATCTTACATGTTTTTTACTTTATAATCATAAACAATTTTCATATTATATGATGTCAAACTTACTCAAGGTTTTTTGTACAAGTTTTATCATAAAATTTCCCTCCATCCAATATATATTGTAGAGTCTTCTCAAGAGAGAGTATATTCTAGTTTATAACTTGATCCACAATCAAATAAAATGGATAGGGATTTCACAAGTTATTAGTTTATAACTTGATACACAATCAAAGAAAATGACTAGAGATGATTAATTTAGAATAACCTAAGATGTCTAGATTGGATATCTAGGTGGGTGGTACAATAATTGAGGATGCTTCTTAAAGGGTAGGGTAATTTAGATACTCTATCCTTCCACCAAAGCTATAAAAAGTGAGACTTGTAGATTATAGTTTTAAAAAAATTGACACTATTTGATTAAGAATCAGTTACAAACATCCGGTATTTAAAAAGTAATAAGAGGAAGGCACATGAGGGCCATGGTAATTAATGTGATTCTTTGTACTATTTTTATTTAAAATAATAATTTGTATTTGTATTTTTTTAAATGAATATTATTAAATGTGTTGTACTATTTTTATTTAAAATAGTAATTTGTATTTGTATTTTTTAAATGAATATTGTTAAATGTGTAATTGAGTAAAATGTATTAAATTGATATTCTAATTTTTAAGATATTTATTTTAAAAATTTAAAGTATGGTGAGTTTTTTTATTATTAAGATTTACTCTAGATGTGCAAAGAATGAATCTATCTCAAATCCCAAACAAGATTCTTCTTTCTCTTCTTATTTTAGCTTGCACCTTGATACTCCTCCTCTCCTCCTCCTTGCACAAATTTAAACTATGAGGCGTGAGGTAGTTGTTGCATATAGGAACATTTAGATATGATAAGAAAAATATGATACTCTATTGTAATTTTCTTTACAAATGTGTTGGCAAGTGTGCCCCAAATGCTGACAATTTCATGGTTAATGTAGTATAAGCTACATGAAAATTTACAGTCTTGTATACAAGATCAAGAAATCTATGCCCAATATCCAACACCATAGAGCAAGACATGTTCACCAATTCAACATTTGCGTCCAAATATCTCTCAGTGCTAGAGTTGTTTTCTCAATAAACTTGTTTTTAGTGCTCTTGAACTGATGAAAGCCATCGTTGTTTCATATAGGAGCATTTAGCTTTGATAAGAAAAGTGTGATATTGTGTTATAATTTTCTCTATAAATGTGTTGTAGTTGTTTTCTCAATAAACTTATTTTTACTTCTCTTAAGTGATGAAATCCATCGTTGTTACATATAGGAGCATTTAGCTCTGATAAGAAAAGTGTGATATCGTGTTATAATTTTCTCTACAAATGTGTTGGAGTTTTTTTCTCAATAAACTTGTTTTTACTGCTCTTGAGTGATGAAATCCATCGTTGTTGCATATAGGATAATTTAGCTCTAATAAGAAAAGTTTTATACTATGTTATAATTTTCTCTACAAATGTGATGGAAAGTGTGCCATGAATGTTGGCAATTTCATATTTAATGTAATATAAGCTAAATAAGAATTCATTTCTTCTACACAAGATCAAGAAAGCTATGTTGAGTAGCCAACACCACAGAACAAGACATGTTCGCCAACTCCACAAATGCTACCAAATCTCTCTCAGTGTTGGAGTTATTTTCTCAATTGCCTTATTTTTACTACTCTTGAAGTGATGAAAGCCACCTCTCCATACATTTTTTACTATCTGCACAAAGAACAAAAAAACCAACTTGATATCAACGATACTGATTAAAAAAAAAAAAAAGGAGAACATGGCAGACACTAGGGACATCATTGATAAAGAACAATGTGGTATTTTTAATATTTTCAAAGATCATGAAGGAAATAATACATAGGTGCCTCAATAAGAAGTGATCAAGATTAAATATGGAGGAACTGCACCAAAACAACCTTTGATTTTGAAGATAGAAAATCACGATCTATTTCTTTATTCATGAGGCATTCATGTTGGCATGATCAGACAAGGTGTTTAACTAACTTCAACATAGGCCTCATGATTTGTAAAGCTCAAGGAAGCAATATCGCATTAATATTTCACTATATCATGGTCCTTGCCTTTTCTTGATATAATTATTTCTTAAATTAATAATTATTTATTTAATATATTCAAAGAAATTAATTTTTAATTTATATATATATATATATATATATATATATATATATATATATAACATTTACTGTTATTCAAGTTTTGCCAAGAAGTTTTTAAATTCTTGCTCTTCAACTATATCTTATCAGTTTAGTATGTTTTCAATAAAGAATAGGCTTCAGAGTTGAAGAACTATATCTTAGATCTGAGCACGTGATTCTATTAAAATTTATGAAACAAATTCAATTTTTACAACTTGTATGTTTAAATATGTGATTTTGGAAGTGATGATGACTTCTTTAGACACTTCATTAGTATTGCGGAAGAACTTTGAGTATATAATTAAGGACTATGAATAGTTCTTGTAGCAGTTGCACTACTTATAACAGATTTTAATATCCTTTCTTGCTGATACATACCACCTAATCCATGAAAATTTGTAACCATGTCTGCAATGATATATTCTAATCGTTTCAGTTTTATGTTGATGACAAGTTATTTTATCATTTGTTAAGTAAGCCTTTCAGTTTTTATGTTTATAATAGTTTACAAGCATTAATATCAATTTAATAAATTGATATTGAAAACCAACTACATTTTGACGTTTTGGATCTATTATCAAAACCATAAATATATTACACTTTTCATTAAAAATTTTAATTTAGTAAAATCTGTTACATATCTCAAATTTAGTTCCATTTAGGACCTCTGGTATTATTACCCTATTATTCATACAAACATGAAGAGATGCATGAATCATGTTAACTTTCAAAGGAGAAATGAATATCAAATCTTTGAACTATCATCTAGAGTTACAATATTACTTAGAGCACAAAGTCATCATGGTTTATTATTCACCTTTTTTTTTTAATTCAAGCATTTAGTAGGACAACTCTCCTTATCTTTTATCATTGGTGTTAAGTCAAGTTTAGTCTTGCATTTTGTATGTATTCTCTAGTTATATTTCTTGATGTCCTTCATCCCAATATTAATGTACTTAATTTTTTATTTTGGAGTCCCGTTAGGAACTTATTTTCTCTTTATGTATGTCTCCTTTCCTAAATTATATATATATATATATATATATATATATATATATATATATATATATATATATATATATATAATTATAAGTAGTGGATATTTGTGGTAAGTAAAAATGCTATAACAAATGTCCATAGCAAGGTTACATAAAAGAAAAAAAGCCTCTTATCAAAATGTTACCATTCAAAATAAAACATAGAGATACCTTATAGCTATTGAATCATACTAACAATATTTTTTACAAAATTTCAAAAAGTTGTCTAAGAGTGTAAGTTCCACAATATGTACTTAATAGCACTATAAGCTTAAAATACATGTAAACTTAGCCAAGAAAATATTTATTAGTAACTATATCAACTATTTACTTTTCGAACTCCATCACTTACATGTGTAGATTGGGTACTGATGCGTTAACGATCCATGACTTTTCCAAAAATTGAATTTATAGAAATTATTTGATTTAAAACTCCAATCTTCTTTCCTTATGAAAAACTAGCTATAATACTCTAGAGAGTCACACTTTTATCTTCCACTTCTCTAATATGCTACCTCTACAACACTAGAATCCCATGATGACTTGCAATTGAGCTGAAATATTAGTGCCTTGTTCTTGAATTTTCCTTGAAACAATCTAAATTGAGTTGTTATTGCCATCAATTAAAATATTTCCTTCTTAACACCTAATGAATCTCCTCTAGTTCACAATATTCCACTAAAAGTCAACAAAATACCAAACCATGGAGGTAAGAAAAACACATAATATAACCCATGTTATTGGGCTCAAAGAAAGTAATAAGTTCCTTTTGAGACCAACAAAAAAAAATTGACTCAGTCTAGTTGATAATCACCAAATGTGCAGTAGGTGTGAAAATAAAAACCATTTCTTCCATAAAGAAGGATGTTTGAGTAGGAAAAATACACCAAGAATCCCAAACAATAACTTGAATATTCCAAGGAGTCAAAGGTAAATACCCTAGAGTCCAATAAGAGCTAAGGCTTTGTCAAGGTATCTAGAAAACTAGAACAGGGTAAGGAATCCCCTAGAATTTCACCCAAGAAAAAAACATGATAATAAACTACCAAAGAAACATAAAGACCACATTCAAAATTTTCCCTTCAATATTTCTACACAATAGAAGATAAAGAAGGGGGAGCACATCCACTAACTCAATAATCCCATAGGAAATAACCACCATTCCAAGAGCCCAAACACCATATTAAGAGTCATCGCCTAGAACTACAGGTAGGAATGTCTAAATCACCACATAGTGAAATCCATCTCCTAAGCCACACCCCACCTTGTTTATGCCGAATTCATATTGTTATTTCATAATTGTACAGGCAATGCAATTAAAGAATGTGACATGGGAGTAGTTGCTCCACATAATGCTTGATACCAAAGTGTTCTACCACCCAACCTATGAGCCATGTTCCCCTTTAATGGGTGCTTGAGTTGACATATGCCATCATGGAATTGGTTGGTGGAAAACCTTATCATTTATGCCATTAATTTTTTTTTTCTAAACTTTCCGAGAGTACATAATAGAACTTAACAATGGGAATGGATGTTATAATTTGTCTGATCAATGCAAACGCAAATGATAACTTGAAATCCAACGGGTTGGTTCCAAATAACATTATTTAAATTCCTCACCATGATCAAACTCTGAGTATGGAGGTTGCTAGCTAGATTCAAACATTGCAAGATCATATACACTTTTGCCTAATTATTATAAGATATTCCAACACTAAGTGTCTAATAACATTTTTGAATCCCCCGCTACAATCAAACTCTAAGTATGGATGACACTAACTAGTTTCAAGCTTTGTAGGAACATATATGCTTCCACCTAGATTTAAAAGATATTTCAATACTATAGACATGTATATTCAATTTTTTCACCAATGTTAGTGATTATTTGTCCAAATCTACCACTACACTAAATTCAATTAAATTATTAAAAATCTTTACACTTTCTAACTATTCTTTTTAGACAAATAAAATCACCCAACATTATATTATTTTCATGAAAATTTTATGAATAAAATATTTTTTTATCATATTCATAATGAATAAAATATTAAATTTTAATCTTAAATGAACATAATTCATAATGTTTATATAACCAGTAATCTCAAAATTAATTAAAAAAATCATTAACATACCTGACCTATTTCTTAATATTGCCATCTATCTTACTATTATAATTTTCTACATTTTCTACATTCTAGATACTCACACATTAAATATATAATAAGAAAAACATTTAATTATCATAATCTATTTTTTTAGATTAATTATATTTATGAAATGACTAATAATTTAATATTAATATTATTGTTATAGCATGATAATATTTATTGGCCATTAATTGATTATATGTTTGTTAATTTTAAATCGTTACATCAATTCTTTTTATATGTTAAATTTTTTAATTAAAATACTAATTATATACATTAATTATAATTATAAAATGTCTAATAATTTAATTTAAAGATTATTGTTATATTCTAATTATAAAAATAAATTTGATTATTAGTTGGTTATGTACTTGTTAATTTTAAATAATTATATTAATTTTATTATAAATATTAAACTTTTAATGGATCAAGAAAATACAACACAACAAAATATAAATGACAGAAGTCTGAAATCTAAAAATAAATTTCATAATTGAAAACAAAATTTAGATGGGATAAGAAGTTGATTTTAAAATCTTTGACTTTAATAAAAATAAATTCAAAAATAAAATTTTAATTTAAAAATAAATAAATCTTATTATTCATATATTATTACTTAACTAAATAAAAAATTACAAAACAGAGTTTGCCTTGCCTTATTTCAGATTCTATATGTTTCCTTTATATAAGGAGTTGTCGATTTTTTGGAGTTTCAAGTTCTGAAATTTTGTGAAAATTTTGAGGTAAAATCTTGGTTTTTATTATTTAAATTGGTTTTTTGACTTTATATATGGATTCAGCACCCTCAAAGACTCCTAGAACACTTTGATTGTGCAAAGTTAGCAATCAAACTTCTCTTTTCAATAAATTCCCAAATTTTAGAGAAATTACACCCAAAAACACTACCATAAAAACCTTCAAAAATCACACTCTAAAAACTACTCGTTTATATAATAGTGACTTAGTTTGATACATGTGAATTTTAACATCAATAGTGATGTATTATGATGACGTGGCGAGTGATGCATTTATGGCAATTATCCTCCTTTCTAATATATATTTACGGGAATTTTGTATATTATATATATTTCCTTTATTCTTAGTTTAATATATTTGTTTTTTTCGAAAGTGATTAAAAAGTCACGGTGACCTTATCGATAATGTATTTGAGATCTTGTGTAGTCATTATCTTCTGTTACATATAAAATTCAATTAAAAAATTATTATTTAAGGTTCAATACCATTTGAATTATTCAGCTTGTGTCGTGCACATGAACATATTCTATAAAATATTAAATAATAAGTTGATTTCCCAAAATAATAGAGATACTATGTCCATTCTCAAGCTTTAAAGGTCAAAGTCCATGCATTTTAATTTAATGGATATGATATGATGTGCCGAGAGCATCACCACGTAATCAAAATTGAGTACATTTTCTTGTGAGCCCGTAGGGGTTGAAAAAACATGTAAATAAGGGTCGTGGTGATGGCTATGTTTAAGGTACTTTTACCTTGACACGTGTCTCATCCCCGTAGGGGTTGAAAAAACATGTAAATAAGGGTTGTGGTGATGGCCATGTTTAAGGTACTTTTACCTTGACGCGTGTCTCATCCACTTCTAATTCCCATCCCTCCATAAAAAGGCCTCCTTGTTTAGGTACTTGCATCTTTATGGCCTCCTTGCTGAAGTACTTGCATTGTAGTCTCACATGAGGTGGTGGAGATCTATGGGGTGGGAAATTTTAGGTTAATATTCCTTGTACACTTAGATATGACCTTCACCCATGACAACACTTGGATTGCAAGTCTCACATGAGGAGGTGGTGGAGATCTATGGGGTGGGAATTTTTAGGTTCATATTTATTGTACACATAGATATGACCTTCACTCATCACAACACTTGATTGCAGATCTTTCCACCTCCACTACTTAGTAGGTAGAATATTGGGGTGTTTTTATTGGGAGATTTGTGAGGTACTCATGTTAGCTTTTGTTATGCAGTTTTATATTTTAGACAATTATGATGATATTTTAGACACTTGATTGCAGATCCCTCCACTACTTAGTAGGTAGAATTTTGAGATGTTTTTATTGGGAGATTTGTGAGTTACTCATGTTAGCTTTTGTATTATGTGGTTTTATATTTAGGCAATTATGATGATATTTCAGGGCTTATTAGCATTCTTGTTATTAGTGTTGAGAATGGAGTTTGTGAGTGTTGAGAATGTCTGTGATTATTAGTCTTTTTTTTTAAATGTCTATTAATTCATACCAAAGTTACATTGTTGGAGGTTTTTCGAAAATTTACCACTGGCCTTATTCCTACTAGACTTGTTGCCTAGGTGATAGAGACAAAATACATGCGACTAAAAAAGCAAAAAACTCATATTCTTCCTCTTGATTGCCCAAGAGGCCCAAGAAAGACCCAATGTCGGATGAGAACCCATTACCATGATCATCCTGCATTGTCTCTTGGAGCTTGGTCCACTGGATATTTTCCATGTTGCTGGTGGAATGCCTTGTGCACATGAGCCTCTATGTGTTCTACTCTCCCTTCTATGTGATCCAGTCACTCTCGGAGTCGCTTTTGTTCACGTCTGAGGGATTCCATTTGGTCCAACATTTGCCATTGGTTATGCTGGAGATCATTCATGAAAAAAATTATCTCGTTCTTGTTGTCGTGGCAGTCTCTAGCTAACTGCCTCCCTAGCACTGTCACCTAATGAATTTGGGCTTCCAGGGAGTCGAATAGTGGACACAATTCCACTTGTCCAGGTGATGGACCGCTCTACTGCTCCACTACCTCCCCTAAGTCAACTTGTTCCTCGTGCCCCACTCCTTGGCCCTGGGGCTCCACTCCCCTTCTCGGGTCATCACCCTTCTAACGTTGCATGGAGGAAAACCCTGCCGACCAACCTATACAATGCCGCAACTTTCTATCTGATGTATCCTTCAAACCTTCCAAGTCACTCACCACCACAACAAAGACCAAAGCTACCAAGATTATAATAGGCGACTCCTTCAAAACTTCCCGACTAATGAACGATATGGAGGCTTCAAGAGCCCTTCTGACCCTCCTTTTCCTTTGCTCACCAATCCAAGTGCCTTCTCCTATGCCCGTCGTATGTTTGCTAAAAATAATAACTGAGTGGAGACCTAGGTTCAGGCATAAGGGCCAACAAGGCTCCACTGTAGTCTAGGACAACGTCGACATTTTCACCTTACCCAAGACTGGGTAAGGAGTCTCACCCGCGGTGTGCAGCAACCCTAATTAGATGAGGGATTTGAGATTTAGTATCATAAGAGCAACCATCTATCAGCGCATCCTTAGAGCCTTCTCATTGTAATCAAACATGCATTCATCCACAAGAAACGAAGCATACCATTAAGAAAAGAGTACTAGAAGGTACATATTAAAAAAAATTATAGCTGAATATCTAGGTAATGGCATAGCATAGCAACTAATGCATTCACACACAACACATAGGCGAGAGAACATATTCTTTCATTAAATTCATTAAAGCATATTACATTAGGAACAATGGGCCTCTCACACAGAATATCACAGAGGTTGAACAATACAAGACAACAAGATGAACCTCATTATAGAGAGGTTCTACTCACTCTGCGACTACCTTCCGGTCCCCTCTCTAACTTCGTTCTTCTACCTTTCTTTCCTTATTCCATCCCACCCAACTAAATTTCCAGTCTTTCCTCTTTCCTCGCCCCTCTGCCTCCGCTGCTCGGCTGTCTCCTGCTCTTTTCACACTCGATTATTTTTCCCTCTTCCACTAGCCTTCTGCAACTCAGATTTCTCTCCCAGTTCACTCCCTGTTCTCTCAGCAACGCCCCAACAAATGTCTTGTAACCCGCCATCATTCTAGCTGTTCCAAATTTGTCTTAGTCTTTTCAAAAGTGAAGGCCCCAATAGGCCCCGACCACATTCCATTGACTCTTCCCCGAGTCAACCCTTTATGAGTGATGTCGGTTATGTTGGTGCTTCTTCTGTCGGTGCCACTACTGCTAATGCTTCCTCTGTTGGTGTTGTGGTTGGTTCTTCCTGCATTGCTTTCTCTTGGTCGGTTTCTTCAAACAAAGGCCCCAATTTAGGCACTATCCTTATGACACCCTCCTTGAACTGTTGGAACTATGCTACTATGACCTGCCAGGTTTGCATAATCATTGATGCCTGGGTGATGAACTAGGAAGTATTGTCTGCTTCTTCATGTTGGGGTCGAGCGTCAAGGACGGACTCCCATTGTGCGTCTGATTCGTAGCTGAGTTGGTGTAGAGCTTCCACCTTTTTTTTCACTAGCGGCCTAAGGTTGATGATTGACCCTCGATGGCTTGTATCCGTGCCTCTAGAACTTCTGCTTCCTCATACATTTGTTGCCACATATTCTTGTCGTTGGCCCCCTTTGCATCTATTATTAATTTATGGACCTATTTTCGGAGTGCATAGACAGGTTGATTCTTGATGGCCAGACGCCTTGACCAATCATGTACTTTCTCTAATAGTGTGTGTGCCTCCTCTACAATTTTGTGCAATGTGTCTTTGAGTGTGATCACCTTTGTCATCTTTTATTCGATCTCTGCCTCGTATGCCGATGTTAGATCTGTTAATGATTGGCGCGTTTTTGGAAGGGTTTTCCTAAGCTCACGATTTGCAGAGAACAAGTCATTTCATGTTGTCTTGATGTGGTCGCAACATTCCATGATTGTGAATGCAGTAAAGTCTTAGGAGCAGTTTCTACTACATCTGCAAGGGTTGGCCATAGCTCCTGGAATTTTCCAGCAATCTTCTTTGCCTAATTTTGTAGATTATTATTATCATGTTGTAGTTAGTCACGCTTTGCAGTGAGTGCTAGGATCTGTTGTTGTTGTTGCTCATCCTCCACTGAAAGATCATTGTACAATGCCTCTACTCAGTGTGCAGCAACCTAAATAAAATTGAACAATTGGGTTATTTTTCGGCCTTGAAGAATTTCATGATTCATTTGTGAGGGGTTTGGAAATCTCATCTGAAGTGGTTTCCCACTGGAAACAGAATTTTTTGAGTGTTCGTTTGGTGATGTGGGTTGTTGCGAATGTTTGGCGAAAAGCGAGTTGTGATGAATGGATTTAGGAATGGGGGGGGGATGGAACTAAAAGACTGAGGTGGTATGGATAAGTGATGCGAGGCAGTAGTGACTGAAGTATTAATGACAAAGTTTTCAACCGTTATGGGTTCTTCATTTAACAAGAGTGACAACATTGGCCCTGGTTCGACATTGGTTTTGGGAACAGTAGTGACAACTTGGGCCTCTGAGTCAACTTCCATATTTTCTTCGGTCACAACTAGTGTACCGGTTGGAATGACGTCAATAATGGTTGTGGAAGTGGAAGTTGTCTAAGATGATGGATTCTGTGAAGTGGGTGACGGTACTGAGGTTGAAGCATGGTGTTCTTCAAAGTTTAGTGAAGCGATTGAGGTCGATGGTGGGTTTTCTTCAATGATTGGGAAATTGGCATTAGAGAACTTTTGAGGTCTAAATGGGCCTCCTAAGAAAAAAGTACAACCAAAATAAAATTTATAAGAACCAATAGGATTCAAGATGATGATGTCAACCATGGGAGATGGTTCACCATTTTTGGGGTAAAAAAGTAAAAAGATTAAAAAATAATAAAATAATAAAACTACCTTTTCAACTTATCTCCCTAATTTTTTACTCAAATTTCGAGTGGGAGTACTTATTGGATGCAAAATTTATTTCCTCATCCAAGGAGTACCCATGTTGCATACTTTCGATGGACCCTGCTACACGAAAAATGAGAAATACATGAAAAAACATGATTGCAATCACTTTTTTCATGTATTTCTCATTTTTCGTGTAGAAGGGTCCATCAAAAGTATGCAACATGGTTACTCCTTGGATGAGGAATCAAATTCTGCATCCAATGAGTATTCTCGCTCAAAATTTGAGTAAACCCATAGGGATATAAGTTGAAAAAATAGTTTTTTTCTTTTTTCTCTCTAAAATTTGATGATGTAATCCAATCTTATTTTATTATTTCCACTATTATTTTATAATTTCCTTAGGAGCCCCATTTTAGACCTCAAAATTCCCCTGATGACTATGGTTGAGAGTCTTCTTCCATGAGGTCCATTGGTTGAGTGACAACCTGGGTATCCTTGGTATTTTTCTTCTTCATTGCTGGTATAGGGGGTTTGGCTGCCTTGTTCTTTCTGAGTGCTGGGATGGTGGGTTTGGATTGTGAATGGGTTCCAACCATTGGAAGTGCAACGATTACGGGGTGCTTCCAGTGGCGATTTGTCTTAACGCTTGAAATTGAGAAAAAGTTGGAAATTGACTTGTTGCAACCCCTATAATTAACATTCGCTCATTTATTGATTTCATCTGAGTCTATAACTATTTGATGATGAGCTGTAATTACATATCTGCATGCCTCTTTCTTGAGTGTTTTGGTGTCTCGCCTAGTAAGGGCTAGGGTATCATTGCTTGAAAATAATATATATGTTTGTTGTCATGAATTTCTCTGACAACTCTTGGCCAAGACATAACCTATGTGTGGAATGCGTCCACTATGAGTATAAACTTTTGCTCTCTTTTATGGAATGTTTTAGGACGCACGCACCGTGGCCTTATCCATGTATGAGCATGGTTGATGACAAACCAAATTTATTTTGTGTACTCATCAAGTAGTACCCTTGGGATCCTCTATGTGGCATTGATGGCATCCAAAATTTTCTTATACCATCCTATGAAATGAGCTTCATTTATTTCCTTGCTGCTCGGATATTCGGATGCACTCCATAACGCGTTTCTTAGCGTAAGCGGTTGTTCCTCAGTGAATTCTACTAGTTTCCTTACTTTTGGAGGACACCACTTCGATATAGCCAACGCCATAATCAAATATCCATATATAAAATATGTGGCCCTCTTTAAATTATCTTCACAAGCCTCGAACAACTCATGAAATAGATAAGCACACTAGTTGAGCTACGCTCCTTTCACGTAGTGCTCCGCAACAAAAAAAATGTATCCAATGTGCATTCATTTCTTGTGTAGTGGCGCATGATCTTACCCGAAATGATGTCGCTCGTTTCTTGGTTGGCGAAAATGGAAATAAACCCGAAATACCGAATTTGATTTGTGGCATGAGAAGAAGAGTAGTAGAAGAAAAAGGCTAGTGTCTTTCTGCAACAAAACTCAATGATATACCCTTCTAGTGTAGTCTGCACCCAGAAATTTATATCTCAAGTCAAATCGGTGTCATATCGATGTAGTGTTGATAGGTCTGTATGAGCCCAGGTACACCAGGATCTGCTTTTTTCACCATATTTCCCTTTTATCTGCAATATCCACAGCCAATTATTGAGTTCTTCCAGAAATTTACCCCAAAATATCTCGTATTGGTCACTCGCTGAGTCCACATACAAGATTTGATCCTTCAACTTTCTTTCACCTTTTTTCCAAAGCTGAGATTGTTGCGAGATAAATCGATATATGTTGTCATTGTAGAAAGTCTAACAACGAGATTCAATATGATCTTATAATGTACTAAAACAAGATATTGAATCCTTCTACAATTTGTGGAAACAAAACACGATCGCGCAATCACATAACAAGTAAGATAAAAAGACAATTAACCGCACAACAGAAAATGTATTTGGGGAAAACAAGCCGCCTAAAACCCCGCTATCTGTATACTGTATAAATTCAAGGATCATGAAACAATACAATGATTTCTCTCATAAGAGAACTCTTGCACTTTGCCAACTGTCTCACAATCATCTAGGAAAAATCGGACAAATACTTAGCCAATTATCTACCTCTGCTCAGCCTACCTTGCTCACACATTCCTTGATGAATTAAATCCATATTAAATAGGAAAATCCCTTGCCTTTATTGCGCAATCCTTCCTAGGCCTCCAACTGAATCTATAACTGACGTGTACAATTTTCTAATTATACAATTGATATTTATCTTCCCTTTAACCTACGTCTCAATTGGGTATTCCTCAGAAATGACATGAAACAACTATTTATAGTGAATTATCAGTTAACAAATTGATCACTGATTGTGAATTAAATCATATTTAATTCACTAGACCTCTCACTAGCTCATCTCTTAGTTAGAACTAGTTAAACTGATTTTAACTCAATTACTTGAGTTAAATCATTTCGACTTGTGCATAACTGCAATTGGACCCCCTTAAGTCATGGAATCACTCTACATGCATCCTCTTAGACCCTCAACTCGAATTTCCTAAGCTAACTCGCTCATTTTGACTTAGTTAACTAATACTAGTTGCTATGAGATGAAATTACAATTTCTCTTCCAATTTAATTAAGGGGAAATTAAATTAGAAGCCTCGCTTTGCGGTGCCATTTCAACACTCCCTCTCAACAAGAAATGGATTATATTCTACCCCGATCTTGTCTCTATGGAATTCGAATTTTCTTCTCTCCAACACCTTCATCAAGATGTCTACATCCTGCTCCTTCGTGGGAATGTACTCTAATGGCATAATCCTCCTCTGGACATACTCTGTAATATTCCCAATTGGCTTTCAGCTAGTTGGAATATTATATGTTGCTTCTATTTTCAGTCTAGAGGAATAAGTGGGGTAGGGAGACCCTTAAATCTCTTTAGTAGGAATAAATCACTTCCAGAATGGATGTGGATAAGTTTAGATAGTCAAAATAAAGCCACCTTGGGTGTGGAAGGGGGCAATGCATGTAGACTATATCAAGGTTGACCAAATCAACAGCGCTGCCAAAGAAGAGAGTGGAGCTAGTGGGGACATCGTAGTTTTGGAGGAGGAGTCTTTGCATGGAAGTAACCTCATAAATGAGTGGGGCCAAGGGTGAGGAATCTCACCAAGAATATAAGGGAAGGGATGGAAACCATGAGAGGAATTCAGAATATTGTTTATGTTTGAGTCTTATGACTTATTTCATGCTTCAGCTGTTTAGCTGGGTTTGTTGTACTGTTTAGTACAAGGGCATTTCCACACGAGAATTCCCCACTCTATCTTGGAGGACTTGAGAAGGCAATCTAAGAGGACTATTATGGGCTTCATTTCCACCATCTGGCATTGGGCCAAGCAGTCACCTACAGCCACAACACACTCTCCTTGAGGAACTGCGTTATTTTTCACGGTGTTGCAGTGGAGGGTTGTAAAACCTTGTTTATGAGCTAGTTTCCTAGTGAAAGGAACAACCTTTCACCCAGAAAGCTAGGGAGGAGAAGTTACAACCATATATTTTTCATTTTAGCCATTTTGCAGCAGAGCTTTAGTGATACAGTGTGATTCAACCATAGAGTTGTAGTCTGCACTTTTTGCATCTTGTGTATTTCAAGAAACCCTTGCCGGGTTACCTTGGGATTGTGTTTGAGAGACTAGTTCTCCATTTTCAGCTACTTTTGATTATTATATCAGCAGATTCATTCATATTTATTTTTTTGTAGCAGTAACCCTCACTGGGACTGCGTTGTCATGTATTCCGACATTTCTGTGTTGCAGCATCCCTTGGGATTATAGTATTTATGGGATTTGGAGGCTTGTTTGCCTAGTTTGAGTGATTTGTTCCTCAACACGTTGTATATTTTGCTGCTCTAATACATAACCTAATGGATCTATGATTTTCTCATATATTTTGCATCATTATTTGCTATACATTTCAGTTTTGTGTTCAATATTGTTGTCTTTCCTAATTTGGAATATTACAATGGTATCAAAACTCTAATCTTGGCTCAACTTGTGGGCCAATACATCTATAGCCATGGAGGAGAAAGAGATCCCAAAAATTCTTCTCCAGACCATGTAGGACATTGCAAAAGATATCGAGGAGATGAGATTTGAAAGACAAAAGGAATCCCCTAGAGGGTTTCACCATGGAGAAAGCTCTGACACTTCACATTTGTGGTGGGAGAAAACTGTAGCACAACCTTCTTCACAACGCTCCACTATGCCCACATTCCTATCATTGGAAGGTGAGGAAGGAGGGCCCTTGAGGGAAGAAACCCTTGGTGACTATTTTGTGGAATATGAATCTCAATCCTGTAGGTTCAAGGAGAATTTGAACTTTCAGGAGTTCTGTCGGATCAAGGAAGGTAGGAGATCTTTCAATCACCATAAAAAGGGAGGGTACATGCAGAACCAAGATCTACAGTGTAGTTTGGGCAGGTTCTTTTTTCCCTCTTATGATGGATCACCCAAGTGCACAACTAAGGCTTGGGTAGAGAAGTTGGATACTTATTTCCAAATCAACAGAGTTTCAGAATTGGAGGCTATCAAAATAGCATGGATGCACCTAGAAGGTGAGGCACATGAGTGGTGGTTTCATGGGTTATCTACACTTGGGCATACTAGTATAACTTCATATTTAGACTTCACCCAGAGGTTGGTGGAGATATTTGATCCCAGGGATCTGGAAGCACACTTTGTTGGGCTAACCAAGCTCAAGAAATTAGGAGATTTAGAAACTTATATATCTGAGTTTCTAAAGCTTTCACTCATGGTATCTGACCTCACTATGACCCAGAGAGTATGCATGTTCATTGATGGGATGGTTGAACCATTACATGGGTTGGTGAAATCTACTAGACCAACTACACTCCAAGAAGCTATAGATAGGGCTAGGGACATACATCATGCTTTACCCAAGGAAAAGGCCACTTTTCAACAAAATATCTCTTCTCACACAAAGGAGAATCAGGAGAAGAAATCTGTAATTTCCCAAAATAGGGAAAATAAGCAGTATTTGGAATATCTTAAAATATTCCAAAAATGGACTGCTCAGCAATGCATTCACAGAAAAACGCATTTCTATAAATATATTCCATAAAAATGAAAATCATCATGTGGATCCATTAGATATATCCATCTAGCATCTAAGTCCAAGAGGAGATCAGAAACAAATGAACTAGGTGAGGTAAACAGACCTCCCACACCTAGTGTAGCTGTAAAACACTAAAACCCCAAACACTGCTACTCAGAAATAATGAACAAGAGAGACTGTGAAATATTAAGAGGGTTTCAACTCAGAAATTAAGAAGACAAATAGATCTGCTCATATATTAGACAATCATCCTCAAAGACTGAGATCTAGTCTCCTTATTACAATTACAAGAGAACCCGGAAAGGGTTTCTTGTCATACACTCTGGATACAAATGTGATCTTCAGAAAATTACTGAATAGCCACTGCAACACTGAAGAATAAGTGTATAGAAGGCTGAAATATATCAGATCTGATGTAGATCCCTCAAGGGCTCCCTCCCATGAAAGGATGAACCTCTCAATCACAAGGAAACACTGCAAAGATGCTACTAGACCATCCACTGAAACTGCCTCCAAAAATAACACATTCCCTAGCTGGAACAATGCTGGGAATGTTGGGAAATGAGTGGCCTGATGCCACAGATCTGAAATAAACTCAAGATCTCTCCAAACATATCTCCTAGGTGAAGGAAACCTTCCTTCAATGAGAAACTAGCTCAGAAAGTGGGATTCCACTCCCCTCCACTGCTGCACCCTGCAACACAGCATAATGACCTGCAGAAACTGCACTGATGAAGTAAGCTGAAGCTTGGTCTGAAAACCTAATGTGGAAAATGAATGCAAACTCTCCCAAGAGGCTCCTTAAGGAAAGAGGTGGGATTCCTGCTCGGGAACACCTGGTGCTAAACAACACAGCAACCTTGCTAAACAACAAGAGGAAGAAAAAGTCTGAGCAGACCAAAATAATAATATAAAACATGAAGAATAATGTTTCCATCCTCTTCCTTAAATATAATGTGAGTTTTCTTGCCCTTGGCCCCACCCAATTACGTCATTTCTATCAGGAGATTCATCTCCCTCCAAAACTGTGTTATTCCTTCCTTGATCCCTGCTTCTCCATATCTGCGATGTCGACTTAGTCAAAGTAGACTGAATCAACCTGATATTAACCCTGTTTACACATGGAGGTGTTTTATTAAGCTGCAATAAGTGTCTCCTTTCACACTTGAAGTTTTTTTATTCCTTCTTAGGAGACTTATTGGCTTTTCTACCCATTTATTCACCGGCTAAAGATACTGCTAACTCTAATGTTCCATTTAGCTTTGAAGCTAAAATTTGGGAACATTATAGTCCTCCCCTCTAAAATATTTGTTTGTCCTCAAGCAAATGTATAGGGAGAGAAACATTTCTCCCCTCCTCCTCTTGTGGCCTCCCATCAATGGCCTCCATCATTGCATCAAGATAATCTGCAATAAAACTGCCTTCCAATGTTTCCTCCCAAGTGTGCAAAACCAAATGGCCCACATCAATCAAAGGTGGAAAGTGTGAATGGAAACTTGCTTGCTGTCCCATGGCCTCCTCAAAGTAGTAGTGATGAAAAACATGGACAATGAATGACTCCCTCACCCATGCTATCATCCAAATGAAATGAGCCATCCTAGGTAGCTTATCAAAAGAATCATCAACCCCGGTTTTATACAATGTATTGGGGCTGCATGGAGAGATTGGATTCTTCCATCCAAATGGTTTCTCTCTCCATTTACGGTAAACATGGGGCTGTTTCTGTCCTTAGGCTGAAATGACATGGCCTCCAAGAATGGCCCAAGTTTCCCCATCAAACAATTCATCCATGAAGTGCCTCCTCAAGTTCTTCAAGTGGCTCCTCCCACAAGAAGGGAAAAATAGTGATGTGGCAATCGTGGTTTGCCCATGGTTCCTCCTGAAATATACAACATGTAAAGTGGGGAGAATCATGCTCCTAATGAGCATCTCTAATACCTCCAACACTCTCCAAACAATGCTCTCATGAATGTAAAAATATCAACAGTAAATGGAAGAAAAATGTAATAAAAACAAGCTGCCATATGACAACCGGAGAGTGGTTCATAGTTCCACCAATGGAACCAGCGCAGTGCATCCTTTGCCTGCATCAAAACAAAAAATAACAAGTGCTTTCCCAACCAATTTTTTTCTGCCACAGTCATCTCATAAGATGGAATCATGAATATACAATTTTGTGTCACTGGTGCACACCAATAATTATGTGGCTTCCCCCACAAACCACCAACAAGATAGCCAATCTCAATGCTGCAATTAGCCTTAAGTACATCATAATACAGAGTATAAGAAGGGATGATCCTCCTTAATACAACATGCTGCTCATATAAAGTAAAGAAAGGAAAATCATAAGGAAAATGTATACCTCCTCTACCATGTACTTTGGTCCTTGAGCTGAAATGGCTCAACTGAAAATGCTTCCTCACTCCCAATGAGTAGGAAAGTGGCTGTGACATCATCTCTATCACCATATGGGCTATGCATCTCTCCATATGCTGAAATATATCATATTGGATGCCCTCCCAAATAAATTCCTCTGCCAAGGAAAGATATGCATCAAAGTGCCTAGAAAAGAAGTCCTAATGTGCTGCATGTAGAAACTCCTCCTTGAGCTTAGAAGCTCTAGTCAAGAAGAATCTGTAATGACAATAGATGACCATATCCTCCACCATGTATCTATCATCACCATCAAGGTCATCCAGAATCATGCAAGCACCTAGATCCTTGGAGTACTCTACCAAGAGTTGAGACCTCCAATATGGATCAATCCTCCCAAGAGACAGCGTTGGTGATCTGGCATGCGAAGCTCTCCTCATGTTGCTACCTACTACTTTGACATCCCCCATGCCAAAGTTCTCCTTCGAACTCTTCACCTCTCTGAAATCCAAGAGTGGTGAATCCAAAGACAAGATGTCTTTCATCAACTCTAGATCTGGTGGCCTCCCAGGTGGAATGCCCCCATGTAGTGAGACATCAATGTCAAGAGTAGACTGTACATATGGTTGGGCAACCTTGCCCTTGCCCTCATAGCGCAAAATCAGTCTGCCTCTTCCTTGCATTAGCTTTCTGAAATAGAGAAGGGTGTGTGCCTCTCATCAAGTGATGCTGCTCTTCCTTCCTACCTCCTCCTTCCATCTGCAATGCTTCACAATCATGCTGCTCACTGATTGTACTTGGACCTCCATGTATGAGATCCTAGGGAACTTCTTGCAAGAATACAAGAATCCCTTCTGTTGGAGCATGTGCTCCTCCTTCCTCTGCATGAGGTACTAGATGTGCTCTAGATGTGACAGTGTTGTTTCCCTCATCTCCATCAATGTGTATGGGCAACCTCTCAACAATTTGATCCCTTTGTAAAAAGGAGATCCCCATGCCCTCTTGTTTAGGAATATGAAATAAGGATCTTGCCTCTAGCAAGGTATCATGCAAGATGTCAGCTCCTCCCATGGTTTTCTGAAGTGGAGTGAATTTTATAGTCTCCTCCATCACATGCAAGGTTTTTGTTCTCTTAAGTTTTTCTTGTTCATGTGTCGTAGGAAGTTTCCCATCAAACCTTCCCACCAATGTTTCAATGAATCTTGCATAAGAGGAAGTGTTTGCATTTTTAAAAGAAAAAGATTCAAAAATCCACCATGCATGGGCCTTACCTCTGAAATGCAGCGCTGCAATTCTGATGGCTTCATCTTCAGAAATGTGGTGTTGTTGTACATAGGATTCTAGCTCCTTCACCCAAGCTCTAGCTGAACATGTAGGTGAACCTTCAAAAGTAGATAGAAGAAATCTATCTGCATCCTGCTACCTCCTCCACCTGGATCTTGCAGTACCCTTGGAAATTGGTATGATCTCTAAACCTCTCAGTTTGAGATTCATACTCCTGCAAAAATTCACTAAGAGTTTTCCTTTTAGGTGTTCTTCCTCCTCTCATCCATCTCAAGATAGATCTGGGAACTTGACTACGTTGTGCACCATGGTGTGTAGCTGCATGCTCACGCTCACCATGTGCAAACCTAGATTCAACTCTAGATCCAAACTCCTCTGGAGATCCCATCTCCATTCTTATTTTCTTCAGCTCTCCTTGAAAGCTCTGCATAGATCTTGGAAGAAGCTTTGTAAGCATGTCTTCATTTCTCCCTTCACATAATGGAGCCTTCCCTTTTCTTTCCATCTCTCCTGAAATTATAATGGCCTAAGATCCACAGGCTAAGCTAATATTTCTGCTTTGATACCACTGTAATATCCCAAAATAGGGAAAATAAGCAGTATTTGGAATATCTTAAAATATTCCAAAAATGGACTGCTCAGCAATGCATTCACAGAAAAATGAATTTCCAGAAATATATGCCATAAAATGGAAAATCATCACTTGGATCCATTAGATATATCCATCTAGCATCTAATTCCAAGAGGAGATCAGAAACAAATGAAACTAGGTGAGGTAAACAGACCTCCCACACCTAGTGTAGCTGAAAAACACTAAAACCCCAAACACTGCTACTAAAAAATAATGCACAAGAGAGACTGCGCAGTATTAATAGGGTTTCAACTCATAAATTAAGAAGACAAATATATCTGCTCATATATTAGACTATCATGCTCAAAAACTGAGATCTAGTCTCCTTATTACAATTACAAGAGAACCCAGAAAGGGTTTCTTGTCATACACTCTGAATACAAATGTGATCTTCAGAAAATTACTGAATAATCACTGCAACACTGAAGAATAAGCATGTAGAAGGTTGAAATATATCATATCTGATGTATATGCCTCAAGGGCTCCCTCCCATGAAAGGATGAACCTCTCAATCACATGGAAACACTGTAAAGATGCTACTAGATCATCCACTGAAACTACCTAAAAAAAATGCATTCCCTAGCTGGAACAATGCTGGGAATGTTGGGAAATGAGTGGCCTAATGCCATAGATATGAAATAAACTCAAGATATCTCCAAACAGATCTCCCAGGTGAAGGAAACCTTCCTTCGATGAGAAACTAGCTCAGAAAGTGGGATTCCACTCCCCTCCACTGCTGCACCCTGCAACACAGCACAATGACCTGTAGAAACTGTGCTGATGAAGTAAGCTAAAGCTTGGTTTGAAAACCTGATGTGGAAAATTAATGCAAACTCTCCTAGGAGGCTCTTCAAGGAAAGAGGTGGGATTCCCGCTCGGGAACACCTGGTGCTAAACAACACAGTAACCCTGCTAAACAGCAAGAGGAAGAAAAAGTCTGAGCAGACCAAAATAATAATCTAAAACATGAAGAATAATGCTACCATCCTCTTCCTCAAATATAATGTGAGTTTTCTTGCCCTTGTCCCCACCCAATTAGTTCATTTCTATCAAGAGATTCATCTCCCTCCAAAACTGCGTTATTCCTTCCTTGATCCCTGCTCCTCCACATCTGCGTTGTTGACTTAGTCAAAGTAGATTGAATCAACCTGATATTAACCCTGTTCACACATGGAGGTGTTTTATTAAGCTGCAAGGAGTGTCTCCTTTCACACTTGAAGTGTTTTTATTTCTTCTTATGAGACTTATGGGCTTTTCTACCCATTTATTCACTGGCTAAATATACTGCTAACTCTAATGTTCCTTTTAGCTTTGAAGCTAAAATTTGGGAACATTAAAAAATATTTTGATAATGGTCAGAGAGATCTAAGGAAGAAAAAACTTTGTTTCACTTGTCGGGAGCCATGGGTACCAAACCACCAATGTGTTGCAGGGAAGGCACATTGCATTGAGATATTTTCTGATGAGAAGAGGGAGACTAGCGCTGTAGTAGTAGAAGGAGGTGTACCACCCACGGGAGATGTAGTGGGGGAATTTACTCCAATGGGAGGGACTCCTGTAGCTTTGAGGGGAGTTCCCAAGTATCTAACTTTAAGGGTTAGAGGCACTATTATGGGGAAAATAGTATTAGTATTGGTAGACAGTGGAGCTACCCATAACTTTATTGACACAAAGTTGGTGCAAAGGAGGGGCATTCACATAGAAGATTTTGAGGGTTTCTTAGTTTTGGTTTCGGGAGCTAGAACCATGCAGTGTGCCAAATATGTTCCAGCATTAACCATCACTATGGGAACCTACACATTGACAGACCACTTCTTTGTGGTTGATATTTCAGACACCAATGTGCCATATTGGGTGTCTAGTGGTTAATCACCTTAGGGAAGGTTACCATAGACTGGGAAACATTAGAGATGGAATGGACAGAAAAAGGGAGTGGTAAACATCATAAAATCAAAGGCATACACATCTATCCACCCTAGATTGTCTCAGCACACAAGATGGAAGCTAATTTGCGTAGATGGGACATAGAGTGGGCAATAGAACTACGTCTGTTAGAAGCAAGGAGCACGGATTCACCAGTACATCCAGATGTACAATCTATTTTGGATCGGTACTCCACAGTATTTGGAGATATCCCACCTAGGAGACCTCCTGACCGAGGATTTGAGCACACTATTGAGTTGGAGCAGGGGATCCAAGCAGTGATCACCACACCCTATAGGCATCCCAAAGCCTATAGAGATGAGATTGAAAAGGCCATTCAGGAGCTTTTGGCCTTGGGACACATTCGGCCTAGCATCAGTCCTTTTGCCTCTTCAGTGGTCTTGGTGAAAAGAAGGATGGCACATTGAGGATGTGCATTGATTATAGAGATTTGAATAAAAATACCATGAAGAACAAATACCCAATTCCCAGGGTCGGTGAGTTGATGGATGAACTAAGAGGGATCGAGACATCCCCAAGATTGATTTGAGATCGGGGTATCATCAAATCAAAGTGAGGGATCAAGACATCCCCAAGACAACATTCCAATGTCACTATAGACATTTTGAGTTCTTGGTAATGCCTTTTGGGCTAACCAATGCTCCGGAAACATTCCAGTCTTGCATGAACCAAATTTTCCGTGGTCACTTGAGGAAGTTTGTATGGTATTTTTTTATGACATCCTCATTTACAGCCGCACATGGGAGGAGCATTTACAACATATTGAGACAGTATTACACATTCTTAAAGAGCAACATTTCTATGCTAAGCTCTCTAAGTGTGAGTTTGGGCTCACAAAGATGCTCTATATGGGCCACATCATTGGAGTAGATGGGGTGATATTTCATGAAGAGAAGATTCGTGCTATCGGAGATTGGCCTGAGCCAAAGAATGTCACAGAACTTCGGGGGTTTGTAGGCATCTGTACCTATTACCGAAAGTTTGTAAAAGGGTTCTCTCAACTAGCAGCACCACTTACAAAACTAACTAAGAAGGGATCTTTTAGTTGGACAACCACATTGCAATTAGATTTTGATAAGCTCAAAAAGGTGATGAGTAGCTGCCTAGTATTGGTTCTGCTTGATTTTACCCAACCCTTTGTGTTGGAATGTGATGCTTCGAGAGAAGGCATTGGAGTAATATTGATGCAAGGGGGACACCCTATATCTTTTGAGAGCCGGAAGTTGTTGCCACATGAGAGTCTATACCCCATATATGACAAGGACATGCTAGATGTTATGAATGCTTTAGCCAAGTTTCGACAATATTTGGTGGGTAATAGATTCCGAGTGAAGACTGATCATAATAGTCTTCGATTCTTTATTGAGCAGAAGCAGCTTCAGGAGAGGCAACAAAAATGCATGAGTAAGATCCAAGCATATGAATTTGACATAGAATATCTCAAAGGGACGACTAATGTAGTGGCATATGCTCTATCTTGGAGGCCAGCAACGCGGTCCTTAATGAGCATGGATATAGATTGGAAGGCTCAGTTTCTAGTGGAATACTCCAAATACCACTTTGCATGTGAGATCCTAGATGGATTGGTGACCGATGAGAGGTATAGAGTGATGGATGAGGTCATATATTACCGGGATCAGGTCTTCTTGGCTAGAGATTCTAAGCTCAAGAAGAAGATTTTACAGGCATCACATGATTCACCACTTGTGGGGCATCAAGGATTCACCAAGACATACCGGGCTATTCGAGAGAGATTATCATGGAAGGGTCTCAAGGAGGATGTGCTCCAACACATCAAGGAGTGCGTATTTTTCCAGTAGAAAAAAGGAGAGCACAACCATCCCGCAGGATTATTGCAGCCACTCCCTATTTCAGATGGAAAATGGGAAAGTATTTCCATGGACTTCATCACCGGTCTACCTACAGTTCAGGGTAAGGATTGTATCTTTGTAGTTGTTGATCTAATAACAAAGTATTCACATTTATTTTATATTTCTGCACAATATATTGCTTCACAGGTAGCCGAGCTCTTCTTTAGGGATGTGTTTATACTTCGTCGTCTTCCAAAGACCATAGTTAGTGATCGGGATAGCCACTTCATGGGTGGCTTTTGGAAAGAGATTTTTTGATTAGTGGGTACTAAGTTGACACCAAGTACTAGCTATCACCCAAAAACCAATGGACAGACTGAAATAATGAACAAGTGGTTGGAAGGCTACTTGCAGAACTATGTTTCAGGGCAGCAAAGAGCATGGCTGCATTGGCTCCATTTGGGGGAGTATTGCTACAACACAACCTTTCATATGTCCATTAGCATGAACCCATTTTGAGCCCTTTATGGGTATATGATGCACTATCATTTGCTGATGTGATTTTTGGAGCAAGTAAAGCTCCTAGATCAAAGGAGTGGATTCAAGAAAGTCACGATATACTCCGGGCCCTCAAGGACAACATTTCTACAACCAAAACCAACAGAAGATGTATGCAGACCGTGGTCGGATAGAGAGGTAGTTTGAGGTGGATGATTTGGTCTATCGTTGTCTTCAGCCATATAGACAATCTACACTTAAGGAGAAAGGATCTGAGAATCTTAAACCTTGGTTCTATGGGCCATACAAGGTGATCCGTCGTGTTGGAGAAGTAGCATATGAGCTAGAGCTTCCTATTGGGGGCAAGATACATAACATTTTTCATGTCTCATGCCTCAAGAAGGCCATTGGACAACATGTGGTTGCCAATATGGATCTCCCACCTATTGATGATGAGGGCCATCTAGTTTTGCAACTAGAGGCTATTTTGGATACTCGGGAGAGGCAGCTAAGGAGCAGGGTGATTAAAGAATATCTGATTTGATGGAGGAATCTTCCTGATGAGGATGCCACTTGGGAAGGAGAGAATATTTTGCAACATCCTTCTTTACTATTGCTTGAGGACAAGCAATTTTTGGGAGGGGAGGAATGTAATATTCCCAATTAGCTTTCAGCTAGTTAAAATTTTATATGTTGCTTCCATTTTCAGTCTAAAGGAATAAGTGGGGTAGGGAGACCCTTAAATCTCTTTAGTAGGAATAAATCACTTCTAGTATGGATCTGGATTAGTTTAGATAGTCAAAATAAAGCCACCTTGGGTGTGGAAGGGGGCAATTCATATAGACTAGATCAAGGTTGACCAAATCAACAATGCTGCCAAAGAAGAGAGTGGAGCTAGTGGGGACAACACAATTTTGGAGGAGGAGTCTTTGCATGGAAGTAACCTCATAAATGAGTGGGGCCAAGGGTGAGGAAGCTCACCAAGAATATAAGGGAAGGAATGGAAGCCATGAGAGACGTTCAAAATATTTTTCGTGTTTGAGTCTTATGACTTATTTCATGCTTGAACTATTTAGCTAGGTTTGTTGTACTGTTTAGTACAAGGGCATTTCCATGTCGGAATTCCCCACTCTATTTTTGAGGACTTGATAAGGAAATCTAAGAGCAGTATTATGGGCTTCATTTCCACCATCCGAAATTGGGCCAAGCAGTCACCTACATCCACAACGCAATCTCCTTGAGGAACTGCGTTATTTTTCATGGTGTTGCAGTGGAGGGTTGTAAAACCTTGTTTATGAGCTAATTTCCTAGTGAAAGGAGTAGCCTTTCACCCGAAAAGATAGGGAGGAGAAGTTACAGCCATATATTTATCATTTTAGCCATTTTTCAGCAGAGCTTCAGTGATACAGCGTGATTCATCCATAGAGTTGCAGTCTACACTTTTTGCATATTGTGTATTTCAAGAAACCCTTGTCGGGTTATCTTGGGATTGCGTTTGAGAGACTACTTATCCATTTTCTACTCCTTTTGAGTATTATATCATCAGATCCATTCATATTTACTTTTCTGTAGCAGTAACCCTCACTGGGACTGCGCTCTCATGTATTCCGACATTTCTGTGTTGCAACATCCCTTAGGATTCTATTATTTATGGGCTTTGGAGGCTTGTTTGCCTAGTTTGAGTGATTTTTTCCTCAACACATTGTATATTTTTCTGCTCTAATACATAACGTAATGGATATATGATTTTCTCATATGTTTTGCATCATTATTTGCTGTACATTTCAGTTTAGTGTTCAATATTATTGTCTTTCCTAATTTGGAATATTACACAATCTCTGAGATGGTGATACTGGATATCAATATGCTTGGACTTGTCATGGAATACTAGGTTAACTAAGAGTTTTATTCAACTCTAGTTATCACAATGTATCACTGACGTATCCATCTACTGACCAAACAAACTAACAAGTATCTTCCTCATGCAGATGCCCTCACATGTTGTTTGATTGGCCACAGTGTACTCTGCCTTTGCAGAACTGAGTGCAACTGATATATGTTTCCTGCTGTACCAAGAAACTACTATTGATCCTATGCTGAAGATGCCTCCTGGTGTGCTCTTCCGATTGGATGGACTCCCTGCCCAATCTGCATCGGCGAATCCTTGTAGCTTCACTCACTTTGTTCGTTTGTACCATAATTCATACTCTATAGTGCCCCCGATATATCTCAATAGATGATTCCTTGCCTTCCAAAAGAGCTTGGTTGGATTAACCATATACTGGCTCAGTAGGTTAGCTGCGTAGCATATGTCGGGTCTTGTGTTCACCAAATACATGAGTGAACCCACAAGCTTCCTGTAAATAGTAGCATCCATTGCTTCGCCCGAAGTAGCATCCTCCTTCCTCCAGTTTCCTGCAAGAGGAGTCTCCATGGGTTTGCTTCCCTCCATGTGGAACTCCCTTAGAATATCCTTGGTATACTTTCCTTGAGATACAAATATATCCCCATCTCTTTTCAATATTTCCAATCCAAGGAAATAGTGCAAGAGCACCATGTTCTTCATCTCAAATTCTCTTGCAAGATCATATTTGCAAGATTTTATGAGCCGCTCATCACTTGTTAGTATCAGATCATCAACATAAAGTAAAATAATCAAAATCTTACCATCAACCAAAATATGATATAGGTTCCTATCCGCTTCATTATTGGTGAAGCCCAACCCGTTGAAATAACTGACAATCCTAGTGTACCAAGCACGAGGTGCTTGCTTCAATCCATACAATTCTCTCTTGAATTTTCACACATGTGACTCCCTATCTAAGGTCTCAAAACCTTCCATCTGCTCAATGTAAACTTCTTCCTTAATAAATCCATTAATAAATATTATCTTTACATCCATATGATGTATCCACCATCCCATCTATGCTGAGAGTGCAAGGATGGATCTAATGGTTGAGTACCATGAGACTGGTGCAAAAGTCTCATCATAGTCAGTCCCCTCCACCTGAGAGAACCCTATGGCCACAAATATAGCCTTGTGTTTCTCCACACTCCTATCAGTTACCTTCTTCACCTTGTAGATCCACCTGGATCCTACCACTGACTTCCCCACTGGTCTTGGGACAACTTCCCATTTACTGTTCCTGATAATGGAGTCATACTCCTTAACCATGGCATCAAACACACTGGCTACTGAACTGATTCATCAAAAGAGGATTGTTCTATATCAATACCTTCTCTCATAAGAGCCATGTATCCATTATACCGCCCTGGGGACCTTCTCTTCCTATGTTGTGATGTGCATTCTCCTACATTATCTCTCGCATCCATAAATTTTTTTTCAGCCTCTCTGGTGTGATTCCTTCCATCTCTGGTTGATGGCTTTGCATGAGTGGTTTCTACCACTCTTTGTTCCTCTGCTTGTGGCTACTCCACATCCTTAGGTTCATCCTTTGGAGCTAAGAGCTGCTCAACTGCATGCAACTCAAGTTCCCTCTCAAGTGACAATCACATGGATTTGTCTTCATCAAAATTCACATCTCTTCTGACCACTGTCATCTGATGTGCTGGAAAGTACACCCGATAGTTGTGAGGTGTATCAGTGTACCCCGAAAATACCCCCAACTCTGTTGTTGGCTCTAGCTTCTTCCTAACATCTTTGGTCACATGGAAATATACAGATGAACCAAAAATTTTAAAATATGAAACATTTAATTTCTTACCTGAAAAATCCTCCTCTGGTGTACTCATCCCAAGTATCCGATGAGGAATTTTGTTCTACACAAAAACTATTGTTTTGCATGCTTCCGCCCATAATTGTAGTGGTAGGCCCTGAACATGAAACATAACTCGTACTGCTCCCACAATAGTTATGCTATTTCTTTCTGCAACCCCATTCTAATGTGGGTTATGTGGTGCAATAAATTCTTTTGAATTCCTTCTGAGGAAAAAAAGTTCTTGAATTTGTTAGATATGTATTCTCCACCATTTTCGCTCCTCAGAGCCTTCACCTTCTTCACTGTATCTTTCTCGACAAGTGCCTTGAACTCAAAAAAATTGGAGAATGTCTGATCTTTCTTTTGCATGAATAAAATCCAACACTTTATTGAAAAATCATCAACAAAAATCAAATAAGAAATGTGCTTTGCTGTGGAAGTTGTTGAGAACAGTCCATACACGTTTGAGTGAAATATCTCAAGGATTTCTGTTGCTTGGTTTTCCTTATCGTGAAAGGTGGCGTTTGTATACTTCCCCATAGTACACCCTTTGCATGTGTCTCTCTGTGCAAGTGTACCCTTTGGAAGCCCTATAGAAATTATTGCATGATCCTCAAAGCACTGTGGTGAAGATGGCCCAAACTCCTGTGCCATAACTCATCAATGTCTCGGCTTTCCACCCTCTCTGCTTTACTACTCAATTCTGTGCATTCATCTACATCAAGTTCTTAGAGGTTCTTCACTTGAACTCCAATATTTTTCACCTGTACCATGGATTTGTGACGAAGGAATGCCTTTCCTTCACTGAAAATCACATCATATCCATGATCTTCCAACATAGAAACATAAACCAAATTCTTCTTTAAACCATGTACATGCATGAAATATTTAAAATGAGGGGTTTACCTAACTCTCTTTGGAAAGTAACTGTACCAATCCTGGTAGTGGTATACCTACCGTAATCACCCATCTCGATGTGCATATGGAGATCCTTCTTTGACAAGCTGCTGAAGAATTATTTGTTGCTGGTCATGTGAAATGAGGCTCCACTATCCAAGTACAACACATATCCCAACATCGATGACGCCATGCATGTGATGAGGGTGAAGTCCAACTAAAATTTTGAAGCCAATGCTTCACTTGCTGCTCCTCCAGAGGCCTTCTTGTTGTTCTTATTTTGTGGATAGTTTGTGACATAGTGTCCATGCTCATGACAGTTGAAACATTTTACCTTTGACAAGTCTCACTTCTTTTCTACCTTGCTGGTCTTGGATTTGGAATGGGATGCCTTCCCTTTTTCTTTATTCACCTTGCCACCCAAGGCACACTTTTCCTCATCATCAGTCTTTGACGAGGATCCATCTCTGGTGCTTCGCCGAATTTATTCTTGTGCAAAATCAGACCAAAGTCGCTCCCAATATGGCAGCTTCTCCCTCCCATTAATAGAGTCCTGGTAGCTATGGAATATATTGGGAAGGCCTAGAAGACATAGACACACCAAATCATCCATGGCAATAGTGATCCCAACACTTCCAAGCTCATCTCAAAATTGAGTGAAATTGGTCATGTATTTCTGGATCGTGTCACCCTTCTCCATTTTGATCTTACTGAGATCGTATTTCAATGCCAAATTCCTATGGTCACTTGTATTCTGATACAAATATATCAAGGCCTTCCACATTGTATATGTATTTTCCTTCCCGTGGAGACTCCAGACAAGATGGTCTCAAACTCTCTCTAAAAATATCCTTCTCGCTTTCACAACATTCTTCTTCCATGCATCAAGAAGTTGAGCATATGTTGCTGCGGGTTGTGAGACATCAACATCTATGAAAGCCTTCAGTCCGTTGTCCTCAAGCACTGCCTCCATCCTGTCCTTCCATGCAATATAATTCAAATTTCCCTCGAGTGCATATTCGAGTCTCAAGCCATTGAAATACATCTTGAGTCTATTGTTGGGTACCGAAGAATAAGTATGAAAATTCGAACCTGATCAAAAAAAAATTTGTTCTTCTATTCTTATTGTGATCCTTGATGATTTGATACCATGTGTAAAATCTAACAACGATATTCAATATGATATTATAATGTACTAAAACAAGATACCGAATCCTTCTACAATTTGTGGAAACAAAACACAATCGCACAATCGCATAATAAGTAAGAGAAAAAGATAATCAATCACACAATACAAGATTTATATAGGGAAAGAACGCTGCCTAAAATCCCACTATCTGTATATTGTATAAATTCAAGGATAATGAAACAATGCAATTCTTTCTCTCACAAGAGAACTCCTATACTCTGCCAACTATCTCACACTGATATAAGAAAAATTGGAAAAATACTTTACCAATTCTCTGCCTCTGCTCAACCTACCTTGCTCACACATTCCGTGAGGAATTAAATCCCTATTAAATAGGAAAATCCATTTCCTTGATTGCACAATCCTTCCTAGCCTCCAACTGACTCTATGACTGACCTGTACAATTTTCTAACTATACAACTGATAGTTATCTTCCCTTTAACCTCTGTCTTAACTCAATTTCCTAATTATACATTTGATAGTTATCTTCCTTTTAACCTTTGTCTCAACTGGGTCTTCCTCAGAACTGACATGTAATAACTATTTATAGTGAATTATCAGTTAAATTATTGATCACTCATTGTGAATTAAATCATATTTAATTCACTGGACCTCTCATTAGCTCATCTCTTAGTTATAACTATTTAAACTGATTTAAACTCAATTTCTTGAGTTAACTAATTACAACTCATGCATCACTGCAATTGGACCCCCTTAAATCATGGAATCACTCTACATGCATCCTCTTAGACCTAAAATCAAATTTCCTACGCTAACTTAGTAATTCTGACTTAGTTAACTAATACATGTTGTTATGAGATGAAATTAAAATTTCTCTTCCATTTAATTAAGGGAAAATTAAATTAGAAGCCCTGCTTTGGGGTGCCATTTCAACAGTCATCTCACCAACCTCGTATTTCCTTCTTAAAAATCCTTTATACCATATTCCAACCCCCTTTTATCTTTCAGGTCCCAACAACAGAACCATTTGTTGGCTAAAAATAATAATTGGGTGGAGACCTAGGTTCAGGAACAGTGGCCAACAAGGCTCCGTTGCAGTCTAGGCACTAGTACATATGGTAAATTTTTCGATACTTTAGTTCTGACAGTTTTGACGTATTATCAGAAAATTCCCCAAATTTTCTCAATTTTTTTAATCTCGCCAATAAGCGTCGCTCTAGCGATGTTTAGGGAGTATTGTTGGAATAACAACATTTAGGGAGTATCGTCAGAATAACGATGTTTAGGGTGCATCGTTGAATTAGCGACATTTATTTTGGAATCATCGGAATAGCGATGTTATGGGTTGTCGTCGGAAGTGCGGCGATTTAGGTTGTCATCGTAAGTGCGACGTTTATGAAGGCATCATTAGAATAGCGATGCTGTGTGATGGTGCCCAAGGAAACACGTTCGGGTCAGGGCATGCCATGTGAGGGCGCCTAAGGAAACGCGACGTTCGGGCGGGTCAGGTTGGGTCGGATCGTGTGAGGGCGCCCAAGGAACGTGTCCGGGTTGGGTCATGTCGGGTTGTGTGAGGGCTCCCAAGGAAACATGTTCGGGCGGGTCAGGTTGGGTCTGGTCGGGTCAGGTCGGGACGTGTGAGGGCACCTAGGGAAATGTGTTCTGGCAGGTCGGGTCAGGTCAGGTTGGGTTGGGTCTTGTGAGGTTGGTCATATAAAAAATTCTAAGTTGTGACCACTTGTGTTCCTTGTGCATGTTTGTGTGATCCGTTTTCCGTTTCTTCCCTCGTGCGCCCTTCGTTCAGGTGGGTCGGGTTGTGTCGTGTGAGGGCACCACAGGAAACACGTTTGGGTTAGATCGTGTGAGGGAGGCCGTATAAAAAATGCTAAGTTGTGGCTGCCTGCGTGCCTTGTGCACATTCGTGTGACCCGTTTTCTATTTTCTCCCTTGTGCCTTTGATGTTCGGGCGGGTCGAGTCAGGTCAGGTCGTGTGATGGCACCCAAGGCAACGCATTTGAGTCGGGTCGGGTCGGGTCATGCCGTAGTATGAGGGTGCCCAAGGAACGCATCCATTTCGGGTCATGTCGGGTCATGTGAAGGCGCCCAAGGAAGCATGTTTGGAAGGGTCGGGTCGGGTCGTGTCATGTGAGGCTGCCCAAGGAAACACATTCGGGCAGGTCAGGTCGAGTCGGGTCAGGTCGTGTGAGGGTGGCCATATAAAAAATGCTAAGTTGTGACCACCTATGTTCCTTGCGATTTGTTTTCCGTTTTCTCCCTCGTGTTCCCTTCGTTCAGGTGGGTTAGGTCGTGTCGTGTGAGGGGCGTGCCACAGGAAACCCGTTCGGGTTGAATCATGTGTGGTAGGTCGTATCAAAAATTCTAAGTTGTGACCGCCCATGTGCCTAGTGTATGGTCTTGTGACCTCGTTTGCCGTTTTCTCCCTTGTGCCTTCGACATTCGGGCGGGTCGGGCCGGGTCGTGTGATGGTTCCTAAGGAAATGCGTTTGGGTCGGGTCATGTCGTACTGTGACGACACCCAAGGAAACACATTCGAGTCGGTCAGGTTGGGTCGAGTCATGTGAGGGTGCCCAAGGAATGCATCTAGGTCGGGTCGTGTAAGGGCGCCCAAGGAAATGCATTCAGGTGGGTCAGATCGGGTCGGGTCGTTCCGTGTGAGGCCGCCAAGGAAACGCGTTTGGGCGGGTCGCGTCGGGTCGGGTCGGGTCATGTGGGGGTGGTCGTATAAAAAAATCTAATTTGTGACCACCCGTGTTCCTTGTGCACGTTTTTGCGATATGTTTTCCATTTTCTCCCTTGTACGCACTTCATTCGGGCGGGTTGGGTCATGCTGTGTGAAGGCGCCACAAGAAATGGATTCAAGTCAGATCGGGAGGCCATATAAAAAATGACAAGTTGTGACTGCCCGTGTGCCTTGTGCATGTTCGTGCGACCCGTTTTCCATTTTATCCCTCGTGCCTTTGACGTTTAGGTGGGTCAGGTTGGGTCAGGTCGGGTCGTGTGATGGCACCTAAGGAAACACATTCGGATTGGGTCGAGTTGGCTCGTGCCGTACTGTGAGGGTACCGAAGGAAACACGTTTGGGCAGGTCAGATCGGGTCGGGTGGTGTGAGGGCGCCCAAGGAACGCATTCGGGTCGGGTCGTGTTAGGTCGTGTGAGGGCGACCAAGGAATGTGTCCGGTTCGGGTTGTGTCGGGTCGTGTGAGGGCGTCGAAGGAAACGCTTTCAGGCAGGTCAGGTCGGGTTCGGTTGGGTCATGTCGTGTGAGGCCGCCCAAGGAAACACGTTTGGGCGGGTCAGGTCGGGTCACGTTGTGTGAGGGTGCTCGAGAAAATGCGTTCAGGCGGGTCAGGTCGGGTCGGGTCGTGTTGTGTGAGGGCGCCCAGGAAAACGCATTCGGGTGTGTCGGGTCGGGTCGTGTGAGGGCCCCCAAGGAAACGCGTTCGTGCGGGTCGGGTTGGGTCATGTGAGGGCACCTAAGAAAACGTGTTCGGGAAGGTCAGGTCGGGTCGTGCCGTGTGATGGTGCGCAAGGAAACACATTCAAGCGGGTCTGTGTGGGTTGGGTCAGGTTGTGTGAGTGCACCCAGGGAAATGCGCTCGGGCGGGTCGGGTCGTGTGAGGGCGCCCAGGGAAATGCGTTCGGGCGGGTCGGGTCGTGTGAGGTCATCCGTATAAATAATGCTAAGTTATGACCGCCCGTGTTCCTTGTGCACGTTTTTGCGATTCTTTTTCTATTTCCTCCCTCGTGCCTTCATTCGGGCAAGTCAGGTTGTGTCGTATGAGGGCACCATAGGAAACGCGTTCACGTCAGATCGTGTGAGGGAGGTCGTATAAAAAATGCTAATTTGTGACTACCCATGTGCCTTGTGCACGTTTGTGCGACCCGTTTTCCATTTTCTCCCTCGTGCCTTCGACGTTCCAACGGGTCGGGTCAGGTTGGGTTATGTGATGGTGCCCAAGGAAACATGTTCGGGCAATGTCGTGTGGTGTGAGGGCGCCCAAGGAAACACGTTCAAGTGGGTCGGGTCGGGTCGGGTCGTGTGAGGGCGCCCAAGGAACACGTCCAGGTGGGGTTGGGTCATGTGAGGGTGCCCAAGGAATGCGTCTGGGTTAGGTCGTGTGAGGGCGCCCAAGGAAACACGTTCAGACGGGTCAGGTCGAGTTGTGTCATGTGAGGGCACCTAAGGAAACGCATTTGGGTGGGTCGGGTCGAGTCGGGTCGTGTCGTATCCAAAGGTATGCTTTGCTTTGGGTTAACATTAGTTGCTCCATAGGATCTGCATTGGGTCATCATCCTTTCTTGATAGGGATCTTGATGCCCTAGAATATTTTTCTCTTTTTGGAGTTGGCTCTAGTACAAGGTTGTGGGTTATCCAATGGTGAATTTCTAGTACATAAGTGTTCAATTTCAAATTTATCAAACATGCACATTTTGTCTGGTGGACAGAATTAGAGTTTGGTTGGATTTTGCTTGATTACAAACAATGGTAAACAACCTGCATCAATGTTGCTTTCCTTTATGAAACAACCAACATCAATGCCTTCCAAAAAAAACTCAAAAAATAAGCAAACAAGTCTCCATTGTTATCAAGTCATGTTGGGGCACTAGGTAGCTGAATATAATCTATAAAAGAAAACACCTCCAACATTTCAAAATGAAGTGTTATCACTTAGAAATTTCCAAAGGTTGTTCTTACATTTAAAAGAAATATCAGAGGTAACTATCAACCACTTTTGGAGATTAGGATCTAGCCTTCCTAAACTCAAAGAGGGCTCTCTTTTAATGATTTAACATTTTTTGTTTAATAGATTTTAGGCTAGTTATGTATGCTTGGTTGGATTGGTTTTTAGTTGGTTTTGGTTGGTTGGTGAAATTAATGATTTAAATGAATAGGTTCTTATCAAATTTCCATTGGGCTATGGAGTCAATGTGCTTTCAAACATAACTGAATCAAATTATAAGGAAAGTGTTACAGGGCAAGATAGGTGAGCAATATCAGATCTCAAGGCTGAATGGTGAAGTGATTTTTCAATTGGGATCAAGGAGAAATTAAGAATTCCTTAAACTAGATAATGAAGAAGAATGACGAGGTCTGTTATCACAAAATTAGACCTAATAGGCTACTAATCAAATCAATCTCATGTAACTATTTCAAACCAATCTTTTGATTGAGGCTTAACCTCCTCAATCTGAGAGGGCTCTCTCACGGGTTAATGATTTTTGATAAAAATAGAGATGGCTAACTCTATGTGGGATAATAAGCAGATAAATGATATATATTGGTTGCAAATCACATCACCAAGTGCACATTGGGCTTATGGAGTCAAAATAGTTTCAGAAAAACCAAACAATCTACTTAGCATGGAATTCAAGGCATATCAGAGTTCTAGTCAAGAGATACACATGTGAAACAGTAAAAAACACAGTCAGTTTGTCTATATAGGAAGTCAAAGCATCAAAGATGAATTTTGAGTAACATAAAAAAAAAACCACTACCATAGGATAGTAATAAGATGCAATTAGAACAAGAGCACACTAGAACTCTTTATGAATCTCAAGTTGGCTAAGTAGAAAACTATGTATTAAGCTAAAAACCAGTCACTTACAAAAAACAAAGTCTCTTGCTAAAAATGTCCAACCCATGCATATTCAACTTCTTTATCTTTTATAGATCATTTAAAACATAATATAAACTTATCTACAACTAGATACATCGAAATCCCGACTCTTGACACCTTGCCTAACCATATGACATGGTATTTATTAAAAAAAGACAACTGCTAATCTAAAAAGCAGTCCTATTACAAATAGGATTAAAAATACTTATCTCTACTCATAACGAACTTATCTAAAATAAATTACAATATTTTCAAAGTGTATTCACATATGGTCGAATCTAGATGATAAGCTTCAAAACTTTATGACCATAACGCTGATCTCCATTAAACTAGGAAACTGTCCCCTGCTTTCTAGGCATAGGATCCTTTTTATTCTTGAGACACTCTGACCATCATGAACTCATCAATTTGAGGTTATTTGATGTTCGAAACTGAAATAACACCTGCCCAAAATCCTCCCTAAGTCCAAGCTGTCCAAGACCATCATCAAACTGTTCAAAATGAGTTGAAATAAAATGTGCTACGAAAACAACACAATTTCGTAGCGCTTTTCGTAGCGCAACTCCTTACCCTTTTTTCTCCAAAATTTTGATGTCTTTCCTCCAAGATTATCTTCAATAACATTTATTACATCCTCCCCAACAATTTCAGGTCATAATTCACACTTTTTCCCTTCAAAAATTTATGAGAAAGAGTGAAAAAAGCTGCTACAATAGTTTCGTAGCGCTAATTTCACTCTTTTTACACTGTTTGCGCTATGAAACTACTGAGTGAGCAGTTTTGTCCAAATTTTTTCAAAATGAAAACCATAAATGTGCCAAAACTCAAAATAACACTAGTTTCATCAAATCAAAAATTCATATGAACTGAAAAACAAAGTTTTCATGAGGTTCCTTCTTAATTTTCACTTGATTTAGTTTTTGACTTTTTAATGATTGTCACTCTGCACCTTTGTTCTTTAACTCATCTTGAGTCAATTTCAGCTACTGCTCCATGTCCTCCACTTGATCTCTAAGTCTTCTATTACTAGCTCTCAAGTGAATATTGATTACTCTGACAAATTTAGCTTCCTTGATGGCTAGAACTTTCCATGTGAAAAACTGTTCTACACTGCTTGGGGTTTCAGACCTAGAACCAGTTTGACTTCCCACAGTGCCTTCATTCTTTTGAATTTTGATTTTTCAATACTATGCTTCCTAGCCATCTTTCTCATCATAGCAATTTATTGGTTTTCTAACCTCAATTTCTTCTCAAGATGTTGACACTCTGTCATTTCTTCTTTTCCCTTCATTGTTCTGCTGGCTGCATGTTCTACTGTTGGTGATGAGAGATCAACCACTTCTTTAGGGACTTTAGCTGTTTCAATAGGTTCTTGGACTTCCTTGCTGCCTTCCTTGAGTTTCTTAGCATGCCTAGTTAAAGGTTTCCTTCCTTGAAAGATAAAGTTTTCATTTTCACCCTCAAACTAAAGCTTCTTTGTAGAATTAACCTTTTTCTGTTTGTGTTCATCTACTCCAATGAAGTCAGCTTGCACAATGGGTGTCTCCTCTATGTCAATAGCATGCAGGATGTCATCTACATTTCCATTAATTACTGGGCTATCCTTTTAAAATGAAACAATTGTCTTTCCTTTTGATGCCACTGCTTGGCTGCTTGTCACTCTTTTGATTTCCTGCTTGTTGACATCATTTTTCTATTTTTCCTCTTTGACACTCTATGACCTCTGTTTTGCAGGTGATGGAGTTGGTAAAATAAGCACTTGTGTCTGCTCTGTCCTTTTCTCAAATTGTTGAATCCTTGGTTTCAGCTTTGCAAATTCCTTTGGTTTTGCAACCACGGTATGACTAGACTTTTCTATTGGTGGTGAATGAGTTCCTTTAGTTTTAGGGTTTCTAGCTGGGAATGGGGTTTCCAGCTCAAAACCATTCATAAGAAAAAAGGATGACCAATCCTTGCCTATCTTCTGAAGCTCATTCAAAATCAACAACTTCATCAAACTATGATGAAACAAAGATGTTTCACAACCTTCATATTTGGCTTGTACTTTATCAGCCATTTTAGCAAGACTCCTATGTAGGTAAAATGGAAAATCAAGTGAAATTTTACCTGTGAAATGCAGAAGCAGCTCGAAATGATATGTGTAGACCTTATGATACCTGCCTTCACGTGTAAGATATCTTTGGATGTTGAGCAGCAGCTTTGCATAAATATCTTTGATGCAGCCTCTAGGGATTGCATTATTGAGGTCCATATCTTCATACTCAGATTTCATGAATTACTTGCATGGCTCCATATCAAATTTGAAACCTTTGAACCAAATTTCTTGTCCCCTTGGTATTTCTATCACAGTAGCAATAATTTCTGGTGTAATTGGCACATTTAGCATTCCAACCTTAGTATTTGTTCCACTGAAGTGCAAGGAAAATTCTTTAGACACCTGTGTGTGGCAACCCTGGAGCTTTTCACAAAACCGAAGACAACCTACTCTGCTGAATGCCTCCATCACTGTTGGGTCTTCAACAATGGCCTTCATATTTTCAGGCTCATATCTTAAGCAATGTCCCCCTTTTTGAACTTTCTTTTCCTTTGCCATGCTTCTCAAAAAAAACTTGTCAGCTTCACTTGGATATATGAAACAACCTCACTTGATTAGGATGAAGATAAAATTTGTATGGAACAACCACAGGTTTGGCTTGAATACTTCAGAGCTTAGACACTTGTATGGAGGCAAATGAAACGAGAATGACTAAATTAGGAAAATTTTTGAATTTAAAATGTCATCTCATAACTAAATGATGCCTCATTCATACCCTATCATGACAATGATGACTGTAAGATGGGTAAGTACATTGAATCTCATCACTAACTGACTCATCATACCACTAACCTATCATTTCCCAACGGATTCTGACAAATTTCAGCTCGAATGACAAGACATTTAAGAAACCGCGCTTTCGTAGCGCCGACAGTATATTTTTCCTAGTTTGCGCTACGAAATTATTAGCTCTTTCGTAGTGCAAATTAAATTTTTTGAACTAGCGGCGCTACGAAAACGTGGATCCTTGGCTAATTGTATAGTTTTGACCCGAAACCTTATGGAATGACTCCGAAATGGAAAATATGGATATTTGACAATGAATAAAACTTTAAAAGATTTTATTTGGACTTAATGATGACCTTTGAGCTTGTAAAAATATAACCTACCCTTAACCAAATCCTAAAATGACTTATAAACCTATTTTGAAATCATGATAAAAAACATAGTTGACACAATAATGTTTTGAATTTTTTTTTGGTGATAACAGTGGCTCCAATTGGGATAGTGTGCCCCTGTGGTACACTAAGAACTAGTAGTTCCAGTGCTGCTATCCATTTTCTTGACCAAAACTAGAAAAACTTTAAAATTTCCAAGCTTCCTCCTCAAGCTCTAATGGCCTTCACCTTGGGCTCAAGCTTGTTGATTTAGCTTGTTATTATTAGCAGAAAAAATTCATAACATGGAATATGTACAATGACTTGAATGATCAATAAGATTTCAGGAAGAGAAATGCTTTAAAAACCTGCCATTGACAGGTCCTCCAGCATATGGTTTTCCATCCATCTCTTGCAATATGTAATATTGTTTCCATGGAAAGCAACTATCTTGAAAGGACCTTTCTACAAGTTCTCGAACTTACCATGTTTTCCTTTCTCTTCAATTTTGGGCTCCCATTTCAGCACTTCATTCTGAATTTGAAAACTTTACTCTTTGATCTTCTTATCAAATTTCCTCTTGATTCTGTTTTGAGATTGTTGATTTCTATTATTAACTTCATTTCTCTTCTCCTACAACGCTATTAGCTGATTGATTATCCTCTGGACTACATTTTGTTCCTCTTCTAACCCTTGAATCAACTTCATGACAAGAACCCCTAGAGATGTAGGAAAAATAGCCTCAGCCCCATATACCAACTCATATGGTGATGTTCCAATTGACCTTTTTGTGCATATTCTATCATCCCATAAGGAATACTTTAGCTTCAAATGCCAAGCCTTCGTATTCTCCTGCAACACCTTTTTAATGATCCTCACAATACTCTTGTTAGAAGATTCAACAAGACCATTCCCTTGCGGATAGTATGCAGTAGAATGCCCAAGAGTAATATGATATTGATGACAGAAAATGATTAGCTTCTTAGACTTAAATGCCTATGCATTATCATTTATAATCTTCATGGGGAAACCAAATCTAGACACGATATTATTTTCTAAAAAAAAATAATCACATAATCATTTGCTTGCCTAGTTGGGATTGCTTCAATCCATTTGGTGAAGTAATCATTTGCTGTAAGAATCCAGCGATGCTAACTTGATTATGATAGATGAATCTCTCCAATAAAATCTATCCCCCACTGCTGAAATGTCGCTTCCACATAGATAGGCATTAAAGGTAAAGGTACAAGTTTCTTTTTACCCTCGAAAATATGGCATTCATGGCAGGCATCAATCTTTTTGTAGACATCCTTAAACATTGTAGGCCAATAATACCTTGCTCTAAGAATCTTGTTCAGTGTGGCCTTCCAATAATGATGACCCCCAAAATCTCCTTTGTGGAACTCCTCAATTACTTTATCAGCCTCCTCTTCCAGCAAACAATTCAGCAAAATTCCATCGGTATCCTTCCAAAACAGATTTCTGTCAAAAATAAAATATCTCAATTATTTTAGCTTAACAAACCTTGCTTTAGACTTTTTTAGATCAACATGTGCTTTATGATGTTGTAGGACAAAAACAACCTCCTTGTACCAATCTGAAGTGATGTATTTTTCTTCAATAGGGACTAGTTCTTCTTCCTCATCTGAAATTTCTGATATTTTTGCAATTAAATTTATGTCAAGGCAGTCAAAGTTTGACTGCGCCATTACCTTTGCTAGGCCTTGCCCCTTGACCAATTTTGTTGGCTTAATCTCTATATCATACTCCAACAATTTAGCAATCCATTTTCCCCTCTTACCATCAGGATCAGCTTGAGAGAGGATGTCTTTCACAACGGTATTAGGAACAAAAGCCACAATATGAGAATGCATAATATAAATATGAAATATTTGATAGCCTTCACCAAGGCATAGGCTTGCTTCTCTAAGATATTGTATTTCAGCTTAGAGTTGGCTAATTTCCTACTAAAGAAAGAAATAGGCTGCTCATTACCTTGTTGTCCTTTTTGTAGTAGAACTCCAGCAATAGTATTATCTGATGCGAAAGTAAAAACCAAAAATTATTTTGAAAAATATGGACTGATCAATACTGGTGCTTGGGTAAGTGCCCTTTTGATCTCCTCAAATGAGTGTCTTTCTTCTGCTGTCCACTTAATGTCAAATCCCTTCTTCAACATCCTTGTTATGTCCTTCACAATCTCAGCAAAATTACGAATAAATCACCTTACAAAATTTACCTTTCCAAGGAAAGATTGAATCTCCTTCCTGCTTCTTGGAAAATCCACCTTCTAAATTGCATTGACCCTGTTTGGATAAATCTTAATCCCATATTTAGAAATGATGTGTCCAAGTAATTTACCTGAAGTTAAAGAAAAAATACTTTTGGTGGGATTTAGAGAGATGCCGAACCTTCTACACTTCAGCAGAATTCTTTCTAGGTGTTTCAAGTGATCTTCTTCCCTCCTTGAGAACATTGTTATGTCATCAAGATAAACGACCACCATCTTGTCCTTCTCTTCAGAAAAAGAAATATCCATTGCCCTCTGAAAGGTAGCTCTTGAATTCATGAGACCAAATGGCATCTTGGCATACATAAAAGTACCCCATGGTGTAGTAAAGGCTATTTTTTTCTGATCATTAGGATGTACAAGGATCTGATTATAACCTAAAAAACCATCAAGCATAGAAATTCTCTGAGAATGAACAATAGTTTGAAAAATTTGGTCCATCTTCGGGAGAGGATAATTGTCCTTCAGAGAGGCTTTATTCAAAATTTTGAAGTCAATACATATTCTGATTTCTCCACTCTTTTTCCTAACTGGAACCAAGTTTGCAAGCCAATTTGAAAATCTGATTGGGACAATGATTTTGGCATCAAAGAGTTTTTGACCTCCTTCTCAATCAATGGCATGAGAAGTGGACTGATCCTCCTCAACTTCTGCTTGAAAGGCTTTTCATTTTCTTTTATGGGAATAGTACGCTGAATAATGGTAGGGTCATATTCTTTCAAATCAGAATAATTCCAAGAAAACACATCTATAAATATCTTCATCATTTCAATATACTTAAACTTCATATCATCTGAAAGAAACTTTGAAAGTTTAATCATTTTGGGCATAACTACTGTACCAAGGTTACAACTCTCAACTTCTTCATCATCAGCTTGTATTTTAGGTGATTTAAAAACATCATTCTGATCAAATTTTTTTTCAAGAGTTATGAATCCCTTTGGTATAGAATTGTTCTTTAGTTGCAAAACTTCAGATTTTCCTTTAGACTCAGCAAGCATATTTTGCTGATCTACTTGAATATTTTCAAACTCTTCTTTCAACTCAATAAAGTTCTTCACTTGTTGATCATCCTCAAAAAATTTCCAATGAGTAATATTATTAGGGATAGCTATTCTATGGCGAATCTCAACCTCATATTTTTCTGTGGAATGCATAGGAATAATGAAAAGACTTGCAGAGACAACAAGAGAATCAACAATGGAGTTTTGTTCTCTAGTTTTGACCATGAATGAATAAGCTTGAAAGTTTTCCAACATGTTCAAAACTAAGTTCCTATATGCCCTCATCCTTATATCTTTTGTTTGATAAACACCTTCAACCTGTTTAGTGACTAACTCTGAATATCCAAAAATAGAAATGTTTTGAGCATTCATTCTTTTCAAAACCTCTAGGCCCAAAATCAAGGATTCATACTCAGCTATGTTATTCGTGCAATCAAAGTTCAATTTATAAGAAAATAACTTATTCTCATCACTTGGAATTGTGATCCAAATCCCCGCTCCTGCTCCTTCACTGCCTGCTAATCCATCAAAATGAAATGACCACCACCCTTCCACCTCCTTATCACTAATTTTATGATCTTTTGTTTGCTGATTTTCAGACTGCTGAATTTCAGAACTCTGATTTTCTTCTTTCCCTTCCTCTTCTGCTTCATTAGCCAACTCATTTAAAAGAATAGCAGAACTAAGTTCAGTATCAAGAGCATAAATTGGAAAATTTTGGGGTTTGTCTTTACTATTCACCATGTAAGCCATTCTTGTCTCTCGATACAATCTTCTTTGCTCACCAAAAATAGGAATGGTAGCATAAGTAAGGTCCATCTGCATTGTACCTTTGATTTTCGCTACCCATGACCTTGACAACAACATACCAAAATTTGGTGGAATGTCTGCTACCACAATGTCCATGACCACAATTTTAGCAGGAATTTGTGTTAGACCAACAACAACATCCTTGATTAAACCAATGCATTGAACTCTTTTAGAATCAAAAGAAAACAAGTATTTATATGGCCTAGTTATTTCTAACCCCATTCTTTCCATGATTACTTTGGGCATAAGATTGTGAGAGGCCCCTGAATCCAACATAGCATTATGCAATGTCATGTCATGAATGCTAAGGCTCACATAAAAAGGGGGCACCTCCTCATTTTGTTCATTTTCTAGGCTCGGACCCAAGTATATGGTTGGATGATCTTCTAATACATTCAAGATATTAGCAGCTCCTGGTTGTGAATTCAACATTTTGGCAATCCTGCTTCTATATTCATTTACCTTGAGAATCTCAGCAAAAGGAACTGATATTTTAATCTTAGAAATTTCATTCTCAAGGCTGAAAATAGAAACAATTTTTTCAGCTTATTTGATAGGAGGAATAGCTGGTGTATCTTTCTTGCCTTTAGCAACCTTAGGAGCATATTTCCTGCCATCAAAAACCTTAGGAGAATCTTTCTTAGGTTGTGTTTTGTTTGTAATGATAGGCACATTTCTATTTCTAATATTGTATTATTTTTGCATCTCAAAAATACATGTTGATACCCCTTTATATAATCTGATGTTTCCTCTCCATGATTACTTTGGTCTAATTGATCATGTTCTTCTTTTGTCAAGAAAATTCGAAAAATTTCCTCATCAAAATAGTGAATAGACTCTTCAGGAATTTCAGGATCATCTTCTTCATCAACCAAGTTTTTTTGGAAAGGAGGTCTCGCTGGAGGATTAGGTTGTTGATTTCTATTTTCTCTTGGCCTTTGCTGATCCTAAGGTCTCCTGAACTGAGGGTTTCTAAATTGAGGTTCATGTTGTGCAGGAGGAGTAAAGGTATTCCCAAGGGCCAAACTATCCATCAAATTTTCCATTGTTTTCATCATTGAATCCAACTTATCCTGAGAGGTAGAGGAATAAGGCTTCTCTTCTTCTTTCAACTTAGTCTTTCCCATTTTTTAATTTTTAGATGCTATCAAATTTACCTCCACCTTCAAAGCATCATTTGCATTTCAGCAAGTGAAGGGGATTCTCTTTCTCTCAGCAGTATAGAAAACTAATAATCAAAAGCTTCAACATATCTCATATGAGCTAAGGCTTGTGGTGGTTTCAAATGGGCAGGGATAGAGTCATACACCTTGTTAAACCTTTTTGAAAAGTTTTGAACAGATTCATCAACAACTCTCTTCATAGTGCTATACTCGGTAAGGGATTGTACTGGATTAGTTCTATTTCCCCATTTTCTTAGGAAAGTATCTTAAAACTCATTCCAATTATGAATTATTCCAGGAGTAAGGGCTTTATACCATTTCCTAACTTCACCAGTAAAACTCTGAGCAAACAACCTCAACTTAACATCTTCATCATCAACCTCCTCCCTGCCTATAAAATCATTAAATTGGTCCACATGTTCTTCTGCGGTAATGTCCTCATAACTTCCCCAAGTTTTGATTCTAGCAGCATATTTGCTAGGAAGGTCATGTAAGATAGCTGGAAGAACAAGAGGGGCATATCTAGCAAGTGCAGCAGGTGGAGGAGGTAAATTTCTAGCCATGGTTAAAGGGACTGTAGTAGCTTTAGGGATGGTAGAAATAGAGGATGAAAAACTGCTATGAGGAGGACTGTTTGGTATTTGTGGTTCACTAATAATTAAACTCCAATTTGGAAGAGGTAAAAAACCTTTACTTTTCAACAATACTTCAAAATTGTCAAGCTCTTTGAATTTATCTAAAGACTCATTTTCCAACAACAACTCAGAAGTAACGGCTTCCCAAAACTCTTCTTTGTATTCCTGTGTTACTAGAGCTGAGGTATCAATACCTCTCTTATGCAAGTCTAAGATAATTTCAATTAGCTCTTTTTCACTTTCTGATCTAAACAAAACCTCCTGAATTTTATCATCGAATATTTTATCTTCAGGACTTCTTAAAATTTTAGAGGACAAGGATTTCGAATGTGATGGAGTACCTGATATTTTAGAAATTCCATTACTGCCTCTGGAAATGGTGTTTGGATTGTCCACGATGGTAGGTGGATCAGGGTCAGGATTACTCCTTGTGTATCTCTTTTTAGAAACCACCTTTAATCATATAAATTCTGAATGGAGTCACCAAAGTAGATGCAGCCTCGAAAAGCTTCCTAAGCTCCTGCTACCTTTAGAAGTTCAGCGACAAAATTTCGGGAAAATATAATCTTTAGGCTCCCGGAAGATGCAGCAAAATGTTATCACAAAATTATACCTGATAGGATGCTAATCAAATCAATCTCATGTAACTGTTTCAAACCAATATTTTGATTGAGGCTTAGCCTCCTCAATCTGAGAGGGCTCTCTCAAGGGTTAATGATTTTTGATAAAAATATAGATGGCTAACTCTATGTGGGATAATAAGTAGATAAATGATATATATTGGTTGCAAATGACATTAGCAAGTGCACATTGGGCTTATGGAGTCAAAATAGCTTCATAAAAACCAAACAATCTACTTAGCATGGAAGTCAAGGCATATCAGAGTTCTAGTCAAGAGATAGACATGTGAAACAGTAAAAAACATAGTTAGTTTGTCTATATAGGAAGTTAGAGCATCAAAGATGAATTCTGAGTAACATAAACAAACACCACTGCAATAGGATAGTAATAAGATGCAATTAGAACAAGAACACACTAGAACCCTTTATGAATCTCAAGTTGGCTAAGTAGAAAACTTTGTATTAAGCCGAAAACCAGTCACTTACAAAAAACACAGTCTCTTGCTAAAAATGTCCAGCCCATGCATATTAAAATTCTTGATCTTTTATAGATCATTTAAAACATAATATAAACTTATCTACAGCTAGATACATCGAACTTCTGACTCTTGACACCTTGCCTAACCATATGACATGGTATTTATTACAAAAAGATAGCTGCTAATCTAATAAACAGTCCTATTACAAATAGGATTCAAACTCCTTATATCTACTCATAACAACCTTATCTAAGCTAAATTACATTATTTCTAAAGTGAATTCACATATGGTCCAATCCCGATGATAAGCTTCAAAACTTTATGACCATAATGCTAATCTCCATTAAACTAGGAAACTGCCCCTGTTTTCTAGGCATAAGATCCTTTGTATTCTTGAGACACTCTGACCATAATGAACTCATCACTTCGAGGTTATTTGCTGTCAGATACTGAAATAACACCTACCCAAAATCCTCCCTAAGTCCAAGATGTCCAAAACCATCATCAAACTGTTCAAAATGAGCTGAAATAAAATGTGCTACGAAAACAATACAGTTTCGTAGCGCTTTTCGTAGTGTAGCTCCTTTACCCTCTTTTCTCTGAAATTTTGATGTCTTTCCTCCAGGATTATCTTAAATAAAATTTATTACATCCTCCCCACCAATTTCAGGTCACAATTCACACTTTTTCCCTTCAAAAATTTATGAGAAAGAGTGAAAAAAGCTGCTACAACAGTTTCGTAGCGCTTTTCACTCTTTTTACACTGTTTGCGCTATGAAATTGCTGAGTGAGCAGTTTTGTCCAAATTTTTTCAAAATGAAAACCATAAATGTGAAAAACTCAAAATAACACTGGTTTCATCAAATCAAAAATTCATATGAACTGAAAAACACAGTTTTCATGAGGTTCCTTCTTAATTTTCACTTGATTTAGTTTTTGAATTTTTAATGATTGTCATTCTACACCTTTGTTCTTTAACTCATATTGAGTCAATTTTAGCTGCTGCTCCAAGTCCTCCACTTGATCTATAAATCTTCTATTACTGGCTCTCAAGTGAGTATTGATTACTCTGAAAAATTTAGCTTCCTTGATGGCTGGAACTGTCCATGTGAAAAAATGTTCTGCACTTCTTGCGGTTTCAGACCTAAAACTAGTTTGACCTTCCCACAGTGCCTTCATTCTTTTGAATTCTGCTTTTTCAATACTATGCTTTCTAGCCCTCTTTCTCATCATAGAAATTTCTTGGTTTGCTAACCTAACCTAAATTTCTCCTCAAGATGTTGACACTATGTCATTTCTTCTTTTCCCTTCATTGTTCTGCTGGCTGCATGTTCTACTGTTGGTGATGAGAGATCAACCACTTCTTCAGGGACTTTAGCTGTAATAATAGGTTCTTAGAATTCCTTGCTGCCTTCCTTGAGTTTCTTAGCATGCCTAGTTAAATTTTTCCTTCCTTGAAAGATAAAGGTTGCATTTTCACCCTCAAACTCAAGCTTCTTTGCAGACTCAACCTTTTTCTATTTGTGTTCATCTACTCCAATGAAGTCAGCTTGCACAATGGGTGTCTCATCTATGTCAATAACATGCAGGATGTCATCTAAATTTCCATTAATTACTGGGCTCTCCTATGAAAATGAAACAACTGTCTTTCCTTTTGATGCCACTGCTTGGCTTCTTGTCACTCTTTTGAATTCCTGGTTGCTGACATCCTTTTTCTGTTTGCCTCTTTGACACTCTATGACCTTTGTTTTGCAGGTGATGGAGTTGGTAAAATAAGCACTTGTGTCTGCTCTGTCCTTTTCTCAAATTGTTGAATCCTTGGTTTCAGCTTTGCAAATTCCTTTGGTTTTGCAACCACGGTATGACTAGACTTTGCTACTGGTGGTGAATGAGTTCCTTTAGTTTTAGGGTTTCTAGTTGGGAATGGGGTTTCCAGCTCAAAACCATTCATAAGCAAAAAGGATGACCAATCCTTGCCTATCTTCTGAAGCTCATTCAAAATCAACAACTTCATCAAACTATGATGAAACAAAGATGTTTCACAACCTTCATATTTGGCTTGTACTTTATCAGCCATTTTAGCAAGACTCCTATGTAGGTAAAAGGGAAAATCAAGTGAAATTTTACATGTGAAATGTAGAAGCAACTTGAAATTATATGTGTAACCTTATGATACCTGCCTTCACATGTAAAATATCTTTGGATGTTGAGCAGCAGCTTTGCATAAATGTCTTTGATGCAGCCTCTGGGGATTGCATCATTGAGGTCCATATCTGCATACTCAGATTTCATGAATTCCTTGCACGGATCCATATCAAATTTGAAACCTTTGAACCAAATTTCTTGTCCCATTGGTATTTCTATCACAGTAGCAATAATTTATGGTATAATTGGCACATTTACCATTCCAACCTTAGTAGTTGTTCCATTGGAGTGCAAGGAAAATTATTTAGACACCTGTGTGTGGCAACCCTGTAGATTTTCACAAAACCAAAGACAACCTACTCTGCTGAATGCCTCCATCACTGCTGGGTCTTTAACGATGGCCTTCATATTTTAAGGCTCATATCTTGAGCAATGTCCCCCTTTGTGAACTTTCTTTTCCTCTACCATGCTTCTCAGAAAAAACCTGTCAGCTTCACTTGGATATATGAAACAACCTCACTTGATTAGGATGAAGATAACCTTTGTATGGAACATCCATAGGTTTGGCTTGACTACTTCAGAGCTCAGACACTCGTATGGTGGAAAATGAAACGAGAATGACTAAATTAGGAAAAAAATTGAATTTAAAATGTCATCTCATAACTGAATGATGCCTCATTCATACCCCATCATGATAATGATGACTGTAAGATGGGTAAGTACATTGGATCTCATCACTAACTGACTCATCATACCACTAACCTATCATTTCCCAACAGATTCTGACAAATTTCAGCTCGAATGAAAACATAGTTAAGAAACCGTGCTTTCGTAGCGCCGACAGTGTATTTTTCCCGGTTTGCGCTATGAAACTATTAGCGCTTTCGTAGCGCAAATCAACTTTTTTGAACTAGCGGCGCTACTAAAATGTGGATTCTTGGCTAATTGTATAGTTTTGACCCGAAACCTTATGGAATGACTCCCAAATGGAAAATATGGATATTTGATAATGAATGAACCTTTAAAAGACTTTATTTGAACTTAATGATGACCTTTGAACTTGTAAAAATCTAACCTACCCTTAACCAAATCCTAAAATGACTTCTAAACCTATTTTGAAATCATGATAAAAAACAGAGTTGACACAATAATGTTTTGAAAATTTTTGGGTGATAACAAGGCCAATCAAGATCAAAGGGCAATTAAGAATCCTCTAAACTGGATATCAGAAGAAAACATAGAAATGTACAACAGTTAAAAGCAGAGTGTAAGTTTAAACAAATTATGCAGTAAAACTCTTGTTATAACATTCAAATTTAGAACACATATAAGTTTATGGAATACTTAAAGAAAGAACATGAACAATTGAAATTTATACTTCATTGACATAGCTCATCACATGAATCCTGTAAAGAAGTTTGTTTATTATTGGTTTAGTCTGTCGACTAGAAATTGGTACAGTAACCCTTTGGCAAGAGATCAGTCAACGTTCAAAAGTCCACCATTGACCGACCCTTAATACTTAGAATGGTGAAGTATTTATACAAAACATTACAAAAAATATCTTGTCAACTAAATAGGATTTATTCTAGGAAAATAAAATATATTTGCAAAAAGATAGTGACACCTTCTAACTAACTGATATCTGGCCCTGATTTCTTTGATTGTTGTTTCCTGTTTGTTTCTTTCATTTGCTTTCTTTCATTTTTCTTTTTCTTTCACCTGTGCATTGTTTCACCTGTATTTTTCTTTCACCCTTTATAGTAAATAACACCATTTCTCCCATGTTTCTTCATATGGAAATTTGATCTTCATCATCCTACAGTAAATTTCATCTGCCTCTGTATATTTGGTAAAGGTAGGCTTATTTACAAAAAGGTGATTTACCTCATGCTGGAGGTAAAAGAAGTTTTCTAGAGTCTGTAAAAGTACCTTGCATGTGGGTACACCCTTCATTGATGAACTATTGGAATTTTCTTTGGCTACTTCCCTCATCTTCTTGTCATAGTCTTCATGTCTCATGAGTTTATCATTTATTACCAGAGGATTAGGCATACCTTTCTATCTCAATACCTCAAACTTGTTCAAAAACCTGTTCACTGCAAGTTCCATAGTTTGAAATTTATCCTCAAGCTATATCATTAGATTTCTTTTGGAAATCACTTTCTTCACCTCTAAGATAGTTTCTATTCTGTTAGATATCCCGAGCTCTTCCAATTCATGTTTATTTTTAGAATTCAGGAATTTTATTATCTCAGAAGCTTCGTCTGGTTTCTTTCCAAGATTGGCTTTGACCTTTTGAATTGCGTCACCAACCTCCTTTATCAAGTCAGTCTGCTCAAATATAATATGTATAGAAGGCCAAATATCATTAACTGAGTTAATGATATTGGACCACAATTGCTGTTTTGCTTGGGCTAAAGGCTCTTTTAGTGATAGCTCTTTTTCTAGCTTGTGGATTCTGTCAGTCAATCTATTTTCTTTCTGTACTTCTGCTTGATACTTTACTGCTGGAAATTTATTTTCATCCTCTAAGCTCTTTACTTGTTCCTTGAGCTTATTAATTTTTGTAGTCTGAATGGACATATCTTCCATTGCTTTGATTAATTTTCTAGCCTCATAAGTGGGATGGGCAGTTGGTATTGCTGATGCTGTTGCTGATGTAGATACTGGAACTGATGTTGATAATGGAGCTGATGTAGATGTTGGGGCTGCTGTAGATGCTATGGGAATAACAGTAATGGGAATTGCTTCCATACTAGCTTGATTTTCCTGCACAAGTTTATCCATTTATGTCTCCATTTCATTTAGTTGAGCTATCAACTGAATGATTAGATTCATCATTTCACCCTTTTGATTATCTGTCTCCAAAACCTCCTTGGTTTGTGGATGCTCAATAGTTGGTAACTTTAGCTATTTCTTCAATGAAACTATGTATGCATTCTTCTTCTTTATTATTTCTTCTGTTGCTTTGATATCTTTTGGATTATAACTAGTTTCAATTACCAAATCTTCAAGTGACTTAATCCTATTGTAATTTTATTGTGATGAAGCTCCCTCTAGCTTTAATTGTGACTCTATATTTTCTATAGAATTCTGTAATTTCTAGACACTTAGAGCTTTGTGTGTTATGGTTGAATAAATCATTTCTCCTACCTGTTTGTGAAATTCAATCTGTTCAATTGGATGTACGTCTTTGGCAGGAACTTCAAATCTTGTCTTAGTATAATCTGCTGAAGTTTTGGGAGCCTATACCTTTGGCTGTAGAAATGTCATCTGCATCTTCCTTGTTTTGAGGTCAAAAGTTGAAAGCAACCTACTCTGATCACTAGGATTTTGCTTCCATTATTGTGCATAAGTAACAACCTTTAATGCTTCATTTTTTATTTTAATCTCTTTTTATTTCTCCATGATATCCTTTTCTTTCTCAACTAGCATGCTAGATGATGAAACCTCTGCACTATTTTGGTTTTGAATTATTTGTCCACTGGAGGTTGATGGTATATGTGTTTCTTCTTGAAGTGTTGGAGGTGCATCATCTCTGACAACAATATCTGTTTCAATGGTTTCAACTGCCTCTTCTTGCTCTATCATTGGAATTAGTTTTGTTTTATTTCTGTACATGAGCTTGAATTTAGTATCAGATGTAGTTTCCGTTGAATATGAGACTTCTTCTCTAACCCTTTTTGAATTTCTATCCTATGGGGCTGGAGTAAGTAGGATGCAACTAGTATCAAGCTGCTTCTCCACCTCCTATAGAGTGTTTTGCAACCACTCTGACTGGTTGGACTATTTCTCAATTTTAGGCTTAGACTCATGAATGAAAGGGGTCAGTTTGAACTTAACTCTTAATTTTCTTATGACACCCACGGGGTCATATGATCAGGAGACCATGTCCAAGTTATGAAAAATGCTTAAAAATGGAAGTCCTCATAAATGGTTTCAATTTCCTCGACCGGAAAGGTCTCGTTGCTATGATTATGGTGCCACAAATGTTTCTCAAAACTGAGGTTGTATGTGAAAGTTATTAAGGTTCGAAGTCTCCAGTAAACTCCATTTTTCAGTTGACCAAGTTTGACTTACAAACTTTGGAAAATTAAAAAAAGAATATTCCAGAGAATATTCAAGGAATATTCCTTGTAATATTCCCTAAAATATTCGGTGGAATATTCCACAGGGACGAATTATAGTTGGAAAAGTGGCAAGTTCTGGTTGGAGGTTTGTTTCACTGTGTTACACCGGACCAATAGCAAGCTGCCACGTGGCAGGACCAAATGCCGCCACATGGCCCAAGAGTTGTATTACAAAATTTTTATGGAGGCCCGGTGTTTTGAACACCCGATCTCCAATCTGCAAAGTCAACACCCTAATTTACTGCCTGTGGGTTGTTACTTAACTTATGGAGTTCGCAATACATATTTATGGTTTCAAATTTTATTGGGCGGAAAAAAATAAGGGGCTAGCCCTCCGGATGTCATAGAACCACCGCCCAAAACCTTGTTCCAAAATTAACCGCAACAGAAATGGTTAAGTAGACCATTAAATGTGGCCAACGAACATGGAGCGTGATAAATGCTACGATTTGGAGAACGTATAAAGCCGCAATTTATCCTGCAGTTTTGGCGGAAAGGTTTCATGTGACCCCACCATATGGCATTTAATGCCAACTTAAATAGTTCCAATGTTTTAAGCGTTGTTTCGCCCTTTTAGGCAAGCCCGCCGAATTTAGTTGGCTTAACTGGAGTTCCTCCAGTTTTGGAGGAGGATTTTGGGGCACACTGGGCAAAAATTTGTTTTTGCCATAACTTTCTCAATTTTTGATCAAACATGATGAAATTTTAGTCAATTTTGGGTCTCTTCGACCTTATGGAGAGTTTGGAATAGGTTTCAGAGTGAACATAGGTGATATAAAGTATATTTTTCTTCAGGGAAGATGAAGGTGCCATCAGAGCCATCATGGAGGAGGCACTGTATTGGGTTATATTTCACTGTTTAAGGTGAAAAAAAAGCCATTTCTAGCTATTTTTTATCTTCTGAAGTCAAATTTACAGTTTTTTTTTCCTGTTTAGGATTATTTTTCTTTGTGTAACCATTTTTAGCAAATTAATAGAGCAAGGACATGCCATTGGGGAGCCTTGGACCGGCAGATGTAGCCCAGGAGGGGTGAACTGCCTCAACATTTTGCTGTGTTATGCTATGGTGAATTTTACTTGCTGTGTATTTCTACTGAGATATGTTAAACAATAAATTTAATTAACAAATCCTCACACATAAAACTCAGAAACATTACCAAAATTACTTTGTTTAACCTGCAAGTCGTGGAGAACACTTTGCACACTAAATTATATGGAAATGGATACTTTTCATAGCATTACAAATAGTTCCATTTTCAGATCAGTTGGTATCAAAGCTAGAGTTTTACTCTGCATTTGTTGTTGTGCAAAGATATAGCTGACTATTTGCAAGTTTTGATGCTTACTAGGCTTAAGCTCAAGAGAGGGGAAGGACAATTGGTTAGAGCACAAAGTAATCATCAACCAAGGAGGGCCAGAGTGCCATTAACTCCACCTTCTAATTTACCTCCAAGAGCCATAGAAGAAGCCTCAAGAATTTCTTTGAGAGAAGGAGAAGTTCCTGAAGACATTGATCCCAAAGAAGAAGAACGGGTGTTCCGAAAGGCTTTCCTAGACATGACAGAGATGGTGAGGATACTCTACCAAGAAAGGAATGAAAGGCTTGTAGGAGAAAGGTCTAAACATCATAAAGAAGGAGAGGGTTCTTCAAGAGGAAAGAAAAGTGATGACAAGTCAAAGAAAGGAAATGGAGGAAATGGTGATCCACCATCCCCATCTTCATCCTCTTCCTCAACTTCGGTGAATCAATCTCACAAGTCAAAAAACACTCGTAAAAGTTCATTTTTAAAGCTTGATGTTAAGTTTGAGTTGCCTATGTTTAATGGTGAAGTTAATGCAGAGAAACTTGACAATTGGATAAGGCAATTGGAAGTTTACTTGAGGATACAGAACCTTCATGATGACGACACCAAGATTTAGTTAGCCTCTTTGAGAATGGATGGTGCAGCATTGGTATGGTGGGAAGCCCAAACCAAGAATGAGATTAGAAAACATGGTAAAATCACTTTATCATGGGTTGATTTTATTTCTACAATTAAAAATAAATTTTACCCATTAGCTCATTTACAAAGGGCTATCATGAATTGGCAAAGTTTTAGACAACATAAGGGACAAAATGTACAAGATTACACCCAAGATTTTAGATGAAGGGCTCTTTTAATAGGAATTGATTTTCATAGCCAAGAGACTTTGCTGAAATATATAGGTGGTTTACACAACTATCTTATACATACTATCCTTATGTTCAATCCTCCTAGTATAGACGAGGTTTGTGTCCAAGCCACACATTTAGAGGCTAGAGGTAAACAATCTTTTGATGGGAATGAGGATAGTGAATTTAAAGGCAAAGGAAGAAAAATAAATGCAAACTCTAGGAAAAAGAAGGGAAAATTATTCTGTAAAAATTGTTCCAAAACAAGCCATGATGAAGACCATTGTTGGAAACTTCATCTGGAATTGAAACCAGAAAAATTTAAAACCAAACATAAGGCCAAAGAAAAGGGAAAAACGGTTGCAATAACTGAACAAGACTTAGGGTCTGAATCAGGAGATGAAACTAAAAGCATAGCCATGGTACTAAAGAACATAAAGGTGAAAGAGATTGTAAAAGAAAAAAATCCCAGTTGTAGCACTTTAAACTGTCACATAGAAGCTCCAAATGAAGAGAGGAGGATAGAGCTGTTTCATGTGAGGATCATTTTAAAACACATAAAGATAGACACACTATTTGATATTGGGTCACAAGCGAACCTCATATCAAAAGACTTATTCAAGAAGCTGAATCTTGAATCCATTCCACATCCTAAGCCATATCCACTTGGATGGATTTGCAAGTATGCTAATTTACAAGTTTCAAGGAAGTGCATGTTGCGCTTCACCATAACAACTCATTATGTTGACATGGTTGAATTAGATGTGGTACCACTTGACATTACAGGTGTGGTATTGGGCAGTCCTTAGTTATATGACAGGAAAGCGATCTTCCATCACCATGAGAACAAGTACCATTTGTTCAAGGATGGCAATATGTTTATTGTGAGAGCACATCGGAAGAAGCTAGAATCTTCTTTAGTGAATGCAAGGCATTTGAAAAGGCTTGTCAATGCAAGTCAAAATTTGACTTTGTTGATGATTAAGAAAAAATATTTTGTACATAATCCTTTTCATATTATTGCTGATATAAATGATGAGATGTTTCAGTCTGAAAGCAGGTCATCTTTGGAGGAAGATGACAATATGTTGCAAAAAGTGTCTTTGGTGTCGATCGGTGCAGAGAACAAAGTGTTGGTGCAAAGTGGTGCAATAATCCAAGAGAGGGAAAAGAATGCAAGCAAAGAGAGCACAAAGTTCAACAAGGATCATTGTTGGTTTCAGAATGGCAGGGTACTATGGCAAGAAAACTTGGTTGGGAATCGACACAAGTACATGGCTCATTCGGCAAAAAATTTCCATAAGGACAATTGGCAAGGTGAATCTTATTTTCAGTTTCCTTTGAAGGTAGACCATTGTAGGAGCAGTATGTTTTCTACAAATTTTATTTGCTATTCTGCAAATTTCAAAAATTTTCATCATGAAACAGTCAAGGTTAGAAACAGTCGGTCAATAGATTCAAGGAAGAATTTATCTTTTTATGAGAAGCTCAATGTGATGAAATCAGGGAGATTTCAGTGGTTCAAGGTTGGAAGAGTGGAGAATTAGTCTCCTCATCTTCAGTTTCTGTAGTTCAGAGAGATTTTGGGGTCTAAAAGCTTCCCATTGGGGAGGTGTGATCAGGAGATCATGTCCAAGTTATGGAAAATGCTCAAAAATGGAAGTGCTCAGAAATGGTTGCAATCTGATCGACCAAAAATTTCTCGTCGTTGTGATTCTGGCACCATGAACGGTTCTCAAAACCGAGGTCGTATGTGAAAGTTATTAAGGTTTGAAGTCTCGAGTAAACTCCATTTTTCAGTTGACCAAGTTTGACTTACAAACTTTGGAAAACTAAAAAAAGAATATTCCAAGAATATTCCTTGAAATATTCCCTAGAATACTCCACATGGAAAAATTATAGTTGGACAAGTGGCAAGTTCTAGTTGGAGGTTTGTTTGACCGTGTTACACCGAACCAATAGCAGGTTCCCACGTGGCAGGCCCGGAGGCCGCCACATGGCCCAAGAGTCGTATTACAAAATTTTTATGGAGGCCCGGGGTTTCGAACACCCGACCTCCTGTCTGCAAAGCCAGCGCCCTACTGGCCCACCAATGGGTTGTTACTTAACCTATGGAGTTCGCAATACATATTTATGGTTTCAAATTTTATTGGGTGAAAAAAAATAAGGGGCTAGCCCCTTAAGGGTAGCCCGAATGTCATAGAACCGCCGCCCAAAAACTTGTTCCAAAACCTTAACCACAACGGAAATGGTTAAGTAGACCGTTAAATGTGGCCAACGAACACGGAGAGTGATAAATGTTACGATTTGGAGAACGGATAAAGCCGCGGTTTATCCCGCGGTTTTGGCAGAAAGGTTTCATGTGAACGCACCATATGGCATTTAATGCCAACTTAAATAGTTCCAATGTTTTAAGTGTTGTTCCACCTTTATAGGTAAGCCCGCCGAATTTAGTTGGCTTAACTGGAGTTCCTCCAGTTTTGGAGGAGGATTTTAGGGGACACTGGGCAAAAATTTGTTTTTGCCATAAATTTCTCAATTTTTAACCAAATAAGATGAAATTTTAGTAATTTTTGGGTCTCTTCGACCTTCTGGAGAGTTTGGAATAGGATTTAGAGTGAAAAAAGGTGATTTACAATATATTTTTCTTCAGGGAAGATGAAGGAGCCATCAAGGCCATCATGGAGGAGGCACTATATTGGGTTATATTTCACTGTTTAAGGTGAAACAAAAGCTATTTCTAGCTATTTTATATCTTCTGAAGTCAAATTTACAGTTTTTTTTTCCTGTTTAGGCATATTTTTCACTATGTAACCATTTTGAGAAAATGAATAGAGCAAGGACATGCCATTGGGGAGCCTTGGACAGGCAGATGTAGCCCAGGAGGGGTGAATTTCCTCAACATTTTGATGTGTTATGTTATGGTGAATTTTACTTGCTGTGTATTTCTGTTGAGATATGTTAAACAGTAAATTTAATTAACAAATCCTCACACATAAAACTCAGAAACATTACCAAAACTACTTTGTTTAACCTGCAAGTCATGGAGAACACTTTTCACACTAAATTATATGGAAATGGATACTTTGCATAGCATTACAAATAGTTACATTTTCAGATCATCATATGACCATTTGAAACTGTTGCTAAACTTTAAATCTTGTAGACATATTTCTGCTTCCTTTCCAACATTCCTATTGTTGCATATAAAAGGCCCTAGTTGATTTTTAATCCTGAACTGAGTTTTATTTTTAGCTGAAAGGAAATTAATCTCATCAGAATTCAAGATTTGTCTGATGTATTCTAAAGAAAATATCCTCATTGGGAGGTATTTGGGAAGCTTGTATGGGACTAATTGGCTTCCATAAACTTTTATTTTAGTGTGATTCTGGTATAAATACCAGTCTCCTGTTTTGATCTGCTATGATAGTTGTAGAACCTTTTTGATTTCTTCACTGATTCTTGGTTGAATGCTACTACTAATTATATTAACTATTGGATATACAAAAGAATGAATAAAGTCTTTGAAACTGAATTCAGTGGAATCCTTTCTGATCAAGGATGTCCAAAATACAACAGATTGGGGATTACCCTCTTGTCGAGTTTTTGTAGGTTGACTGCAAACCTTTCTAATTGAAAATATATGAACAAATGAAACAATACTAAGGAGCATTTGAATACTCCTTCTTCTGGCTGTTTGATCAGTTGATCATGCATGGCATCTTCCAAGAATTGGACAAAGTTAAAAATTGTAGATGGAGTCTGACCCGGGAAAAATATGGATAGGAAACCAATAATAAATTCATCTACATGCTCACTACTAAAATATCCTAAAATACAGGACATCATGATCACAATCTGTCTGGTTCTTTCTGAAAACATGGTAGCAGAGTATGGAGGATTGTTTTTAGGAGTTTATACTGGTGGGGGGAGGAAAGTGTGAAAGATTTGAAACCTTTTAGGGAAGTCCAGCTTTAAGTAAAGCTCAGTGAGGGTTTCAATGGAGAAAGAAACTCCCTCTAGTTGTGGTTGAATCTGAAACATTTGATTGATGGATTGAGTAGTGATGGTAAATAGTATTTCTTGGTTAGGGGTGACTATGGCTCTTTCATTTGGAAAATAGCTAATTTGGCACAGTATGATGAGTTCAAGGAATTGGTAGGTTTGTGTTGGCAAGTTATATTCCCACAGATGAATATTATCTGCCTGATTAGAAAATTTGGCATGGCTCCAGCAATGGAGCTCCAAAAGGTTGCTATCAGTCATAATGTCATGTATTTTGAAGTCTTTATCGGCCAAAGGGGTGTGGTCGACATCTAAAAGGGGTGGTTGCAGAGGGTTTATAGTCTGGACGCTTTGGGAAGCCATTAATTTGTTTCAATTTATTAATAAATTAGCTTATTTAATGGTTTCAGGTACTCATAATTACTTGGAAAATCGTGAATTTGGTCTGCAGAAGGGTCCAGGTAGCAATGGGCTTCAATCTTGGTTGGCAATGGTTTTTTGGTCTTTTCCGCAATTAAAATGAGATAGTGAAATAACGGTATAGGGTGGAGTTTTATTGTTTTTGAACTTTGGCAGTTTATCTCTTGGCGTGGGTGGTTTATTATTATCACGGTGGTTTATCTCATGAAAAAAGGTGGTTTGGCAGTTTGGGACCGTGGGGGTGTGATAAAACGTGGTGGTGCCGCGTGGCAGTGGAGCGGGGGATTGAGACCACCCATTTTGCACCCCCCCCCCCCCTCTATTTTAAACTTCGAACAACAGGGAGTGAGAAAGGGATCGGAGACTGTTAGATCTAATCAGAGGAGATTGGGTGGATGGTAGAAGTGGCGGGTTTTCAAAGAGAGGTGGGGTCGGGTAAATAGATAGGCAGCGGGTTTAATTCAAAAGGTGGGTCGGGAAATATATATGCGGAGAGTTAAAATGATATGGGGGTTTATGAAATATATTTAAGTGAGGGTTTATGAAATATATAAACAGTAGGCTAAAATGAAATAAGGGGTGTCGTATATTAAGCGAGGGGGTTAAGTTAAAAGGAAAATGGGACCTGCTTAAATATTTGGCACTTTAAACTATGCAAAATTGGGTTTTTTATTTTTATGAAAAGGCAGAGTTAGTCAAGGGAAAGGGGTTTTTTGAAAGGAAAAAGGGTTTTTTAGGAGAAGAAAAGGGTTAGGATAAGGGAAAATGGTTTCCAAGAGAGGAAAAAGGTATTTAGCAAGGGGAAATGGTTTCCAAGAGAGGAAAAAGGAATCAGGACAAGGGGAAGGTGTTAGAAATGTTTTTTATTATGGATAAGCACAATGAGGCTTATATAATCTTTGAAAAGTACTCTACAAAACCTTTATTCATCGTAACATTTTCTCTTTCCTTTATTGGGTGCATTTGAGCTTGCTGACCCTTTTGTTTTCTTTTGATATGAAAACTAACTTATTTCTAACCTTATATCTTCCAATGGTCCAGATTAAACTTATGAGCTCATTTTTATTCTCTTCCTACCTACTGATCTACCAAGATTAAATTGTTTGGTCAAATATTTATTCAATAACTATCATAATATGAAATTTAAAGGCATGAATGATCAAGATTAGACTGTATGATCAATCATGAATTGTGGCATTTTAGACAAGCTGCACACAAATTTATTTGCATAAAAAACTAAGAGTAGTGGCATTTGAATGGGCAACACTTTCAAAATTTATTTTAGTTTATTTTTATGGGGTTCATATTTTATATCTTTTTTTATCTTTCTTTCTTTTGGTCCTTTGATTATTCTTTTAGGACATACCCCGTTTTCATTTTTTAATATGGAAAAAATTTGCAAAAAGTAAAAGGTATGTACAATATTACAAGACTTAAAATAGCCCATTCAAAATTATGACCCCTATTATTATAGGACCCTAACAGTGGCTCCACTTGGGGATGGCATCTCCTTGTGAGATGTCAAGAAATTTCCGATCAGTGGCCTTGGAACTTTGACTTTGCTTTGCTTAGAACTGCTTTCTGTGATCTCATTTATTCAAACATATGATGTTATATCTTTTAAAGCTTAGGGCCTTCTCTTTGGGCTTCAAATTTATAAGATAATCATCCACTCAAATCTAAACTTTTCTATGGTATTTACAATGAGTAAAGTAGAATCAAATTAACTACTAGTTATTTTGGTAAAAAATAGTGCTTCAACATTCGACCATTGACTGGTCCACCTGGTAGATCTGTTCCATTTAACTCTTTCAAGAAAAATGCATTGTTGCCTCTGTAACCATAAAATAATGTATGGGCCCTTCTAGAGAAAGTCAAATTTCCCATGTTTTCCTTTGTCTTCCCTTCTGGAATCCCATTTGAGTACTTGATCACCTATGAAGAAATCATATTCTTTAGTTTTATTATCAAAGATATTCTTGATTTAATCTTGAATTACTTGGGATTTGATATAAACTTCTTCCCTATTTTAGTGCAAATGAATTGTTTGATTTATCCTCCTTTGGATGTCATTTGGTTCTACTTGCAGCTCTTTAATCATTTTCATCATTGGCACTCCTAATGAAGATGGAAAAAAAACATCCATCCCATATACTAATTGATAGGGAGATGTGTCAATTTATTTCTCTGTAGTTAGTCTGTCTGCCCATAAGGCATTCACCAACTTTTTATTCCAGGTTTTCTTGTTATTCTCTAGTAAATTATTGATGATGTTGACTAGGATGTTGTTTGAAGATTTTGCTAGTCCATTACCTTGAGGGTAATAGGCTGTGGAATGGCCTAGGGTGATATGGTATCAGTTACAAAAATATATCATTTTCTTGGATTTGAATACAACAACATTATGAGTAACGAGCTTTTGTGGGCATCCAAATCCAGAAAGGCTGTTTTTCTCAAGAAATGGAATAATGATAGATTTTGTGGCTTGTCTAGAAGGGATGGCTTCTATCCACTTGGTAAAGTAGTCAGCGGCTGTCAATGTCCATTTATTTTGGGCAAAGGAAGGTGGGTGAATTTCACCAATGAAGTCTAAACCCCATTGTTGAAATGGAATTTCTACTGATATGTGCTTGAGGGGTAATGGTAAGAGTTTCTTCTTCCCTTCAAATATTTGACATTTGTGACAAGAGGTCACATACTTTCGGACATCTACAAAAAGAGTGGGCTAGTAAAAACTTGCCCTTACAAATTTGGTCAGTAGTTGTTTTCTAGTATAGGTGTCCTCCACAATCTCCTGCATGAAATTCCTGCATGACTTTGTCAGCTTCATCTTTTAATAAACAATTTAATAGGATGCCACCATGATCTTTCCAAAATAAAACATTATCTAAGATACAATATTTCATTGATTTCATTTTTAAGAATCTACTTTTTGGTTCTAGATAAACTAGGAGGAGCTTGTAAATTGAGTAAAAAAAATATAAGATTTGCATACCAGGGTGAATCTATAAAAGCTTCACTGATTTGTGGAGTCGCCATCTCTTCCTGATCATCTAAGGAAACAATGAAATTTATTTCTATGGCCTGACAGTCTGATTCAACCATGAGTTTGGCTAAACCTTGGCCTTTGATTAATTTTGTAGGCTTGATCTCAATGTCATATTCCAGTATTGTGGCAATCCATTTGCCTCTCTTTCCATCAGGCCCATTCCGAGTTAGAATGTCTTTTACAAATGATTTTGGAACATATACTATTATGTGAGAGTATAGAATTTATAATCTGAAATCTTTTATGGCTTTCACTAAGGAAAGAGTTTGGTTTTGCATGATATTATACTTTAGTGTTGCATCTCTCAAGGATTTACTGAAGAAGGAAATGGGTTGTTCATAACCCTCATCGTTCTTTTGCAACAAGACTGCTGCAATGGTGTGTTCTTAAGCAAATGAAAAAAATATGAAATCTCTGTTGAAATTAGGACTTATGAGGATAGGTGTTTTAGTAAGGGATTCTTTGACTGCTTCAAAATACTGCTCAACCTCTACTGTCCACTTAAGTATTGAATCATTTTTCAACATGTTATTCAAATTTCTAAGTAGTTCTGCTAAGTTAGAGATTAATCTTTTAAGAAAATTTATTTTGCCTAAAAATTCTTATAATTCTTTAATGTTACTATGATCACTAATATTCATAATTGCTTCTATTCTAGCTGGATCAATTCTAATTCCCTCTTTTGAAATAATGTGTCCCAAGAGTTTTCCTTATTCTAACCCAAAAAGTGACATTTTAGGATCTAAGGTATACCAGATTTTCTGCATTTTATGAATACTCTTCTCAGATGATCAAGATGTTCATTATCTGACTTGGAAAACACTGTGATATCATCCAGGTAAATGACTAAAAAGTCATGGATTTCCATTGCAAAGGAAATGTCCATGGCTCTTTGGAATGTTGCACCAGAATTCATTAATCCAAAGGGAATTTTAAGGTACATGAAAGTTCCCTACAGAGTTGTGAATGCAGTCTTAGCTAATCTTCAGGTTGGACTAGGATTTGGTTGTATCCAGAAAATTCATCAAGTAATGAAATTATGGATGACCCTACTACCCTTTGGAGAATATGGTCCATTTTAGTGAGGGGATATTTATCCTTTAGTGATACTTTGTTCAAGTTTCTGAAATCAACACAGAGTATGATTTATCCTGTTTTCTTTCTAGTGGGGACTAAATTAGAGACCCAATCAGAATATCTGATGGGTGCTATGATTTGAGCATCGTACATCCTTTTAACTTCTTTCTCTATTCATGGCATAAGAACAGGGTTAATTCTCCTTAAATTTTGTTTAAAGGGCTTCTAATTTTTTTTAATTGGTATCTTATGCTGGATAATGCTAGTATCATAGGACTTGAGGTCTTCATAACTCCAGGCAAAGATGTCTTGGAACTCTTTAAACAAGCTAATGTACTTCAATTTTTCATCTGGAGGTAATTTCTTAGATATCTTGATAAGATTGGGATTTTCCTTTGTTCCTATGTTCCATTCCTCTATATATGACCTTAGAGGGTCCATTTTAGGTTTTCTAGCTACATCATTGGAGTCAAAGAGGTATTCTAGTGGAGCTAATCCCTTAGGCAAAATGTTGTCTTTGAGGTTTAAAAATTCTGATTCATCATTGATTAATTCCTCAATTTCTACTGTTTCTAATTGTTCTATTTCTAATTTAGTGAATTTAGTTGGTTCTATTTTATTTAGATAATTTACATCTAGTTCATTATTCATGGTATAATCTAATGTACAGTCAGTGTCTATATTACAGTTCTGAAATTCTCCTTCACAATTCATAAAATCACAAATTTGTGAGTCTTGTGAAAATATTTGCTAATACTTCAAATTATCAAGTATGGTTGGCCTATGTCTTACCTCGGTTGTGTACTGATAATTTGGCTGAATGGGTAACCTACATGTGATGGAAAAAGTGGCCAAACTATGGGCTTGCATATTCAACTTTCTTGGAATGACAACAAAGTTAGTCTCAAGAAAACATCTTATTAAGTCCAGGATGGTTTCTCTAAAATGGCTAAGTCTAGGGTTATTAACAATGTACCGTCCCTTGACATGTTTTATGATGAATTATGATTCTTCCATGATGGAAAATCTTTTAGCTCCAAGTTTTCTTACGATTTGAAGGCCTAGCACTAATGCTTCATATTCTGCCATGTTATTAGTGCATTGTAAATTTAATCTGAAAGCATGTCCTTTTGAATGATCATTTTCTAAATTGTAGATCCATACTTAAGCTTCTGCTCTTAATATATTCAAAGAACCATAAAAACTAGATGCCACAAATATACATGTGCTATATTTTCAAAATCAACTTCTTTGTGTTCTTCTTCTACAACTGTGATCTTATATTTGTCATTGTTTGAATTACATAAGATAAAGGAGTCTAGATCAGAATGCATGGAATAGATAGGAAAATTTGGTGGTCTTTCTGAACTACTTACCATGTATTTCATCAAGGTCTCTCTATATAACTTCCTTTGTTGACCAAACAAAGATATGGTAGCATATGACATGTATAATTGTAGTGATCCTTGTAATTTGGCTTCCCATGAGCGAGATAATAACGTACCATAATTGGGAGGGATATCAACAACTACTATGTCCATAACGATACTCTTTGCTAGGCATTGGACTAGAGTTACACACAGATATTTGATCAGTCTAAGGCATTTGACTTGACTAGAATCAAAGGAGAAAAGGTCCTTGTAGGGTATGGTGATGTCTAAGTTTAATTTTTCCATGATTTCTTTAGGCATTAAGTTATGAGATGCTCCTGAATCCAACATAACATTATGTAAGATTTTATCATGAATGTTTAAGCTAATATAGAATGGAGGGACACCCCCTTGTTGATGTTTTCCATCTACTTCAGGACCAAATAATAACTCAGGTTGATCATCATTCGGGTTGACAACATCTTCACCTTCAACTATGCTTAATGTTTCAGTAATTTGTGCCTTGTATGAGTCATTTTTCACCAGCTCTGTTAAAGGAACTAGTATTTTCAATTTTTCTATCTCACTTTTGATATTGAATGGAATTTGAATTTTGTCTAATTTAATCATTTCATTTTTTCCAATTGTGATTTGTGTGGTTTTGTCTTCTTTATCAGCACTTGGTAATTCAGTTTGTGTGTCAACTGTTTTGTTTTCAACTTCCTTATCTGGAATGGTTTGATTAGTAGTTGATGTGACGTCTACAATCTTTGGGGTGGAATTTTTCTGAGTTTCTCTAGGGACAATTTGTAGAACTTTGGTCACAGGAGTTTCTATTGTTTTCTTAGTTTGGGTTTGGACTGATTTCTTAATAGGAAGCTTTGTGTTCTTTTTTCTTCTAAGGCTATACTGTTTATGAAATTCGTAGATAGAAGATTCATAACCTTGTATGTAGTCAAAGGACTCTCCAGACTCTAATTGTAATTTTTGTAACATGTATAACTCTTGTTCTTCCTGGGTAAGAAAAATGGCATCTTCATTGTTTATTCCCATCAAGTTTATCTGGGTGTCCTGGTATTCTTCATGCTGTTGTGAACTTTCAACATAATTTTCTTGGAAAGGTGGTCTAATCTGTTGATCAGGTACAACTTCTCTTGATTTTCCAGTATTAGTATTTTTCCTAAAGTTAGGGTTTCTAATTTGGGGACCTTGTTTATTTTCCCACTGAGGTTTTCTTTCCATGTTCTCTAATCTATCCATTATTATTTCTACATTTTTAGATAAACTATCTATCTTAATATCTGAAGTGGATGGTTCTTCCTTAATGGTCACTCTCCTCTCATTCCTCATCCTTGCTCTTTTAGCTAGTAAGTTAGCTTCTACACTAACTGCATTACTCTGCATCTGTTCTAAAGTTTCAGGGTTTCTTTCTCTTAATTGATAGGACATATCAGTGTCAAAACCATCTGGAAATTTAATTAGGGCTAAGTCTGGTGGACGTTTGATATTCGCTGGAATTGCATTATACATGTTGTTAAACCTAATACATTAATCCTGAACAGATTCATTAGGAGCTCTTCTAATGTTATCATATTCAGATAATATCTGGAGAGGGTTTTTCTTTCATTCCCATCTACTGATAAAAATTTGGTGGAAAGCAACTAAATCAACAATATGGCCAGTAGGTAAAGCTTTAAACCATTTTTTAACATCTCCTGCTAGTGTTTGTGCAAATAATCTCATTTGTACATCTCCTTCATCAATTTAATGTAATTCAAAAAATTCTTATTGAAAATGCAACAAGATGATGGATCTTAGTGAAATGAAGTCGCCTTCACTAAGTGGGCCCGCAGGCTATTTTTTGGCGCAAAGTCTATTTTTAGACTATGTCTATTTTTAGACATATGGATCATGGTCTATGAGTTGCAGGATGCTATTTATGGATGATTGGTCAAGTTGGTAAAAATAGATGGATCTCTATTTTTAGACATTGGGCGAAGTCTATTTTTAGACTGCCAGTCTAAAAATAGATCAATCAAATATTATTAGCCCTTAATAATATTTTAATTTATAAACATTATCTTATCCTCTTGGAGCAGCAGTTTGATGCTTGGATGTGGCACATGCGGTGATAGAAAATAAATACGCTTTTCCTAGAGGTTAGTTGAGCTATTGCATGGTTGACTTCGGTTAGAACTCATGGAGAGTTTGGTGGGTTGATGAGACGAGGAGTTGATGAGACGATTGGTGGAGTTGTGTTCGCAGTTTAACTTAGTTGAACTAATTTGTATTTAGTCTTATGACAAATACCTTTAGTGATGAGTGGTGTGAATTAATTATTAATTAATTCACTAATTATTAACTCATAAATCAACCGAACACATCGATTAAGCACGATCGTAGACGATTCGGTGGAGACTAGTGTTAGAAGTGGGTGAAAGGGTGAGCCTACTATCAGTTGTGACTATTGGCTGTGCATGAGATTTGCACACACATTGATGGAGATTGCCATTGAGGATTGCGCGACCAAGAAGCTAGGGGAACCGAACTTGGATCTCATCATTAATGTGGATTGCGTGATAAAAAGCTGGAGACTTGTGGAGGAATTTGAACACATGACTTGTTCATCTTCGAAGTGCTAGAATTGTGTCTGACATGTGAGATTGTCTTGGTGTGAGAGCTTTGTCTTTATGTATTGTTACATGTTCTCTATCATTATGTTATGCAGATAGTTGGGGTTTTTCAGAGTACTTTCTTTCACATTACATCTTTGTGTTGATATGTGTGCTTGATTATGTTTTAATGAGTGCATGCGACTACTTTCTATTTCCGCATATTGATGATCAATTGTAGAAGAGGTTATGTATTATGCATGAAGCTTAAATAATGTGTAATCAGGATAATATCGGTGAATAATTCAGAAAATTATTCAAATTTCTACATGGTATCAGAGCATAGAATTGATCATCGGGATCTATTACAGTGATTACAATTTATTTCGGTAGACAGAGTCTGTAACGGGCCAGGTAGCCTCTGGATCCATCCTTTCTTTGAAAGGTGATATATCCAGTAAACGCCCCTACAGTCGATCTTTGTGCTAGAAATAATTTGTTCTCACAGATACAGAAGCAGTTGAGTTTTGAGCTTGGAATTTGAATTTTGCAGCGGTTTGTTTTCTTGGTGCCGGAGTTGAAATGTCTTTGAACGGTTTGCGACTGGAATATGCCCTTGAGGGAAGTTCGAATTATGTTGCATGGAAGGAAAGAATGGAGGCAGTATTAGATGATAACGGGCTAAAGGATTTCATAGATGCTGAGATCCCAAAGCCTATTGATGATGCTCAAGTTGAAGCTTGGCAAAAGAAGATGGCGAAATGTCGAAGGATTCTGTTGGAGGGCGTGAAGGATCACATTGTATCCAGCCTGCATGGAAAAGCTTCTCCATATTTGATGTGGGCAGTTTTCGGCAGGATATTCCCGAGGGCAAGAGCGACGACCGAGAGGGATGGCACTCAAGGATAAGCTCAGAAACATCAAGATGGAGAAAGGCGACAGTATCGCCAAATACCTCACGAAGTTCACTCAATGCAGAGATGAGTTGGGAAGTGTGGGGGTGATTGTCGAAGATTAGGACATGGTGGACCTGGCTCTCCTTGGTCTTTCGAAGGCTTGGCATTCATATCAAGATAGTGTCAATGGTCGGGAGAAGTTGCTCGGATGGGAGCGCCTTTGGGCAGATCTCATGCACGAGGAGATAAGGAGGACTACCAGGGATCTCAACAAATTACAGACGTTTGGTGAAGAAAGGTGGGCTGGTGTGAAAACGAGGAAGAGCGAAAGCTTCTCGATGCAGAGTACGAAAGGTAAAGACGAAGACATATCTGGATGTGAAGGTAACAACATCACCAACACGGACGTGTACTGGGTGTCGCGGAGAAAGAAAGAAGCAAGCATCTTTGGATGTAGGCGGGGAGAGGCCTTAGCCTCACAATTTGAGCTGGATTTTTCACTGATCGCATGCTTGGTTTCAAGTGTGATGGGATCAGTATGGTTCTTGGACAGTGGTGCGTCATTTCACATGACCGGAGATCGAGATTTTTTTTCAGATCTGGAGGAGAAAGATCTTGGAGTGCACATCGAGATGGGCGATGATGGTAGATACAGTGCGACCGGTATCAGTACCATTTCCTTTGAGAGGGAGTCTGGTAAACCCTTCGTATTGAAGGAAGTATTGCATGTTCCAGGATTGATGAAGAATTTGATCTTTGTGGCGATGTTGGAAGACAAGGGGTAAGATGTGGTCTTCAGCGAGGGAAAGACTTTCCTGCGCAGTAAGACAACTGGAGAAACCCGGAAGATAGGGGTTCGAGTCAAGAACCTTTATCAGTTGCAAGTAGATGGTTGCACAGCAATGGCATGCAAGGCGGAAGGAGTGGTGAGCCGGGATGATGGCGAGCTGTGGCACCAAAGGTTGGGCCACCTTCACCATGGAGCTTTGAAGATACTGTAGCAGATTTCTACTGGGCTTCCTAAGGGCACTCTTGCGCAGTCAGATCAGTGCAAGGGGTGTACCTTGGGAAAATTTGTGAAAGCCACCTTTCACGAGAAGGATAGTCGCGCCACGACGATCGTTGAGAGAATTCACACAGACGTGTGTGGACCTTTTTCAGTAGCTTCGACAGCAAAGCACAAGTACTATGTGATATTTTTTGATGATTTCTCTCGGAAGTGCTGGATCTTCTTCATGCAGAAGAAGAGCGAGACATACTCAAAGTTCTGTGAGTTCAAGGCACTGGTTGAGAAGGAATCGGGGAAGCATGTGAAGGCTCTTAGGAGTGACAATGGTTGTGAATTCATCTCTGCTGAATTCAAGGACTTTTGTAGCACAGAAGGGATTCAGAGAGAGCTCATCGCACCCCATAACCCACAGCAGAACGGGGTTGCTGAGCAGAAGAACAGAACGATCGTGGGTGCTGCACGGGCGATGTTGCATGATCAGGGCCTACCCCTTCACTTGTGGGCGGAGGCATGCAACACTGCAGTGTATGTACAGAACCGTTGTCCTCAAAAGATACTTGGCATGAGTACACCAGAGGAGGCATTTTCTGGCAAGAGGCCTGATATTTCCCATTTGAGGATTTTTGGCTCACCTGTCTACATGCATGTGACGAAGGACGCCAAGAAGAAGCTGGATCTGACTGCAGAGGTTGGAATATTTGTGGGGTACACTGATACGCCCCACAATTATCGTGTGTATTTTCTAGACAGTTGCAAGACTGTTGTGCGAAGAGATATCAAATTTCAGGAGGAGAAAGCCATGCAGTGTTCGCTTGAGAGGGAGCCACAGTTGCATGCAGATGAGGAGCTTTTAGTTCCTAAGGATGAGCTTCAGGATGTGGATCAGCCACATGAGGAAGTTCATGGAGTGGAAGAGACCACTCATGCAGCACCAACCATCAGAGGGCGCAAGCGCACTACAGAAGCTGAGCGACTGGCTCAAGATGCAGAGAAGGTTGTAGGAGCACCTACATCACAGCGCAGACAGAGACAATCACCGGACCGGTACACTGGATACATGGCTCTTGTGAGAAAATGTGTCGCGACAGAGCCATCCTCTTTCGAGGAAGCTGTGGAGGACCCCGCATGGGTAGATGCCATGGTGGAAGAGTATGATTCGATTGTCAGAAACAATGCATGGGAGATTGTACCGTGACCGGAGGGGAAATCAGTGGTGGGTTCGTGATGGATCTACAAAGTGAAGCAGGCGGCTGACGGGAGTGTGGAGAAGTACAAGGCAAGATTTGTTGCCCGTGGATTCTCACAGATAGAGGGGATCAATTATGAGGAGACCTTTGCACCTGTCGCAAGGTATTCTTCCATACGGATGATCCTAGCTCTCTCAGCACAGATGGGATGGCACATCCATCAGATGGATGTGAAGACTGCGTTCCTCAACGGAGTCATTGAGGAGGAGGTGTACATAGAGCAACCCGAAGGTTTCGAGATCTTCAGCAGTGAGTCGCATGTGTGCAGACTCAAGAGAGCACTGTACGGGTTGAAGCAAGCACCTCGTGCTTGGTACACACGGATAGACAGTTATTTCACCAGACTTGGATTCTCCAAGAGTGAGGCGGATCCTAACCTGTACCAGATTGTGGTGGAGGGGAAGTTGTTGATCATTGTACTATATGTAGATGATCTTATTTTGACAGGTGATGAGCTGTTGATACTTTCATGCAAGGAGGATCTTGCTAGAGAGTTTGAAATGAAGGACTTGGGCCTCCTTCATTATTTCCTGGGATTGGAAATTTGGCAGCGCAGTGATGGACTGTTTGTTTCTCAGGGTAAGTATGCCCGGGAGATATTGGAGAAGTTCAACATGCATGGCTGCAAGCCTATTGATACTCCTCTTCCTGGAGGTTGGAGGAAGGAGGATGCTACTTCAGCGGAGGTAGTGGATGCCACTGTTTATCGACAGTTGGTGGGGTCGCTTATGTATCTGGTCAATACACGACCCGATATATGCTATGCTGTCAACCATCTTTCACAAGCTATGGTTAAGCCTACCAAGCTCTTCTGGAAGGCAGGCAAGCATGTATTGCGTTATCTTAGAGGCACATCGGGATATGGTTTGTGGTACAGATAGGAGGATGAGGTGAAGCTATGTGGCTTCACGGATGCAGATTGGGCAGGGAGCCCAACGGACAGAAAGAGCACATCTGGAGGGATCTTCAGTATCGGGTCGACAGCAGTTTCTTGGTACAGCAGGAAGCAGAGATCCATGGCACTCAGTTCAGCAGAGGCTGAGTATATGGCAGCAAGCTTGGCCGCATGCGAGGCCATATGGATGAGGAAGATCCTGGTCGGGTTGTTCGGGTCACACTTGGAGCCTACTGTGATTTATTGTGATAACCAGAGTTGCATTAAACTCTCGGCTAATCCAGTATTTCATGATAGATCCAAACACATCGACATCAAGTACCATCATATCAGAGATTGTGTGCAGCGGAGAATCATGTTACTTTCATATATTCCCACGGAGGATCAGGATGCTGACATCTTGACGAAGGCGCTCACCAGGAGAAAATTCGAATTCCACAGAGGCAGGATAGGGGTTGCCGATAATCCATATCTTGTTGAGAGGGAGTGTTGAAAATGCAACAAGATGATGGAGCTTAGTGAAATGAAGTCGCCTTCACTAAGTGGGCCCGCAGGCTATTTTTGGCGCAAAGTCTATTTTTAGACTATGTCTATTTTTAGACATATGGATCATGGTCTATGAGTTGCAGGATGCTATTTATGGATGATTGGCCGAGTTGGTAAAAATAGATGGACCTCTATTTTTAGACATTGGGCGGTTTCTATTTTTAGACTGTCGAGCTAAAAATAGAACAGTCAAATATTATTAACCCTTAATAATATTTAGACTATAAACATTATCTTATCCTCTTGGAGCACTTCAGTTTGATGCTTGGATGTGGCACATGCAGCTGACAGAAGGAAATACGTTTTTCCTAAGGGTTAGTTGAGCTATTGCATGGTTGACTTCAGCTAAAACTCATGTGGCAGAGTTTGGTGGAGTTGATGAGACAGTTGGTGGAGTTGTGTTCGGTTTAACTTAGTTGAACTAGTTGTATTTAGTCTAATTGAAAAATACACTAGTGATGAGTGGTGTGAATTAATTATTAATTAATTCACTAATTATTAACTCATAATTCAACTAAAGAACACATCAGTTAACTGCAATGCATGGACAGTTCAGTGGAGACCAGTGTTAGAGGTGGGTGAAAGGGTGAGTTTACTATCAGTTGTGACTATGGCTGTGCATGAGATTTGCACACACATTGATTGAGATTTCCAATGAGGATTGCGCAGTTGAAGCTAGTGGGATTCGAACTTGGATCTCATCATTATTCATCTTGGATTGCGCAGTAAAGGCAGGCAGACTTGTGGAGGAGATTTGAACCCGTGACTTGTTCATCTTCCGTGCTAGTTTTGTGTGTAGCATGTGAGATAGTGCTGAGAGCTGTGAGAGCTTTGTGCTATGTATTGTTACATGTTCTCTATCATTATATTATATAGATAGTTGGGGGTTTTCAGCTATTTTCTTTCCCCATTACATACTGTGTTGATATGTGTGCTTGATTATTGTTTTATGTGCGCATGCGACTGTTTCTATTTCCGCATATTGATGATCAATTGTAGAAGAGGTTATGTATTATGCATGAAGCTTAAATAGTGTGTAATCAGGATAATCTTGGTGAATAATTCAGAAAATTATTCAAAATTTCTACAATTCTGTCATTTTATCTACACGATGTTGAGCAGTATACTGACCAATACTATCAAACTAAAAAAATTTACTCTGGTAATCTTGTGGCATGGCATGTAAATGGGCCTGTAAGACCAAAGGGGAAAATATGGTTGCCATGGCTAAGACTTTAGCTTGATTGGGAGGTAAAGTAGTGGTGCTTGAAAATGGACTCAAACCTTTAGGATATGAATTTGAAACGTTAAGTTGGAGAGGAATTTTGGGTATGAATGTCTTTGTGGAATGAACTGTGGTGGATACTATAGATGAGGTGGTACTGAATGGATATGTATTTACTGTTTCTAAAGATACTGTAGAGCGCTTAAGGGTAGCAGCAGTAAGGGAAACTAATTTAACTGACCGTTGAAAAAAGGCTTCATATATGTCCTTTATCAAAGTTGAGGTTAAAGCATCAAGTTTGTCAAAAGTATCTAGAACCTATTGATCTAAATCAAGTTGTATAGTATCCTTCTTTGATTCAATAATTTGAATAAAATTGGGGTCTATTACAATATCATGGACTGATTTTTCAGATTTAGTATGAAATAAAGAATGTTAAGATGATAAATCAAATTGAATATCCTATATGCTTGATCACTCCCCAGGAAGTGAATTTTCTTTGATTAATTGACTACTACTTCCTTGATTCTCTACTTTTTTAGGTTTTATAAAAATTCTGACAGGATCATCAACAATTGTAGCAGGTTGTGGATCAGGATGAGCCTTGGTATAATATGTTATTTTAGAAGCCAAAATCTTAACTTTCTATGATAAATTCAAACAACCTTTTCAAATATTAATGCAAAAAAATGAGAAGAATTGTTTCTTTTAAGAACTGTTTAAACTAGGAACTGATTTGTCCCCAGTATGGTCGCCAATATGTTATCACTCTAAAATTTCCAAATTTTTTTCTTGTGTTTAAAAGAAATATTAGAGGTAAATATCAACCACTTTTGGAGATTAGGATCCAGCCTTCCTAAACTCAGAGAGGGCTCTCTCTTAATGATTTAACTTTGTTTGTTTAATAGATTTTAGGCTAGTTATGTATGCTTGGTTGGATTGGTTTTTGGTTGGTTTTGGTTGGTTGGTGGAATTAATGATTTAAATGAATAGGTGCTTATCAACTTTCCATTGGGATATGGAGTCAATGTGCTTTGAAACAGAACTGAATCAAATTATAAGGAAAGTGTTACAGGGCAATATAGGTGAGCAATATCAGATCTCAAGGCTAAATGGTGAAGTGATTTTTCAATCGGGATCAAGGAGAAATTAAGAATTCCTTAAACCAGATAATGAAGAAGAATGAAGAGGTCAATCGGGATCAGAGGGAAATTAAGAATCCTCTAAACCAGATATCAGAAGAAAACATAGAAATGTAAAACAATTAAAAGCAGAGTGTAAGTTTAAACAAATTCTGTAGTAAAACTCCTATTATAACATTCAAATTCAGAACACATATAAGTTTATGGAATACTTAAAGAAAGAAAATGAACAATTGAAATTTATACTTCACTGAGATAGCTCATCACATGAATCCTGTAAATAAGTTTCTTTATTACTGGTTGATTCTGTCGAATGGAAATTGGTACAATAACCCTTTGGCAAGAGATCAGTAAGCTAACAAAATGTTCATAAGTCCACCATTGACCGACCCTTAATACTTTGAATGATGAAGTATTTATACAGAATATTACAAAAAATATCCTGTCAACTAACTAGGATTTATTCTAGGAAAATAAAATATCTTTGCAAAAAGATAGTGACACCTTCTAACTAACTGATATCTGGCCCTGATTTCTTTGATTGTTGTTGCCTGTTTGTTTCTTTCATTTTCTTATTTCATCTGTCTTTTTCTTTGACCTGTGCATTGTTTCACTTGTCTTTTTCTTTCACCCTTTATAGCAAATCACACCATTTCTCCCATGTTTCTTCATCTTGAAGTTTGATCTTCATCATCCTATGGTAAATTTCATCTACCTCTGTATATTTTGTAAAGCTAAGCTTATTTACAAAAAGTTAATTTACCTCATGCTGGAGGTAAAAGAAGTTTTCTAGAGTCTGTAAAAGTACCTTGCCTATGGCTACGCCCTTAATTGATGAACCGTTGGAAGTTTCTTTGGCTACTTCCCTCATCTCCTTATCATAGTCTTCATGTCTCATGAGTTTATCATTTATTACTAGAGGATTAGGTAGACCTTTCTGTCTCAATACCTCAAACTTGTTCAAAAACCTGTTCACTACAAGTTCCATAGTTTGAAATTTATCCTCAAGATGTATCATTAGATTTATTTTGGAAATCACTTTCTTCACCTCTAAGATAGTTTCTATTCTGTCAGATATCCCGAGCTCTTCCAATTCATGTTTATTTTTAGAATTCAGGAATTTTATTATCTCAGAAGCTTCCTATGGTTTCTTTCCAAGATTGGCTTTGACCTTTTAAATTGCATCACAACTTCCTTTATCAAGTCATTCTGCTCAAATATAATCTGTATATAAGGCCCAATATCATTAAATGAGTTAATGATATTGGCCCACAATTGCTGTTTTGCTTGGGCTAAAGGCTCTTTTAGTGACAACTCTTTTTCTAGCTTGTGGATTATGTCAGTAAATCTATTTTCTTTCTGTACTTCTACTTGATACTTTATTGCTACCAATTTCTTTTCATCCTCTAAGCTCTTTACTTGTTCTTTTCATTCGTGCAAACCGAGTTTCCTTCATAGCTGAAAGGAAATTGATCTCCTCAAAATTCAAGACTTTTTTGATGTATTCTAAAGCAAATATCCTCATTGCGAGGTATTTGGGAAGCTTGTATGGGACTAATTGGCTTCCATACACTCTAATTTCAGTGTGATTCTGGTATAAATACCAATATCTTGTTTTTCTTTGCTCTGATAGCTGTAGAACCTTTTTTATTTCTTCACTGATTCTTGTCTGAATGCTACTGCTAAGCATATTAACTATTGGATATACAGAAGAATCAATAAAGTCTTTGAAACTGAATTCAGTGGAATCCTTTCTGATCAAGGATGTGCAAAAGACAACAAACTGGGGATTACCCTCTGTTTCCAGTTTTTGTAGGTTGACTGTAAAACTTTTTGATTGAAAATATATGAACAAATGAAATAATATTGAGGATTATTTGAATACTCCTTCTTCTGGCAGTTTGATCAGTTGATCATGCATGACATCTGCCAGGAATTGGGCAAAGTTAAAAACTGTAGATGGAGGCTGACCTGGAAAAAGATGGATAGGAAACCCAGAATAGATTCATCTACATGCTCATCAGTGAAATATCCTAAATAAAGGACATCATGGTCACAATCTGTTTGGTTCTTTTGAAAACATGGTAGCAGAGTATGGAGGATTGTAATTAGGAGTTTCTACTAATGGAGGGAGGAAAATGTGAAAGATTTGAAACCTTTTAGGGAAGTCCAACTTTACATAAAACTCAGTAAAGGTTTCAATGGATAAAGGCACTCCCTTTGGTTGTGGTTGAATATGCAACATTTGATTGATGGATTGAGCAGTGATGGTAAATAGGAATTCTTGGTTAGGGGTGACTATGGCTCTTTCATTTGGATAATAGATAATTTGGCACAGTCTGATGAGTTCAAGGAATTGGGTAGGTCTGTGGAAATATGTATTTTGACAAGTTAGATTCCCATAGATGAATATCATCTCCCTAATCAGAAATTTTTTCATAGCTCTAGCAATGGAGCTCCAAAAGGTTGCTATCAGTCACAGTGTCATGTATTTTGAAGTCTAAAAGGGGTGGTTGTAGAGGGTTTAAAGTCTGGACACTTTAGGAAGCCATTAATTTGTTTCAATTTATTAATAAAATGGCTTATTTAATGGTTTCAGGTACTCAGAATTATTTGGAAAATTGTGAATTTGGTCTACAGAAGGGTCCAGGTAGAAATGGGCTTCAATCTTGGTCAGAAATGGATTTTTGGTCTTTTTCGCAATTCAACTGAGATAGTGAAATAATAGTATAGGGCAAGGTTTTATTATTTTTGAAATTTGACAGTTTATCTCTTGGCATGGGTGGTTTATTGCACGCAAAAAGGTGGTTTGGTGGTTTGGGACTGTGGGGGTGCGATAAAACGTGGTGGTGTCCCGTGACAAGGGAGCAGGGGATTGAAACCACCCATTTTGCACCCCCCCCTCTATTTTAAAATTCGAACAACGAGGAGTGCGAAATGGATCAGACCATTAGATCTAATCAGAGGAGATCAGGTGGATGGTAGAAGTGGCAGGTTTTCAAGGAGAGGTGGGGTCGGGTAAATAGATAGGCGGAGGGTTTAATTCAAAAGGTGTGTTGGGAAATATATATGTGGAAAGTTAAAATGATATGGGGGTTTATGAAATATATTTAAGCGGGGGTTTATGAAATATATAAATAGTAGGTTAAAATGAAATAAGGGGGGTCGTATATTATGTAGGGGGGTTAAGTCAAAAGGAAAATAGGGCCCGCTTAAATATTTGGCGCTTTAAACTATGTAAAAGTGGGTTTTGTATTTTTATGAGAAGGCGGAGTTAGTCAAGGGAAAGGGCCTTTTTCAATGGGAAAAGGGTTTTTTAGGAGGGGAAAAGGGTTAAGATAAGGGGAAATGGTTTCCAAGAGAGGAAAAAGGTATTTAGCAAGGGGAAATGGTTTCCAAGGGAGGAAAAAGGGATTAGGACAAGGGGAAGGTGTTAGAATTTTTTTATTATTATGGATAAGCACAATGAGGCTTATATAATCTTTGAAAAGTACTCTACCTACCCTTTATTCATCCTAACGTTTTCTCTTTCCTTTATTGGGTGAATTTGAGCTTGCTGACCCTTTTATTTTATTTTGATAAGAAAACTAACTTATTTCTAACCTTATATCTTCCAATGGCTCAGATTAAACTTATGAACTCAGTTTTATTCTCTACCTAACTACTAATCTGCCAAGATTATATGGTTTGGTCAGATCTTTATTCGCTAACTATCATAACATGATTTTTAAAGGCATGAATGATCAAGATTAGACTGTATGATCATCATGAATTGTTGCATTTTGGACAAGCTTCACACAAATTTATTTGCATAAAATAAACTAAGAGTAGTGGCATTTGAATGTGCAACACTTTTAGAATTTATTTTTGTTTCTTTTTATGGGGTTCATATTTTATATCTTTTTTTTATCTTTCTTTCATTTGGTCCTTTGATTATTCTTTTAGGACATACCCTCTTTTCATTTTTTAATTTGGAAAACATTCGTAGAAAGGAAAAGGTATGTACAATATTACAAGACTTACATAGCCAATTCAAAATTATGACCCCTATTATTATAGGACCCTAACAGTGGCTCCACTTGGGGATGGAATTTCCTTATGACATGTCAAGAACTTTTTGATCAGTGGCGTTAGAACTTTGAATTTTCTTTTCCTGGAACTTCTTTATGTGATCTCATTTATTCAAACATATGATGTTATGTATTTTAAAGCATGGGTCATGTGAGGGAGGCCGTATAAAAAATGCTAAGTTGTGCCCGCCAGTGTGCCTTGTGGCACACGTTCGTGTGACCCGTTGTCCTTTTTCTCCCTTGTGCCTTCGTTCGAGCAGGTCAGGACGTAGGGTCGTGCGAGGGCACCCAAGGAAACACCTTTGGGTCGGGTCTGCTCGTGTGAGGATGCCCAAGGAAATGCGTTCAGGGTGGGTCGGGTCGGTTCAGGTAGTGTGAGGGCGCCCAAGGAAACACGTTTGGGTAGGGACGTGCCGTGTGAGGGCGACCAAGGAAACGTGTTCAGGTCGGATCATGTAAGGGAGGCTGTATAAAAAATGTTAAGGTGTGACTACATGTGTGCCTTATGCACGTTCGTGTGACCCATTTGTCATTTTCTCCCTTGTGCCTTCGTTCGGGTGGGTCGGGTTGGGTCGGGTCCTATGAGGGTGCCCAAGGAAACATGTTTGGGTCAGGTTGGGTTGGGTCATGCCGTGTGAGGGCGCCCAAGGAAATTCGTTTGGGCCAGGTTGGGTCAAGTCATGTGAGGGCGGTCGTATAAAAAATGTTAAGTTGTGACCGCTCGTGTGCCTTGTGCACATTCGTGCGACCCGTTTGTTGTTAGCTCGCTTGTGCCTTTGTTCAGGTTGGTCGGGTCATGCTATGTGAGGGTGCCCAAGGAAACGCGTTCGGGTCGGTTCGGGTCAGGTCGGGTGAGGGTGGCCGTATAAAAAATGCTAAGTTGTGACCGCCCTTGTGCCTTGTGCACGTTCATGTGACTCGTTTGCCATTTGGCGCTCCTTGGTGCCTTCGTTCAGGCAGGTCAGGTCGTGTCATGTGAGGGTGCCCAAGGAAACACGTTCGGGTTAGGTCAAGTTGTGTGAGGGAGGCTGTATAAAAAATGCTAAGCTATGAATGCTCGTGTCCCTTAATGTGCACGTTCATGTGACCCATTTTCTCTTTGCTCCCTTGTGCCTTAGTTCAGGCGCATTAGGTCGTGTCGTGTGAGGGCGCCCAAGAAAACACGTTCAAGTCGGGTTCGGGTCGGGTCGTGTGTGTGGAAAGTTGTGAGTTTTACTTATTAAATAATTTATATACACCTTAATATCTTATTTATTTATATTCCATTTTTAATTTAATACTATATATAATTTTTTTTTAAATATTATTATTTACATTTAATTTTTAAACTTAATTCCAATTCTCACCTCAGAAAAATTTCATCCTTCACCCTAGCCTACCTATTCCCACCTGCAAAAAAATACACCCTTCACTGCATTGCCCAACTCGACCCAGAAAGCGTCTATCGCCCGAATCACTGTTCTGAATGCATTGTCACTATTCTGCACACAAACTTGAGTTGAACCCGACTCGACCCTGTCGAATTGCTTGACGCCCTAAGGAACCCGACTTGCCCTGAACCTGAACGCTGAACGCATTTTCCACGACTCAACCCTTCTATTTATTTGGCTACATTGGAGCAAGGTGTGGATTGAAGCCATGCTTTTATGGGATCTGAGGTGCTGTATAATTAGGTGGAAGGAATTTCAGACGTCAGATTCTGCTAGGAAGGTTAATTTCTTTTACTATTTAAGGTTTTGGATTTTTTTTTTATTTTCTCGTGAAAGGAATCTTGTGATGTGAGTCTCTTTAGGCTGTTGATATGAGCTGTGCAGAGGAGTGTCAATTAAAAAAACATGTTTACAAGGGTTCACAGTGTTTATTGTTTGCACAGGTTTATATACCCTCGTGAGAAAACATTTTTGTGGGATTATGCCATGGAATGAAGGTAAGAATATAGGACACGAGGAGTCAAAACCTGTGACCAACTGCGAGTGAAAGATGGATGATAGAAGTAAATAAAATAGGGAAGAGGAGACCACTGAAAACAAATCGAAAAAATCAATGCTTTTCATTGAATTTGAGACGTCAGGCTCACACATAATGTTGGGTGGTTGATATCTATCTGCCATGCTAGTGGATTCTCACCTATACATTTGGGTTGTAGAGTAAAATTAGATTTTCTCGACTAAGGTTGTAGGGATTATGCACATGCCAAATTTTTGTGTTTCTCTATATACGTGGTATACCATTCAGTGTTATCTTCTCACAGCCTCACCCTATTGGCATGGAATGTTAGCCATAAATGGTGTCCCTAAAGGATACAAGAGCCCCATGTATGAAAAAGCCAAAAGTTAATAACAAATAAAAATTTCTATAAAGGAAATAAAAATTGCAAGTCCTTTTGGGTACAAAACTCCACGCAAAATCTACTTTAGAAACAGGCTATCTTCCACCATTGAAGGGTGCCACAAGGATTAAACCTTGAGGTTTTGAACCTAGATCATCATTGTTGCAAATGCTCCAACTTGGTCCTAGACCACAACCCAACAGATATTTGATTTAGACTAGGACTTACTAATATAAGGATACCTGATTCCTTTCCCTTTTGTTTTTTGTTTATTGATAAGGCCATCAAACTTATTTCTTATGCAAGATCCACTGTTGTTGCTTTAGGTGGTATAGATATGTTAATGCTATGAAATTTTTTTTATTCAAGATTTTTACCAGGAAAAACCTAGAAGAAAAATGGTTTACATTAGTCATGTAAATTTGAAGCTACACATCCCAGATGCCCAATGTAGGGTTTTGAATCTAGATGCCCAATGTTTTTAATGAATTTCGGAAAATACTAGGAAATCCATTAATGTATTCATCATCTATTCTCCTTTTTTGCATATCATGCATATCGTTTCTTCCCTGGAATTTTTGGGTTGAACCACCTACAACATTAACTTCATGAATGATGGGACCTCATACAAATGTTGGGAATATGCAATACCATTTTGACGGTTGTAAATAGTGGACAAATATTTTAATGGGTGTAGGTTGTCTTTGATGATATTGTCAAAATATTTTAATTTTCTCTTTTATTTGATAGTCTTTTCTTACAGTCTCTACCAGATGTTTTCTATAATATATACTACTTTAGGTCCTTCCAGATCACTAGAGATTCTAACGATACTATCCATTTGGTCATCCAATCCGAGTAGTCTTTGGCCATTTACTTTTCCATGAATAGTATCTTTAATTCAATAGCTCATAATTATTGGGTTTTTAAATCTTTTACAAAAATTACACCAAAACTTTACCATATTATGAAAGTCTAAACCTAATGAAGGAGTGGGAAAATTTGAGAGCAATGCAAGCTCTGTGACACCTTTGGGCATCTCTATGGCATCTAGTTACTTTTAATATATGAAAATTTTTATGGAAAATTTTAATAATTGAGTCCTATGGGATCATATATCTTGCCCAATTCAAGAACCTTTATTGTTAACCCATCAAGACGAGTTGTTATAGTGATGCTATTCTACAAGTATCAGTGAGAAGAACGAGTCTAAGAAGAATCTAAATTTTATTAGCCCTCTGAAACTCATCTTTGTGGGAGAAAGGACTGAATAGTTTGTGCCATCCAAATAAGGTAAGTTTTTTTCATCTGTCTCTTTGGTAGCAAAATCGTCTATTATGGAACAGGTCTGAAGTTTATGATATGAGCCTCATCTAATTAATGATACAAGTTTGAGCTCCCTCATAAGGTCTAAAGTTTGTTGTCTTTATGATTATAGCCTGAACTATGGTTACCTTTAAAATAATCTGAAGGCTATACTAATCTGAGGAACTATAAGGATCCAAAATTTTGGTGGCATATGATATTCTTTTATAACTCAGATTGAACCTCAAGCTGAAGAAGGAAATTCTGAGGTAACCACAAACCACGCTTAGCCAATTAGCTAGCCCTACTAGGCAAGGAGAGGGCTCTCTCCGTAAGGATCACAACCAAGATGGCTGAGTAAAGAAGATATTAGGCTAGGTATAGTAGCTCATGGTTTTGATTTTGATTGTATAGGGTTGTGCTAAATCAGAAGGAGCATAAACAGTCAGGGCAAGGGAAACTAGATCAAAATTTGCAGGGTGTTCTATGGGGCAAGGTAGGTACAGTAGTTTAGCACTTTTAGGATTTCGATGGTGGGATGATCAAGACACGTGAGGAACTAGAAAGAGCATGGTGAAATCATGGTTTCTTTCTAAACTGAAGAAATTACAAACTGTGAATATTTACCCAAAACAGAGCATAATAATTATGGATTCTGTTCATCTAACATGAAAACATTCACTTAATAGCAATGAAATGACGGATGAAATAAAAAATACATGTCAAAAAATGAAAACAAAAGGAGAAACTGAAATAAACACCCTACCACAAGGATCCCATAAATATAGCTGCAAATTTGATTAATATTCTTGCTCAGAACTAATACAAAGTGTGTCTCTTCAAAGGCCAAGCATCCAATTGAGTCCAACCCTTAAAAATGAGAAAGAAGAAGAAGATATAGACCTAGAAACCACTCTCCCTAGCCTCAAGGAGTCGAATCCATGAGATGAGGATCAATTTCCACCAAATGCTGAACAAGAATTTGAAGATTAGGAAGACCAAACAACTTGCCTCTAAAAGAGAGGAAACTGATTCATTTGACCTCTAGAGGACTCAAGATAATGAATTTACCCATAGTAAAATAATCCTCACCATAATTACATTCATATTTACCAATTACATTAGTGAAAAACCCAACTAGAGAGATAAAACTCAAAAATTCCTTGAAAAACAGAGAAAACTTTAAAACAGAGAAAATTTGTCCTAAGCACAGCACCAAGGAGGAAACAATAGGTCATTTTGCAGGTCACTTATGGCTAACTTCTCGGTGTCAAAATTGAGCTCATGATATCTCATTTGAAAGCCTATCCTATCTACTTTCTAGATCTGCTTTTGGTTTCTGATTTGAGGTTGATTTGACCCCTCAAAACGACATTCTACCAAGACTGACTCTAAGCACAACACCATCCTGAAAAAGAGGCAAAAACATGATTTTTTGGGTGTTTTTGGCCCTTTTTCCTGACTAGTTTTGCTCCACATTCTTAGAAAAATTACAGGGGTGTTGTAGTCACTACAACACCCTCCAAAAATTTCACCCTCTAAAATTTTTTGAGCCCCTGAGCATCGAAAAGCGAAGTCAAAACCTTAAGTTCAAGTCTTTTCAAAAGCCCTAAGTCGCTAAGTCACCAAATAGATCATGATCCCCAATCAGCGACCTAGAGACCTTGTGACCTATCAGGTTGCTAAGTTGCTAGGTCGCGCATCGCACCCAAATTTAAACAATTGCAACCTAGCAACCCTGCGACCCCGCGACCCCCAGGTCGCAAGGTCGCACATATCATCAACACAGACTATTTGCGACCCAGCAACCTCATTTATTACCTGCACGCGCGACCCCTTTATAAATATAAAGGTCGCATAGGTCGCATTTCACTCACGTGACAGACATCAAAAAACGCTTCTGACAGGCCAACTGGAGCGCGATTTTCTCGGGTAAGTTGCCTAATCCTCTTGATGTTTCCGTTTTTTCTATTTTTTACCCCTTGCCCCTTATCTTAACCCTTTTTAAGCCACCATCTACCCTCCATTTTGGATCCTCTTTGAACCCGATTCTTCTCTAAACCTCCAAACCCTGCCATTCTTATACAAACTTGTAGATATAGCCAACCAACCTCCCTTGTGTCAGTCTCTTCCTCTAATGACCACCTCATATTCAATTTATGGTTTTTCCTCATGTATCCATTTATTAATTTAAGTTAAAATTATGCAAAAGACCACGTCACTGTCGAAATCGTCCACCCAGCCCTAGCGCGACCTTTGACCCTGCAACCTTGCAACCCCCGTGACCCAGCGACCTCGGTCCCTGGTCATTAAGTTGCTAAGTCGCTAAGTCGTACCCCGCTCAAAACTGAACTTTTGCAACCTTGTGACTCAGTGACCCAGCTACTTGGTTGCAAGTCGCTAAGTCGCAAGGTCGAATCCTCATGAATTTTTAGACCAGTGCGACTTAGCGACCCCGCGACCTAGTCGCAAGTTGCCAGGTCGCAGGGTCGCTCTCCTATAAATTTTTAAGCCAGTGCGACCCAACGACCCAGGCAATGGGTTGCTAAGTCATAGTTTCCCCCCTTCCTTGACCTTAGTTGGGCAGAGTTAAAAGCAGTATTAAGCATTCATTAATATGGCATTTGTCTTATCCTGGGACTATTTTATGAATATGCCAGGGAACCTTGAAGCAGAGTTAGAGTGCGTCTCCGTCTCTTCAGCCTCAAGTGACATGGGGCCCCTGGCGGTTCGCAGGAAAAACAAGAGCCCAGAGATAGAGATCATAGAAAGTGAAGTACTTATGTCTCCTCCCCCTATTTATGGGGACACCACATGTGTATTCAGCAGAGGAGAAAGCATGATTTGGTATCAAGTATACCAAGAGTTCGCACAACCTGAGTTCCCAGAGGACCTCCTAGAAGGGCAAGTATATGTACAAGTTAAGAGGTCAAAGATTCACTATGCAGGGGCCCACCCATCTATCTTCCCATGCACTGAAATTATTGAATGGACCATACAAAAGATCGACCTTAGGATGTGGGTGATTTAGGATCACGAGGGGAAAGCTTTTGCAAATATAAAAGGCCAAGATACAGAGTACTATTACACACCTCCATAGCGGGAACAGACGTTTGCAGAGGAATGGGCCACTACCCACGCGGTTCTTATAGTAGACGCCCTGAGAGGATGGTGGGAATAACTGGAGAAGTTCAAATTCAAGAAGGATCAGGAGTATCAAATAGAAGGCCTCAAAAAGGTCTATAAGCTCGTAGCATCTATGCTTTGTAGAATGTATGGTTGTCTCGATTCCACCACTTTCAGCGGTTCTTGGGTATCCCTGATGCATTTTTTTACTGTATATGGCACCCGTTTCAATTGGGCCGACTTACTAATAGCAGCCCTCAAAACCAACATATCTGCAGCACTAGCACCCGAGGAGGGATACTCGTCCGAATTTTACATGGCCTCATATCTATTGGATGCAGTTTATTCTAGGTGCCACTTTGAGGGACGGGCTCAAAATTGGGATCAGGAGTGAGCAAGCCTAATTCACAAGCAGTTGCACATATTCTAAGACTCAAAATATAAGCAAAATATAGAGCCAACTGCACACAGTTTCATCCTTGCACTCTACGGGAAATTGTTCGGTCAGGATACCCCATGCATGTCCTGGCGAGCCATGGAAATGATGGTCAAGGTAGAAAATTGGTTTCCATTTGCAGAAGGAACCTTCGTCTGAGTCTTCGGTTCATTCAAGACTCCCCATGCTATGCCCCGATTCGTAACTGACAGGATGCTACTTCAGGAAGTATGTTATCGTATGACTTCCGGCTTCTCAAAGGTACTTACTAAAGGTAAGAAGAAGCCATGGCCCACACTGCTGCTCACCATTGGTGCTTATACAGTCAAGGATTTTAGAGAGGTGGAGGCGGAAGATGAGATTCTTCCTGGCACCTTTGGATTACCGGACATACGATCCTAAGAGGATAGTCCCTACCCATTGCAAATGGGCCACGTTCAAATGGAGCTACCAACATACTAAATGCCTAGTTGAAGATGGGGTAAGAAATTGGTACAATAAGGATAGGGAACTTTCCCTGGTAGCATTGACCGATTGGGAGGATGAAGATGATCAAACTCTGGAGGAGAGAATCTACGAATTGGTAGGAGCCTCATATTCCCAGGCTAAGAAGCCCTGATCTAACACAGGCCATAGCTCTTCCGCCTAACAGAAAGAAAAGGAAGCAAAAGCTCAGCGAGAAGCTAAAAAGAAAGTAAAAGAGGATGAAGATAAACGTAAGAAACACCTGAAGGTAGAGCAGAAAAATAAACAGGCGGAGGATGCCCGCAAAAGAAAGGAAGGGCAGGAGGTGAAAGAAGAAGCTGAGCGGCAGCTCAAGAAAGAATTAGATTGGGTGGAGGCCGAATGCAAAAGGAAGGATGAAGAGGAAACAAAAGCAGAAGTTGAATGAAAAAGGAAGGAAGAAGAGGAAACAAAAGCAGAAGCTGAGAGCAGACAAAAGGAAGAACAGGATAAGGCAGAGGCAGAGCGGCTATTGAAAGAAGAAGTAGAACAAAAGAGAAAAGAGGAAGAGGATAGAAGATCGAAAGACAATTCCTCCCAAGACGCCAAGACACCTCCTCCATTGACAGGGGTACAGATAGAGCTGCTGCCCATCGAGGTACCTGCAATTAACACACGTTTTTGACTCTCAGAACCAGGTACCTCCAAAGGGCAGGAGGAGGAAGTGTTCAATCTGACGAGACTCACTTATGACCAATTCACATTCAAAATCAGGCAAGAAAAGAGGAGATGCCTAGCACGGAACCCTACCGCACCATTCACAGCCACGACAGAAAAGGATATAGTCCTGGACACTAGGACCAATCCAGTAATGATAGCATTAGCTGGCACTACTTTCGCCGCAGCCATAGAAGAAAACGTGAGTTGGATGAGTAGGGAAATCCTCTCCCTACAAAATAGATTACAAGACTCTGAACAAAGGGAAGCAAGGTCGGAGCAAGAAAATAAAGCACTAAGGGAAGAAATCCAACAAATCCAAGATAAGAACACCCTCATTAACGAAGTACCACTCACTGTCCAAAGAGATTTGGTGACACTGGAAGCCACCATGAGGAAGGTATACGAAGAAATGTTCACCATAAAGAAAATAGTCGCACCTCTACTCAGAGCCCAAGTGGAAACTAAGAAGAGGAATGAGCAACTGAAAGAGGCCTCCACTGCCTTGGATAGGATGATAGAATGGATGAACAGATACTCGAAAGCTCCAGAAACTTTTCCCAAGAAATATTGGATTCACACTCAGAATGACAAGGTCCAAATTCGCATGAAGGTGCAATCCAAAGAGAAGTTATTCAAAGACCTAGAGAAGGAAATGACCGCCTATGAGAATTTGATCAGCGGAATTTACTCGATGGCCGAGCTGCACCATATTCCTTCTCTAGGTACATTGGGTGAAGATAAGACATGGGAATAGGTAAATCAAGAAATTCAGGCATTCCTGCAACCTATTAGACAAGCCGTCGCTACACCTGATCTTTAGGCATCACAAGAGAACTTGGTTAAGTTCGTCGTGATGCCAGTTTGGATTTACACCAAAATGGTTTCCTTATCCAACCAGGTCACAATCAAGAGATAAAATCTGAACCCGAACACCCTAGAATGCCTACACAGGTTAAGGGAAGATACTCCTCTGATCTCCTCAGTTGCTGCAGATTATCGTGCATGGAAATATTTTCTCAAAGAACAACAAGTAGATGTTCCCGACCTTGCAATCACACACACGTTCCCATGATCAAATCGCAAGGTATGACCTACAGGAAGGGTTGCAGGTCATATCTTACATGGTCAGGTCACAGGTCACATTCTTGATCAGGTCGCAGGTCGCACCTTCCATCCAGGTTGCAAAGCATACCAATAGGCGAGAAGGCAAAGAGTCAAGACACCCAAGGGTCACTTTTGTCTTATATATACTCCCTTCGGGGACTTGTAGTGGGATATTTTTTTTTGGACTCCAAAGGAGAGAGGAGATTTTTAAAGCATTGAACAACCCCTTATGAATGAATACAAGCATTTGTCTTAAATCCACTATTGGATCTGATGAGAATCAATGTGTCAATACTATGAGTATTTTTTCGTATATGTCTGATATATTATGATTAATTGATCTGTGTTTTCTACTTATAATATTTATGCATTTCAGCTCACTGAATGTGTTAATGATGGTATGTTTTTTACATAGGAGATGTTTGTAACTTTATTATTGACATCTATCTTATTCATGAAAACGTCCAAGTACACATAAGTTGTTCTTGCCAGGCAAAACTGTTTCTTCTATGGTTTGAACAAATTTTACAAACATGACCTTAATGATATGCTGCTAACAGCATCTCCTTCAGCTGCGTGTTTCCTTTTTATCTTGCTATTTGTATTATTTATGCTCGTTGACAACCATCGATATTTTGTCTTGTATCATTCGATAACTATATGCCTATAACTCTGCAGAGCTCATTTGTGTCCAAGAGAGGGAGTATTCAGTGGTAGCCGGACCCACACCCCGGATGGGATCCCTATCGCAAACGGTTCAGAGTGTAATTGGGACTTTTTACTGGGGAGATCCCCTACTATTGGTCGGACAAATTTTCCCGTCAGTAGATTTGGTGCTAGAAGGAGGGCCTGATGGCAGCCTCCCAGCACACAAGTAACATCCCGTTACAAACTCCCTAAGGGGATACCATACGTGATAATACCGGCCCTCCCCCTTTAGAGAACTCCCAGGAGGAGGAACCCCCTTTCTAAGAGGTTACTTTAGCCCAGCTAAGGGCCCTACGCCCTATTGCCCGCAAACTTGTCAGGGCTTACAGCAGGCCCCGGTCACTAGTTCCTTGGCAAATCCTAGAACTCCTGCAGCTAATCATACGCACCAATGAACCCTTGTCAACTCCCTTCATTAGCTTGTGGGTCTTATGATAGAAGATTATGTAGACGAAGTTGAGTGAAATTATGAAGCCCCCCCAGATAGCCCTAGGGAGGGGGAAGAAGACGGCCCCAAAATCACTGAACCTCAACCCAACACTAGCCCCCAACTTGACCATACTTTGCATGATAACACGCAAGCCAATGACCCACACGGGGAAGGAGTCGGGAGAGGTCGATGTAATAGAGGCGGAGGAGGACGAGGCCATGGGAAAGGCCGAAATGATGACCACCCCCCCCACTGAAACCAGAACAAGTTTCATTTTCTTTACAACTGGAGAAACATCATAAATACAGGAAACTGCGGATAAAACCAAGACATGAAATCCCGCCATGAGGGTGAGGCCTTCGGTTCTGGCATGGGTAGTGAATCTGAAAGTGAGAGGGGACATGTATACATACCATGCCACCAGCGGGCTAGACGTGTACAACCTTTAGCTTGAATGGCTTAGTCCCCCTTAGGTATCCAAGGTCCCCTCCATGACATGCCCGACACCTGGAAAAACATCTCCCCAAGTTCAACCCCGAGAAAGGTAATTTGGCCAAAGACCACATGAGCAACTTCTACCTGTCTTTACAGATGATGAGAGTGCAGTATAACAACGTAGCATGCCGCCTTTTTCCTCATACTCTTGAAAATAAGGCTGAAACATGGTATCGATCGCTCCCCGTTGCTTCTATTCCATCGTGCGAACACTTCCGTCGTACCTTCCTGCAAAAATTCTCAGAAGATAAAACCCCTTCGATGCTCCTCATAGATCTCAGCACACTGATATGTCAGAAGAAGGAGAAGGTCAAGGATTTCAATCAATGTTTTGCCACTATATTGAATAAGTTCCCTCCAAACATGGCCTTCATTGACTACTACACCAGAGCCCTCCCACGGGATATTACTATATTCGTGAAATGCAAGGCCAGAGCTACCTGGGCGGCCAATTACACTACCACCCTTGCTGTCGAAAAGGACATGCTGTCCATAGGTGCCATTGAACACGAAGGGCGGGATGATCAAAAAACAACCACAAAGAGAACCCAATCCTTTGGCCATAAAACTGGAGACAAAGATAAGGAACCCTTTGATTTTGAAAGTATTACAAAATCCCTCAAGTTGCTGACCAACGAAGTCTCCGACTTGAAAAGGAAAATCAATGATTCTGCCCCAGCTGCTAAAATGCAGAAACCTTTCTTCCAGAAAGAATAACCCTGTCATGAATCAGCCCCTGTCCAGCTCAAGTGCTGGTCTTAATGTTGAGAAAATCGGCAAGGACAATTTTTTTTCTTTTCATCAAGCCTCTCACTCAGAGAAGACTTGTCCCCAGTGGATTAATAGCATGAACGCAGTGGTGAACCAAATTCTAGAAGATCAATACAATGAGGAAATTTCCCCCCCCAGATGAAGATATGGGCTCCGCTGTCCTCGATTTTGAGGTCATACGTGGAGAGTCTCCCCTTCCCACCTCCGGGATAAACCTAGCTGATGAACCTAAATCTAAACCCCCTCGAAACTTGAGGAGCAAAGGCCCGGTGCTTGAGTAGTCTTTCGAAGAGCAAAGAAAAGCCTTCTTAAGAAAAATCCTGCCCCCGAACGCAGAAAACCAAGACAAAACTCCTGGAAAATTTAGTCCAACCACTCCCCGAGAAGGCCCCAAGGCTAAAGCTTCATTACTTTCCCCTAAGAACACCACCGAGCTCGCCTCAACCACAGATTTTGGGTATAACATTATCGAGGACATGAAGAAGACCAGGGCCAATATCTCTCTCTACGAGCTCACTCACATTGCTAACCAACGAGATCTCATTCTTAAGACCTTTTCCAATCTATCGGCGACCAAACCCGTAAGCATCACGTCTGCCCAAACTGCTGCTAGTCCCCAATCCATCGTGAATGCCATGAACACCAACTCCAGGGGAACCATGCCACCTTTCCTCCTCTCCTTCGATATTTTTAACTTCAATGTCCACAACTGCCTTGTCGATTTTGGTGCATCCACGAACGTTATGCCCTTATCCGTGTGCAAGAAGTTAAACATCCGCCCTAAGAAAACTGATGCCAGAATCATCCAGCTCAACAGATCTCAAGTCCCCACAGTGGGCGAACTAAAAAATGTCATTATCTGCTTATCCTCTGACTCCAGAGTGCATCAGTGCATCGACATAGTAATCATGGATATCCTCGAGGCCTATGGCCTTCTGTTGAGCAGAGATTGGTCCAGTAAGCTCCAGGGGTACTTCGCCATTGATTGGTCCCACCTTTGGCTCCAGTACAAAGGTAGGAATAACCAAATGCAGATTGAGAGTGAACCATACATGAAACATACTGTGACTGACCTGGATGCAACTAACGAACCAGTCAGTTTCATGCAAGAAGAGCTCGGTATGTGTTTCTTAGAGTCCATCTTTGGTTGTTATCAGACTCACCAATCCCCAATCACCCAAGACATTCTGTCTGAGTTGCTTCTGGTTGCTGAAAGCTCCTCCCCATCCAACCAATATTCCTTAGAAACTGATGCCCCTAGCACATCCTCAATAGGCTCAGATAACCTTGTCCAACCAGAAGATGAAACATGGACCCTATACTATGACGGCTCCAAAACCCAAGACGGGGCTGGCGCAGGCTGCATCTTGCTAGACCCTCAGAATTTTTTTTTTCTAATTTCCTGCCGGTAAGAGTTCCATTGCACCAATAATACAACTGAGTATGAGGCACTGTTACTGGGACTCCAAAAGGCCATAGATCTAAAAGTCTGTTGTTTGAAGGTAATTGGCGATTCCGAGATTATCACTTGCCAGGAACGCAACACCATCCATTTCTTGTCTCCCCATCTGAAAGGTTACCAGCAAGAGGTATGGTGTTTAATTTCAGCTTTTTATGCTTTTGGTATTAAATTTGTACTTAGAATGCATAATGTGGTAGCCAATACACTTGCCAACGTTGCTGCTAGGTTCACCCCACTTAGAGATGGATTTTCTATTGAAGTTATATACACGCCATCCATGCCAGACAATGTTACTAATTTACGAATTTTCAATGTTGACCAATAGGTACTGGATTTCATGCTCAATATAGATATATTCAAAGATGCAGTTATGGAAGAAGAGGATCATGATCGGGCTTTGCAGGGGGAACTAAGAAATCGGAAAGAAAATCCCATACCCAAAGGGGTCGTGTCAGTTGAGAAGTTGTTAGACTTACATAACCATTTCCAAGGGCCCCCAAATATGAAGGTGCAAAGTTCCATGTTGGCACACCAACAAATTAACCTCAGGACAGACAAGGATCCCAAACTTGTAAATTTAGGTAATGAGTGCACCCCTCAGGAGAAGCAAGCATTCACTGGATTATTTAAGAAATATCGAGATGTGTTTTCCTGGACGTATGACGACCTTTGGACTTATGATACGAGGATCATCCAACACGTCATACCCATTAATTAAGGAGTGAAGCCATTCTAACAAAAACTGAGAAAAGTACACCCAGCTCTAGAACCAATGATCCAAAAGGAACTAAAGAAGCTCTTGGATGCACGGATCATTTTCAAATTTAGACATTTGACCTGGGTGTCCAACTTGGTCCCTGTTTGCAAGAAATCTGGTGAAATCCGTTTGTGCGTAGACTTCAGGAATTTAAACAGAGCCTCTGACAAAGACAACTATCCAGTCCCTCCTATGGAGCAAATCCTTCAAGCTATATCAGGGTCATAAATTTTCTCTATATTGTATGGGTTTTCAGGGTATAATCAAGTACTAGTGGCTGAGCCCGATCGGCTCAAAACCACATTTAGGACTAAGTGGGGAACATTTTCTTTCAGACGCATGCCTTTTGGGCTGATAAATGCCGACGCCACCTTCCAAAGAGCTATGGACATTTCCTTCATAGGAATTACTGGGAAAAGCGTGGTAGTATACCTTGACGACGTCACTGTGTTTTCAAAGCACAGATCTGATCACATACACCACTTGAAGCAAAATTTTGAAAGATGTCAAAAATATGGGATCTCACTGAACCCAAAGAAAAGCGTGTTCGCCGTCGCCGAAGGAAACTTGTTGGGACACATAATAACTCGAGACAGCATAGTGGTGGATCCGGAATGTGCGAAAGTCATCACTCAAATACCACCCCCAGGTGGAAGGAAAGCTATGCAGTCCTTCCTTGGAAAAATCAACTTTGTCCGAAAATTTGTATCAGATTTCGCTCAGATCGTGAAACCATTACTAGGCATGATTAAGAAAAATTCTAACTTTAAATGGAATCCTCCCGAGAAAGAAGCGTTCGACAACATCAAATGAGCCATCGCGGAAGCACCCACTCTTTATAGTCCGGATTTCAACAAAGGCTTTATCTTGTACACCTTTGCCTCAGATTCATCTTTGGCCACCATCCTCACTCAGAAATATGACTACCACAATGAGCGACCTATATCATTTATGAGCACTGGATTACAAGGCGCTAAGCTGAATTATCCAGATATTGACAAACAAGCTTATGCGATATACAAGGCAGTTAAACATTCCAGGCCGTACATTTTGAAGAATCATGTCACAGTCTTCGTGCCTCACCCAACTGTTCGCTCACTATTCGTATAGCAGGAGCTGGGTGAGCGATGAGGCAACTGGATGACATGTATTCAAGAATATGACCTGGAATTCAAGCCAACACACATTGTAAAGGGCCAAGGATTGTGTTGCACAGCCGTAGAGACAACTGACTCACAGGGCAACGAGGAAGAAAATTGGGAACACGAGATCGATATGTATCAAATTGATAGCACAACGCCACAGGATACATCCTCTTGGTACGTAGATCTCCTGCAATATTTGAAATACGACACCATGGGCCCTAATTTAACTACCAAGCAGAAGCATGTGTTGACACTGAAAGTTGTATCCTACCAGCTAGTGTAGGGTAAGTTGTTTCGCAAACATCACAGTGGTGTCTTGCTACGCTGTTTGGAATGGGATGAGGCACAGAAAGTATTGGAAGAACTTCACGATGGCCCCGCAGGGGGGCACTATGCATGAGACACCACTGCTCACAAGATCATGTGTGCCGGTTTCTATTGGCATACTATGTTTAAATATGCACACGCATATGTCCAGAAATGCCAGTGGTGTCAAAAGTTCACAAATAGAGAGATACGGCCTTCGGCCCCATTATAGTCTGTCGCAGTGGAAGAACCGTTTCAACAATGGGGGCTAGACGTGATTGGGGAAATCCTACCACACTCTTCCAAGCAACATAGGTACATCCTCACTGCCACAGACTACTTCACAAGGTGGGTTGAAGCAGTACCATTACATCAAGTCAATGATCAAGAGGTAATAGCCTTCATCACCCAATGCATCATGATCAGGTTTGGCGTTCGAACCTCGTTTTTTATAATGCTACATATTTCTCATCGTTGAAATTATATGATTTTTCTCTAGAAAATGGTATCATACTTAAACATTCTGCCAACTATTACCCTTAAGGAAACGGGTTAGCCGAGTCAACCAACAAGAACCTAATCTGCATCATAAAAAAGACTCTACTGTCCCAACAAAGAAATTGGCATAGGGCACTCCACAATGCCCTCTGGGCAGATCGAGTCACACCCAAACCTTCCCTGGGCACCTCCCCATTTTTTCTCGTATATGGAAAATAAGCTATCCTTCCTCCCAACTTGTCTCTCCTAGCCCTCCGATTATCTTAGGAGACTCATGGCACTCCTTACCCTGCTTTACAAGCCCGAATGGACACACTGTTGAAACTTGAGGAGGAAAGGAAAAAAACTCGGGAAAAATTTTCCATCCACCAAGGACGGATAAAATGATGGTTTGACAAGAAGTCAGCTGGGAATAAGGTTTTCGAAGTAGGTGACCTTGTCCTCAAATGGGATAAAGCTCATGAAGATAAAGGGAAACACTCCAAGTTCCAAGCACTAGGGATAGGCCCTTTCCATATTAGAGAGAAGGTCGGTTCCCACACTTACAGGTTACAAACTCTTGAAGGGAGGATTGAGGTCCTCCCTGTGAATGGACAGACCTTAAGCACTATTTCACCTGACAGCCCCTAAGGGCCATCGCTACATCCTGTACCATACTTTGTCTCGTTTTTTTCGTTCTTTACCTTTCTTGTTTTCAATAACTCGCTTGTTCCACACAACCTCCCGTTAACCGTTTCTTTCCTTTGGCATCCAAATTTTAGAAAGAGGATGTAGAAGCTACCCTGGTGGCATACTGAGTTGGGATATATGCTGGTGTATTATATCCTCCCAGAGTGTAAAAAAGGCAAGCATACCTGTGATGGGCACTCAATGGCGAGAACATGACTAAGGCCTTCGGATTAAGATGCGATAGCTTACCTAGTATGCTGGCCCAAGGGAATGCTGTGCAAAAGGAAATGTTCGGTTAAATCAGTTACTAGATGGAAAAGGGAGGAGTTAGCCTCCGGTGATGAATGGAAATCTAGGAAAACCCCAAGTCCTCATATAGACCAGGAGAAACCTCTCTTGCAAGTAAAATAAGTCAGGATCCCTCATCCGCCCAGGCAATAATTGCCAAATAAAATAAGTGCCCTGAGCACATTTTAATAAGTGCATTAAGCACATGAATAAAGGGTAAAGGATTGGAAAAGGCTTCCTGCGTAGAGAGGCGATACGATGACTCTGCTGGGGTACTAACCAGGCTCACTGGCAGTGGAGAAATTCTTGTGATTCCTAGGCAGTGACTCCGCCAGGACCATTTGGTTCGCTGGCAGTGAAGCAACACAATGAGGACCAAATAAAATATACTGGATCCAAAAATCCCCGAGGTTACTTCGAACTTTTCCATCCAGTCTCCAAGAATGAAAACACGGAAAACCAACACCCAGGGGCAGGCAGATAGGGAGAGAAAGTGCACAAGGCTCGAAGATGGAAGAAGTGGGACCCACGGGGTGAAGGGAACAATGCGCACAGGGTGAAGGGAATAGTGCACTATGCCCTCCCACCCCCCTCAAGATGAAACACTGGCAAAGATTTTGGGCCCTAGCAGTGAATCGCCATTTGTTGTAGCCACTACAACACCCTCCAAAAATTTCACCCTCTAAAATTTTTTGAGCCCCCGAGCATCGAAAAGCAAAGTCAAAACCTTAATTTCAAGTCTTTTCAAAAGCCTTAAGTTGCTAAGTCACAAAATAGGTCATGATCCCCAATCAGCGACCTAGTGACCTTGTGACCTATCAGGGCACCAAGTCGCTAGGTCGTGCATTGCACCCAAATTTAAACAATTGCGACCTAATGACCCCACGACCCCGTGACCCCCAGGTCGTAAGGTCGCAAGGTCGCGAGGTCGCACATATCATTAACACCGACTATTTGCGACCGAACGACCTCATTTATTTCCCACATGCGTGATCCCTTTATAAATAGAAAGGTCTCATAGGTCGCATTTCACTCACGCGACAGAGAGAAAAAAACGCTTCTGACAGGCCAACTGGAGCGTGATTTTCTCGGGTAAGTTGCCTAATCGTCCTGATGTTTCCATTTTTTTCTATTTTTTGCCCCTTTCCCCTTATCTTGGCCCTTTTTAAGCCACCAGCTACCCTCCATTTTAGATCCTCTTTGAACCTAATTCTTCTCTAAACCTCAAAACCCTGCCATTCTTATGCAAACTTGTAGATGTAGCCAACCAGCCTCCCCTGTGTCAGTCTCTTCCTCTAATGACCACCTCATCTTCAATTTATGGTTTTTCCTCACTGTCTCCCTTTATTAATTTAAGTTAAAATCATGAAAAAGACCACGTCACTGTCGAAATCGTCCACCCATCCCTAGCGCGACCTCCGACCTCGTGACCTTGCGACCCCCGTGACCCAGCGACCTCGGTCTCTGGTCGTTAAGTCTCTAAGTCGCTAAGTTTCACCCTGCTCAAAACTGAACTTATGCAACCTTGCGACTCAGCGACCCAGCGACCCGGTCGCAAGGTCGCATTCTCGTGAATTTTTAGACCAGTGCGACTCAGCAACCCCACGACCTAGTCGCAAGTCGCCAGGTCGTAGGGTCACTCTCCTCTGATATTTTAAGACAGCGCGACCCGACGACCCAGAAAATGGGTCGCTAAGTCACATTTCCCCCCTTTCTTGACCTTAGTTGGGTAAAGTTAAAAGCAATATTGAGCATTAATTAATATGACATCTGTCTTATCCTGGGACTATTTTATGAATATTCCAGGGAACCTCGAAGAAGAGTTAGAGTGCGTCTCCGTCTCTTCAGCCTCAAGTGGCATGGGTCCCCCGGCAGTTTGCAGGAAAAAAAAGAGCCCAGAGATAGAGATCACAGAAAGTGAAGTACTTATGTCTCCTCCCCTTATCTATGGGGACACCACATGTGTATTCAACAAAGGAGAAAGCATGAGATGGTATCAAGTATACCAAGAGTTCGCACAACTTGAGTTCCCAGAGGACCTCCCAGACGGACAAGTATATGTGCAAGTTAAGAGGTCGAAGATCCACTACGCAAGGGGCCCACCCATATATCTTCCCATGCGCTGAAATTATTGAATGGATCATACAAAATATCGAGCCCAGGATGTGGGTGATTTGGGATCACGAGGGGAAATATTTTTCAAATATAAAAGGCCAGGATGCGGAGTACTATTACGCACTTCCAGAGCAGGAACAGACATTCACAGAGGAATGGGCCACAACCCATGCGGTTCCCATAGTAGACACCCTGAGAGGATGGTGGGAAGAACCAGAGAAGTTCAAAGTCAAGAAGGACCAGGAGTATCAAGTAGCAGGATTCAAAAAGTTCTATAAGCTCATAGCAGCTATGATTTGTAGAATGTATGGTTGTCCCGTTGCCACCACTTTTAGCGGTTCCTGGGTATCCCTGATGCACTTTGTTACCGTATATGGCACCTGTTTCAATTGGGCCAACTTACTAATAGTAGCCCTCAAAACCAACATATCTGCAGCACTAGCACCCAAGGAGGGATACTCATCCGAATTTTACATGGCCTCCTATCTATTGGATGCAGTTTGTTCCAGGTGCCACTTTGAGGAATGGGCTCACAATTGGGATCAGGAGCAAGAACACCCAATTCACAAGGAGTTGCAGGTATTCTGGGACTCCAAATATAAGCAGACTATAGAGCCAATCGCACACAGTTTTATCCCTGCACTTTACGAGAAATTGTTTGGTCAGGATACCCCATGCATGTCTTGGCGAGCCATGGAAATGATAGTCAAGGTAGAAAATTGGTTTCCTTTTGCAGAAGGCACCTTCATCCGAGTCTTCTGTTCATTCAATACTCCCCATGCTTTGCTCCGATTCATCATTGATAGGATGCTACTTCAGGAAGTATGTTATCAAATGACTTCCGGCTTCTCGAAGGTCCTTACTAAAGGTAAGAAGAAGCCATGGCCCACACTGCCGCTCACCATTGGTGCTTATATAGTCAAGGATTTCAGAGAGGTGGAGGCAGAAGCTGATCAAATCAGAGGATTCTTCTTGGTGCCTTTAGATTACTGGACATACGATCCTAAGAGGATAGTCTCTACCCATTGCAAACGGGCCAAGTTCAAATGGAGCTACCAACATACTGAACGCCCAGCTAAATATGGGGTAAGAAACTGGTACAACAAGGATAGGGAACTCACCCCGGAAGCATTGAATGATCGGGAGGACCAAGATGATCAAACTCTGGAAGAGAGAATCCACAAATTGGGAGGTGCCTCGTCTTCCCAGGCCAAGAAGCCCAAAACTAACACATGCCATAGATCTTCCACCCAAAAGAGAGAAAAGGAAGCAAAAGCTCAGCGAGAAGCTGAAAAGAAAGCAAAAGGGGATGAAGATAAATGTAAGAAACACCTGAAGGTAGAGAAAAGAAAGAAACAGGCGGAGTATTCCCGCAAAAGAAAGGAAGAGTAGGAGGAAAAAGAAAAAGCTGAGCGGCAGCTCAAGAAAGAATTAGATCAGGTGGAGGCCGAATGCAAAAGGAAGGAAGAAGAGGAAACAAAAGCAGAAGCTGAACGCAAAAGGAAGGAAGAAGTGGAAACAAAAGCAGAAGCTGAACGCAAAAGGAAGGAAGAAGAGGAAACAAAAGCAGAAGCTGAGCACAGACAAAAGGAAGAATAGGATAAGGCAGAGGTGGAGTGGCTATTGAAAGAAAAAGCAGAACAAAAGAGAAAAGAGGAAGAGGATAGAATATCGAAAGACAATTCTTCCCAAGATGCTGAGACACCTCCTCTAGTGACAAGGGTACAGACAAAGCTGCCACCCATCGAAGTACCTGCAATTAACACACGTTTTGCACTCTCAGAACCAGGTACCTCTGAAGGACAGGAGGAGGAAGTGTTCAATCTGACGAGACTCACTTATGACCAATTCACATTCAAAATCAGGTAGGAAAAGAGGAGATGCCTAGCATGGAACCTGTTAGGTCTCTGTAATTTATTAGCAAGATTGGGAGAGTCCAATCACAGAGTTAACATCATTTCAACCAAACTTTGGGATTCTAGGATCTAGCCCTCCTGAATCCGGAGAGGGATCTCTCCAATATGTGCAAAGATGGATATTGTCTTTGAAAAGCTTAAGGTAATGATATTAGGCTAGTTATGAAGGCCAAGGTTTTTGTTTTGTTTTGGATGGTTGAGCATGAAATGTTACTTGAGGGGAAAGTCCTAAGTGCAAAAAGTTTCAAAAGTGAGAAGTTGCAAGCAAATAGAACAGTTTTGGCAGATAGATAGATATAACGCTGGTTTTTAGTCCATTGGGCTATGGAGTCATATCTGGGCTTTAATTGAACAAAAACATCAAGTGTGATCCAAGGGGCAAGTCATCTATACCACAAGATTATTGAGATTAAAATGATGAAATGGAAACATTAAAATGTTGGAGGGGTGGAAACTGATAATAATTTCTCAGAGGATTTATAGTCAGTCCAAATAAGAAAAGCCACTTAAGTAACTGTTTTTAAAACCAACCAAGGACAGGGCTAACCATAGACTTCTTGGGCAAGTTTCTTATTAAAGCAGCTTAATTGAAAAACAATCCAGTAATCCACATAATTACCTTCAGAAAGTATGAAAACACATAAGAAAAACAGAGTGTAACTTAAGATCAGATAAAGTACTTTTAAACCTAGTCTGCTTTCAGTCAACACCAAGGGAAACTTTCAGAATCTACCTTTGGAGAAAAGAATCTAGGAATCAGGGAAAACCATATCTTCTCTAGTCTAACTTTAATAGCAAATAATGGAAATAACATTCGAGAACAATGTTTGAGCAAACAGAAGGACGAGGGAACGCCAACATTCCTAACTGTTTAACTGTATTGAATCATTCTTAAATAAACAAATCTGAAGAAAACAGTAAGATAAAGATTTCTCAGCCAGAGAATGTTACTGCTATACAGAAAATCCTAACCCTGTTTAAACTGTTCTTTACAGAGGGAAAATGAACAATATGGCATACATAGAAGGAAAACGATTAACAAAGAAAGAAGCACTTCACCAGTGATAAAGACCAGGATCCCAAGAAACAACTTTTATATTGATGTAAAACCAGTTACAATCTTCAAGTCCAATGTTTCAGTTCAGCAATCATCTTCACTATTCAACCTAACTACTCTAGAGCAAACAGAGCTTCAAGGGCCAGTGAACACTATGTACAAATAGAAGTCTCGAGCTCAAGTGTATTTCAAAGTTCTGCAACCAACAACTCCTCATCTTTTGTAGAAGTACTTATAGGAAGATGAGGAGGTGAGATTTTAACAAAATATCTCAAGGACAGTTAATGTAGAGTGAAGACTTCTCGGCCCTTTGAGAGGCTCGAGGGAAAAATTTACAGGTGGATCACTACATTAACTGTTTCACAATAAATATCAAAGCTCGGTGGAAGCTTCGTTTGACTTTGAGGCTCTGTGTATGTTTTGGAGTAACTCTGCAGATATTTATTCATTGGTTTCCTTGCAGAAATAACTTCTTGGCGATGCTGGAGGCAGATATTTCTTCGAGCAATAACTTCGGCCTCTTTTCTGAATGGTTTGAGGCGACAGGTGGCTCTTTGGTAGCTGAGGAATCAATTTGCCTCAAGTTGTGGCGGTGGAGGCTTTCTGTCTGATAAAACACTTTAGGTTTTCTTTAAACTGTGTTTTGAGTCGGGGATTAGGCTTTTGATAACTGTCTTAGCCGTAATCCCCGTAATACTGTCTTCAATCTTCTTCTGCTGTTCTTTATTCTCAAAAATGATACTCTTTGACTATTCTTTCGAATAAAATAGTGTCTTGTCGATGTGCAGGGCCGCGCTGGGCTTTTCGGCATCAATGCTCATGAAACATTGACAAATCATTGAATCCAACCGTGTGAATGGTTCCTTTTAGTAGCTTCGAGGGCGTAGGAAACGTCTTTCCCAACCCTCGGCTTTCTTTGTGATATAACGGAAAACCATTGAAAACACCTACATAAAACAAAAAACAATTAAGAAATCCTGCGAAATGGGTTAGACTGCTTCAGAAGGCAGGAGAGGAGCGTAGCCGTCGGATGAAGGCAACCAACGATGGAGATCTGCATAGAAAGGCAAAAAGGATAGCGGGAGAAGAATAAGGAGGAGCAATTTTGGACCGTCCGATCTGGACACGTGGACGGTCCAGATCTAATCGGAGGGTCTCAATCGGGGGTGGCACAAAAGGGGATGCGATTGAACTTCCAGTGCGATTAAGCGCTGGCCGTTGATCTGCAGATCAGATCGACGGCGAAAAACGAATCGGCGGGTTTTGAAATGGCGGTAGGACTTGCGATCGGAGGGAATAAGGGCCGTTGGATAGGCGGGAAATGGACGGCCCAGATTTAATCGGAGGATCGCAATCGGGGAGGTCACAAAACAACATGCGATTGAAACTTTGCGATTGAGCCCTTTGCGATTGAGCGCTGGTCGTTGATCTGAGGACCAGATCGACGATGGGGAATGAATCGGAGGTAATTGCAAGGGGGTGAAACATTGCGATGCGATTTTGCGCGGACCGTTGGATCAAGGATTAGATCAACGGTCAAGAATAAATCGGAGGGAGAGCAGGATCGGAAGATCGGAGGTATGGACTGCGATTGATCGAAGGGCACACTTGAAGCATTGCGATTGAGAGTTTGCGATGCGATTGAGCGCAGGCCGTTGGATCAAAGGACTAGATCAACGGCCAGGATTGCTACGACCTACGCACCGGCGGAAAAAACCCTTAAACACATGAAAATCAAAGTTTTTTGCGAATAAAACAAGTTTAACGGATTGGGCGGAAAATATATAGGTAAAGGAAAAAGGCGCCCGATTGGGGGGCCGGGGGTTTTCACGGAATGTAATATGCCCGGGAGTTATAAAGACAAGGGCTAATCACAATCGGGCCATTGAGCCTGGTCTTTCCGATCAACCCATTTGTATTGTTTCCGATTGCGATTGCGCGATCGGCTCTTTTCAATCAACCCATTTATATTCAGCACATGGTTTTAAGTTTTAACTTAGAACTTTCGGAAAGTGGGTTTTTGGGTTTACAAGGAAAATGAGCTTTGTAATGGTTCAAAGTCATGCACCCTTTGGATATTTGCAATGCGATTAGCGCCGAAAGCTTTGGCGTTTGGTTTTAACACATGGGCATGTGGGGGGAAGTGGTTTAGGACTTAGCCCAAGGGGCTTAGGTCCATAGTAATAAAACTTTGATTTTTATGAGAAATTTTCAAGGATTTTAATGGATTTGGGGGTTCCGAAATAGTTAAAAAGTAGTTTTAAACCATGTCAGGAGGATTTTTATGAATGGAAGGAGAAACTTATGAAAAGTAGGGAAATAATATGGAGAAAAGGGGGAGTAAATGAAGGTTAGTTATGAGTGGGAGAAAGGGGAAAAATGATGGTTTCTTCAGCAGTTTCTTATAGGAAATCAGCAGAATTAATAGGGAAAGTGATGAAGATTTTGGACAGAGGCATGAGGCCTACAAGGAGTCTTCAAGAGCCAACAATTTTTAGTGATAAAATTTGTTCCTTGGAGGCTCAAAAAAGATCTTAGCCACCTTTTGGTATAACAAAATATTATAGGTGGCTAACAGAACCCTGCCACGCCATTCACGGCCACGACGAAAAAAAATATAGTCCTGGACACTAGGACCAATCCAGTAATGATAGCATTAGCCGACACTGCTTTTGCCGCAGCCACAGAAGAAAATGTTAGCCGGATGAGTAGGGAAATCCTCTCCCTACAAAATAGATTACAAGACTCTAAACAAAGGGAAGCTAGGTTGGAGCAAGAAAAGAAAGCACTAAGGGAAGAAATCCAATAGCTCTAAGATAAGAACACCCTTATTAACGAAGTACCACTCACCATCCAAAGAGAGTTGGTGACATTGGAAGCCACCATGAGGCAGGTATACGAAGAAATGTTCACCATAAAGCAAACAGTCGCACCTCTACTCAGAGCCCAAGCGGAAACTAAGAAGAGGAACAAGCAACTGAAAGAGGCCTTCAACGCCTTGGATAGGATGATAGAATGAATAAATAGATATCCGCAAGCTCCAAAAACTTTGCCCAATAAAGATTGGATTCACACTCAGAACGACAAGGTCCAAATTCGCATGAAGGTGCAATCCAAAGAGAAGTTATTCAAAGACCTAGAGAAGGTGATGACCACGTATGAGCATTTGATCAGCGAAATTTACTCGATGGCTGAGCTGCACCATATTCCTTCTCTAGGTACATTGGGTGAAGATAAGACATGGGAATAGGTAAATCAGGAAATTCAGGCATTCTTGCAACCTATTAGACAAGCCGTCGCTACACCTGATCCTCCGACATCGCAGGAGAACTTGGTTAAGTTCATCATGATGCCAGTTCGAATTTACACCAAACTGGCTTCCTTATCCAACCAGGTCACAATCAAGAGAGAAAATCTGATCCCAAACGCCCTAGAATGCCTGCACAGGTTAAGGGAAGATACTCCTCTGATCTCCCTAGTTGCTGCAGATTATCGTGCATGGAAAAATTTCCTCAAAGAACAACAAGTAGATGTTCCCGGCCTCATAATCACACACACGCTCTCATGATCAGATCGCAAGGTATAGCCTACAGGAAGGGTCGCAGGTCGCATCTTACATGGTCAGGTCACAGGTCGCATCCTCCATCAGGTCGCAGGTCACACCTTCCATCCAGGTCGCAAAGCATACCAACAGGCGAGAAGGCGAATAGTCAAGACACCCAAGGGTCACTTTTGTCTTATATATACTCCCTTTGGGGACTTGTAGAGGGATCTTTTTTTTTTTGGACTCCAAAGGAGAGAGGAGAGTTGTAAAGCATTGAACAACACCTTATGAATGAATACAAGCATTTTTCTTAAATCCACTATTGGATCTGATGAGAATCAATGTGTCAATACTATGAGTATTTTTTCGTATATGTTTGATATCTTATGATTAATTGATCTGCGTTTTCTGCTTATACTCTTTATGTATTTCAGCTCACTGAATGTGTTAATGATGGTATGTTGTTTACATAGGAGATGTTTGTAACTTTATTATTGACAGCTATCTTATTCACGAAAATGTCCAAGTACACATAAGTTGTTCTTGCTAGGCATAGCTGTTTCTTCTATGGTTTGAAATTTTTTTACAAACACGACCTTAATGATATGCTACTAACAACATCTCCTTCAGCTGCGTGTTTCCTTTTTATCTTGCTATTTGTAGTATTTATGCTCATTGACAATCATCGATATTTTGTCTTGTATCATCCGATAACTGTATGCCTATAAATTTGCAGAGCTCATTTGTGTCCAGGAGAAGGAGTATTCAGCGGTAGCCGGACCCACACCCCAGACGAGATCCCTATCACAAACGGTTCAGAGTCTAATTGGGAATTTTTACTGGGGAGATCCCATACCATTGGCCAGAAAAAATTTCCCATCAACAAGGGGGCATGTCCTCATAATTATGAACACACTGATGTCTTCCTTTTGTCCATTTGATGCCCCAAGAGAAAGCGCAACACAAAAGCGCTACGCTTAGAGCACAATTTCCTGTGTTTTTTCCAAAATTGCCCAAAAACTCAAAAATCTTCAAAATTTTCAAAATTTCTCAAAATTTGTGGGATGGGCCCAAAATAACCGGTCTAATTTGAGCTAAGTAAGCTTCAACAAGCATCTTGATTTTATCCCCTCCTTTCTTTCCCTTCCGGATATTCCTCAATTTATCCTTCATCTGTTTGACTTTGATTTGCAAATTTTGTTCCGGGTCTGATAGTGATGGGCCATGTGCTTGAGCATCTAATTATATTTGTTGGCTTTCACTAGCAACTTCTCCAAGTGAATGTTGACTATCTCAAGCCACACCTCTCTGTTGTCTTCAATTTCCTTTGCCAACTACTGTTCAATAGTGAAATTTTGAGTTTTTTTCTCTTCTTGATCTAAGACTCTTTTGAGGCCTCTTGTCTTTGGCCTTTTTCGGATGTTTTTAGCCTCCTCAAGATCCTCTATGGCAGCTTGGTTGATCATGTTTTGCCTCCTCTCTTGTTGCAACTTCATCTCCAAAAGAGTTTGTTTGTCTATCAACTATTTGTTATCTTGCTCTAGGGAAAATATTGTTGGAAATACTAAGAGGGGGGGGGGGGGGTGAATCAATATTCCTTTGAATTAGGGCATTAGTTAATCTTCAATTATTATTAGTGTTTGTACAATAATAGCAGCAAACAAGAAGAACACAAATGAACACATTTTTTAAGGTTGAAACCCACTCCGAGACAAAAACCACCTAATGCTTTTCTAATAATTCTTTAATATTCAACTCCAATTAAAAATAAAGCTCCAACTTCCTAGAATCTAGAAAATCATTCTTCTCCAGCTCCCATTGGATGGACGCTACAACGCCCGAGATTATTCAGTAGTCAACTTAACGGATGCCCCAACACCCAATGAGCTACAACTCACCCTAGCACCACCCTAGCACCCTATAGAAGAATAAAATAAGAATGGACTCCCGTACTAGGGAAAATGGTCCACTTTACAATGATATAGAATGATGTAGAAGAAGAATATATACTAGACCATAACCCCAAATTTGACACAACCACCTAATGATGATCCTAGACCTCCCAACACTATCTCTTCAACCCTTGGCAGATAGACACTAGTACAATTTTTACAATAATGTATTTACAATGACTTAGTACAATGATACCTTTACAATGATTGTATGCAGTGCTGCCAACTTGAAGACTTCATATGATGAAATTCTTGCTGCTGTTATGCACCTTGGTTTCTGCTCTTATCATGCTACCCTCTGCAGCATCTTGCTTTGCTTTGCTGTCGTAGAAATTCTAGTCCTTTGCAACCCTTAACAACACATGATCTAGTTTTTTCTTGCCTTCTAGGAGATTGATATTGAATCTGGTGTATCTCTGTTATTTCAGATCCTTAATATCTAATTTTTGGTCTTGTAGTATTCCTCTGAGTCGTCTTTCCAATGCCATAGGTTTGACCCAATTTGGATTCTTCAAGAGAGAGTTATACCCAATCTCTCACAATGCCCTAATTATGGACTGTTTTAGCAGAGCGCACTTGTATGGCGTGCCACGTGTCACTGTTTCTTCATTTGGCTCTACAATTGATAGAGAAAAAATTGTAGACTGTGCACTATCTTCCACTTTTTACAGAATTTCAATCCGATACTCCGAGAGAGAGTTATGACGAATTTACCAAGGTCACTTCTTTGAGATGAATTTCAGGAGCCTGTAGAAACCCTGACTTCCACAGATCATATCTCCATAAATATTGCACACCTTGATCTGAAATTTTTACAGAAGCTTCCTCAGGATTTCGAATTTTTCCTCATAAAAATTTCAGCTTCTAAACCTTCATAGAAAAAAATTTATAGCACAAATGCCACGATGACCTGTTTCAGATGGCGAAATCCCTTACCTAAGGAGGAAATGAAGATCACAATTTATATAAATGCTTAAGTTGAGAGGGGCTTCAACAAGTGAACGTGGGAGGGATTTTAGGAGCTTTAAGAATATTAATTATGACTTTTCAAAGACCCATGCCCCAACCCCATGGGGTTTTAGCCCACTAACTGGGGGTACAAACTTCAAACATGAATATCTCTTAAACCGTGAAGAATTAGATGGCGTGCCATATATCAACGGAAACATCTCGGCAAGTAGAAACCATAAAAAGCATTATTGACCCAAAATATATTAAATTTTTAGGTAAAAATTCCCATGAAATATTCGGTTAGCCCCTGGTGCTGCTTGGGTTGACAACAATGACAACCGCTGATCAAAAATCTCCCCCTTTGGCAATGATGGCAACACAAGCACTCCCCCTGCGATCATGACACCTCTTCCTACAACATTCTCTCCCCCTTTGACATCAATGGAAAAGGGTAACTCCCCCTGAAACACAACCACCCTGCAGACCTGTACACACTTCCACTCCCCCTAACACACAACCGTCTTGCAGACTTGTAATCTACTTCCGCTCCCCCTTTATATTCTGAAAAAGGAAAATCTAATGAGAACTTGGGAGAATCCCAAGCTTCTGGCGAATATATTCCAATGCTGGTGAATATTTAATATGTGATTCTTTTGGTGCTTCTTGGAATCTTGCTACTTGTCCAACTGCTTGCGTAACATCTGGTCGGGAGGCTGTTACATATAGAAGACTACTAATCATAGATCTATACAAACTTTGATCCACATCCTTAGATGAGTCGTCTATGCTCAATTTGCAACCTGTTACCATTGGAGTAAGGATGGGTTTGAAATATTCCATTTTAAATTTCTTGAGCATTTCCTTGATGTACTTGGCTTGACATATAAATATTCCTTTCTCTTGCTGAGATATTTGAAGACCTAAGAAGTATGTCAGCTTACCAAGTAAAGACATCTCGAAATCACTTTGCACCTTTATAGCAAACTTCTTACTTAGTCGATCATCATTTCTACCAATTATTGTATCATCCTCTTTAGCTATTAGACATTCTTTAGTTGCTTCATCTAGAACATATATGTCGTTTGGAGCTCGACTTGCTGTAGCCACAATTTCACCATACATGCATTTCCTGATTTCACATTTCGTGGAGTTGAATAGTATTGTGTGTCCTTGATCACGCATTTGTCCAACACTGAGCAAATTGTGATTCATGTTTTCAACCAATAGAACATTCTTGGCTAGAGAATCTTTGCTTCTGAGAGTGATAGTACCTGATCCTATAACATTTGAAGATCCATAATTTCCAAAGGACACGATTGCATCCTTCTTCTCTTTCAGAGATACAAATTTATTTCTATCTCCAGTCATATGCGTTGAGAAACCGCTATCAACATACCACACATATTTGTTCTTTTGAGCCTTGAAAGTGAGAGCACAATTATCATTCTTCTTCTTCTTCCATGTTTGTTCGTTCTGTGGCTTCGAAGATTCTTCTGGAGGATTTTCAAGTCTGCAGTCTTTGGATATGTGTCCAAAGTTTCGACATTTGTAACATTCAATATTATTTCTTAAATGTTCAAATCTATTGATGTTTCGCTGAGCCCTGGGAGGTTCATATTTGATAGATCTCCTGGAATTGTGTTCGTTCCTAGGGTACGTGCGACATTCTATAGCTTTATGACCAAATTTTCCACATGAATAACAATAGCCATAAAAAATATGTTGGTACCTGGATGGAAATTTTCGTTGAGGAATTGTCTTCCAAGGCTGTTCTTGTGAATCTTGTCCAGTGAAGTCTACATGCATGTCAGATCTCATAGGTTCATTGTATTTTGTTGTAGAAGGTCCTGCTTCTTCTTCTTTGTAACTGATGCCAGTTCTGTTGTTGTAATATCGTTGATTGTTGATGATTTCTTCCAATGCCCTTGAGCTATTGGCATAGTTTTGGATAGTTTTTCCTTTCTTCACTTTCTCACGCAGCGAGACTACTTCAACTTATAATTCTTCCCTTTCTTGGTTGCTTCCTTCCAACTTCTTTTGAAGTGACTCTTCAATGCATTTGTGTTCTTCAACTTCAATTTTGAGACCTTGAACTTGTTCTTCAAGAGTATTGGAATGGATCTTATCCACCTTGAGATATTTTATAAGCTTGATTGCTTCCTCATAAAATTCTTCTATGGTCCATCCTTCTTCTTCGTTGTTTGATACCTCTTGTTTATTGTGCTTGGCCATAAACAATACTCTCTCATTAGCTTCTTCTTTGCTGTCACTTTCTTCATCGGATGATGAGCTATCTTCTTTAGAGAGAAAGTTCCTTTTGGATCCTTGCTTGTTGAATTTCTTAAAGCCTTTCTTTCCTTTTGAGTTTCCATCACTTCTGTTTGGACATTTTGCTGCAAAATGCCCAACCTCATTATAGCTAAAACATATCAATGGAATTTTACCTTTGAATTTTCCCTTACCAATTTTTAGTTTTCTCGTGAAGTAATCATATTCTTCATCTGAAAGACCTTCTTCATCATCTCCCTTTTCTTCACACTTGCAGGTGCATGTCTTTTCAATTGAAGGTTTTTTATCCTTATTGGTTTTCTTAGATGCAACGAACACAGTTTCTAGATGCAAAGTACCCTCTTCTTCATCAAGTCTCATTTCATATGCTATGAGAACTCCATGTAATTCCTCTTTGCTGAGTTTGTCCAGATTTGCACTGTATTCTAAGACCGATACCTTTGGGTTGAATCTCTCTGGTAATGTTCTAAGAATCTTCCATATAATAGTCTTCTTGTCAATTGGATGTCCCAATCCTTCCAGAGTATTGGTTATTTCATCAACATATTGGAAGTATGCAACAATGTTGCAATCTTCTTTCATTCTGAGTTGCTGAAATTTTTCTCTATAGATTTGAAGCTTTGCTTCTTTGACATTTGAGTCACTTGCATAAATATTCTCAAGCTTGTTCCATACATTTTTGGCAGTTTTACAACCCAACACCTTATGATAAGTAGATTCAATAAGTCCACTGATAATAATATTCTTTGCTTTTGCATCATTTACCAAATTCTTCTTACCTTGTTCATCCGTAGTTGATGTAAATCCATTTTGAATAGTGTCCCATACTTTGTAACCTTGCGCCAAGAGATAGACCTCCATTCTTCCTTTCCAAAGTGCATAATTATTTTCATTGAATAGAGGTACACCATTCTTGGTATGCTCCATGACCTCCTTCCAGCTGTTAAACTTCTATTGAAGGAACCAAGCTCTGATACCAATTGTTGGAAATACTGAGAGGGGGGGTGAATCAGTATTCCTTTCAATTAGAGCATTAGTTAATCTTCAATTATTATCAGTGTTTGTACAATGATAGCAGCAAACAAGAGGAACAAAAATGCACACATTTTTTAAGGTGGAAACCCACTCTGGGACAAAAACCACCTAATGCTTTTCTAATAATTCTTTAATATTCAACTCCAATTGAAAATAAAGCTCCAACTTCCTAGAATCTAGAAAAGCATTCTTCTCCAGCTCCCACTGGATGGACGCTCCAACGCCCGAGATTCTTCAGTAGTCAACTAAACGGATACCCCAACACCCAATGAGCTACAACTCACCCTAGCACCACCCTAGCACCCTATAGAAGAATAAAATAAGAATGGACTCTCGTACTAGGGAAAATGGTCCACTTTACAATGATATAGAATGATGTAGAAGAAGAATATATACTAGACCATAACCCCAACTTTGACACAACCACCTAATGATGATCCTAGACCTCCCAACACTGCCTCTTCAACCCTTGGAAGATAGACACTAGTACAATTTTTACAATAATGTATTTACAATGACTTAGTACAATGATACCTTTACAATGATTGTATGCAGTGCTGCCCACTTGAAGACTTCATATGATGAAATTCTTGCTACTGTTATGCACCTTGGTTGCTTCTCTTGTCATGCTACCCTCTACTGCACCTTGCTTTGTTTTTCCGCCGTAGAAAGTTTGGTCCTTTGCAACCCTTGAAAACACATGATCTAGCTTTTTCTTGCCTTCTAGGAGCCCGATATTGAATCTGGTGAATCTCTGTTATTTCAGGTCCTTAATATCTGATTTTTGGTCTTGTAGTATTCCTCTGAGTCATCTTTCCAATGCCACAGGTCTGACCCAATTTGGATTCTTCAAGAGAGAGTTATACCCAATCTCTCACAATGCCCTAATTATGGACTGTTTCAGCAGAGCGCACTTGTATGGCGTGCCACGTGTCACTGTTTCTTCATTTGGCTCTACAATTGATAGAGAAAAAAGTGCAGACTGTGCACTATCTTCCAATTTTTACAGAATTTCAATCCGATACTCAGAGAGAGAGTTATGACGAATTTACCAAGGTCATTTCTTTGAGATGAATTTCAGGAGCCTGTAGAAACCCTGACTTCCACAGATCATATCTCCACAAATATTGCACACCTTGATCTGAAATTTTTACAGCAGCTTCCTCAGGATTTTGAATTTTGCCTCATAAAAATTTCAGCTTCTAAACCTTCGTAGAAAAAAATTTAGAGCGTAAATTCCATGATGACCTGTTTCAAATGGTGAAATCCCTTACCTAAGGAGGAAATGAAGATCACAATTTATATAAATGCTTAAGTTGAGAGGGGCTTCAACAAGTGAACGTGGGAGGGATTTTAGGAGCTTTAAGAATATTAATTATGACTTTTCAATGACCCATGCCCCAACCCCATGGGGTTTTAGTCCACTAACTGGGGGTACAAACTTCAAACATGAATATCTCTCAAACCGTGAAGAATTACATGGCGTGCCATATATCAACAGAAACATCTCGACAAGTAGAAACGATCAAAAGAATTATTGACCCAGAATATATTAATTTGGTAGGTAAAAATTCCCATGAAATATTGGGTTATCCCCTGGTGCTTCTTGGGTTTACATCAATGACAATCACTGATCAACAAAGATGACGAATTTTTCCCTCTAAAGATTGTTTTGCAACTCTCTGATGTGTGCCTCCTTTTCTTTGATGCCAATGTTTGATGTAGTAGTATCATCAATCTCTTCAAGGTCTACTAGATCAAAATCAGCTTCTTCTTCATGGGCATCTTCATGCTCTTGATCTGTTTCTTCATGACTAACCTCTATGATTTTCTCCTTTCCTTTCTATGCCTACTATACCTTCTTTGTTGATGAAGAAGGAAAAACCCCTTCCACACCATGTGGAGAAATTTTTTGCCTCTGTGCTGATGAAGAAGGCAAGGCCCCTTCCACATCATGTGGAGCAAACACTTTCCTCTTTGCTGCAAACAGTTTTATAAACCTTCTCTGATATGTTAGACTGCATTCTTTGACTGGCCCTAGTGATTTGACTTGATGCTTCCTTGTTTTTACAGCTGCAGGGCTAGTAGATGTCTCTCTTCTCTCTTGTGGTACTGGTGGAGGAATTTGGGGATTTGTGAATATGTCGTTTCAAATAAAGGTATCCTAAGAGATGTTCAATAGATCTAGATGATGAAGCATAATGATTTCGATGAGGGAGTGATGATAGAGGTCCTTCAGTTGCTGATGATATTCTTTCTTTGACACCAAGTATGCCATATTTTCAATGTCCCGTAACAAGAAACATGGAATGTTAAACATCCTCACCCTAGTGAAATGCATGAGTAGCTTGATATGGTAAGTGTACAATTTGGAAAATCTACCCTCACAAGTAAAATATCTCATGATAATATTCATTACCGGTGCATACTTGTTGAGGAGGAAATTGAAGGGAAAAACTTTTCTTCCTTCATTCTTTTACCTGGTTTTGAGATAAGGCTCAAAATAATGATCATCTAGGTCTTGTGCTTTGTAAAATTTCTCCCCAATATTTGGAATCCTTGTACCATCAGCAATGATGGCAGTGGACAAGGGAAAAGTTACACCTACAAGAGTTACCTTGTTATCATGGAGATTCAGTATGAAGAGCCTAGTCAACTTAGGATGATGCTGAACTCTTTCCACCTTTTCAAAAAACTCATAACAATCAACATATATGAAAAAAGACACAACTAAAGGTGAAGCCTCTAGCTCTCTAAGGTTTGTTGGTTCTATTCTGATGATTTTTCCTACTTTATGTGGCCTTCTCTGCTATAAAACCTCATTTTCCTCAAACTCATCATCACTATTTTCCTCCTCCATGTAATCTATATCTTCTCTCTCCATGCTTGTTTCTTTGCCACTTTAAAACCCTAGGGAAAAGGAAAGAAAAGGGAGAGTGAGTGAGGGAGTGAAGGGAATGGGAGTAGGGAAAGAAATGACGAAATGAGGGCTTTAGGGAATAGGGATAAAGCCAAAAAAATTAAGGGATATGGGGACAAGGGTTACGAAATTTTGTGAGATGATGGGAAGTGAAAATATGAAGAGGGACGAAAATGAAAATTTAATTATAGGTCAAAGGTATGGGGAAATCTAGGCAAAAGAGTGAAAGTCCTAAAAATTGGGTTTTGATGGAAAAGGGTAAAGGGACTTAGGAAATGGTAGTTTTAGTGTTTCTCAGAACATGGGGTAAAGAAATAGGGTCTAGGGATAAAAATTTTGGGACAAAGGGGTTTTTGGGAAATTTTATAATGGGGAGGAGAATTTTGGGAAAACTAGGGTTTTGTGATTTCCTTGCCAATATAAATTTTACCTACAAGCATAAAATGAAGGAAAAAGAGTAAAAATGGATTTCACTTACTTGATTTTAGGGGAAGAAAGACAAATTTGAAGAATTTGGAAGAGTTTGGAGGGTTTCTTGCCTAAGCGCAGCGCCTCACCCAGGACCGCAATTCCCTTCTCCGAAGCACAACACCATTCAATTTTACACTGCCAGAACTGCCCTAAGCGTAGTGCCTTTGGCCTAATCGCAGCGCCTAACCTAGGAGCACAGTGCCAGGAAATTTCTTCAATTTTTCTCTCCTTGCTCAACTCTCTTGCTCCAAAACGCGTTTTTCTCTTGGAAAATGAACAAATGAGGTTTTCTTTTGGAAAATGAGCTTTTTATATCTTTCATGATTTTGACTTTTGAATGATTGGGACACACTTTTTCCCTTTTTCTCATTAACCTTTCACAATACTTTTTGATGCTTTTGGTGCTTTGGATGCTTTAACATAATCTTTGTATCTTTTCATGAAATTGTCTTTAGTTAGGAATAGGCAACTTTTTGGGTTTATTACATATAGTGACTTTAAAATTACATAAAATTACAACATAAAAATATCTCTGTTTTTATCTCAAAATTGTCATTTTTGAGATGAAAACTTACAAAAATGAAATGTAACTTTACATGGAAAACTTAACTGAAACAAATAAAGAGTTTTAATCCTGGAAGATCTTCACACCTTCTGTTGCCCTTTATTTCAAACGAGACGATGAAATGAGCTGACCTAATGAAACCCTAGTGACCTAATGGAAAATAAAAACAACTGTCTCAACGAGTGATTTTGACTAAAAGTGAAAAGAGGGCATATTTATTTCCAGTATGATGAAAACATGGAAGAGGGTCAGTAGGAATATACTTGTGAAGGAAAATTACACACTTGACAAGGAAAACCACTAGTGGAACAATTGTATATGATGACCTAATGGAATGATTGAAAATTTCCTTAGAATGGGACACCTAAGATGCACATGCAAAATGTGTTTCGAGCCCTGATGTAAAAATGAAAAAAATGACACTAACATTGGCCTTATTGGGGATGGCAACTCCTTGGAGGTGTCAAGAACACCGTAGACCAAGTGCCTAACCTTTGGGCCAATACGGTCAAACAATCTAAAAGACTGTAGACTGTAAAACTAACTGAGAAATGACTCAAAAACTGACTATGATACTAACTCAAAATTGACTCAAAAACTCTGAAAATAACAGAAAATAAACAAGCTTTATAGCCTTCACTTTGAGCCCCAAGCCTAAATGATTTTCCGCTCCAAATTTTGCAACAAATATAAACTGGTATTTACAATGAAAGTGGAACATTCTTTCAGAAGTTGCATCAGAAATAGTAATGTTTCAAGAGCCTACCATTGACTGGTCCTCTTGAACATTCTTGTCCATTCATTTCTTTAAGCAAATAGGCATTTTGTCCTCGATAAGCTAGGATCTTGTAGGGTCCTTTCCATAGATTTTCAAACTTTATATGCTTTCATTTCTCTTCATTTCTTGCATCCCATCGTAGCACTACATCTTCCAGCTGAAACTTATCTACCTTAGTTTTGCGATCATAAATATTTTTGATTTTCTCCTGAAGTTTAGAAGTAGTCCGAGAAGCTTCCTCCCTTGTTTTTTGAAGGTGAATCATTTGATTGATTCTACCTTGAATATCATCTTCCTCACTACCTGCCTCCTACAATAATCTCATAACTGGGACTGAAAGTGATGTAGGAAGAATTGTATCTGTACCATAGATCAATTCAAAGGGTGACATACCTATAGACTTCTTGGTTCTCACTCGGTCTACCCACAAAGCATTGGTAATATTCCTATGCCAATTTTTCTTGTTCTCCTCTTCCTAATCCATTGCCCTGCAAATAATATGTAGTTCAATGGCCCAACCTGATATTATACTTGTGAAAAAACTCAATCATCTTATTTGACTTGAATTCTGCTGCATTATTTGTAATAATCTTGTGAGGAAAAACAAAATGAGACAAAATACTGGCTTCTAAAATATGAATAATTATCGTGTCCGTAGCTTGCCTTGTAGGAATAGCCTCGATCCACTTGGTGAAGTAGTCGGTGGCTCTCAGAATCCATCTATGTTGTGCTGATGATGTAGGATGAATTTCCCCAATGCAATCGAGTCCCCACTATTGAAAAGGATCATTTACTACAATAGGCTTTAGCGGAAGAGGAAGGAGTTTCCTTTTTCCCTGAAAAACTTGACATTCATGGCAGTTTGTGAATGTTTTGTATAAATATTAAAATAGAGTCGGCCAATAATACCATGCTCTCAACACTTTATTAGCTGTTATTTTCCAAAACAAATGGCCTCCACAATATCCCCTATGGAAGTCATCCATTACCTGTTTAGCTTCATCTTCAACCAGAAAATTTAAAAGAACACTTCCTGGATCTTTCCAACAAAGGGAACTACCTAGAATGCAGAATTTAGCAGATTTTAATTTCAAATACCTACCCTTACTTTTTGACATTCCAGGAGGAGGACACAAGTGCTGAAAAACATACACTATATCTGAATACCATGGTAAATTGAGAAAATTTTCTGATACCTGTATTAGAATGCCATCTTCTTCATCATCTAACATTGCTGCAATAAGGTTTATGTCTAGAGCATGCAAGTTGGATTCAGCCATAAGTTTGGCTAACCCCTGTCCCTTGATTAGCTTGGTGGGCTTGATCTCGAGATCATACTCTAGCATTGCTGCTATCCATTTACCTCTCCTTCCTTCCGGATCTGTCTACATGAGAACTTCTTTTACAACTGCATTTGGGACATAAGCTATAGTGTGTGAATGTAGAATATAGACTCGGAAATCCTTCAAGGCTTTGATTAAGGCCAAAACTTTCTTCTCAATAGTATTATAGCGAAGAGCAGCATCTCTAATGGCTCGACTGAAGAAAGAAATGGGCTACTCAACCTGATCCTTCTTTTGCATCAAAACAATAGCCAAGGTGTTCTCAGATGCAAATGAAAATATTATAAAATCACTAGCATAATCCAGACTAACCAAAACAAGGGTTGTAGTTAAAGAAAGCTTTACCAAGTTTAAAGACTTCATAGCATCATTGGTCAATTTTATACTACTGTCCTTTTTTGACATATTAGTCATTTCACGCAAATGCTTAGCCAAATTAGGAGCAAATTTGCATAAGAAATTCATCTTACCATTGAAAGCTTGTATTTACTTTTTGTTACGTGGAAAATCTATTCGCTGAATTTATTCTACTCTGGAAGGATAAATGCGAATGCCATATTTGGAAATTATGTGATCGAGAAGTTTTCCTTCCTCCATGGCAAAAAGACTATTTTTTGGATTCAGATAAATTCCGAACTCCCTGCATTTCTGAAAAAAAAAATTCTCAGATGGTATAAATGATGATCATTAGAACCAGAAAACACTGTCAAATCATCTAGATAAACCACTGAGAAAACATCTTTCTCATTTGAAAAGGCTATATCCATCACTCGATGAAAAGTATCCCCTGCATTCTTGAGTCCAAATGGAATTTTGACATACTGAAAGGTCACCCACAGCTTTGTGAAAGTAGTTTTACCTTAGTCTTCTTCATGTGCCAAAATCTGATTATAACCTGAATAACCATCAAGCAACGACATCCGTGATGCTCCAACTACCCTTTTCATAACATGGTCCATCTTAGGAAGGGGGTAATTATCCTTTAAAGAAAATTTATTGAAATTATAGAAATCAATGCACAACCTTATCTCTCGTGTCTTTTTCCTTACCAGAACCAAATTTGAAATCCAATCAGAAAATCTAATTGGAACAATGATACCAGATTTATACAATCGATTTACCTCTTTTTTGATGGATGGTAAAAGTCTTGTATTTATCCTTCTCAACTTCTATCTGAAAGGTTTTTGATCCAGTTTGATGGGAATAGTGTGCTGAATAATATTTTTGTCATAGACCTTCAAATCTGCATAGTCCCATGCAAAAATATCAGAAAATTCAGATAAAAATGTGATGTACTTATCTTTTGCCTCAGGAGATAATGTCTTAGACAACTTAACCATCTTGGGCTTATCTTCTGTTCCGATGTTTACGTCTTCCACACCCTTTTCTGTAGGAGTCAATGTTGGTTTTCTCGCCACATCATCATGATCAAACAATTCTTCTAAAGGTATGAGACCTCTAGGAATAATATTATCTTTCAGCTACAAAATATTCATCTGATTGGCCTCTATGTTTTGATCATAAGAATCACAAACATCATCAATAAAATCATGTTTGAACTTTCCTTCATTCTGCAAAAAGCCATTACTTTCTTTTTCATCCCAAAAAAATTTCTAGTACCTTAAGTTATCAGGAAAACTAGGTCTATGTTTGACATGAATTTCAAATTTATTACTTGAGTTCATCGAAATTTTGAGATTACTTGCTACCGTAGCAAGTGAATCTGCAATTATATTTTGACCTCTTGGTACCACTGTTAATGTATATTCAGGAATTTTTTTTAAGATATCCAAGACTGCATTCCTATAAGCTCTCATTCGAGGATGCTTTTCTTGATATTCGCCTTTCACCTACTTTATGACAAGCTCAGAATCACCATAAACATAAATTATTTTTGCACCAAGTTTCTTAAAAATTTTGAGACCTGTGATCAATGCTTCATACTCCGCTTCATTGTTAGAACAGTCAAAAGAAAATTTATAAGAGAATTCTCTAACATTACTTGGAATTCCACTTGACTTAGAAACAAGAGTTCGTATCCAAATACCAACACCTACACCTTCCTTACCTAAAGCACCATCGAAATCCATGCTCCAAAGGCCACCTTTGCCTTATAGATGCTGAAACTTAACTATTGGTTCTGATTTACTTTTTCCGGTCACCTCATTTTTCTGATCTGCACTGAGTTTCTGTTCCTCTAAGGGATTTTTGGAAGAAGTCACCATTTCTTTTTCTTTATCAAGAACTGCTCTAAAACTCTCTGAAAATTCTGGTACATCCTCTACCTTTACTAGTTGATTACTTACGTCAATCAAACTACCATCATTATACAAAATAAAATATTCTATGATGTATGTACAGCTTGTATTGGATAATTTATGGGCTTCTCCTTACTAGTTATCATGTACTTCATTTTCTTTTCCTAGTAAAATTTCCTCAATTGCTTGAAAACAAGAATAGTAGCATAAGAGAAGTCAAGTTGTAAAGTACCTTTGAGTTTGGCTCCCCATGATATAGACAACAACATGTCGAATCGAGGTGGTATATCAGCCACCACCACATCCATTAAGACATTCTTGGCTAGGATTTGTTCTAAGGAAACCATTAAATCTTTAATGAGACCAATGCAACGAACTCTACCAGAATCAAATGAATACAAATCATGATACGGTTGGGTGATATCCATGCCCATATTTTCCATAATAGCCTTTGGAATTAAATTGTGAGAAGTCTTGAAATCAAGCATAGCATTATGAAGTATGTACTCATGTGGTCTAAGGATTAAATAAAAGGGGGGAACTTCACTCTCTTCTAACTGACCATCTATAGCTGGACCAAAAATGAGCTGAGGGTGGTCATCTTCAACATTAACCATATCAGACAAAGGATCAACTAACAACATTTTAGACACTTGATGTTTATAGTGACTATTCTTTAGTAATTATATCAAAGGAATGGACACTTTCAACTTAGCTATTTCATTTCCAAATTAAAAGTTGTGACTTTATCTACCTCTTTGGTGACAATATCTCTTCTATAATTTTGATCCTTTGTTACATTCTCCTTTTTCTGAGTGTATTTCTCTTTATTAGCTGAGCTTGTTGATGGCTGGTTGATGTTGCTATGATTCTAATCTGCATGCTCTTTACCCTTTCTCTGATTATTTGGAAGATCATTCTCTGGTTGGGCCTCTTTTCTTTTCTGAATAGGATTGACAGGTACATCACTACTCCTTAAAGAATATTGTTTTGATGTGCACTCAAAGCATTCATATACCCACGTTGGTAATCATCGGATTTAGTTTCCAAATCATCATCATTTTCCAAGATCTAGTCCTCATCTTTTGGAATATCAAAATTTTCAGTATACTCTTCATCTTCAATTAGAAACATGGGTAGACCATTTGCTGTAAAGAAATGATTTGTTTCGACCACCGGATATTCATCTTGTTCCTCTTCGACTCCTTGAACATAATTCTATTGCAACGAGGTCCAAATTTGCTGTTGTTGTACTGTTTCGTCGAGTGCTTTCTGCTCTCTTTGCTTGATTCTAAATTGAGGCTGTTGTTGCCCTTTGAATTTTGGGTTCCGGATTTGTGGTTCAGGTCTATCTAAGATATACAATCGATCAACCATTCTTTCCATAGTTCAGAGTAATGAATCCATTTTAGCATCAGAAGTAGATGTCTCGTCCTTGATGGTCACTCTCTTTTCAGATCTTATCCTTGATCTTTTGGCTAGCAAATTTTCTTCCACACTTACAACATTCTTTTTCATATCTGTAAAAGTTGTACGATGATGTTCACACAGCTGATATGCCATATCAGTATCAAATCCATATGAAAATTTGACTAAGGCCAAACCTTTCGGTGGTTTGATATGTGCAGGAAGAGAATTGTACACTGCATTAAATCTCACACAATAATCTTGCACAATCTCACCAACATTTCTTTTGATGTTCTCATATTTGGACAGAATTTGAAGGGGATTTTTCTTTTCTTCCCATATTTCTACAAACTGTCGATGAAAAACTTATAGAGTGTCAATAGTGGCTATTGGTAGAGCTCTGAACCATTTCCTTACTTCCCCTCCTAGAATTTGTGCAAACAACCTCATTTTCACATCCTCGATATCAATTTCATGAAGGTCAAAGAAGTCATTCATCTTATCTATGTGCTTTTGGGCTATCATAGGATGAGTATTGTCGACCAAAGGGATTTTTGTTTGGTAATATTGGGGCATAGCACCTGAGTTCTCAGGGAGAACAAGGGGGGCATATCTTGCAGCCATGATGATTGGAGGTGGAGGATTTAGAACAAGGATTTGGATGCTTGATGTAATCAAGGAAAGGTTGGTCACTGATTGAGTAGTGTGAATAGTAGATGAAGTGATGGTAGAAGAAGCTGGGATCTGAGGTATGTTTATCACCCAAGCATTTATTTGCAAAGAATAGTTCTGCAGATCATTAAGAACTTGTAAAAGTTGTGACCCCACTCGTGACCCTGATTGTGACCCTGATTGTGAATGTGAAAACAGATCTTCAACAGGACTGTGAAAGGAAATAGAGGAATCAACAAATTTTTCGTCAAACCAACTCCAATATTTTATCCAGAATAAGATTTTTTCAAAATTTATGTCAAGTTCAATATCTTGCAAGTTTTCTAACTTTCCAGGGAATGAAATAGCTCTGGGAATGGAACTTTTCTCTGATTGATTTCCAGCTGAACTAGATGTCTCCAAAATAGTTTTGGCTTTTATTCCTATGTTATGAGGGTCATTAACAATGGTGGGAGAGTTCGGATCGGGATGGGAATTAGTGTATCTTCGGGAAGCTAGTATGTCCAATTTCGAAAGCCAATTTTCACTTTATAAATTTTTCAATTCAGTGTTTGGATAAACTCTAAAAATATCATTCAAAAGTTTAAGAATTTCAATGAAAACTTACTAGGGTTGATTTGATCTTACTTTTTCTCCCCAGTATGGTCGCCAAAATGTTATCACTCGGATTGAACCTCAGGTTGAAGAAGGAAATTATGAGGTAACCACAAACCACGCTTAGCCAAGTAGCTAGCCCTACCAGGCAAGGAGAGGGCTCTCTCCATAAGGATCACAACCAACATGGCTGATTAAAGAAGATATTAGGCTAGATATAGTAGCTCAGGGTTTTGATTTTGATTGTATAGGGTTGTGCTGGATCAGAAGGAGCATAAACAATCAGGGCAAGGGAAATTAGGTCAAAATTTGCAGGGTGTTCTATAGGGCAAGGTAGGTAAAATGGTTTAGCAATTTTGGGATTTCGATGGTGGGATGATCAAGATAGGTGAGGAACTAGAAAGTGCATGGTGAAATCATGGTTTCTTTCCAAAATAAAGAAATTACAGCCTGTGAATATTTACCCAAAACAAAGCATAATAATTATGGATTCTGTTCATCTAACTTGAAAAAATTCACTTAATAGTAATGAAATGATGGATGAAATAAAAAATAAATTTCAACACATGAAAAAAAAAGGAGAAACTGAACTAAACACCATACCACAGGGATCCCATAAAAATAGCTTCAAATTTGATTAATATTCCTGCTCAAAACTAATACAAAGTGCGTCTCTTCAAAGGCCAAGCATCCAAATGAGTCCAACCCTTACCAATGAGAAAGAAGAAGAAGATATAGAACTCAAAACCACTCTCCCTAGCCTCAAGTAGTCAAATACATGAGATGAGGATCAGTTTCCACCAAATGCTGAACAAGAATCTGAAGACTAGGAAGACCAAACAACTTGCCTCTAAAAGAGAGGAAACTAATTCATTTGACCTCTAGAGGACTCAAGCTAATGAATTTACCCATAGTAAACTAATCCTCATCATCATTAAATTCAAATTTACCAATTACATCAGTGAAAAACCCAAATAGTGAGATAAAACTCAAAAATTCCGTGAATAATAGAGAAAACTTTAAAACAAAGAAAATTTGTCCTGAGCGCAGTGCCAAGGAGGAAAAATAGGTCTTTTTTCAAGTCATTTTTGACTGACTTCCTGGTGTCCAAATTGAGCCCATGATAGCTCATTGGAAAGCCTGTTCCACCTCATTTCCATATCTCCTTTTGGTTTCTGATTTGAAATTTATTTGACCCCTCAAAACTACATTCTCCCAAGAATGCCTCTAATCGCAGCGGCATCCTGAAAAAGAGGCAGAAACATGATTTTTTGGGTGTTTTTGGCCCTTTTTCCTAACCATTTTTGTTCCAAATGCTTAGAAAAAGTACATGGGGGCATGTCCTCATTATTATGAACACACCAACATCTTCCTTTTATCCATATGATGCCCCAAGAAAAAGCGTAGCGCCAAGGCGCTACGCTTAGAGAAAATTTTCCTGTGTTTTTTCCAAAATTGCCCAAAAAATAAAAAATTTTCAAAATTTTCAAAATTTCTCAAAATTTGTGGGATGGGCCCACAACCACTTGTCAAATTTGAGCTAAGGAAGATTCAACAAGCATCCTCAGTTTATCCCCTTCTTTTTTTCCCTTCCGGATCTTCCTCAATTTATCCTTCATCTGTTTAACCTTGATATTGCGAATTTTGTTCCGGGTCTGATAGTGATGGGCCATGCGCCTGAGCATCTGCTTATCTTTGTTGGATTTCACTAGAAGCTTCTCCAAGTGAATTTTGAATCTCTCAAGCCACACCTCTCTATTGTTTTCAATTTCCTTTGCTAACTGTTGGTAAATAGTCAAATATTGAGTTTCTTGCTCTTGTTGCTCTAAGGCTCTTTTGAGGCCTCTTTTATTTGGCCTTTTCTGGATGTTTTCAGCCTCCTCAAGATCTTCTATGGCAGCTTGGTTGATCATGTTTTTCCTCCTCTCCTGTAGCAACTTCATCTCAAAAATATTTTGTTTGTCTGTCAACTATTTGTTCTCTTGCTCTAGGGAAAAGATGATGATTTTTTCCCTCTCAAGATTGTTTTTCAACTCTCTGATGTGTGCCTACTTTTCTTTGATGCAAATGTTTGATGTAGTAGTATCATCAAACTCTTCAAGGTCCAGTGGCTCAAAATCAACTTCTTCTTCATGGGCATCTTCAAGCTCTTGATCTGTTTTTTCATGACTAACTGCTATGACTTTCTCCTTTCCTTTCTGTGCCTGCTGTACCTAATTTTTTGATGAAGAAGGCAAAGCCCCTTACACACCATGTGGAGCAAACATTTGCCTCTGTGTTGATGAAGAAGGCAAGGCCCCTTCCACACCATGTGGAGCAAACACTTGCCTCTCTGCTGCAAATAGTTTTCTAAGCCCTCTCTGATATGTTAGACTGCATTCTTTGACTAGCCTTGGTGATTTGACTTGATGCTTCCTTGCTTTTATAGTTACAGGGCTAGTAGATGTCTCTCTTCTCTCTTGTGGCACTGGTGGAGGAATTTGGGGATTTGTGAATATGTCGTTTGAAATAAGGGTATCCCAAGAGATGTTCAGTATATTTAGATGATGAAGCACAATGAGTTTGATGAGGGTGTGATGAAAGAGGTTTTTCATTTGCTGATGATATTATTTCTTTGACACCAAGTATGCCATCTTTTCAATGTCCCGGAAAAAGAAATATGGAATTTTCAGCATCCTCACCGTAGTGAAATGCATGAGTAGCCTGATATGGTAAGTGTAAAATCTGGAAAATTTTCCCTCACAAGTAAAATATCTCATGATAATCTTCATCACCAGTGCATACTTGTTGAGGAGGAAACTGAAGGGAAAAACTTTTATTCCTTCATTCTTGTACCTGGTTTTGAGATAAGGCTCAAAATAATGATCATCTAGGTCCTGTGCTTTGTATCAATTCTCCCCAACATTTCGAAACCCTGTAGCATCAAAAATGATGGCAGTGGACAAGGAAAAAGTTACACCTGCAAGAGTTACCTTATTATCATGAAGGTTCAGTATGAAGAGCCTAGTCAACTCAGGATGATGCTGAACTCTTTCCACCTTTTCACAAAACTCATAACACCCAACATATCTGAAACAAGACATAGCTAAAGGTGAAGCCTCTAGCTCTCTAAGGATTGTTGGATCTATTCTGATGATTTTTCCTCCTCAAACTCATCATCACTATTTTCCTCCTCCATGTAATCTTTGTCTTCTCTCTCCATGCTTATTTCTTTGGCACTTGAAAACCATAGGGAAAAGGAAGGAAAAGGTAGAGTGAGTGAGGGAGTGAAGGGAATGGGAGCAGGGAAAGAAATGACAAAATGAGGGCTTTAGGGAATAGGGATAGAGCCACAAAAATTAAGGGAGATGGGGAAAAGGGTTAGGAAATTTTGTGAGGTGATGGGAAGTGAAAATATGAAGAGGGACGAAAATGAAAATTTAATTACAGGTCAAAGGTATGGGGAAATCTAGGCAAAAGAGTGAAAATACTAAAAACTGGGTTTTGATGGAAAAGGGTAAAGGGATTTAGGAAATGGTAGTTTTAGTGTTTTTGGAACATGGGATAAAGGAATAGGGTCTAGGGATAAAAAGTTTGGGACAAAGGGGTTTTTGGGAAATTTTATAGCGGGGAGGAGAATTTTGGGAAAAACAGGGTTTTGTGATTTCCTTGCCAATATAAATTTTACCTACAAGCATAAATGAAGGAAGAAGAGTAAAAAGGGATTTTACCTGATTTTAGGGAAGAGAGACAAATTTGAAAAATATTGAGGAGTTTGGAGGGTTTCTGTCCTAAGCGCAGTGCCTCACCCAGGAGCGCAACACCCTTCTCCTAAGCACAACGTCCTTCAATTTTACACTGCCAGAACTGCCCTAAGTTCAACGCCTAACCCAGGAGCGCAATGCCAGGAAATTTCTTCAATTTTTCTCTCCTTGCTCAACTCTCTTGCTCAAAAACACATTTTTTCTCTTGTAAAATGAACAAATGAGGTTTTCTTTTGGCAAATGTTTTATATCTTGCATGATTTTGAATTTTGAATGATTGGGACTCACATTTTCCCTTTTTCTCATTGAACTTTCACAATACTTTTTGTTGCTTTTGGTGCTTTGGATGCTTTGACATGATATTTTTATCTTTTCATGAAATTGTCTTTAGCTAGGAATAGGTAGCTTTTTGGGTTTATTACATATAATGACTTTAAAATTACATAAAATTAGAACATAAAAATATCTTTGTTTTTATCTCAAAATGTCATTTTTGAGATGAAAACTTAGAAAAATGAAATGTAACTTTACATGGCAAACTTAACTGAAACAAATCAAGAGTTTTATTCCTGGAACATCTTCACACCTTTTGCTGCCCTTTATTGCAAATGAGACCATGCAATGAGCTGACCTAATGAAACCCAAGTGACCTAATGGAAAATAAAAAAAGTTGTCTCAATGAGTGATTTCGACTAAAAGTGAAAAGAGATCAAATTTATTTCTAGTATGATGAAAACATGGAAGAGGGTTAGTAGGCATATACTTGTGAAGGAAAAGGAGACACTTGACAAGGAAAACCACCAGTGGAACAATTTTATATCATGACCTAATGGAATGATTGGAAATTTCTTTAGAATGGGACACCTAAGATGCACATGCAAAATGTGTTTTGATCCCTGGTAGAAATATGACAATACTGACACTAACATTGGCCTTATTGGGGATGGCAGCTCCTTGGAGGTGTCAAGAACACCGTAGACCAAGTGCCTAGCCTTTGGGTCAATACAATCAAACAATTTAAAATATTGCACACTTTAAACTTGACTGAGAACTGAATCGAAAACTGACTATGAAACTAACTCAAAATTGACTCAAAAACTCTGAAAATAACAGAAAATCAACAAGCTTTATAGCTTTCACTACAAGCCCCAAGCCTAAATGATTTTCCACTCCAAATTTTGGATAAAATATAAACCGGTACTTACAATGAAAGTGAAACATTCTTTCAGAAGTTGCATAAAAAATAGTAATATTTCAAGAGCCTACCATTGACTGGTCCTCCTGAAAATTCTTGTCCATTCATTTCTTTAAGCAAATAGGCATTTTTTCCTCGATAAGCTAAGATATTATAGTGTCCTTTCCATATATTTTCAAACATTATGTGTTTTCCTTTCTCTTCATTTCTTGCATCCCATCACAACACTACATCTTCCAGCTGAAACTTATCTTCCTTTGTTTTGCGATCAAAAATATTTTTTATTTTCTCCTGAAGTTTAGAAGTAGTCTGAGAAACTTCCTCCCTTGTTTGCTGAAGGTGAATCATTTGATTGATTCGACGTTGAATATCATCTTCCTCACTACCTGCCTCCTGCAATAATCTCATAACTGGGACTGCAAGTGATGTAGGAAACACTGTATTTGTACTATAGAACAATTCAAAGGGTGACATACCTATAGACTTCTTGGTGCTCACTCGGTCTGCTCACAAAACATTGGTAAGCTTCCTATGCTAATTTTTCTTGTTCTCCTCCAACATTTTCTTAATGATATTAACCAAGGATTTATTAGAGGAATCAACTAATCCATTGCCCCGCAGATAATATGCAGTGGAATGGCCCAACCTGATATTATACTTGTGACAAAACCCAATCATCTTCTTTGACTTGAATGTCGTTGCATTATCTGTAATAATCTTGTGAGGACAACCAAAACGAGACAAAATGTTGTTAGAAAATTAAATATTACAAAGCAATGAAACACATAAAATATGCGGAAAAAAAAGCACACAAAGCACATAAAACCAGAGAGACACAGATATACGTGGTTCACCCAGTTTTGGCTACGTCCACCCCAAAAAACCAGTCCTTCCTTTCTATTATCTAGCAAAATGAAGAGACACAACCTACAAAAGATCCGCTGTAATATCCTCTGTTCTCTCTCATAGTCTCCCTATCTATTTCTCGCTCCGAGAAATACCCATGCCATACACATCCGCAATACAATACCCTCATACAAAGAGAGGGGTTGCCTTCAAGGGAAAAAAACCCTAAACTAAACATAACTTCTACTGTAAGATCATCCGCCTAATGAATGGCCCAGATTGACTAGAAATTACTATACTTTTACAAGGCAATTTTACATCTGTTTTTAGCTTCGGGGGTGCTGCCCCCGAAACCCCCCGCCAGGGGGGGCCTCCATAAAGTCGTAGCCGCCCCCCTTGGACCACCTAGGTAGCGTTTAATTACAGGAAGCATTGCCGCCCCATTAAGGTATAGTGGTCCAATGGTGTGATACAAAATAAACAAGATAATCAGGCTCCACACCCAAAAAATATTGGATTCTAAAAATTGAATAATTACCGTGTCTGTAGCTTGCCTTGTAGGAATAGCCTCGATCCACTTGGAGAAGTATTCAATGGCCATCAGAATCCATCTATGTTGTGCTGATTATGTAGGATGAATTTCCCCAATGAAATCAAGTCCCCATTGTTGAAAAGGAGCATTTACTACAATAGGCTTCAGCGGAAGAGGAAGGAGTTTCCTTTTTCCCTGAAAAATTTGACATTCATGACAGTTTGTGACTGTTTTGTACAAATTTGAAAAATAGAGTCGGCCAATAATACCCTACTCTCAACACTTTATTAGCTATTATTTTCCAAAACAAATGGCCTCCACAATCTCCCCTATGGAAGTCATCTGTTACCTGTTCAGCTTCATCTTCAACCAGACAATTTAAAAGAACACCTCCTGGATATTTCTGATAAAGGGCACTATCTAGAATGTAGAATTTATCAGATTTTAATTTTAAAGGCCAACCCTTAATTTTTGACATTCCAGGAGGAGCACACAAGTGCTGAAGAACATATAGTATATCTGAATACCATGGTGAATTGAGAAACATTTATGATACTTGTATTAGAACTCCATCCTCTTCATCATCTAACATTGCTGCAATAAGATTTATGTCTAGAGCATGCAAGTTGGATTCAGCCATAAGTTTGGCTAACCCCTTTCCCTTGATCAGCTTGGTGGGCTTGATCTCGATATCATAATCTAGCATTGCTGCTATCCATTTACCTCTCCTTCCTTCCGGATCGGTCTGCGTGGGAACTTCTTTTACAACTGCATTTGGGAAATAAGATATAGTGTGTGAATGTAGAATATAGACCCAGAAATCCTTCAAGGCTTTGATTAAGGCCAAAGCTTGCTTCTCAATAATATTATAGCGAAGAGTAGCATCTCTAATGGCTCGACTGAATAATGTAATGGGCTACTCAACCTAATCCTTCTTTTGCATCAAAACAACAGCCAAGGTGTGCTTAGATGAAAATGAAAATATTATAAAATCACTAGTATAATCCGGACTAATCAAAACAGGGGCTATAGTTAAAGCAATCTTTACCAAGTTGAAAGACTTCATAGCATCATTGTTCCATTTTACACTGCTATCATTTTTCAACATATTAGTCATTTCACGCAAATGCTCAGCCAAATTAGGAACAAATCTGCGTAAGAAATTCATCTTACCATTGAAAGCTTGTATTTCCTTTTTATTACGCAGAAAATATATTTGCTGAATTGCTTCTACTATGGAAGGATCAATGTGAATGCCATATTTGGAAATTATGTGACCGAGAAGTTTGCCTTCCACCATGGCAAAAAGACTCTTTTTCAGATTCAGAGAAATTCTGAACTCCGTGCATTTATGAAAATAATTCTCAGATGGTATACATGCTGATCATCGAAACTAGAAAACACTGTCAAATCATCTAGATACACCAATAAGAAAACATATTTCTCATTAGCAAAGGCTATATCCATCGCCCACTGAAAAGTAGCCCCTGTATTCTTGAGTCCAAACGGCATTTTGACATACTGAAAGGTCCCTCACGGCGTTGTGAAAGAAGTTTTACCTTGGTCTTCTTCATGTACCAAAATATTATTATAACCTGAATAACCATCAAGCAACGACATCCGTGATGCTCCAACTACCCTTTGCAGAACATGGTCCATCTTAGGAAGGGGGTAATTATCCTTTAAAGACACTTTATTCAAATTCTGGAAATCAATGCACAACCTTATCTCTCTGGTATTTTTCCTTACCAAAACCAAATTTGAAATCCAATCAGAAAATATAATTGTAAAAATGATACCAGATTTATACAATCGATTTACCTCTTTTTCGATGGATGGTAACAGTATTGGATTTATCCTTCTCAACTTCTGTCTGAAAGGTTTTTGATCCGGTTTGATGGGAATAGTGTGCTAAATAATATTTTTGTCATAGAACTTCAAATCTTCATAGTCCCATGCGAAAATATCAGAAAATTCAGATAACAATTTGATGTACTTATCTTTTGCCTCAGGAGATAATGTCTTAGACAGCTTAACCATATTTGGCTTATGTGTTGTTCTGATGTTTATGTCTTCCACACGATTTTCTGTAGGAGTCAATGTTGGTTTTCTCACCACATCATCCTGATCAAATAGTTCTTCTAAAGGTATGAAACCTCTAGGAATAATATTATCTTTCAGCTGCAAAATATTCATTTGATTGAACTCTATGTTTTGATCATCAGAATCACAAACATCATCAATAAAAGCATATTTAAACTTTCCTTCATAATGAAAAAAGCTATTAATTTCTTTGTCATCCCAAAAAACTTTCTAGTACCTTAAGTTATCAGGAAAACTAGGTCTATGTTTGATAATTTCAAATTTATTACTTGAGTTCATCGGAATTTTGAGATTACTTGCTACCATAGCAAGTGAATCTACAATGATATTTTGACCTCTTGGTACCGCTGTTAATGTATATTCAGGAAACATTTATAAGATATCCAAGACTGCATTCCTATAAGCTCTCATTCGCGGATGCTTTGCTTGATATTCTCCTTTCACCTGCTTTATGACAAGCTCATAATCACCATAAACATAAATTATTTTTGCACCAAGTTTCTTCAAAATTTTGAGACCTGGGATCAATGCTTCATACTTCTCTTTGTTGTTAGAATAGTCATATAAGAGCATTCTCTAACATTACTTGGAATTCCACCAGCCTTGGAAACAGGACTTCAGATCCAGATACCAATACCTTCACCTTCCTTACCTAAAGCACCATCGAAATCCATGCTCCAAAGGCCATCTTCATCTTCTAGAGGTTGAAACTTAACTATTGGTTTTGATTTAATTTTGTTGGTCACCTCATTTTTCTGATCTGCACTGAGTTTATGTTCCTCTAAGGGCTGTTTGGAAGAATTCACCATTTATTTTTCTTTATCAAGAACTGCTCTAATACTCTCTGAAAATTCTGGTACATCCCCTACCTTTACTAGATGATTACTTACGTCATTCAAACTACCATCATTATACAAAATAAAAGATTCTAGATCTGTATATACGTCATGTATTGGATGATTTATGGGCTTCTCCTTACTAGTTATCATGTACTTCATTTTATTTTCCTGGTACAATTGCCTCAATTTCCTGAAAACAGGAATAGTAGCATAAGAGAAGTCAAGTTGTAAAGTACCTTTGAGTTTGGCTCCCCATGATCTAGACAACAGCATGCCAAATCAAGGCAGGATATCAGCTACCACCACATCATTAAGACATTCATGGTTGGGATTTGGTCTAAGGAAACCGCTAAATATTTAATGAGACCAATGCAGGGAACTCTACTAGAATCAAATGAATACAAATCATGATACGGTCGGGTGATATCCATGCCCATCTTTTCCATAATAGCCTTTGGCATTAAATTGTGAGAAGCCCCGAAATCAAGCATAACATTATGAAGTATGTACTCATGTAGTCTAAGGCCTAAATAAAAGGGGGGAACTTCACTCTCTTCTAACTGGCCATCTATAGATGGACCAAAAATAAGCTCAGGGTGGTCATCTTCAACATTAACCATATCAGATAAAGGATCAAATAGCAACATTTTAGACACCTGATGTTTATAGTGACTATTCTTTACTAATTTTGTCAAAGGAATGGACACTTTCAATTTAGCTATTTCATTTTCTAAATTAAAAGTTGTGACTTTATCTACCTCTTTGGTGACAATATCTCTTCTATAATTTTGATCCTTTGTTACATTCTCCTTTTTCTAAGTGTCTTTCTCTTTAGTAGTTGAGCTTGTTGATGGCTGGTTTATGTTGCTATGATTATGATCCGCATGCTCTTTACCCTTTCTATGATTATTTGGAAGATCATTCTTTGGCTGGGCCTATTTTTTTTTCTAAATACGATTGCCAGGTAAATCTCAGCTCCTTAAAGAATATTGTTTCTGTTGTGCACTCAAAGAATTCATATACCCACGCTGGTAATCACTGGATTCAGTTTCCAAATCATCATCATTTGCCAAGATATAGTCCTCATCTTTTGGAATATCCAAATTTTTAGTATACTCTTCATCTTCAGTCAGAAACATGGGCAGACCATCTGATGTAAAGAAATGATTTTTTTCGACCACCAGATCTTCATCTTCTTCCTCTTCCACTCCTTGAACATAATTCTGCTACAACGAGTTTTGAATCTGTTGTTGTTGTACTGTTTGGTCGGGTGCTTTCTGCTCTCTTTGCTTGATTCTAAACTGAGGTTGTTTTTGCCCTCTAAAATTTGGGTTCTGGATTTGTGGTTCAGGTCTATCTGAGATAGACAATTGATCAACCATTCTTTCCATAGTTCGGAGTAATGAATCCATTTTAGCATCAGAAGTAGATGTCTCCTCCTTGATGGTCACTCTCTTTTCAGATCTCATCCTTGCTCTTTTGGCTAGCAATTTTTATTCCACACTTGTCACATTATTTTGCATATCTTCTAAAGTTGTAGGATCACATTCATGCAGCTGATATGCCATATCAGTATCAAATCCATCCAGAAATTTGACTAAGGCCAAACCTTCTGGTGGTTTGATATCTGTAGGAAGAGCATTGTACACTACGTTAAATCTCACACAATAATCTTGCACAGTCTCACCAACATTTATTTTCATGTTCTCATATTCAGACAGAATTTGAAGAGGATTTTTCTTTTCTTCCCATATTTCTACAAAATGTCGATCCAAAACTTCTAGATTGTCAATAGTGGCTGCTGGTAGAGCTCTGAACCATTTCCTTACTTCCCCTCCTAGAATTTGTGCAAACAACCTCATTTTCACATCCTTGATATCAATTTCATGAAGGCCAAAGAAGTCATTCATCTTATCTATGTGTTTTTGGGATGTCATAGGCTGAGTATTGTCAAAAAAATGGATTTTGGTTTGGTAATCTTGGGGCATAGCACCCGGGTTCTGAGGGAGAACAAGGGGGGCATATCTTGCAGCCATGATGATTGGAGGTGGAGGATTTTTAACAGGGATTTGGATGCTTGATGTAATCAAGGGAGGATTGGTCACTGATTGAGTAGTGTGAACAATAGATGAAGTGATAGTAGAAGAAGCTGGGATCTGAGGTCTATTTATTACCCAAGCATTTATTTACGAATAATAGTTCTGCAAATCATTAAAAAATTTTAAAAGTTGTGACCCCGATCGTGACCCTGATTGTGACCCTGATTGTGAATGTGAAAACATATATTCAATAGGAATGTGAAAGGAAATAGAGGAATCAATAAATTTTTCATCAACCCAACTCAAATATTTGCTCCGGAATAAGATTTGTTCAAAATTTATATGAAATTCAATATCTTGCAAGTTTTCTAACTTTCCATGGAATGAATTAGCTCTGGGAATGGAACTTTTCTCTAAATTATTTCCGGCTGAATTAGATGTCTCCACAATAGTTTTAGCTTTTCTTCCTATGTTCTGGGGATCACTAACAATGGTGGGAGGATTCAGATCAGGATTGGATCTAGTGTATCTTCGGGATCCAGTATGTCCAATTTCGAAAACCAATTTCACTTTACAATTTTTTCAATTCAGCCTTTGAATAAACTCTAAAATTATGATTCACAAGTTTAAGAGTTTTAATGAAAATTTACTGGGGTTGATCTGATATTAATTTTTCTCCCTAGTATGGTCGCCAAAATGTTATCACTCGGATTGAACCTCGGGCTGAAGACGACAATTTCGAGGTAACCACAAACCACGCTTAGCCAAGTAGCTAGCCCTACTAGGCAAGAGAGGGTTCTCTCCGTAAGGATCCCAACCAATATGGATGAGTAAAGAAGATATTAGGCTAGTAATAGTAGCCCAGGGTTTTGATTTTGATTGTATAAGGTTTTGTTGGATCAGAAGGAGCATAAGTAGTCAGGGCAAGGGAAATTAGGTCAAAATTTGCAGGGTCTTCTATGGGGCAAGGTAGGTACAATGGTTTAGCACTTTTAGGATTTCGATGGTGGGGTGATCAAGACAGGTGACAAACTAGAAAGAGCATGGTAAAATCATGGTTTCTTTCTAAACCGAAAAAATTATAGACTGTGAATATTTACCTAAAACATAGCATAATAATTATGGATTCTGTTCATCTAACTTGAAAACATTCACTTAATAGAAATGAAATGATGGATGAAATAAACAATACATGTCCACACATGAAAACAAAAGGACAAACTGAACTAAACACCATACCACAGGGATCCCATAAAAATAGCTGCAAATTTGATTAATATTCTTGCTCATAATTAATACAAAGTGTGTCTCTTCAAAGGCCAAGCATCCAACGGAGTCCAACCCTTACAAATTAGAAAGAAGAAGAAGATATAGATCTCAAAACTACTCTCCCTAGCCTCAAGGAGTCGAAACCATGAGATTAGGATCAATTTCCACCAAATGTTGAACAAGAATCTGAAGACTAGGAAGACCAAACAACTTGCCTCTAAAATAGAGGAAACTGATTCATTTGACCTCTAGAGGACTCAAGCTAATGAATTTACCCATAGTAAAATAATCCTCATCATCATTTCATTAAAATGTACCAATTAAATTAGTTAAAAACCAAAATAGTGAGATATAACTCAAAAATTCCGTGAAAAATAGAGAAAACTTTAAAACAGAGAAAATTTGTCCTAAGCGCAGTGCCAAGGAGGAAAAAATAGGTATTTTTGAAGGTCACTTTTGACTGACTTCCCGGTGTCCAAATTGAGCTCATGATAGCTCATTGGAAAGCCTGTCTTGTCTACTGTCCAAATATTCTTTTGGTTTCTAATGTAAATTTTATTGGCCCCTCAAAACAACATTCCCCCAAGACTTCCTCTAAGCACAGCGCCATCTTGAAAAAGAGGCAGAAACATGATTTTTTGGGTGTTTTTGGCCCTTTTTCCTGACCCGTTTTGCTCCAAATTATTAGAAAACTTATAGGGGCATGTCCTCATCATTATGAACATAGTAATGTATTCCTTTTTTCCATTGGATGACCCAAGAAAAAGCGCAGCGCCAAGGCACTACGCTTAGAGCAGAATTTCCTGTGTTTTTTCCAAAATTGCCCAAAAACTCAAAAATCTTCAAAATTTCCCAAACTTTATGGGATGGGCCCACAACCACCTATAAAATTTTAGCTAAGTAAGCTTAATCAATCATCTTCAGTTTATCCCCTCCTTTCTTGCCCTTTCGGATCTTCCTCAATTTATCCTTCATTTGTTTGACCTTGATATTGCAAATTTTGTTTTGAGTCTGATAGTGATGGGCCATGTGCCTGAGCATATGATTATCTTTGTTGGCTTTCAATAACAACTTATCCAAGTGAATTTTGACTCTCTCAAGCCAAATCTCTCCGTTGTCTTCAATTTCCTTTGCCAACTGCTGGTCAATAGTCAAATTTTGAGTTTCTTGCTCTTCTTGCTCTAAGGCTCTTTTGAGGCCTCTTGTCTTTGGCCTTTTCTAGATGTTTTTAGCCTCCTCAAGATATTATATGGAAGCTTGGTTGATCATGTTTTTACTCCTCTCCTATAGCAACTTCATCTCCAAAAGATTTTGTTTTTCTGTCAACTGTTTGTTCTCTTGCTCTGGGGAAAAGATGATGAATTTTTCCCTCTCAAGATTGTTTTGCAACTCTCTGATGCGTGCCTCATTTTCTTTGATGCCAATGTTTGATGTAGTATTATCATCAAACTCTTCAAGGCCTACTAGGTCAAAATCAACTTCTTCTTCATGGGCATCTTCATGCTCTTGATATGTTTCTTCATGACTAACCTCTATGATTTTCTCCTTTGCTTTCTGTGCCTGTTGTACCTTCTTTGTTGATGAAGAAAGAAAAGGCCCTTCAACACCATGTGGAGCAAACATTTGCCTCTGTGCTGATGAAGAAGGCAAGCCCCCTTCCACACCATGTGGAGCAAACACTTGCCTCTTTGTTGCAAACAGTTTTCTAAGCCCTCTCTGATATGTTAGATTGCATTCTTTGACTAGCCCTGGTGATTTGACTTGATGCTTCCTTGTTTTTACAGTTGCAGGGCTAGTAGATGTCTCTCTTCTCTCTTGTGGCACTGGTGGAGGAATTTGGGGATTTGTGAATATATCTTTTGAAATAAAGGTATCCTAAGAGATGTTCAATATATCTAGATGATGAAGCACAATGAGTTTGATGAGGGAGTGATGATAGAGGTTTTTCATTTGCTGATGATATTCTTTCTTTGACACCAAGTATGCCATCTTTTCAATGTCCCGAAACAAGAAATATGGAATTTTCAGCATCCTCACCATAGTGAAATGCATGAATAGCATAATATGGTAAGTGTACAATATGGAAAATCTGCCCTCACAAGTAAAATATCTCATGATAATCTTCATCATCAGTGCATACTTGTTGAGGAAGAAACTGAAGGGGAAAAATTTTCTTCCTTCATTCTTGTAATTGGTTTTGAGATAAGGCTCAGAATATTGATCATCCAGGTCCTATGCTTTGTACCATTTCTCCCCAACATTTGGAATCCCTGTAGCATCAACAATGGTGGCAGCGGACAAGGAAAAAGTTACGCCTGCAAGAGTTGCCCTATTATCATGGAGGTTCAGTATGAAGAGCCTAGTCAACTCAGGATGATGCTGAACTCTTTCCACATTTTCACAAAACTCATAACACCCAACATATATGAAACAAGACACAGCTAAAGGTGAAGCTTCTAGCTCTCTAAGGTTTGCTGGCTCTATTCTGATGATTTTTCCTTCTTTATGTGGCCTTCTCTACTGTACAACCTCATTTTCCTCAAACTCATCATCACTATTTTCCTCCTCCATGTAATCTCTATCTTCTCTCTCCATGCTTGTTTCTTTGGCACTTGAAAACCCTAGGGAAAAGGAAATAAAAGGGAGAGTGAGTGAAGGGAATGGGACTAGGGAAAGAAATTATGAAATGAGGGCATTAGGGAATAGGGATAGAGCCACAAAAATTAAGGGAGATGGGGAGAAGGGTTATGAAATTTTGTGAGGTGATGGGAAGTGAAAATATGAAGAGGGACGAAAATGAAAATTTATTACAGGTCAAAGGTACGGGGAAATCTAGGCAAAAGAGTGAAAATCCTAAAAATTGGTTTTTGATGGAAAAGGGTAAAGGGAATTAGGAAATGGTAGTTTTAGTGTTTTTGGGAACATGAGATAAAGAAATAGGGTCTAGGGATAAAAAGTTTGGGAAAAAGGGGTTTTTGGGAAATTTTTTAATGGGGAGGAGAATTTTGGGAAAACTAGGGTTTTGTAATTTCCTTGCCAATATAAATTTTACCTACAAGCATAAAATGAAGGAAGAAGAGTAAAAAGGGATTTTACTTACTTGATTTTAGGGAAGAAAGAAAAATTTGAAGAATTTGGAAGAGTTTGGAGGGTTGATGGCCTAAGTGCAACGCCTCACCCAGGAGCGCAACACCCTTCTCCTAAGCACAACGTTGTTGAATTTTACACTGCCAGAAGATCCCTAAACGTAGCACCTTTGGCCTAAGTGCAGTGCCTAACCCAAGAGTGTAGTGCTAGGAAATTTCTTCAAATTTTATCTCATTGCTTGACTCTCTTGCTCCAAAACACATTTTTTCTCTTGGAAAATGAACAAATGAGGTTTTATTTTGGAAAATGAGCTTTTTATATCTTGCATGATTTTGACTTTTGAATGATTAAGACTCGCATTTTCCCTTTTTCTCATTAACCTTTCAGAATAATTTTTGATGCTTTGGATGCTTTGACATGATCTTTGTATCTTTTCATGAAAATGTCTTTAGCTTGAAATAGGAAACTTTTTGGGTTTATTATATATAGTGACTTTAAAATTACATAAAATTAGAACATAAAAATATCTCCGTTTTTATCTCAAAAATGTCATTTTTGAGATGAAAACTTACAAAAATGAAATGTAACTTTACATGGAAAACTTAACTGAAACAAATAAAGAGTTTTAATCCGGGAACATCTTCACACCTTTTTCCACCCTTTATTGCAAATGAGACCATGAAATGAGTTGACCTAATGAAACCCTAGTGACCTAATGGGAAATAAAAACAATTGTCTCAATGAGTGATTTTGACTAAAAGTGAAAAGAGAGCAGATTTATTTCCAATATGATGAAAAAATGGAAGAGGGTCAGCAGGCATATACTTGTGAAGGAAAATGAGACACTTGACAAGGACAACCACGGTCCACCAATGGAACAATTTTATATCATGACCTAATGGAATGATTGAAAATTTCTTTAGAATGGGACACCTAAGATGCACATGAAAAATGTATTTTGATCCTTGGTGGAAATATGCAAATACTGACACTAATAGATTCTAATCTTCTACCTCAGTGACCTTTGAACTCTACTACAACATCTTTGTTATGTGAACTCTTGTGTCATTTCATTGTATGTTGTATGCAAGCTATTGTGGTATCTAGTTACTATGAAAACTTGTAGACTTGAGGTCATGTATCTATGGAACCATGCAAAGGTTTTGAAGCACGAGTTCTATGGCATCAAATATCCAGGATGTCTAGGCTCCCTCATGAAATGTGTAGCTTAGATCCAAATTTTCTTACACCTACGTGGAATCTGAATTACATTAGTTGTGTGGAAGGAAAAGAGTTGAGTTCTTATCGGTAATTTGTGTGGTAGTTGTAATTTTTCCATTTCTTCCAAACTTTTCTATATGGAACTCATTTCCCTGGCATGCCTTACTATTAATTTCGCTTGACTGAGTTATTTTTTAAAGACTCTATCTTGCAGATTGGTTTGATTTTCCTGCATAATTTTCATTTGCATGTAGCATTTAACTCCTACATTTTCTTTTTTCTGTCAACATTTCACTATTGCTAAGAATTGTGCTTCAAACTGATCCATAATGGTAAACAACCTGCATTAATCGTAAACACTAGGCCAAATGTGCTAGTGTGGTGGAAAATATTTAGGACATTCGAAGGAGCAAAGGGATATGGTTGAATGAAATTCACTCTCCTTTATCAATACCTATGTCTAAACTAGACTTAATGTATAGTTTGTTGAGAGTTCTTAGACTTGGATTCTTACATGAGGTGCATGGCCAATGTAAGAAAATATTTGAAAAGTTGATTTTTTTTTTCAAGAAAAAATTTATCATCTCCCTTTTAATGTGTCGAAGTTCAAGGAGTTGAGAAATTTATGTTACAAACCAGAGAATTTATCAATTTTTCACTTCCAGGCTTACTGTAGGACTTTGGGTATCTAGTAAGTGATCCACTTGGTGTTCCAGCCATGCTTCTGGAGGATGGAAAAGAAACTTGAGATTGAGCCCTACTTAGGGGGATTGACCTAGATAAGGTCTTGTAAAATTTCATTCGGGGTCTTGGAATGTGTATAATTGTACTCTCCCAACAATTTCACGTATGCGTGGTTCATTACCTCAGATTATACATTCATCTGTAAAAGGAAGGTTATACTTATCTTTAAATTGGTATCCATCAACATCCATACCGTAGTCCCAAAAATACCTTATAATATATTATCTCTCTCAATGATAATAGAAGTAGGTGGCCAAAATCTGCCTATATTTAAGTGAAAAGTTTTGTTGCTTGATTTCAGGGTACAATCTCCCCGCAAGTGTGTTCTTTTGGTAAATACTATTATAAAACTGAATATTATCTTGGTAAATGGTAGCAAGTTTGGCTCCTTAATATATTATAGATAGAGGTTAGATTCTAGAGGTTGGAATTTGCATTATTGGTGTTTCTTTGGTAGTTTATGAAAATCTTCCGGCAGGGATTAAAACTTACTTTGTCATCATCCATAAGCACATAATTGCTACCTCCTTTGGTTTTTGCAACCCTATCAGGAAGTCCATGGAAATACTTTCCTAGTGCCTTGAAGTAACATGCAAGAGAGTCTACAATCCCAACTTTTGATTTGCTGGTTTTGAAATGTTACATTTTGAAAACTATGGACAATTTTCTCCACATCAGCTCTCATATCCACATCTTTTCTAATCACTTAGTGTATTGTCGACTTCAAAGTGCCTTGCAAATATAGAACTTTGAAATTTCAGCATCAAATATCATATCCACACCTTCGTTAGTTACTTAGTGTATTGATGACTTAATGAGAAAACCATATACATAAGAAACTTACAGTCTAAGCTAACAAACACAGAGCAAAGTGTTGAATGGTACTAAGTGTAGAAAAAATAAACAAATTACCATCTAAACTAATGAAAAATGTCAGCAAAGAGTTCCGAGAATGCTATAGGAGAATAGTATATCTTCCATCACCATCTTCTTAACATGCACAACCAATGAAAATTCAGAGAATATTGTGACACCACATCGCATTAGGGAGATCCAAGGTGACCTCCAGGGCCCAAAAAGTCCCTGGCACTGATATGTTAATTCAATGGGAACTAGCTTAAGCTGAAGAGTGTAATAATACTAGTAGATAGTAAACTGGACTTAAGACTATTGCATTAATTTCCATTCCCAAGATCGTTTCCAAATTTCAAGATAATTTTGAAATAATTGCATTAATTAAAGATACTTTTGGAATATGCAATAATCTCTTTGTTGAAAATGTATGCAACACCTCCTACAGGCTCTCAAGTAGTTTTGTGTGGAGATATTTCCTTATTTTACCTAATTAAGACCCTTTCTTTGAAAATGAATAGGATACACCCTCCAATTTTGACAAACTTTTGTTAAAGGCCTGTGTTTCCTTTAAGTGTTCACCAGTCACTCCACTCCTTGTTATTATCCAATGAACACACTCTCCCTTGAATAAAACTTGATCCAAGTGTCACTGTAAATAGATGTTATCAATGTGATCAAGTTAACTTTGTAATATCTTCAATTTTTAGTGCATTTCACAATCAGAAGCCGTTTTTGCCCTGGCAATTTCTTGAGATTCCCAGCTGCATGCACTTTTTTTGACAATGATCTATCTTTTCATTTGTTAGAAGGAAAGAGTTGGAAAAACTGATATATAAATGAATTTTATGAGAATTTTTAACCCCTGTTCCTGTAACACTTCCTTTGTTTCTTCCATGGACAAATTTTCTAAATTTTTGCCAGCATTATCATTTTTTTTTAATGTTACCTGTACTGTTATCAACACTAGTTATTCTATGCAACTTCAGTATTTTGGAAATTTCTGTATAACAAGAGTCCCATCTTATTAAATAGAACAATTCAAGGGTTCACGATACCTCTATGTGTATCATGGAAAATTTTAGATCTCCTACCAAGATCCATGGGGTATGGAGTCCTTACATGATAACATGGAAGGTGAGGAAAGTGTTACCAGTACTCCTACTCCTAGATAAGATAAAAGGGAATATATGTATTAATAACATATGCATATATCCAGATGTCAGATATTGGAATCTATTCTGTGAAATCGAATTTATGGTTATAAAAATAATAACTATTTCTATCCGTATCTCCCATATGGGGGATACCACATATATTTATTCTATTCCCATTTCTCATTCTTTTATTTTGATCAAAAATGAGTTTCGATATGATAAGAGTACTTGGTATACTATGGGATCTATTATCATCATGGGTAGAAGTCTCAGGTCCGATCATTTTATTTGGGCTATATTATGGATTTATTGCTACATTGCCTTTTGGTCCCTTCTCAACAAGATGAAGCAGAGATAATAGCCATGTCTCACGTAGATGATACATTGATATTTGATGAGAAGTTTGAGTTCAAGGGACATGTGGAGGATGAAACCCCTTCTTGATATAAAAAAAATGTGGAATGGATGGTTGAGAATGAAAAATATTTCAGTGAGATAGAATTTATTTATGAATACATTGGAGTAAATGAGCTAGAACATCTTACAAGATTCATGGATATTATTAGGTCAGAAGTTGGGCAACCCAAAAGAAAGGAACTTGTTGGGTCACCAGATAAGATAATGGCTCATGCATTTCTGCAGAAGCTTGATGATAGGAATTCAGCTAGGATACCATTTGTAACAAGAAGCGATGATACTTTAGTCTCAACCACAACGGATAATATTATTGGAGTAAAATCTATGGTGAGCCAAATTCCAGATACCCATTTCCAGGGAATTTCATTGGTGTCAAATTTGGTTACATTAATACCAGTTTGGCTATACAATAATCGTCCAGTACAAGACAACATATGTCATGAACAAAGGCTTAGCTTGGAATAGGTGAAGAAAGACAAAGGATTGTCAAGTATCTAAGGCATGATAAAGACGGATACCATCCTCAAATGAAGAAGAAATTCTTGGTTTGCCTTCCAAATTTATTTTGGTTCAAGGAACTAACACTTGATGAAGTACTCATTGCTATGCAAATTTTGGTTCTTCCTATTTTGGTCCATGCCTTTAAAAATGGTCAAAATGGGCATGATGTTGATCCTTTTATTATAAAATCTATTGTTGAAAAGATTCTTGATCCATCTGAAGAGTTGAGTGTAGAATACAGAGAGACCTTAAGGACAATTTTTTTACAGCTAGCAATGCTTTTGTTGAAGTATCTCCTTAATGATCTTGTGGAGCCATTATTAGATAAAGAACTTTTACAAAAAATTCTCCTAAATATTTGTGGAAACAATGCTACACAAACAAGTATAATTCAACCTTTGCTAGATATGGTGAAGCCAGAAACTGTGGCATTAAGATAATATTCATGTAAGGCTACATCTCAGAGGCTTAATGGTTGTCAATGGAATGTAGTTGATACTCAGTTACAATTATCAAATGGATTCCCACCTCTTGTTTCTCCTTGAGTACTGGATGTTTTGACAGACTTATCAACAAATCATTTATCACTATAAATATTATAGTTTATATGGAACCATGTTCAACATTGGAATCATCATGTAGGGCAATCTGAACATCCAAACTTGAATATTTGAGTCAAGCAAGACCAGCGATAGTGGTGTTGTTGGAGCCATTTTGAGGGACAATGAGAACCTTGTACTCAGTGATAAAAATTATAGAACTATCTGGGAAAGCTTTGAAACTCATTCAGATACTCTGGTTCCAGGGTAGAGGCTTCATGTGGGCCAGACTCTCCAGGCTACCTCAAGGAAGTCGACTTCAAGTGATTACAATCTACTTATGGAGAGGATCAGTAATCTTGTGCTGCAATGGGAGAGAAATGTCAGTTATTGGGATAGTGGGATTGAATCCCTGCCTTCTGATTCTATACCCATAGGGGACATTTTTGCTGGGGATGGAGCATTTGTGTTATTTTATAGTAGAGGGAGAATGGCTTGGTATCAATACAGTAATGAATATACATATACTAAAGTGTTTTTGAGATATATGAGGCTAGACGTTGATGGAAATATCAAAATGTATTCATGGATTCAAGAGTCCTAGTCATGGAAATTTGGATGGAAAGTTGTGGAGAATCAGTGTGATGTCTTTGCAACCAGTGGAGTTTAGGGTGTTTGTAGTTTTAATTTTATGGGACCTATTTGTGAATGTCCCTTTCAAGGAAGTTTTGATGCAACAATGGAGTCTAATGATCCTGACAATGGATGCAGAAAATTGGTGCCTCCTGGTGGTTGCAAGGAAGGAGGAGGAGGTAAATATGCATGCAATGAAGAAAAATATTCTATATGGCCTTTATCATCCTCATGATATTCTTGTTAATACAAGCTCTATGAAATGTAAAGAGCAATGTTTGAATGATGATTTATGTGTTGCTGCAACACCCATGAATGATGGGACTAGACTATGTAAAGTGAAGAGAACATAATTCATTAGTGGGGATATCTATGGTTCTGTTGCAGCTATGTCGTTCTTGAAGAAATGTCTTGTGCCAGAGGCAGTTCCTTCTCAGATTATTCCACGTGGAACTGGTCAATCCAGTTCATCACCTGCATCTTCAAGTGCTTCTAATCTTCCCATGGTAGTGCCCCAGGAATATGCAGGGTTTGTATTTTGGGTGCAAGCTTGGGCACACTTGGGGAATTTTTCGTTATATAAGTTGGGGTTGGTATGTGTATTTTGAAGAAATGTAGAAGAGGAAAAGTGCTTCAGTCTGGGAAACTTGCATTTCTGAACACCACCAATACATGGACTCTCATCAGGCTGTCTTTTTCAGAAGTACAAGAGCTAGCCAAAAATTTCAAGGAGAAGTTGGGCTCTTCAGTTTACAAGGGGGTTATTTCCAATAACAAAGTTGTGGCGATCAAGAAATTTAATATGGATGTTGGAGAGAAGCATATTAGGAGGACACTGTCAACTCTGGGAAGCATCCACCATAGGAATTTGGTTCAATTGCAAGGTTTCTGCTGTGAGTCTAAGCATAGATTCCTGATTTATAGAAATTAAGCATTTTTTTTTGGTCTACAGAATAGAAGCATCAGAATAGTGATGAAGCTTTACAAATGTTGGAAGGACATTGGAAGAGAAATGAAAGAGATGACAACTTGAAAACGTCAGAAAAGAAACAGAAACTTGAAAACGTTGTAATAGCGATGAAAACTTGGAAACGTCAGAAGACCGACGAAAAATTGGAAACGTCAAAAGAGTGACAAAAATTTGGAAACGTAGGAAAAGCGCGAAGACTTAGAAACGTCAGAAGAGCGACGACAACTTGGAAACGTCAGAAGAGTGACTAAAACTTGGAAACATCAGAATTGCAACATTACCAAAAAACGTTGGAATTAGTGTCGCTCTACCGACAGTTATTGGAAGTGTCGGAATTATGACGGGACATGAAACAAAGTTTTTCCCCACCTCAAAGTGCCACTCTTGGGATGCCTATGTGTCACAAGAGTGACATTTTGGCCGTCGGAAGTTGGGCCAAATGTGCTAGTGAGGACAACGCCGACATTTTCACCTTACCGAAGACTGGGTAAGGAGTCTCACCTGAGGTGTGTCGCAACCCTAATTAGATGAGGGAGTTGAGATTTAGTATCATAAGAGAAACTATCTATCAGCTCATCCTTAGAGCCTTGCCCTTGTAATCAAACAAGAATTCATCTGCAAGAAACTAAGAATACTATTAATCAAAGAGTACTCGAAGATACATATTAAAAAAAATTACAGTTGAATGTCTAGGTAACTATAAAATAGAAACTAATTCATTCACACATAACACATAGGCCAATGAACATATTATTTCATTAAATTCATCAAAGGAAATTACATTAGGCACAATGGGCCTTTCACAAAGAATATCATAGAGCCTGAACAATACAATAAAACAGGATGAAATTCATTACAGAGAGGTTCTCCCCACTACGCTACTTCCTTCTGGACCCCTCTCTATCTCCATCCTTATACCTTTATTTCCTTATTCCATCCCATCCAAACAAACTGCCAGTATTTCCTCTTTCCTCTCCCCTCTTTCTCTATTGCTCGAATGTCTCCTACTCTTTTCCTGCTCAAATCGTTTTCCCTCTTCCACCGACCTTTGAAAACTCAGATTTCTCTCCCATTTCATTCCCTATTCTCTCCACAACTCCCCAATGGTTGTCCCATAACCCACTATCATTCTATTCGTTCCAAAAATGTCTTAGTATTTTAAAAAACGAAGGCCCCAACACCATACCTAGTGTCATATTCCTCACCAACCTCCCAACATAAACTTCTCTCAAGGCAGACCACTCAAAATCCTTCCTCCACCTAACCAGTTTATGGAAATTGAAGGCCTAGTGAACGAAAAGCAACTATGTTGGCCATCGAGAACATAAAATGGTGCTAATTTCCTCTTCTCACTTTGGGATTTTTTCGAACACTTCATTGGAGTTGGAATTAGAATCCCTGTGGAACCTGTTGAAATTAGCAATAAGAAATATTGAAAATGGCACCAATCCAAATTCTAATTTAATTTTCCCTTAATTAAATTAGAAGTAAATTGTTGTTACACCAATGTGGTCATCTAACCTGTTACTATTAGATGGACCAAAATACACAATGTAAGACCAATTTTACCCTAGTAAAATTGCTTTCACTATGAAAAATAACTTAGTAATCCATAATTTATTAAGTTGTTTATGGTCTAAATAGGAAATACCATGAGGAAATATTGAATAAATCCCTATTTGTTTGATTTTCCTCAAGGGATAATTAATTAAAAAACAGTTTAATTAATATTCCTAGTCATATTTAACCCAAAACAAGAAAATTAATTAGATAAATCACTATTTATCTTATTATTTTCTAGGAATAATTATTTAAACATTATTTAAATAGTATTCCTTGTTAAATTTGACTAAATCATTTATAAATAATTGAATAAATCATTGTTTATTTAACTATTACTCAACCACATTCTTAAAATAATAAATAAATAATTTATTTATTTATTATTTACAAATAAAAGGATTTTACCAAATTCAATTTTTTTTTCCCTCCAACAAATATAATAAAATATTCCATAAAATTTGGATCTAGATTTGGTTAATAATATTTTAATTATGCACCAATATCTAAACTAAATCAATATTTTGTTATAAATAGAAGGGTTTTTCCATTCATTCACTACCTTTTGTTGCCTAAAGATCGCTCTGGATCTATACTTTGGGTCTGACATTATCCTTTATCATTGTCATATTTTTCTACTTTTTTGCTTGTGAACTCCCCTTGAGTTCCATTTTTGTGAGTTTTATACACCATCAAGAGAGAGAGATATTAGATCTAAAGCGCTGAGGACATACAAGAACCCATCCCATTGAGGGGGGCTGGTAACATCTTTCTATGTTCCCTTCCCAGGTGTCATAAATACAAAATTCTTTAAAAATATCCTTGTCTTGTCTATTGGATGCATGGAGCAACTCTTTCTTTTATTTGCTGTTTAATGTCTTTAACTGCATAGATCTGGATTTTGTAGCATTTATCTTGGTCAACTAATTGCAGATATAAGGAAATTGGTAGCCATATTTGATGTTAGGGCTATTTGTTATGCATAGCTAAAGTGAGATTTTTCCATACGTTTGTGATTAGAATTCACACTAACAACTGGCGACCCCACAAGGGTTTATAATTACAACCGCTGTCATTTTTCAAATCCCTACATGACCAGCTACTTTGACCCCTAGGTTTTTTCTTGAAATTCTTGTTTTGATTTTCTTGATGTTGTTTTTAACCTTTAAAACCCTAAAATAGTAAAAATTCTAACTTCCGTGTGTTTCTGAGCCTATTGCATAGGTGACAGGTATCAGCCGCAGTTGAGACGACAATTTTTTCTAAAACCTGCTCCCGAGAATGCTGGAAGTGCAGGTTGCACTTTTTGGGCCAAAACCTATGACCTCAACCTTCAGGACACATAAAACAACCTCAAACCTGCGACCTCTACTGAAAACAGGTCAGAAACTGTGACCTGTACTTTTTGCGGGAATTGTTTTGGGTTTTTATGGGTTACTGTTCAAGGTTGTCTGACCTCCGTCTCCACCCGTCTTGAACCTATACTTGCTGTGTTTACTCGTCTAAGTAGGAAACTTCCCCCCTAGGGCTTCAGTACGCTTCCACCTTTTTAGGAGGAGTTTAGCTGAAGCAGGTCGTCTGAGATTTCAGTTTGTTCAGGCATTTCTCAGATCTGATCCTATACCTTTAGATACATTTCAAATTGGTTATTCATCCATCCAAAACACCTCTTTTCAGTTTTTTTTCCTCCTCCTCTAGGGTCACCTTCTTTTCCCTTCAGGTTGTAGCCTTTCGCCACCTCATTTGCAGCACTTTTACCCCTGGTTTTTATGCTATTTTCTGCACCTATTTCCAAGAGATCTTGACTTTAGATCCATTGGCCATCTTGTGTGTTTTGACTAGATTTTGTCCACCCATAGAATAGTTGTTGGGAAGCCCTCCTCCTTGGCTTTAAATTGATGCATCTTTAACTGTTTATTTTCTTTCATATTTCCCTTTAATTCACTGTTATTTTCAGATTTATTTACAGTTACATATCACCCTTTTTATTTTTTCTCTACACACGTCTGGGTTTAAAATTAAAATTAACACACTTAACACACACTCCCTAAGTGAAGAGCACTTGGTTTACACCGCCAGGCCAGGACTATAACATTGTAATCAATTGATCCTACACCTCCTTGCCCTTTTTTCAACATTGTAATATTTTGATCTTTCACCTCCTTGCGCTTGTTGGTATCTCTTCCTTCTGTGATCCATGTCTATTTTCCATCATTGCACCCCCAAGGTGTTTAACTCAGAGACTTCTTGGTCATCCTCAGTTTCCAGTAGGAAGACTTAATCCTCCGCGTAGCATTCGAGTTCGTCCTCCACCGAGTCCCTATTCTGACTCTGCTTCTAATTCATCGGGTTCCCCTTCTGGTTCTATCCCAGGTTCTCCTCCTGTCACCTTCACCATGTCTGGTTTAGGACCTAACTCTGGTGGTAGCCCCGGCCCTAATGCTAGGAATACTACTAGTGGGACAGCAATAGGAACTATCCCGGTTGCTCCCTTGCTCCCTTATATAGCAGGTCTCAGTCTTCCCGATTTTAACCGTTTGATCAATGACCCCATACACCATGATCTTGGTTAGCCTGCTATGCCATCCAAGCTCCCTTTCGACATCCCCATGTTTGAAGGTCTTGTTGGAGAAGATCCTACAAACCATGTTCGATCTTTCCACATGTGGTGTTTATCTAATTCCATCACCAATGAATCTGTCTATCTTTGGTTGTTCCAGCATAAAATTACTAGAGAAGCTTCTAAGTGGTATGTTTACCAGGCCTCCTCCTCTCATACTACTTTTGTGAATCTTACTAGGGTTTTTCTGTCTTACTTCTTGCTTCCCCTTCGTTATGACACTAGTACCGAACTTTTGACCTCTTTCCGTCAATCATTTGCGACCCGCCTATCCGATCATGTCTAGGAATGGCAGAGAAGAAAGAGCCTATGTCGAGCCTCTACCTTCAAAGACCGTGTCTACATGGATTGTTTTCTCAGACCCCTTTTGCATGCTATTGGAAAAGTTGTCGCATCTCATTTCCTTCAGACTGAAGAAGCTTCCCTCCAGATTGCGTTGAAATATGACCTGATCTATGTATAATCGGGTATGTTTATACTGTCTTACCTGATCTCCCTAGACTCGGTGGTGCCAATGCACCGGGGGCATCCCATGCTGCCAACGGTATCATTGGAGCCCTTTCTCATCTGTACACTAATCCTCCCATGGGTTATGGTTTCCCTCAGGGAGGGAACAACTCCTCCAACACTTTTTCCCCTCCTGATAGCATGTATCCAGCATACAGCATGCCTCCTCCTTTTTCCCAACCTATTTACCACAATGTTTCCCAACCTCCTTATTATTCATATCCACAGCCTGGTGCTCCAAATCCTCCAGCAGTAGCACCTCAGCCTCCCTTACCTTCTCAACCCTCGCAATAGGAACCCCCCCCTAGGGGCAGGTGTATGCATAGCAGGGTGTGACTAATCCTCCTACTTCCAAAAAGAAGAGTAAAGGAAATCAAAACCAATCTTCCCCAGGTAATCCAGGAGCTAATCCCCAAGGGAATACACCTAACACTGTTAACCAGCAACAGGTCACTCAGCCCAAGCAGGAAAGGCATGTTCGGACGAAAAAACCTTGTTCTTGTTGCAGTGTCTATGGTCACTATACCCACGATTGTCCTCTTTTACCTTAGATGTGGCAGATTTTGGAAGCTCAAGCAACATCCTGAGGACAGCAAGCCTCCCCTTCAGTTCGTCCCCATGCTGCACCTATCCAACTGGCTATGTTTACCTATCCTTTCCCCCCAGCAAGGATTCGTGGCTACCCAACCCCCTGAAGGTTAGGCGGCCACTCAACCTCCTCCATCTGGTACCTCTGATTACCAGATTCTCATGATGAACTCTGACCAACCCATTACCGTTGACCTCAACCTTTAGACTTGGTCTCGTCAGTACAACAAACCTCCCGCTACGTCTGCCTCTGAGGCCCCTTCTTCAGGTTCCACAGAGCCTCTTTTGACAACCAATGGTCCTTTACTGATCCCTCAGCCTAAGGCAGAGGTTCATATGAAGATCCCCAAGGAACCATTATGCCAAAATGCTACTTCTCGTAAAGCTGCCCATTCGTATAGTATAGTAGATGATTTGGCGCAATCCCCTGCTGCCATCTCAGTGATGGAACTCCTCCAGTCGTGCCCTTCAGAAAGAAAAGCTCTACTAACTTCCATGGGTGCTATGGATCCTTCAGATGATCGCTTGATCATCTTTGATGTCGACTGGTCAGAGCATCCCCCCCTTCCTACTTCTGCCGCCTTCCAAATCCCTGTCAAGATCCAGAATGCCAACGTCTCTCATTGTATCATTGATGAGGGGCCATCCACCTCTGTGATGTCCGCTTCAGTTTGGAAGAAACTCAGATCTCTAGAGTTGGTCCCTTCCATTATCACCCTCCGAGCGTGGGATGGCCACTATTCCTAGCCCATAGGCATGTTCCACAATTGTCCTATTACTCTTGTAGGCAAGACTATTTGTGTTGATGTAGAAGTCATTAATGACCCCTTAGATTACAACATTCTATTAGGTCGTAGCTACACTTATGTGATGTCTAATGTCCCATCTGTGGTTCACCATAAGATGTGCTTTCCTCACAACGGAAATATTGTCACCATTGAACAGTTGACGTATTACGAACCGAAGTCTCAGACCTCCCCTGAGTCCATCATCTCTTCGGTGGCCAATAAAAAAATAGTCGAACGTTTGACCAGTGTTTCAATTGGAGTCTACAAAGACTCCTTTTTGCTTGGTTCATTCCCTGGTATTTCCCCTCCTGTCTCTGATCCCAGCTCGTCGAATGTTTGCATGATGCAATCGTCTCAGTCCAACCTCAAGCGGACTAGTTTGACTAGTCAGCAGCCCCGCCCTCCGCAACTTGTTCCTAGCACCTTGACTCAGCCTTCAGGACCGCCTCCTCAAGGCCCCTCATCTGCAGCTAGTGTCTATGAGCCTATCTACCCTCCTGACATGATTCCTCCTAGCTTTAACCACCTTGGAGTTGTCCCGCCTGGCCATTACCCCTCCGGTTAGATATAGTTTCTATCTCCCCCTCCTGGAGTATTTTGAGTACCTGTTATGGCTACCTTATCTCTTCCTAACATGACCCTGGGGATCCCTATTTGGTACATTGATCCCCCAGCCACTATCATGCCTGGTAAGCCCAAACCTTATCTTTCTTTAACCCCAGTCCAACCAGTGAATATGACCCCTCCCTTTGCTGCCGTGTCTCAGCCACCTCAACAGGAACCTACTCTTGTTGTGAAAGATTCGGGTTAAGGGGGCCAAGCTTGCAAGAAGGCACCTAAGGAAAAGGCTGAACAAATAACCACTGCTCCTCCTCAGCCTCCAAAGCGTACCACCCGGTGTGCTTTGCGTGATATTTTCGGTCATGCCACCAATACCTGTTCTGAATTGCCTCGCCTCAAGCCCATGGTCAACGAAGCATTTCTAGAGTTTGATATCCATGAGGTCTATGAAATTATACCCGATTCAGTCCGGAAACTAAAGTCTATACACAAATAATCCTTGTGATTTGTATGATTTCCATGGACACTACACTCGCCTCTATCCCTGCCTCGACGATTACCGTGCCTCTTTAGAAGCGGTCTGCCAATCCGAGGCCAAGCATAACGAGTTCACCTCTCCCTTTTTTTCAAATTCTACTTTGGCAGAACCAGAGGACCTGCCTACTCCCATTGACATCCCCCTTCCCAATGTCGAGATGATAGAGCCTTTAGCCACCATTTTCTCCCTATCATCATCCATGAGACCCATAGTGGATGACCCCTCTGGGATTTCCCCTCCTTTTTTGCTTGACCTCCCTTCAACGATCACCCTAGGCTCAACATCGGTAGATCCCTTATCTTCTTATTCTTCAGTCACCCCCCATGATTTTGCACATGTGAACCTTTATTCACATGATGATGAGTCAGGTAGCTCTACCGCGTCAAGTGGTCTCCATTCCTCCAGTCACCCCATCTTCCATTCTGATGAAGACATTATGGAAGCGATGAACGACCCTGAATTTCCATGGGATGATATGCACCATCATGTGTACTTCCTCCCACAGCAGTCTCCTGACCAATATGATGTGGAAACAAAAGAATTCATTCCTGATGAAGTCGATTGGTTTATAAATTCCATCCCTACACCTGATGCTTTCGAAGAAGGAAATATGGCCAATATCTCTCCTACCATTAAAATCAACATTTCTGACAAACCAGGTGTTGAAGAAAACATTACCTTGGGTGCCCAATGCACCTGGAAGAAATTGAGGCTTACACCAAGCTATTCAAATAATTCCACAATGTTTTCACCTGGTCCTATTCAGAAATTCCTGGACTTGATCCCGCCATTTTCGAACACCATATCGATACATGGCCCGATGCCAATCCTGTCCGTCAGAAGTTAAGACGCATTAATCCTTCCAGACGAGAGGTTTTCAAAGCTGAAATTGATAAGCTCAAGAAGGTTGGTTTTATCTATCCCATTGAATACACCACTTGGGTGTCCAATCTGGTTCCCCTTCTAAAACAAAAAGGCACCATCCGTGTCTGCACTGACTTTCACGACCTGAACAAAGCTTGTCCTAAAGACAACTTCCCCACACCATTCATCGACCAAATCATTGATGAGTGTGTGGGGTATGAGGTTCTATCCTTCATGGATGGTTTCTCCAGATACAACCAGATTGTTATCTGTCATGCTAATCAGCTTAAGACTGCGTTCATTAGTCCGTGGGGAACCTTCGCCTATAGGGTCATGCCGTTCGACCTTAATAATTCCGGAGCCACTTTTCAGCAGGCCATGTCATACTATTTCCATGACCTAGCTCATATTATACTTGCTTATTTAGACAACCTCACTGAGCATTTTAAGCATCGGGCGCAACACCTCCATGATCTGCGTACAATTTTCCTCTGATGTCGCAAGTATAACATCCACCTCAACCCGCTGAAGTGTGTATTTTGTGTTCATGCCAGCTGTCTTTTAGGCTTCATTGTGTCTAAATATGGTATAACAGTTGACCCCTTGAAAGTTCAAGCCATCCTTGAGTTTCCGATTCCTCGTACTTTACGCTAATTACAAAGCCTCCAAGGCAAAGCTAATTTCCTTCGTTGGTTCGTACCTGGATATTCCACCACTGCGCATGGGTTCCTTAGACTCCTCAGATCTAGAATTCCATTTGTTTGGGATGACTATGCTCAAAATTCTTTTGATGCCCTAAAACATGCTCTCACCTCCGCTCCCTTGATTACTCCCCCTGACTTTGATAGGGGTTTCATTTTGTACATCTCAACCTCCACCCATTCAGTCGCTAGGGTCCTTATTAAGAAAGATGAAAACGGAATCGAGCATGTTATATATTATGTTAGTAAGAACCTTGTAGACCCCCTCGTATCCTACTCACATGAAGAGAAATTAGTGCTGGTTGTCGTGTTCTCGGTCCAAAATCTTCGTCATTATATCCTCATGCGTTCCACCAAGGATGTGACTAATTCCAACCCTATGGCCTTCTTATTGAGCTGTCGGATCATCAATGGGAAGTATGCTCGTTGGATCATTATCCTCCAGGAATTCGATCTTGAATTTTTCACGCCAAAGAGTAAGAAAGGCTTAGCCCTCGCTGAACTTATAGTACATAGGATCCTCCAGTTAATGATGATTTTCCTGATGAGCATTTATTTTCCATTACCACAGATGATCCTTGGTATGGTGACATCCTCACTTATTTACGAACCCAAAAGTTTGCCCTCCATATTGATCGTGATGCTCAATGACGTATTTGACACTAGGCCACCCGCTACCTTCTGATCGGTGACTACCTTTATCGTCGCGGTGTAGATATTGTCCTTTGTTGTTGTCTCACGCACGCTGAAGTTGAGAAAGTCCTCAATGCCTGCCATAGCGGCACTTGTGGTGGCCACCTCTCCGGTCTTGCTACTGCCCATAAAATCATGCGCGCTGGGTATTTTTGGCCTTCTCTCTTTGGTGATTGCATTGAAGCAGTCAAACACTATTCCAATTGCCAACATTTCACCCCTAAGGCACGAGCCCCTCTGGCTCCCCTCCATCCTGTCATCTCAACTAGTCCTTTTTGTAAGTGGGCCATAGAATTTATGGAGTGTCGACCTCCATATACTGGTAACCACAAGTATATCATAATGGTGGTTGACTATTTCACAAAATGGGCTGAGGCCATGCCAACATTAAACAACACGGTAGCTACCACAACCCTCTTTTTCTTTAACCATGTTATTGCTCAATTCAGAGTTCCGAAACAATTGGTCTCTGACCATGACCGACATTTTGAAGATGAGATATGGCATGAGCTATCCTCTCTATTGGGATTTGAGCACCAATATTCATATTACCCCCAAGGTAATAGCCAATTTTAAGTGGTCAATAAAATTCTTAAAACCATGCTTCAACGGATGGTGGATAAGCACAAAACCAACTGGCACATTATGCTCTACCCTAATTTGTGGCCCTATAGAAATTCTGTTGAAACCGCCACCGGGTTTACTCCTTTCCACCTTATTTTTGGCAAGGAGGCAGTCTTACCAATCGAGTGTGAAATCCCTTCCCTTCATCTAGCCGTCGAACTTCTCCCTAACACCCAACCTTTAGAACATTGAATTATCATGCTTGAGCGCTCTTTCGAAGACCGTCGTGTTGCATTGCAAACCACTTAAGCGGCTAAGAAACACACCAAAGCTCAATATGACCGGAAATTCCACCCTCATAATTTTCACGAAGGTGATCTTGTTCTATTGTATGACCAAGCCCATGATGTCCTCGTTCATAGGAATTTTGACTCATTATGGCTATGCCCTTACATCATCAGTAAGGATTTAGGTAAAGGGGCATACCTCCTAGAGAATTTCGAAGGCCACACCTTTCCTAATCCTCGTAATGCACTCTATCTTAAGAAATATTACCCTTAGCATTTCCTTCATGACATGCATGTTCTATTTATTTTAGGTAGCCAACTTATGACTTTCTTTTGATTTGATACTTCAACCAGACACATTTTTTCCAAGAAGGGTCACTTCACCACTCCTCAAAATCGAATTTCTTCACTTGCAACACTTGTACTTGGGGCACCACTTTGCCTTCATACTTGTCCATGCTTGTGTCAATTTTTCATCATGAGTAACCATCTCGTACTCATGTTTTTATGGTCCCCACCGGGCCTATTCTTTGTGGCAGCATTATCGATTCGCCCTTGTTTATAACATCTGATCTGAATCATCATCGCATCCATGGAGTCTATCCCGAGTCCCGTTGTATCCCACCACTGTCCTCCATCATTCATTTCTTTGTTCCTCTCTCGTGTCACATATTTTGGCCTTCAGTCATACTATCCCCTATCCCCTTTGGTGTCACGTCAGTATCTGCCAAGTCATCCATGCCCTTTATGCTCTAACAAGGGAAGTCGTTAGCCTGCTACTTAGTACCTCCATTCCACCATTATCCCTGGTGTTAGTTTATCAGTGGCTCTACTATTATCTCTTGTTCCTTAGTTGAGGATCCCTTATTGCCTCACCTATGGCGGACCTCCTTCTATCGACATCAACTTATTCATTCCAGAAGACAAGTCTAGAGGGCAGTGTACCTTGGTTCCATATTCCACTCTTGTTCGGTGCCTCAGATCAGGCAAAGGGACTCTTTATTGCCCTTTGACTTGATTATTTATCACCTCCAGCTCCTTATGGCATGATCGATATTCGTATACTTGAAGGTTTAGTGATGCAGTAGATTGTACCAGTGATTCCTGAGTGTGTGTGAGATGTTTCATACCTCATGAGTGGGTGTCCCCTCAGGTAGCCTCGCACATACCGGATGACCTCTCTACTACAACCTTTGATGCAACTCCATAGATTTGATGGTTTTTGCCTCAGCCGCTTGCAGCGCCTTTTAGTTTGCATGTATCATTCAGATTTTCAGAGCACTTTCCTATTTTACAGGGCCTCTTTGGTTGTACTTATATATCATGTACTCATATTATTGTATAAGTCCTGGCTGTTGTCCTAGGCACAATATGTATGTGGGATCCATTATCATGTTTTTCCCTGGACCATGTTTATGCTAGCATGTACTATATAGTTCAGTCCCTTGTTTACTGGACACATTATTATTTGTACTTTGTTATCTCAGCAGGCATAGGTATGACTCCCCCGCCTCATGTAGAACATGTACTCACTCATAAAAGAGACTTGTCACACCTGTAAGTCTCACCTCCTCAAGGTCTTTTCCTCTCGTGCTTTAGTCTACCTTATATTTCTCTCTCTCTGACTCCCCCTTTGGTGTCTAGTGATTGAGTTCTTACAACGTACTTCGGTCATACGATTAGCTCCTAATGCTCGCACACTGGGGGGAAATATGTTACACCAATTTTTGGTCATCTAACCTGTTACTATTAGATGGACCAAAGTACACCATGTAAGACAAATATTACGCTAGTAAAATTTCTTTCACTTTGAAAAATAACTTAGTAATCCATAATTTATTAAGTTGTTTATGGTATAAATTGGAAACCCCATGAGGAAATATTGAATAAATATTGAAAGTTACATGATTGGGTTGAAACTGGGATGGTTGCGTAGATCTCGCCTTCTTGGTTCTGGCACCATGAACGGTTCAAAAAATCGATGCCGTATGAGGGAGATATCACGTTCTGATCGAATTCCCAAATAGCTAAATTTTGCAACAGGGTTGACTAGGATGCCCAGTCAGCATGGATGATGCACAGTCAGAAAAAAGGAATATTCCAAAGAATATTGCTTTTCTCTGGGCCAACTAGTGGATGAAAAGTGGCGTCATGTGGTTTTTTTAAGGGTTGCACGTGTTTTTTTAAGAGCCAATGGGAGGGTGACACATGGCCAGCGCTGAGGCCGCAACATGTCCCCTTAGTGGTATGGTAAAATTTTATGGAGGTCCACAGGGATTGAACCCACGACCTCTGATAGAGCACGCCCAAGACTTAACCGCCCGCACTATGTAATGAGACTTAACCATATATTTCTCAGCGCAAAGTTAAAGTTTACAAAGGTGACATTTGGGGGTTAGGACCACCGGCGGTCCCAACCCACTGACGGTTCATAGTATATGGTCACACGACAACATTAAACGCAACCACTACATGTTCAACCAACGATTAATACTCCGTAGTCTCCGTAACATTTATCACAACTACAATCTTGTCACATGGCAATGTTGGCAATGGTTTCACCGATGGTTAAGGCGTAACCTCAAACATTCAATATTCCATGAAGCATTCACATGGTAATGGTTTGCTAACCCTTCGCTCCATAAGCCATAACTATGAAGATTAAATCGAGTTGAAGTGTTATTACCCATGGTTTCGGCTTTGAGTTCCACTCCACCAAACGGTAACCATGGGTTTTGGGGGTTGGCATGTGGCCACCTCCTACCCATAACATTAAACTTAACGGTTAGTGCTGGCGGAAATATAGAGCATGCCCTAAATTTGTGTGAAATTTCCAAAATAACTCCAGTTAAGTGGAGGTCTCCACAATTAGTGGATTTTTTCTAGGTGTTACTGGGAAAATTAGTTGGAGGCTCAATTTTCGCCCATTCAGAGTGAATGAAGAGTCATTCTATACTAATCAGAGCATTTTGGAGCCATTGGTGCAGAGAAAATAGCCATTAGAGGTTTGTAACTACATTTATTTGCAAAAATTTGAGCATAATGAAAGATGGACATGCCATTGGGAGCTGGACCAGCAGATGTAGCCCATGACAGGTGAACTGCTTCATCATGCCTGCTGTGTAAATGTTATGTGGTTTTTTATTTATCTATTATACACTACTTTTCAGTGTTATTTTCTCTTATTTCATGCTTCTAATTCACTAAAATCATCTATATTTCATGGTTAAAATTTTCAATCCTTAAGCAAACTTTGGAGACAAGTATGCAAATGTTTTTTAACTGAAAATACACTTAGTACAACAAAAAGAATATAGTCCTTTCAAATCAAATGGTATCAACGCTAGGTTTATTCTCTAGTGTTGTTTTGTGAAAAGATTTGTTTAACTGTTTGCAAGTTTTAGATGCTTACTAGGCTCAAGCTCAAGAGAGGAGAAGGAAAATTGGTGGTAGCAGAAGGGTCTCAAGAAGAGCCAAAGCAAAGGAGAGAAAGATTTCCACAATCTCAACCACCTAGTTCACCTCGTAAGGAAGAAGAAGCTACTATACACATGCCTCATGAGGAAGGAGAAATCCATGAAGAAGTTGATCCCAAAGAGGAAGAAAGAGTTTTCAAGAAAGCATTCCTTGACATGACTGAGATGGTTAGAATCCTTTATCAAGAAAGGAATGAGAAACTGAAAGGAGAAGTATCAAAACTTCATAAGGAAGGACAAGGATCTTTAGGAGGTCACAATGATGAAGATAAATCAAAGAAGGGAAATGGAGGAAATGGAGGCAATGGAGGGCCATCATCATCATCCTCTACTTCATCTTCAGTACATCAGCCACACAAGTCAAATAACACTGGTAAAAGTCCTTTTTTAAAAATTGATGTTAAGTTTGAAATGATAATGTTTAATGGTGAAGTCAATGAAGAAAATATTGATAATTGGAATAGGCAATTGGAGGTCTATTTGAGAATCTAGAACCTTCAAGATGGTGAGATCAAAATCCAATTAGCTTCATTGAGAATGGAAGGTGCATCACTTGTTTGGTGGGAAGCCAAGACAAAGGAGGAGATCAAGAAGAATGGTAAGATTATTCTATCATGGATTGATTTAATTAGTGCAATAAAACAAAAATTTTGTTCATTAGCTCATATGCAGAAAGCCATAATGAAATGGAAAAACTTTAGGCAATTGAAGGGACAAAATGTGCAAGAATACACCCAAGAATTTAGGAGAAGAGCTCTCTTATTAGTGGTATATTTGCAGAGCCAAGATACTTTTATCAACTACATAGGAGGCTTACATAGCTACCTATAACATAATATTCTCATGTTTAACCCCGCAATTCTAGATGAAGTACGTGTTTAGGCCATACATCTAGAAGATAAAGGGAAAAACATTTCTGAAGAGGGTAGGAACAATCCTTTTAAGGGTAAAAACAAAGAGAAGAAATCAAAAGGTAAAAGCAAAAATAATTCATTTTTTAAGAAAGAGGGAGAAAAATTGGTTTTTAAACATTGTTCAAAATAAGGCCATGATGAAAATCATTGTTGGAAATTACATGCTGAAAAGATGCCCAAGTGATACAACAACAAAGGGAAGCAGAAAACTGCGGCTACAACTCAACATGATTTAGGAGAGGATTCAGGTGATGAATCTAAAATTACAGCCATGGGATTGAAGAACATTAAGGGGAAATAAATTGAAACTAAAACCAGTATTAGTACATCAAACTATCACATACATGCTCCAAATGAAGAAGAAAGAATTGAATTGTTTTATGTGAGGGTCATATCCAAACATACCAAGATTGACACATTGTTTGACAGTGGGTCACAAGCAAACTTAATCTCTAAAGACTTGGTCAAGAAACTTAATCTTGATACCATACCACATCCAAAACCATATCCACTTGGTTGGATTTGTAAGGATGCAAATTTACAGGTTTCAAAGAAGTGTATATTGTGATTTGCAATAACTGCACATTTTGTTGACACAGTTGAATTAGATGTGGTTCCACATGACATAACATGTATTGTGTTGGGGAGTCCTTACTTGTATGACAGGAAATCAATTTTCCATCGCCATGAGAACAAATACCATTTATTCAAAGATGGCAAGGAGTACATTGTTAGAGCACATCGCAAGAAGATAAATATTACTATGGTAAATGCTAGACATGTAAAGAGGCTGATAAATTCAAGTAAGAATTTTGTTCTTCTAATGATTAAGCCTAAAGATAATGTTAATCATGAATCATTTGAGGGATGTGATCCTAAGTTGAAATAAGATTTATATGATGTAGTTGATGCACATCATGAGATGTTTCAGGAGCCAACAGGATTGCCTCGAAAAAGGGAGATTCAACATGAGATTTAGTTGCAACAATATTGTCCTCTTCCAAACATCGACATGTATCACATGTAAATAATGGAGAATGCTGAAATAAAGAGGAAAACCAAGGAGATACTGGACAAAGGAATCATAAGGCCAAGCACTTCACCATGCGGTTTGTTGAGGCATAAAAGGTATCTTTTAAACACCTAATTATCCTACATTAATTATCAATCCGGGAGCGACTTTTTATTTCAAGAGTGTACTCTGTCTGAGACTACAATTAACTAAGAGTAATGCTATGAAAGATGTAGTACAATATGCTATATACAAGAGTAAATAGATTCTTGTAAAGAAATCTAATTACAGGAACATGAATGAAAATACTCTGAAATCTTAACTACTCATTTTGCAAAACATCAATCAGGGATACCGTAACAATAACTCATTCCCTTAGAAATCGATGCAACTGAAATCACACTGAGGTAAGGCAACCAATCTGGGAACCTGGAAGTAGTAACCAATGTCCTCTATAGTTGATGGTCCTGTTCTTTAAGCAATCAAAATGAAATCAAACTTGAACTACTTGCTGATCAAAATAACTGAAAAGAACTTCTTCTAATAACAAGAGTTGGAAAGGAACAAAAACTTGTAATTCCTATGTGTACACAGCAACTGTAAACAATATCTCTGCTAATCTAAACCTATGAATCAGAAATGAAAAATAAATAGGAATGGAACAACAAACATTAATTGAACAACAATTCTAAACTTAACGCAATCAGGCAATGAATCTTCTTAATACTTCAACCCTATCGATAGCCAACACTATGAAACAGTCAATCAAAATGAACCATAAATCAATGGAACAACAACCAAAATTAAATATATAACAACAAAGCTTTATAAAATATAGCAAGAGGAATAAGACAGTAAATACAGTTCTTGCTAAGATAAAATAGCAGTGCAATTCATTAACACTCACAGCAAATCTGAATTCAATCCAACAACAATCAATCAACTCTATAATTGTAATGAATCTAAACGCAATTATCACATGACAATAAGCAAAGGATAGAAATACAAACAGCAGAGTAATTCCACTAGGGCCGGGCCCTTAGCACTAGTGAAACACTGCTGGGTTACTTCAAAACTTGAAAGATGAAATGAAACATGCCTTTATATTAATCGAGCATAGAGTATTACAGGGATTGCTCTCTAAAGCCGAGAGTCAATAAAGCGTAATATTACAAAAGAAATGTTTTGAATCCAAGGATCTCTCCTAATCACTAAAGGCGTTGCCTTATATAACAGAATCTAATGGAAAAGACAAGGAATAAGATGAGGTTTGAACATCGATCCCTCGGGATCGAAGGATCCTGAGGGATTCGCTTCCCTTCTTTTAGTTATCACATGATTTACTTTGACCGAAGCCGAGCTGTCCCCTGTCTTTTCTTAGCGATGCGTTCGGATTTCCTTATCGTTGGCAGGATTTGGTCTAACGCTGGAGGACCATCAGTTGCATTTATCTCAGCCTCGCCTCTGATATAGTTGTTCACCTCTCCTAAATCCTATTTTTAGCAACAAAAATAAATCTTTAGTCATATTTTTACAATAAACATAAATCTTTACAATTCTACCATAATTATTGTAGTAAATCATCTTTCTAGGGTAAAAAGAATTATGTTCACAGTAAAAGAATGAATAAAGACAATGATTTCATACCTTTTCCATTGCTCAACAAACCCCCCTGCTTACCCTTTTTCTTGTCCTCATGAAAACTATAGTTCACTTGAAGAGCAGTTAAAGAATAAGTTGGATAAGGTTTTTCATCAAAAGGCCTAAAACCATGCATTGCAGCTAATGCTTCAAATACATGCTCTGTCTGTCCTTCAGGTAGTTCATAATTGGATTTGTAATATGTAGGAATATACCATGCAATGGGGCTTCGAAACATACACCCTAGCCAGAATGGTCCTTCCCTCAAAATGAGGTTGCTATAGGAAACCAAGCGGTCTGCAGCTAATCCAAAGTTTTTATAGTTAAATGGTTCTCTATTTTTAACAATTCGATTGGAAATTCCCCATCAGACCTTAGCTGCTATGTAAGCCTGGTTTCTAATAGATAGGAAATAGTCTATCCCATTCAAGATAATTGATTTATGGACAGGCCCCAATGCTTGGATAACACCTTCCTTTGTCATCAAATTCTTCTGCCTAGCCCATAGTTGTAATGGGTGCTTAGGTTCACTCCTATCCCACAAATCTAATTCATTTTCCTGCCTTTGAAAAACATTATAGGCTTTAAGCCATTTTAACTAATTAACAACAAAGGAAATAAATGCCTGGTATTGGATATCACCCACAAAAGGGCTAGGATTTGTCTCACTATCATTTTCCAATATGAGATTATGCAAATAAAACTCACACAAGAGGCGTTGTACCTTTACCCCATAGAGTTTGCAGCATGTTACAAAATCATCTATAGTTTTTAGCTCTATAGATTTTCCTGCCCTAACTGCCTTAATATTTAGCTATCAATATTTTTCTAATAGAAATAAAGCATAATTCTTGGCAGGGCATCTACAAGCTAAGACATCGGTGTACAATGAGCAGAGAGTGTCCATTCGATTATGGGCTAATTTTAATTGATTCATTACCTTTTCAGCCTTATCCTCTGCCTTTCGACACTTCTCGTGGGCTTCAGCCTTTGCTTCATGGATGGTCTTCATCTGCTGCTACAACTCCTGATATCTTCTCCTAGGGACAGTGTCTTCTTCCAATTTTTCCCTTTCCAATCGAGCTTGTGCCAGCTCCTCTTGAAGTCTGGCTAATGTAGGGTCACTAAAAGTATTCTGACTACTAGCTTGCATATTTTCACTTGAAGTGGGTCGCTCTGGAATAGCTTCTTCTAGAATAGCTGCTTGCTGTTCCGTATCTCCATGATTAGGCTCAGCCATAGCTTCTACAACTTGGGGGTTCATTTTAGTGGCCACTTTCCTCTTTTTCGAAGCTCGCTTAGTGACCATGCTTCTTCTCTTTGGGGTTCGCTTGGGAATTTGTTTCATTCTAAGAACCCTAATGGTTTGCCTGAGTTGTTCCATGAGTCTCTGAAGCTTCATTCGTTCCCTCTGAATATTTTCAATCTCAGCTACTTTCTTCCTTTTTCTTAATGGAACGGCTGTTCCTTTTTCTGGACCTATTTTCTCAACAGGGTTTTGGTCCTCATCAGCTGTGCCTTCAGTTGGGATTGCTTCTTTGTTTTCTTCTTGGGGTTCTTCCTCAATGTTCATATGCCCTTGGCTAAATTCTTTAGGAGTTATACCCTCAATTGACTCTGCAATCCCCTAAGAATTTTCAGGTTGGGATACTACTTCAGTGTTCTCCTTTTCTTGTTCATGTTTCTTAGGGGAAGCAACCCCAGCTGATTCCATCATTTCGTTAGGGTTTTCTGTTTCATCCAACATTTCTTCAGCCATTCCTTTGTTGACAGAAGAGTGCTCCTGCAATTGATTGATATCAATATTAAGGTCCAGAGGGCTATGAGGCTGCGCATAGTCACTCATATTGGCCAGAATTTGGGCCAATTGGTCTTCTTGTAAAGGACTTCGTGGTGAAATTGCAGTAGTGTTTTTGGGAGGCTCTGTTCCTTCTCTTTCACTGCTGTGATTTTCTTTGTCCTCCTAGCAGGTATGGTATCTACCTTCTTCCTCATCCGAGTAGTGAATTTCTCCCTCAATTTCCTCTACTTCATTACTTCCTTCTTCTACACTAGTTTGTTTCTCACCACTGGTGTGGTGGCTCATTTCTTCTTCCTCATCAGTACGAGGACTCCCTCCTTCCAATTGTGGAGGCTGTTCATCCTCTGAGCTGGGAAATTCCAAGGGCTGGCTACTGCTACCTGGAAGTCCTTCTATTATTCCCCTACTTCTTTTTGAATAGGAGGACTATCTACGATTTGATGGCTCGGCTGCTAAGCTAACCATTCTCTTCTGTTTTGGGGTAGGTAAGGCTAATCCTCCATCAATGGAAAATATCAACTCTTCCCAACTGGTCTGTTGTTGGGCAAGACTACGACTCACTATTAATCTTATTAGGCAATGGTGGCTTACCACCATGTCTGCGTGCCGAGCTTTTCTTATACTATGGGCAATATCATGCAGTAAGGAATTTAAAAATGCAGGCAAATTTATAGTGAATTTTTTTTTAATACTGCCAATAACTTAAGGTGGCGAGGTCTTACCACGTCTTTCCTTCCGTCGCATGTTATATAGGCATGCATTATCTTGGCCAATTCCATCCATGGTTCTCCCAATGATGCCAGCTGAACTCCTTTGCCTTTGACGACCAATGTCTATCCGTCATCCTGAAAAATCTTCATGGCTTCTTGAAGTCTGACCTTTTTCTGAGTCCATATGGTTCCTTGCGCTGGTAGACCAGACACCTCTGCAATTATTTCATTTGTTACAGCTATCTATCTTCCTCTAACCATGGAGTATCCTTCCTGCAAATTCTGTAAAAACTCGGTAGCCACTGTTTCATGGGGTTGTTGCAGCCTCGTGAAATATGTAATCCATCCCAATTTTTCCAGAATCTCCCATGCAGCATTAGAAACAACTAGCACTTGCATCTCACTATGAATTGTTCATCCTCCCATATTCTCTGCACACTATTACTTCTTTCCAAACACACAGTGATGTAATGGAACAACACAACACGGTGAATTGGAATAATATCATTAAGTTTTTGTTATTCCGTAGAATGTATGGATTTGATTCGTATACAGGTAAAAAAATATAGGGATTTGATTTGAATGTAGAGATTAAGAGACATCCGCGCCCCCCCTGGAGGATGATAGGTCATCCTCGACCGTCAATTAAGAGAGGAAAGTACTGCACAGTAGTTGTACAACAGGAAAAAGCAGGCATAGTTATGATACAATCAATCAAATTATGGCATTTACTGAAATCGATGCGTGTGACAATTCGTAAATAGATATAGAAACGTTTGTAATGATTTAAAGATAAGGAGAAGGGACAGCTTAAGATGAACATAAGTACAGATGCATTTATTACCCACTCAAAATAATGTGATCGATTTATGATGATTTTCATGTATAATAGGTTTGAAATCAAGGGTTGTGGATTCATAATTTCATTTGATATTTAGATAGAGATATAGGAAAAAGGGTTTAATATTACTATTGATGTGTACAAATGTGACTCCAATACCATCAGCAGAGCTCTGTTGCCCACAGGTGTCCATAACCTTGAAAAAGTTTCTTTCTTACCCTTAGAACCATTGTCCTTTATTTATGCTAAGGAAGTGCTTGTTAAATGTCATAACGGAGGCCATTGTGCTGGCTTGGTGACTAGATAAATCACAATGCCATTCACCGAGAGAAGTGAAAAGTGGACAGGCGGACTCATGATGAGACCTGATGTTCCAAGGACTTCTTAATTTTCTTCTTTTAATTGTCCATTGGACCATATCCCTGGTGTCATGGCCATGATCGGAATGCCACTTCACTTGTTTCCTTATGATCATGGTAGGCTGGCTCTTGATGAGACCCCCTATCCTCCATCTTCCATATCATAAAATTATTAGTGAAATTTTTTTTCTTTTTCATATAGCACTTTCCTACTTATATATAAAGGATGGCTCATCACTCCTTAAAATTAGGGATGGTGGAAGAAGTCTAAACATATCAATAGAAAAGAATATGCCCTTATTCCTACTCTATGAGTAAAAATAAAAGAAAGTTATAAAATTTGGGGAAGAACCAACATGAGAAGGATAATCGATCATATTAATTCTAGTGATAGTAAGACAACAAAGTCACGTTATTAATTATGTCCCTTTTTCGTTTTTCTTATCATTACCAAACAATTTCTTAAAAATGACAATTTATTTTGATTTGCTAATTCCAGTAAGCTTTGATTTGTATGATTTTGTGTAAATAGTATGTTTGCCTTTAGAAGAGTCATCAGAAATCCTCAAAATGCTGGTCTAAAATAGAAAATAATCCACTCAAAAGGTGTTGTTCCTTTGGAAAGGAACAACAGAAATAATCTGCAAAAATGCTGGTCCTTTCGAAAGGAATAACAAAAATAATATGTGAAACTGTTGTTCCTTTCGAAAGGAACAACAAAAAAATCTATGAAACAACGAAAATAAATAGCACAAATGTTGTTCCTTTCAAAAGGAACAACGAAAACACTCTCAGCAAAGCTGTTGTTCCTTTCGAAAGGAACAACAAAAATGTTGTTCCTTTAGAAAGGAACAACAAAAACTCAAAATAAACGAAATAAACAGAGTTTAAAAAAAAAATAGAATTCCATGAAACAAACAATCAAAATAAATGAACAATCTTTATGCACAAATTTTAAAGAAAAGAAATGATTTAATAAATGGGTGTCGAGGAGGAGTTATCCCTTCAGCCAGAATTTTCATGGTAGAATCTTCCCGTAATTGTTGGTAGAAGGATTCTCGAGTAAGCGGTTTATGATATAATCGTACTCGATGACCGTTTACTTTGAAGGAATGTCCAGATCCATCAATGGTGGTTAATGTAATAGTTCCATTATCATGCACTTTTTGTATTTCATAAGGTCTGAGCCATCGTGTCTGGAGTTTCCCTGGAAAATCCTGAAACCTAGAATCATACAGGAGTGCCCAGTCTCCTTCGTGGAAGATCTTTTCTTTGATAAGGGCATCATGCCATTTTCCTCTCTGTTGTTTAATTAACGCTGTGTGCTAAAGAGCAGAGAGCCTAATTTCATCTAACTCATTAATTTGCTGCAGTCTTTTGACCTGGGCCTCGTTTAAATCTAGACCCACCTTTTGGGCTGTTCTTAATTTCTAAATTTCAAACTCTATTGGAAAGATGGGCTCTTTTACAAATACCAATTGATATGGTGAATATACCGTAGTGGGTCTCCATGTTATTTGGTATGCCCACAATGCTTCTGGAAATCTGTAGGCGCAGTCACGTCTGTGTGAGGCAACAGTTTTTGTCAATATGGATTCAATCACTTTGTTCGTGCTCTCTACTTGGTTGTTTGCCTGTGGGTGGTATGGGGTTGTAATCTTGTGCTGAATGTGGTAATTCTGTAATGTTTTAGCTAGTTTATTACCCACAAAATGCGGTCCTCCGTCTGTGATTATGTCCCTCGGGAGGCCATATCGCACAAAGATTTGGAAAAGAAATTGTATTACAGAGTCCTTTGTAGCTTTTGAAAGTGCCTCTGCTTCAACCCATTTAGTGACATACTCGATTTCAACTAGGATGTATGTTTTTTGGTTTGATGGGGGGCTAATAGGGCCAAAAAAATCGAGCGCCCAACGTTCAAATGGTTCAATTACCAGTTGAGGGTTCAAGGGCATTTCATCAGACTGCCCAAGGCGACCTACCCTTTGGCAGCTATCACAGGCCTGAACAAATTTTTTGGCATCTTTAAAGGTGGTAGGCCAATAATAGCCTATCCGTAAAACCTTATGGGCAGTTATACGATCTGCAAAATGTCCGCCACATGGCCCATCATGGCATGCTTTCAAAATATCAAATACCTCGTCCTCCTGGACGCATCTCCTAATTTTCATATCTGACCCTGTATGAAACAAGTAGCCCCCAATCCAAGAGAATTGGGTACTACGCTGTCTTATCTGCTTTCGTTCATTAAGGGTTAGATGTTTAGGTAATTTTCCTATTGCCAAATATTTTGCGATATCGGCATACCATGGGGTTCTGACAGTAACCGCGAACAAATGTTCATCTGGGAAGTGGTCTTCTACTGCCTCTCTATCTGTTGGCTTTGGCATTCTTGATAGAAAATCAGCTACATGGTTCTCTTTTCCAGGTTGATCTTTGATTGTAATGTCGAATTCCTGCAATAAAATCAACCATCTTGTCACTCTTCCATTTGTAACAGGTTTATTTGCTAAAAATTTAATGGCAGAGTGATCAGTATATAGTACTACAGGATACCCAATTATATAATGTCTAAACTTATATACAGCATGCACTATAGCTAAAAATTCCTTCCCAGTCAGAGTATAATTTAGTTCAGCAGGAGATAGATTTTTGCTAATATAATAGATTGCATATGGTTTTTTGTCTTCCTCCTACCTAAGCACTTCTCCAATCACTGTGTCTGAGGCATCAGATGAAATTTGGAATGGAAAATTCCAATTTGGGCCCCTCAGCACTGGGGCTGTTGAGACAAGATTTTTCAGATTGTTGAAGGCATTGTCACATTTATCTGTCTAAATAAAATCAACATTTCCAGTTAGTGCATATAAAGGTGTAGATATTCGAGAATAATGTTCTATAAATCTCCTATAATAACCAAAAAATCCAAGAAAGCTACGTACCTCTGTTTGTGTGGTGGGTGTGGGTATTAACAAAATTATCTGAATTTTAGCTGGATCCACCTGAATTCCAGCTGCTGAAATATAGTGCCCTAAGATAACTCCTTCAGTCATCATCATATGACACTTTTCATGGCTTAAACAAATCCTAGTGTCAATACATCTTTGCAACACCTTTTCTAAATTTTCTAATGCTGGCTCAAAATCATCTCCGTAAGGTGTGAAGTCATCCATATATACTTCGAGCCCTTCATTGATTAAATCTGAAAAGATGCTAAGAATGGCCCTTTGAAATGTAGCAGGGGCATTGAATAGGCCAAAGGGTAAGACTCGGTAGGCAAATGTCCCCCAAGGACAGGTAAAAGTAGTTTTGTCTTGATCTTTAGGGGCAATTTGGATTTGATTGTACCCACTGAAGCCATCGAGGAACGAAAAGAATTTCTTTCCTGCCAATGTGTCTAATACCTAGTCAATGAAAGGAAGGGGAAAGTGGTCTTTCTGGGTTGCCTTATTAAGTTCACCGTAATATACACATATTCTCCACTTCTCGTTCTTCTTTGGTACCACTACTAATGGAGAGACCCCCTTGCTATCATATATTGGGTAGATGAAATTGACATCCAATAGTTTCTATAATTCAGCTTTCACAATATCTTTAAGGTGAGGGTTTAGTCTTCTTTGGGGTTGGCGAATGGGTCTCGAATATTTTTCGGTATAGATGTGGTGTGTGCATAATTGGGGGTCAATTCCCTTCATGTTTGGGTAATCCCATGCAAATGCTGCTTTGTATTTCTGTAGTAATTGGACCAATTTTTCTTCTTTTTCAGCAGTCAGATTTTTTTTAATGTTTAGAGTTTTTCCCGGCTCAATTTCTAAAATATTGCTATTATACATAGAATTAGTGGGTATTAATTGATCAGGAATGTCTTTCAGAGGATCTTATTCTTCTTTATTATCAAATGCTGCCTTGATCATGTGACATTGTAGATGGGATCTGATTTGTGGTTTATTAATAAAACTATTAATGATATCATCCTCTGTTTGGTCTTTAAAATCAAGGGCATCTTCTATAGTTAGAGGTGATCTCATATTTTCCATAAGATATGATACAGGTTGTTTTCTTGTTTTGATTATTGATAGGCTTGGTTGGGCTAGGGGATATAAAGCTAAATTCTTGACATAGTTTCCCCTTTTTATTGTCATGTTGCCTTGTCGGCATCCAATATAGGCATCGACAATTGCCAACCAAGGTATACCTAGGATTAATGGGTGTCCATCTAGCCGGTTCTTTGGGTTGATAACCAGGAAGTCAGCAGGGTATTCCCAGGAATCTGCAGATACCATTACATCTTTTAGTATACCCTTTGGTTTGACTACCGATCGGTCAGCCAATTCCAATAAGGTTGTTTTTGGTTCTAGCGATGTAATTCCAAGTTTTTGACAGGTGGTGGTTGTTATGATATTGATTGCAGCTCCCAAATCAGCTAAAGCATTTGGGATGAATTGCCCATTGATTTTCACTGTCACTATAGGATTTCCCGGGTCTTCATATTTTACAGGTGTTTCCATTCCTGATAATAAGTTAGATAGAGTACCGACTATTTGGACAGTTGGGTTGGTGGTTGTTCTCCTCTTTGGCTTCTTGATGCATAATTCCTTAATGGTTTTTGCATATATAGGGATGTCTTGGATAGCTTGGAGGAGAGGAATTTTTATACACAAATTTTTCAATTCTCCCATAAGATCAAAATCAGGATGTTCTAATGGGCGCAATATGATTAATTGTTCTGGGAATGGTGGAGAAGAGGTTGTTACTTGTTGTTGATTTTGTTGTTGAACCTCCTTCTCTTTTTGTAATGTTTGTTCTACAGGTAACGGATCTTCAATATGAACATTTTGTTTCTCTCTGTTTCTACTATACGCCTAGACCTTAATTGAAGGTCATTACACTCCCTCAGTTCAGTTTCTAATTCTGGGGGTTCCATTATTTGGACAGACTTAATTGGCCTATTTTTTGGGTTTGGGTTGGGATGGGCTGGGAGTTGTGGTGTTAAGTTGGTCTGGGGGTTTGTATAGGGAGCTGGCAGTGTAGGTTGAGAAAGGGGAATTGTTCCAACTGGCTGATTTGTAGGTCTTTTCCAGTTTGATTTCCAGGCTTGACTCTGCGAAGTAGAGGGGGACCATTATGTTGGATAAGCATTGTTTTGCCAAAACGGTGGGCAGAAAGGAAAATTTGGCCAATTGGTTTGATTTGGCCATGATGATGTAGGGAATGGCTATTGTGACCGATTGGGGAAAGGTGGTTGATTTTGCCACATTCCATTATATTGCTGAAAATTGTATTGAGGAGGCTGAAAAGAAGAAAATGGATCAGTTGGCATACCTGATTGTCGTGGCTGCCATTGTCGGCACTGATTAAGTAGACATACCACTTCTGATTCTTCTTCTGCCTCCTTATAAACTACTTTTAGGCCAGGAAGTGAGGGACATACTTCTGTGGGGTGATCTTTTGTGCAAATGGCGCAAACTTTGATTACATCCAGCGGGCACTCTTTGTGGCTGTGTTTCTTCCTGCATCTAGGACATAATACTGCCAATTTTTTCTCTGCTTCTGCTTGCTTTTGTTTGGCTTGCATAATGTCAAACTGTGTTGTTAGAGTCCCTAGTATATCTGTTTTAAAATCTTCCAGCAGGTTTCCAATGTCTACATGAGTTACACCTTCATTGGAGGTCTTGTTGTCCCTTGTAATCATGTCACGTTCTGTCTATTTTAGCCTTGTGTTGCCCCTCGAACTCCTGATACACAAATCAATGATGTTAGCATAGCTTTCTTGATATATATCATCTTTTCCCATAATATTCAATGTTTCAACCCATTGATATTTCATTCCCCTAATTATGTAGTTTTCAGCACATTATCAGGTAAGGGTAAGGATGCATAAGGAGATCTCTGAAGATTGTATTGAAACCGTTCCACATATTCTTCCAGGGTTTCATTTGGTTTTACTGTCATTTGGAATATTTCATCTTTTAATTCCCGAGACCTGCAATAGTCTTGATATTTCTTTAAAAACACATCTTTCATCTGATCCCAATCAGTTATGACACCCCCACCTAACCCCATAAACCATCGTAAGGCTGCTCCTTTTAATGTGGAAGGAAATAGTTTTAATTTTTTGGGATCAGTGGTATAGTCATACCCCCTGCATAACACATCGAATTTGAACAGAAATGCATCTAGATCTTCCGATATTAAGCCATGAAATGTGGGAATATGTTGAAGAGGAATGGCTTTCATAGGTGCATTAACTGCAGTATCTACTATAGGATATTGTAGTGTAGAGGTTTGTTGGGGGGTTTGCTGGTTTTGTTTTTGGTTCTGGGCCATTTGGTCAAAGATGTGCCAATATCCTTCTGGGATCTCAAGGGAATTCCTAGGCTGACTGGAAGGAGTAGGAATGGCCTTGACAACACTTCCCTGGTCTGGAAAAATAAGTATTCCTTGCTGACCTACTGTTTTAGGTCATTCAGGACCTTGGTTTTGAGCGAGTTTAATAGCACTTCCCTTATCTGGACTGCTTACTGTTTGGACTATTTCAAGAGGAGATTTTGGTTCTTCTGCTTCTCCTGTTTCCCCTTCTCCTACACGAAGATTACTAGAGTTCCCTTCTTGAGGGGAAATTAGGCAGGGATTCTCAATTTCTTGGGAATCTTGCTCAATTCCCACTGGTTGACTATATATCTTAGCAAAGGCTTCAGATGGTGACTCTGTAGCCTGAAGGGAACTAGTAGGCTGTCTAGAGATAACTTTCCTAGGTCCCACTGATGGCTGAGATTCAGTCTTTTTAAGGATTTCGTCAATAAAATTTGTTCGCCCAAGGGTCACCGGTCCCTTAAGTTTTTCAGGTTTAGGAGGAATTTTGTTTTTCTTAGCTGGTTTATTCATTCAAGAAAACAAGCCTTCATTCCTACCTAAAGAAAGAATCTTACCTAATTCTGTTGTGAAGCGGGCTGTGAGCAAGTGTGTTCCTTGCCCGGTGCGCAGGTTCTTACCTTCCGTCTTTAATACCCAATTCTTCGCAAGCAAAAGAAAATCAATTTTGCATCACTTCTTTGAAATGGCATACACTCTCCCCGGCAATGACGCCAAAATGTTGAGGCATAAAAGGTATCTTTTAAACACCTAATTATCCTACATTAATTATCAATCCGAGAGCGACTTTTTATTTCAAGAGTGTAATTTGTCTGAGACTGCAATTAACTAAGAGTAATGCTATGAAAGATGTAGTACAGTATGCTAGATACAAGAGTAAATGGATGCTTGTAAATAAATCTAATTACAGGAACATGAATGAAAATACTCTGAAATCTTAACTACTCATTCTGCAAAACATCAATCAGGGATATAGTAACAATAACTCATTCCCTTAGAAATCGATGCAACTGAAATCACACTGAAGCAAGAAAACCAATATGGGAACCTGGAAGCAGTAACCAATGTCCTCTATAGTTGATGGTCATGTTATTTAAGCAATCAAAATGAAATCAAACTTGAACTACTTGCTGATGAAAATAACTGAAAAGAACGTCTTCTAATAACAAGAGTTGGAAAGGAACAACAACTTGTAATTCCAATGTGTACACAGCAACTGTAAACAATCTCTCTACTAATCTAAACCTACGAATAAAAAATGAACAATAAACAGGAATGGAACAACAAACATTAATTGAACATCAATTCTAAACTTAACGCAATCAGGCAACGAATCTTCTTAATACTTCAACCCTGTCGACAGCCAACACTATGAAACAGTCAATCAGAATGAACCATAAATCAATGGAAAAGAAACCTAAATTAAATATAGAACAACAAAACTTTATAAAATATAGATAAGACAATAAATACAGTTCTTGCTAAGATAGAATAGCAGTGCAATTCATTAGCACTCACAGAAAATCTGAATTCAATCCAACAGCAATCAATCAACTCTGTAATCGTAATGAATCTAAACGCAATTATCACACGACAATAAGCAAAGGATAGAAATACAAACATCAGAGTAATTCCACCGGGGCCGGGCCCTTAGCACTAGTGAAACACTACTGGGTTACTTCAGAACTTGAAAGATGAAATGAAACGCGCCTTTATATTAATCGAGCATAGAGTATTACAGGGATCGCTCTCTAAAGCCGAGAGTCAATAAAGCGTAATATTACAAAAGAAATGTTTTGAATCCAAGGATATCTCCTAATCACTAAAGCTGTTGCCTTATATAAGACACTTTGACAGACAAGAAAAGGAATAAGATGAGGTTTGAACAGCGATCCCTCAGGATCAAAGGATCTAGAGGGATTCATTTCCCTTCTTTTAGTTATCACATGATTTACTTTGACCGAAGCCGAGTTGTCCCCTGCCTTTTCTTAGCGATGCGTTCGGATTTCCTTGTCCTTGGTAGAATTTTTTTTAATGCTGGAGGAACATCAGTTGCATTTATCTCAGCCTCGCCTTTGATATAGTTGTTCACCTCGCCTAATTCCTATTTTTAGCAACAAAAAGAAATCTTTAGTCATCTTTTTACAATAAACATAAATCTTTACAATTCTACCATAATTATTGTAGTAAATCATCTTTCTAGGGTAAAAATAATTATGTTTAAATTAAAAGAATGAGAAAAAACATAGTGATTTCATACCTTTTCCACTGCTCAACATAGTTCACCCATAGTCTTGATTCCAAAGAAAGATGGGACTTGGTGCATGTGTGTAGACTTCAGAGCTTTGAACAAGATTATGGTAAAGAATCGTTACCCACTCCCAAGGATAGATGATTTTCTTGATCAGCTGAAAGAAGAATTTTTTTCATTTAGATTTACTAAGTGGATATCATCAAGTAAGAATTGCAGAAAGTGACATATGGAAAACTGCATTCAAAACCAAACAAGGAATCTTTGAGTGGTTAGTAATGCCATTTGGTTTGTGTAATGCACTGGCAACTTTGATGCGTGTTATGGATAGTGTTTTGCATCCATTCCTTGATGACTTTGTGATTGTGTACTTAGATTACATATTGGTTTTCAGCAAAACAAGAGAAGAACATGTCTTGCATGTGAATAGAGTACTTGATATTTTGAAGAAAAAGAAATTGTTTCTTAAGATGTCAAATTGTGAGTTTGGAAAGACTTCTTTGATTTATTTGGGACACATTGTAGGAGGAGGAGAGTTGAGAATTGATCCTTCTAAAGTGGAAGCCATTTTGGATTTTCCCACACCCATAACAATAACCAAGGTAAGAAGTTTCTTAGGTGCAGCTCAATATTGGAGAGAGTTTATTGCTAACTTTGCTGCCATCGCAGCTCCTATGCATGCAGTGACAAGTGTGAAGAAAGCCTTCCAATGGGGAGGCAAAAAAAAACAAGCTTTCAAAGCTTTGAAATACAACATCAGTTCAGCTCCAGTCCTTGCATTACCGAATTTGAGATAGCCATTCAAAATATAGACCGATGCTAGTGATTATTCCATGGGCGTAGTTCTTTTGCAACATTGTAAGCCTATCACTTTTCATTCTAAAACATTCAATGGTGCTGTAGCTAATTATCCTACATATGAAAAAGAACTATATGCATTGGTACAAAGCATCAATAAGTGGAAACACTACTTAATGGGTAAAGAGATGATTGTACACACTGATCACCAACCATTACAGTGCTTTCAGTCGCAAACAAAATTGTAGCAATCACGACATTTCAGGTGGATGGGAATTCTTCAATAGTTTCACTTGGTTATAAGGTACAAGAAAGGTATTTTCAATAAAGTTGTTGATATGCTTTAAATACCAATTATAAGTGCTTCTACTTTACTCAAAAATTATTCTATTGTACATGAGAGTTACATAGAACAATATGCACATGATGTTGATTTTCAAGATGTGTATGCTAGTTTGAGTGAAGGGAATCAAGCTGAAGATAAATATTATCACATGCATAAAAATTTGTTGTTTCATTTGGGCAAGATGTGTATACCACAAGGAGAAAGGCTAAGTGTCATGAGAGAAGCTCATTCATCTCTTATTGCTGAACACTTTGGGGTAAGTAAAACAATGGTGCATCTATAGAGGTATTGCTATTGGCCTCACATGATAGATAGTGTGTCGCATTTTATAAGAGGTTGTTCTATGTGTGAAACAAGCAAGCCTAGTAATAGGAAGCTTGGGTTGTACATGCCACTACCAGTACCATCAAGGCCACGGGAGAGTGTCTCCATGGAATTTGTTGGAGGTCTACCTTTGTCAATAAAACATCATGATTATCTTTATGTAGTTGTGGATAGATTTAGTAAAATGTGTATACTTATGCCATGTAAGAAAATTAGTACTGTTGAACAAACCGTTGAAATTTATTTTCAACATGATGCGTTCATTATGGATTGCAAACTTCTATTGTTAGTGCAGGGATTCCAGGTTCATTGGGAATTTTTGGTCCAATCTTTGGATTATGATGGACACAATGTTGAAAAAGAGTATTTATTTTCGTTCGCAAACTGATGGAAAAACCAAGGTCGTGAACAGAACTGTTGTGCATCTATTGAGGGGATATTGCAGCAAACATCCTAAGTTGTGGGATGAGCAACTGCATTACATTCAACACGCTTACAACCAGGCAAAACACTCTTCTACAAATACATCACCTTTTGAAGTATGCCTTGGGTATTTGCCAAAATCGCCCTTAGACTTCATCTTTGAGAAGGATGTTGCAATAGATGGCCATAGTGACATTGACAAGGCTCAAAAGTTCATTGAGAAAATTCAGATTATAAATCAATAAGTTCAAGAACAACTGATGATGAACCACACTGGTTGGTTCGAAATGCGACGACAAAATATTCTTTGATGTGATTTTTACCGAAAGTTGTTATACATTGTTATGGATCACAGAAGCCAAATTCCTAGGCTTGAGAAAAGTCAAAGCAAATACAAGGAGAGGCATGAAAAACATAGAGATGATCATAAGTTTCAAGAGGGAGATGAGGTATGGTTGCACATTAGAAAAGAAAGGATGCAAGGGGAAGGTAAAAAGCTCAAACCCATTCTCTATGGTCCATTCAAGATCATAAAGCAAGTTGGTAATAATGCATTTCAACTTGACTTGCCTTCATATATGCAAATGTATTTAGTTGTTAATGTTGAAAACTTACATTTGTATGAGCCACGTTTGATCGATAATCAAGGAAGTGATGCTCAACTGCCTTCTATTGAAAATTTCTCGCCAGAATTTCTGGATTAGCTCAAGGAAGATATAATTCTTAATAGGAGGACAAGAGCATCCAAGAGGGGAAGTGTTGACTACCTTCGAGTTGGACTCAAAGGCACTAAACCAAGAAAGGTAATGATCCAGGTGGTTATTGGTGGCCACCCGCCTATTCCACTTGGGGCCCCACCATTATCTCTTTCAGTTTTTTAGTTTCAGCACAACTTACTATTTTTAGCAATTTTTTCGGGTCCTGAACTTGCGGAGCCATTTTGAGGCCCTAAACAGAGATCGTATGCTGAAGTTATGTCCCCGAGAAGTTGAAACACCAATTTACCCAAACGGGGCCCATAGTTTTGGCGCTTCATCTCCTAGGGTTAGGTTTTTGGACGGTTAGAGTTCTCCATTGTTTCTCAATAATAAATAGGCCCTTGAGCCTCATTGTAACATAGTTCAGAGGTCTATAGCCACCACATCTCTTCTCAGGGATTTGCTACCAGCACCCTAGCTAGTTTATTTCCATTCTGTCTGTAAGCAAATTTCAATTCTTTGATGTTAATGAAATGAAGTGTTATTTCCACTGCATCTTTGTATTTATGGTTATATGTGTATTCTATTGCATTCCTACATAAATCCGGATCAGTGGTATCAAAGCGTTCTGCTTTTTCTTGATCCTTCTTTGCATGTCCCCAACAAGGTAGGGATATAAGGATTTAGGGCTCGATCTGGTGGAACCTTCGCAAGATCAGCCTCGCAAACCCCAACGGACGCCCATGGGGGACGAAAAGAAAGATAAGGGAGCAGGAGATCCTATCAAAATATTGCTCAGGGAGACCCTTGAAAAACAAAGGAACGCGCTGATGGATAACTTTTCCAAGATCCTTCAACGACTACCCACCGACGGCACATCTTCATCCAACATCCACTCTAGAGGTGTGACTCCCTTTAAGGTACAAGTAAACTTTGACATTCCCATATTTGAGGGTCAAATAGTGTAGATGCCATAGATAGATGGTTGAATCTATTAAAAGGATATTTCTTGGTTCATGACTTTTTCGACCGGGAGAAGATTATTTTTGCACTCCTCAAAGCTACCCCCCATGTCAAAGACTGGTGGGAAACCTACTGTGAGAAAAAGGATGAGATAAAACCCTCTCTGTTCTCAGTCGTACCCACTTGGAATTCTTTTTGAGATTCCATCAAGGAACAGTACTATCCTGTGGGGATCTATGAGGACAAGTACATACAATGGACCACGCTGCGGCAACAAAGAGATCAAGATGTGCATGAGCTGACGAATCTGTTCGATACCCTATGCACAAAGTTGGGTATCAAAGATTCAGAGAAACATTTGGTGCTAAAGTATCGTGGTTGTCTGCACAGATACATTTAGGAGGAAATGGAGTTCCTTGAAATCTCCTCACTTGGTATGACATACCGGTATGCTGCCAAGATTGAGCAGAAATTAAAACAGAAGAAGCGAGAATTTGGGTCTGAGAATCAAAAGCAAGGGAAAGGTACCCCCAAACCGCAAACCAAAGGACAAAGCCAAGACATGGCGACCCAGGACAACCTGCCAAAGCCAAAAGAAAAGAACAACACTGCGAAGCCAAAGAAGGACATGGGAAAGTGGTGTGAGTTCCATAAGAGCTCCACTCACAACACAAGTGAGTGTCGGGGCAAGCAGTCGTTGGTGGCCGAGATGAGGGCTTCTGAATCAGATGCATGCTCCGACTTTGAATCAGAACCTGACAAGGAGAATAAAAAAGGGAAGCATATTATTGATGTGGAGCCCAACGCCACTATTTCCACTACGAATATCTAGAAGAAGAAATGAGAAGATACAGAGGAGGTAGGGCGTCTCTTCCACTCCCAGATGTGGGTAAAGGGTTCCCCGCTATGGTTCATTATCGACAATGGGAGCCAAAATAACCTTATTTAAGTAGATGTGGTGAAGCGGTTGGGCTTGCCGACCACAATACACCCACAACCATACACCATTGGGTGGCTTCACCAAGGACAGGATCTCCGCGTTAGCCAACATTGCCACCTTCCCTATAGCATCAAGCCCTTCACAGATGAGGTATTGTGTGAAATTACTCCTATTGATGTTTTTGATGTATTATTAGGCAAACCATACTTGTGGAAGTGACATGTTGTGTATGAGTCTTGGCCTCACGCTGTTATTGTGACTTTGGGAAATAAGTTGTACAGGATACCAGAGGTACCACCACCTCCCACTATCTCTTTGGTTACTGCAAAACAATGCAGTAAGCTCATTTCCCAAACTAGGAAATTTTTTTTCCAGATGATCCGCCCCCAGGGCAAGAAGAATATTGTGGCCATGACCTCTAGACATGGCTCCTCTGCATGACAAAAACAAATGGACAAGGTTGTGGAGGAGTACAGGGACATCTTCACCTCACCCAAAGGGGTGCCTCTACACTGTCAGGTCAAGCACCCCATTGACCTGACCTGAGGTGCGTCGCTACCCAATAGACCGATCTATAGGTGCTCTGTTGTGGAGAATGATGAAATCAAGAGGCAGATTCAGGAGTTGCTGCAAAAATGTCACATTCGACCAAGTTCATCGCGCTGTGGGAGCCCGATCGTGTTGGTACATAAAAAGCATGGGACTTGGAGACTCTGTATTGACTATCGAGCGCTGAACAAGATCACTGTCTAGAATAGGTACCTGATCCCACGGATCGATGACCTTCTGGACCAACTCAAAGGGGAAAAATATTTTAGCAAGATTTAATTGAAGTCTGGGTATCACCAGGTACCAATTGAATCCTCTGATGTGTGGAAGACTACCTTCAAAGCCAAGGAGGACCTTTTCGAATGGCTCATCATGCCTTTCGGGTTGACAAATGCTCCCGCAACCTTCATGAGGTTGATGGATGACATATTGCATCCATTCACCAACTCATTTTTAGTGGTGTACTTGGATGACATTTTGATCTTCAGCCAGAATTGGGAAGAGCACCTCCACCACATCCAAGAAGTCCTCCAAACACTACAGCAACACAAGTTGTGTGCCAATTTGGAGAAGTGCACTTTTGGCATGACCCAGGTTCAATATCTGGGATATATTATTGATGAAATGGGGGTGCATGTGGATCCAGCCAAGATCCAAGTCATTCAGGATTGGCCAGCCCCAACCACTCTAACAAAGCTTCGCAGCTTTCTGGGTCTTGCTAATTTCTACCACATGTTTGTGTTGGGATTCTCTCATATCACTTGGCCTTTGAGTCAAGTCACCAAGGGAGGAGCGAAAGCAAAATTCTGTTGGTTAGAATCTCAACAGAAGGCTTTCATAGAATTGAAACATCGCCTCTGTTCTGCCCCAGTGCTCACATTACCAGACTTGCAACAACCATTTGAGATCGAGATAGATGCCTCTGACTATGCTATCGGGGCAGTTCTTACTCAATAGGGGCATCCAGTGGCATATCACAGTGAGACATTGTCTGACACAGTTCACAAGTATCCCACTTATGACAAATAAATGTATTCCATTGTGCAGGCATGTCGACAATGGAAGCATTACATTTTAAGGAAGGAAAAAATCATCCACATAGACCACCAACCCCTGCAGTTCATACAAAAAAAAGGGAAGTTGCAGAACGATTGCCATCAGAAGTGGTCCACATATCTGCAACAATTTCATTTGAACATCAAGTACAGGAAGGGTAGCATCAATAATGTTACCGACTGCCTCAACTGACCACTGATCGTGGCCATAACCATAGTTCTCAACTCTTGTGGGCACGAGACTTCTGATTGGCTACTTGTCTACAAGAGCGATCCAGAATTCAGCCACACATACAAGACACTCTTGGGGAGTACGCAAGTTCCAAATTTTCACCTCCAAGATGCACTGTTATGTCACATGGGACACATTTGTGTTCCTTCAAGTCAGCGTGCCAAGATGATATGGCAAGTGCACTACAGTCAAGTTGCTAGGCATTTTGGGGTCGAGAAAACAGTGGTAGTACTGCAGAAGTGTTTTTATTGGCCAAACCTTTGACAGGATGTCGGGAAGTACATCAGATCCTGCATTTCTTGTGCTATTGCCAAACCGACCATCAAGAAGCAATGGATCTATACTCTGATACCTACCCCTAGTCGACCTTGGGAATCCATCTCCATGGATTACATGTCAGGCCTCCCTTCTACTAAGCATGGAAATGACTATGTTTTCGTGGTCGTCTACAGATCCTCAAAGATGGCCATTATGGCGGCCTGCGAGAAGAATATCACAACAGAAGCCACTGCTAAACTCTTCTTTGAATGAGTGTGGGTTCACTTTGGGATCCCACAGTCTATCATATCATATCACGATAGCAAGTTCCTTAGCACATTTTGGTCCAGCCTCTGGTCAATGTTGGACACCAAGCTCACCAAGTCCATAGCTTTCCATCCCTAAACTGATGGCCAGACAAAGGTCGTCAACAGGATGATTATACACATTCTGCGCATGTACAATTCAAAGCATCCACGCACATGGGATGAGAGCCTCCCCTATGTACAACACAGTTATAACTGGGCTCTCCACAGCTCAACCGGCCACAACCCCTTTCAGGTGGGCTTGGGATTCCAGCCACTATGTCCCATTGACATAGCCATGCCATTTGCGGCTACTCTGGCCGATTCGGCTCATGTCCAGTCTGAAGCTAACAAAGAAAAAAACTTCATTGAGCACATTTAGCGCATCTGCCAACAGGTTCATGACATATTGGATATAGCCAATTCTAATTACAAGCAATGACATGATCAACATCGGGTGCCACACAAATTCTAGGTGGGCGACAAAGTGTGGCTACATTTGTAGAAGGAGCACCTCTGATATGAGCCGTACACCATCAGTAAGGTTGTAAGGAATAATGCCTTCGAGCTCAGTATTCCACCATTCCTTGGTCTGCACCCAACATTCAATGTAGAGCGCCTTTGTCCCTACTTCCCACCTCTACTGGACACCTCTGACATTGCAGAAGAACTCACACCAAAAGAGTTAAACCTAGACTGCATGGAACAGGCCACCACAGATTGTATCATGGACATGCAAATCAAGAACACTTGCCAACGGAAGATCCAACTATATAAGGTTGTCAAAGTTGGCCAACTCCTGTACCAAGGCAAGTGGTTCACCAGGGACCAAGCTCAGCAAGAGTTTCCTCATATCATGGAGGAACTAAACGCAATGGGGACCATTGCTTCCTAGGGGGGGAGGAATGATCTAGGTGGATATTGGTGGCCACCTGCCTATTCCACTTGGGGCCCCATCATTGTCTCTTTCAGTTTTTTAGTTTCGGCACAACTTACTATTTTTAGCATTTTTTCAGGTCCTAAACTTCCAGAGCCATTTTGAGGCCCTAAACGGAGATCGTATGCTGAAGTTATGTCCCGGGGAAAATGAAACACCAATTTACCCAAACGGGGCCCATAGTTTTGGCGCTTCATCTCCTAGGGTTAGGTTTTTGGACGTTTAGAGTTCTCCATTGTTTCTCGATAATAAATAGGCCCTCGAGCCTCATTGTAACATAGTTCAGAGGTCTGTAGCCACCACATCTCTTCTCAGGGATTTGCTACCAGTACCCTAGCTAGTTTATTTCCATTCTGTCTATAAGCAAATTTCAGTTCTATGATGTTAATGAAATGAAGTGTTATTTCTGCTGCATCTTTTTTTTTATGTTATATGTGTATTCTGTTGCATTCCTACATAAATCTAGATCAGGAAAAGTGGATGGAGGTTGGAAAGGTGAGGGAGTTTTACCCTCATCTATTGAACAGGTAATCAAGTATTTTGGGGTCCAAAAGCTTCCCAATGGGGAGGAGTGATTAGGAGTTCATAAATTTTTCTCAAAATTGAAAGTGACAGGATTGGGTTGAAACTAGGATGGTTGCGTAGATCTCATGTTCTTAATTCTTGTGCCGTGAACGGTTTGAAAAACTGATGTCAGTATGAGGGAGATATCGCTTTCTGATCGAATTCCCAAAAAACTAAATTTTGTGACAGGGTTGACTAGGATGCACAGTCAACAAAAACAAATATTCCAAAGAATATTCCTTTTCTTCGGGCCAACCAGTGGATGAAAAGTGGCATTATGTGGTTTTTTTAAGGGTTGCACATGTTTTTTTAAGAGACAATGGGAGGGTGACACATGGCCAGCCATGAGGCAGCCACGTGTCCCCTTAATGGTATGGTAAAATTTTATGCTGGTCCGCATGGGTTGACCCCGTGACCTCCAGTAGAGCACGCCCAAGAATTAACCACCCACAATATGCAATGCCTCTTAACCATATAGTTATCGGCGCAACGTTAAAGTTTACAAAGGTGGCATTTCAGGGTTGGGACCACCGGCGGTCCATGGTATATGGTCGCACACTAACATTCAATGCAACCACTACACGTTCAACCGACGGTTAATACTCTGCAGTCTCCGTAACATTTATCAAAACCGTAACCTTTCCACATGGCGATGTTTATGGTAATAGTTTCACCTAAGGTTAAGGCGTAGCCTCCAACATTTAATATTTTGTGGAGCATTCACATGGTAACAGTTTGCTAACCCTCCGCGCCATAAGCCATAACTCTGACAGTTAAGTTGGGTTGAAATATTATTACCCACGGTTTCAGCTTTGATTTCCACTCCACCAAATGGTAACCGCGGGTTTTGGGGGTTTGCATGTGGCCACCCCCTACCCCTAAAATTAAACTTAACGGTTAGTGCTAGCGGAAATATAGAGCACGCCCTAAATTTATGCGAAATTTCAAAAATAATTCCAGTTAAGTGGATTTCTCCACAATTAGTGGAGTTTTTCTAGGTGTTACTAGGAAAATGAGTTGGAGGCTCAATTTTCGCCCATTTAGAGTGAATGAAGAGTCATTCTAGAATAATTGGAGAATTATGGAGCAATTGGTGCAGAGAAAACATCCATTAGAGGCCTGTAACTACATGTATTTGAAAAATTTTGAGCATAATGAAATATGGACATGCCATTGGGAGCTGGACCAACAGATGTAGCCTAGGAGGGGTGAAATCCTTCATCATTCTTGTTGTGTAGATGTTACGTGGTGTTTTATTTTTCTATTATACACTGCTGTTCAGTGTTATTTTCTCTTATTTCATGCTTCTAATTCACTAAAATCAACTATATTTCATGGTTAAAATTCTCAATCCTTAAGAAAAATTTGGAGACAAGTATGCACATGTTTATTAACTGAAAAGACACTTAGCACAACAAAACTAATACAATCCTTTCAGATCACATAGAGGTAAGAAATTGGTTAAATATTGGACCAATTTTGCTTAGATCATAGTGAGACAATCAAAGATAGTGCAGAGAGCTCTCAAGCCCGCGAGAAACATTCCATTGCTTCATATTCTTAAATTAATGAAATATAAATATAGCGTTGATGATTCTCTCCCCATATACATATTTTTTTTGTGCGATTGAAATTCTTTCTCTTTATTTTTCATGTGATTATGCGATCGTAATTGGTTTCCGCAATTTGTAGAATATATTCAAGTATTTTTTTTTAGAATATTAGAAGATCAAGTGAGTCTATGTGGATTTTATACATGGTATCAAAGCATGAATCAATATAAAAGAGAAGAACCAAAGTTTTTTTTGAATAGGTTAATCGAATTTGGAGATTTATTCTTCGGGACCAGCAATAGATCAGATTGTATTTCTATGGATTGATACTTGAATATGCCCTTTAGGGTAGTTAAAATTACATAGCTTGGAAGGAAAGGATGGAGGTAGTGCTGGAGGAAAATAGAGTGAAGGAATTCATAGACACTCATATTCCCAAGCCCACAACATCACATGTCAAAATCTTGATTCATGGAAGAAGAATGTAGAAAATACGAGAAGGATTATGTTAGAAGGATTTCGAGATCATAATGTATCGAACCTACATTGAAAGGAAACTACATATGCTATGTGGAAGGCGTTAACACATTTGTTTCAGAATAGTAGTGACCATAGGAAGTTGGTGCTAAAGGACAAGCTCAGAAAGACCAATATGGAGGAGGGGAGATGATACAAAAATACTTGACGAATTTCACTTAATGTCGAGATGAGCTTGGAAGTGTTGGTGTGATAGTTTCCTAGGATGATTTGGTAAGCCTAACTATTCTAGGCCTTCCCAAGGGCTGGAAAAAATACCAGGATTCGGTGAATGGGAGGGAGAAGCTACCAGAGTGGGAGCGATTATGATCTGACTTTGTACAAGAAGAGATAATGCAGAACACCAGAGACGAGACCTCTTCCAAAGACAAAGAAGAATATTTTTCATTAGTTGAAAAAGGAAATAAGCCAATGGAAATAACTTCCAAGGTGAAGAGGGAAAGCATAAATACTTGTCCAACATCAAGTGTTTTCACTGTCATGATTTCGGGCACTATGCCATGAAATTTTCACAAACGACAATCAAGAAGGAGCCTGTAGTAGTAGCAACATGTGAATCTCTAACTTCACAATTCGATCTTGATTTTACTCTCATTATATGCATGGAAAACACTGTAATGGGATGCATGTGGTATCTCAATAACAATGTCTTTTTCCATATGAAGGGGAATCAAGATATCTTCAGTGAATTGGAGGAGAAACACCTCAAGCAGAATGTAGAGTTTGGATATGATGAGAGGTATAGCGCGAATGACATAGTACAATTACCTTCCATAGGGAGTTTGTCTCCCCTCTTAGACTCACAAATGTATTGTTTGTTCCAGGACTAAAGAAGAATCTTGTTTCCATAGTAGTATTAGAAGACTGTGGATATGATGTGATATTTAGAAAAGGAAAAGTTTTCCTTAGACACATTGCCATAGGACAGGTGAAACAGGTCGATGTGCAAGATAAGAACCTATAAGCTCTCAAGGTTGAAGATGCATGAAAAGCTTTGAGAATCAAGGAAAAGGTTAGATAATTGGTGGTTGAGAGGGAGCATGAATTACCTCGCAACATGCAGCCTTAGAAGAGGCCTCAGAAATTTGTGGATCAACCACAATTAAAGAAGTAGAGAGGAGATCAAGTAGAGGCATCATCTCGAACAAAGACCTCCAGTAGGGGTAAATTTTGAGCCAAGTGGGCAGAGGGAGCACATGCAGCCATACCACTAGGTGAGAGGTGGGGCGATGTGAAGTCATAGTCCCAAGATTACATAAATTTCGGAAGGGTCCATCGATATGTCTTATCTCATGGATCATTACCTTGCTACGGGGGCCCACGGTACACATTAGCAAGATAGATCAATGGCGGTTGATGCTGTCAAATTTCAGAGTGAAAAATTCATATATTAACAATAGTCAGATACTGGATCGCAGAGAAGAGTTGGAAGTAGTGCAGTTGACAACAATGCAGATGGCACAGTGTAGAGTTAGCAAAAATACATCGTTTTCAGTAGAAAGTGCAGTAGCTAGTAGCAGTTAGAGACTCTAGTGACAGACACATCATACAGATTCAGTTTGGATGTTTTTCAATTTCATAAGTTGCCATAGCAACAACACCAGATAGAAGTGTTTCATACAAAACATTCCAAAGGTACTGTATCGGGGTAGAGTTGAATTTATTTCTTGTTGAGAGGGAGTGTTGAAATTGGAAACAAGAAATATTGAAAATGGCACCAAAAGGGATTCTAATTTATTTTTTTCTTAATTAAATTAGAAGGAAATTGTAATTCACATCACATGACAACTTATACGAGTTAACTAAGTCAGGAAGACTTAGTTAGTTCAGTCAATTCGAGTTGAGGGTTAAACTAGAGGCATGTAGAGTGTCTCCTACTTTATAGGAGCATCGTTTGAGTTTATTTTGAGTTGTAATTAGTTAACTCATTTTATTTGAGATAAAATAAGTTTAACTAGTTCTAATTGATGGATGAGCTAGTGAGAGGTCCAGTGAATCAAATCCGATTTAATTCATATGCAGTGATCAATCAAATAACTCATACTTCGCTATAAATATTTGTTTCATGTTAGTTCTAAGGAAGGCCCACTTGAGATTGGAGTTAAAGGGAAGTAAAAAAATAGGGGAACTACTTCTTCCACTCTATGGGTAACCTATACGGGATCTACTTCTTCAACCCTTTGGGTAACATATATGGGCAATACCTTATTTTCCGGAGATCCCTCTATTGTCAAGATAAATCCCCTCTGCAGACAGAGGTGATATCTCTAGCCCTAAAGTGCGTCTAGAAACACGAGATTATTTCTAACATAATATTTCTTAACTAATTATTACAATGAAAAGGGGAAAGAGACATAAATACCTTTTTCCAATCGCTATCTGTGGATCCGTTGATGGTGACCTTGATACACGATCCTTGTAGACTCGCTTCCTACCATTGATGGCGCATGATTAAATGTGGATGATTGGGAGACAATGAAAAATGTTATACAATATATAATAAATGTAAACACTAGCTATCTAGCAGATCAAGGAGTACCAGAATATTTACATAATCACGTAGACAAATATAGAAAGCAAACATCATATTTTATTATTGATAAATTACAAAAGGAGAGCTTACAACCAGGCCTTGATTTTGGAGGCGTACTTAGGTGAAAATTTGAGTCCTTCAACCATCTCAAAATAATTCCTTCTCTCGTGCACTTAGGCTTAATCAAGATTCTATCATGCAAAGGGATGGGAGTTCAGACGAGTCTGAAAATGATCAACAAAGCTCTAAATCTAGGGGTATGAGGGATGTGAATTTATAGCAAGGAGAAGGAGGTTGGGAGCGCATGAAAGGAGGAAGAAGGCCCACTTTCTAAGGGATGATCCCCCATGGATGAGATCAAGGCTCTAAAATGAGAGAGCTCGACCTTATCATATCTTTTCAACAACCAACTCGCCGCCCTTGAGCTTCTAGAGGTCGAAGCTTCTCCTCCATTTGAGGAAGCACTGCTAAAAAGGAGATCAACACGGTTCCAAGAAATTATGGTGCTAACAGCGTTGGGCCAGAACTGGGAAAAGGTCATCAGCATGGTCATGGCACAAGGAAGGGCGCTGACCCGGTAAACTAGGAATTTGACCAATTTTCTTCAGTAATATTTCAAGGAAGTCTTATTTGGATATTCAAGGGGATATGTTAGCATATTTCTTGATGATGGAAACATTTCACAAGATTCATCACGGGGCATTTCAGGATCAGGGGTGGGAATGAGCATGGTGACAAATTACTGTGTAACACCCTTAATCCTAGGTGCCCTACATCTCAATTCCTCACCCTGAGAGATCAAACAAGAGGGAATATCAAGCTCAACATCCTCGATTAGTCCAGTCCCTTACTCTGCAGGGTCACATCCATCAATCCATGTTTCTCTCTGTAGATCAAAAACATTTAAACGTGCTCACATCCGGTACCATCTTAACCAACTCACTAAGGAGTTACCTCAAACATCACTAAGAGCAACAATCCTCTGTTTTCTTTTTCATGCAGGACATCAAAATAAAATATTATGTTAGAGAAAATAAATGTTAGAAAAGGATACCTTTTTCATCCTTCCTCTCACGGAGGAAGAAACCACAAGCCTAAGGTTGTCTCATATAAAAAAATTGTTTCAATCTATTAATATATCTCTCTCTCTTCCAATTTATTCCCACTATTGTTATCATAGTGTGTCATTGTGATATCCAGAGCCTTGCTCAAACAACTCTCCAAATAGATTTATTAGCCAAACTGCCCTTCAGCTAGCCATGCTAGCAAGAATCTATTCAACCTTGGCCATGCTTAAAGATACATACTTATATTTACACCTCATCCATGATATCATTGTAGATCCACATATGTGATTTTTTTTTTCTATCCCAATAATCAATGTATTCATGTAGACCCGTATATTAGGAATATATTTCATATCGAACTCAGCAACTAGCTCCCTCTTATGCTCGATCATCAGAATCTCACTACCTGTCAAGAATATATTTTCAACATATAAAACCAAAAGCAAAGGCATACCTTGGACCAACTTATAGGTTTGGAATGGTACTACTTCCAAGCTTTAGTAACTATCTATGCAGACATGCTAGTCTTGGGGAGCTTGTTACAAACCATACAATGCTTTCTTATAAACTTCCCTACTCATAGTACTCTTCCATCATCTGCTCCATGTATGTAGGTTTTTCATACTCTTGGTTATATTGATCTTGTGCATAAGACTTCATTTTTTGTATCCTATAGATTCAACCACACCCATAGGCCTTCTTCCGCATGATTGGGAGGCTTATAACCACACCCTTAAGCCTTTCTCCTAATAGTTGGGGATAGGACTAGGAGAAACCTTCTCTACAAAAAATCAGAACTTTTTCCAAAACCTTTTCAAAAACTTCAGATGTTTATTCATGTTCATAATCCTTCCTTCAATAGTCAAGTTTATGCAAATAATAGGTGTTAAAATTTCATGAGGAGTTTCTCCCTCTGAATGAGAAGCCTCTTCAATCATCATCATGCATGACATCAACCTGTCTATCATAATATTTTCATTCTACAAAAAATTGTTAGATCACAAACTATATCAGTTTCTCAGACATATATCGTAACAAGACATTATCAGTTTCTTTATGATCAAATTTGTATTCAAACATTCATCAAGGGTTAGCGACATATAAGTGTATCTTACACAACATCAAGTTAGGGAATCCAATTTTACCACTTGTCAAATTTACTAAGCTTAATTTTTTTTTACCAATATCAACAAGATAATCAATCGTATAGTCACAGTTTCATAATGATTAATACAAGTATTAACAATAAGATCAAGTTACCATATGTCAAAATCAATGTTTCTAGTCAACTTTATAAAATCAGAAAATCCATTATGTCTGAAAATGAAAAATGAGAGCACCAATATGACACATGTCAGAAATAAAACTTACATTCATATGCAGTCATGAAGTTGATATTCTTGTTATACTTCATGGCTTACTTTTTCACCCAATATTGAATCTTACATACCTTGTAGTATTCATATACATTTGTAACTTGTAACACTTATTTGTCTTTGGCAGTTGTAGCACTTGCATATATAATCTCTAGCACCGACTCTTTTCTTCCTGCACATTAGAAGATCCTCAAGAAGGATCTGATTTTCAAATCTCATCTAGAGATTAGAATGAATCTCATACTCAAATATTCATGCAGGAAGCAACAATAAAATCAATAATCCTAAACAATAATATAATCACAAATAAGTATTTATCTTTATTGAGAGGTGATCATCTTCCTCTTGAACCAGCCTTGCCTTCAATATTTTCGTCTACTCCATCAACACACAAGTCTAATTGAGACTATCCCAACTAGAACAAATTCTTATTGATCCTATTTGAAAACTATATAGCTCAAGCCCTTACCTTATCCAAGGGTTTCTAACAAACCCTAATCTATAAAACCCTAGTAAATAAATTTCTTAGGGTTTCCTTCAAATCCTAGAATTCCTTTAGGTCTCCTCCATCTTCTCTGTCTTCCATCAAAGGTGTCTTATTAGGGCTTATCTCAATGACTTTTCTTCTACCCAACTCTGATATCATGTTAATTTTTTTGTAGGGATACATTGTTCTTTTCTTTAGATAATTTCATTTCTTCATTTACATATTAAATTCACCCCAAAACATCATAACATTATAAATTTTTCCAACATTAGTCAACAAACTATGTAATTATATAGAAATAAAAATATCATCATCAATGAAATGGGTACTTACAGCCATCCACAGGTGTCCAATTTCTCTTTTGGGCTGACTTGTCCTTTTGTGCACATGTGGTATTTTCTTCAAAAAATACACTTTCCCTTGTCCAAATGCAGTGCTTCAATAGTCAAAATTAGTCCTCTCGAAAAGAGGAATTTAGTCCCATGATTGGAAATTTTCACTGAGCTTCCGAATTAAAATTATCTTGAAATACATTGTAAATTTTTTTACAGAAATAAAATTAAAGGGGGGCTGAGTCAAGGGACACAAATTCTAGAGCTGAGAGGAGGTTTCTTTCTTGGGATGTCAATGGGTTTCTTGTGCAAAAATATAAACTATTTTGGGATAGACATTAAGGGGCTAGTTAGTGAGCCTTAATGGATTGTTCAAGAAATTAATCTAGGATGCAAGGAAGTATGCATGCCATGCTACCTTGAGAAACACTTACAAGGAAAGGAGACTAGAATTAATGAAGTTGACTGTGTTGGCAGAAAAGGAAAAAAATCAATGCCAATGAAGAAGAGAAGACAATAGAGAAAATAAAGGGGGCTCGATCTCATAGGGAGACATAATCACTATCATTCAGAGAGGAGAGACATAACAGTCACTCACTCATTTAGCCATAATGGATTCAACAGTCAACAAGAAGAGAAAAGAAGGACAATGAACTATTTTTGGTTGGAAATATTGGTAGACATGTGGGTTCTCCTTGGTGAGGAAAAATCCCTCTCGAGTCCCTGTAAAGCCAGAGGTTGGAGATAGTTTTCTCTAGATTTCCTCAGTGGTGTTGGTGGAGGATTGTGTCCTTGGAATATTGGAGGGAGAGCCTCTAAAATATTCTTGTTGTTGATTTATGGTTGGTTCTAGATTCCCATGCATGGGTGGAACCAATGTGTGTCGTTAAAGGGTGGAGAGGTTACTCTTTGGACTCCCTTGATATATTTAGGTGGGGGTAGCTAGCCTTTGGATTCCTTGTGCTTTATTTGACTATTAAGTGGCTGGTGGGTGGATAAGGGAGGTCCTCCAAAGTCCCTATTTCAACTGGAAGTTGGTGTTTTATCCCTAAAGCAAGCCCCTCAGTATTTGGAATCTGGCTTGGGGGTGACAACTGCAAGTGAGGTTGGCTACAACTATCTAAGGTTGGGTGGAGAGTCCTTGTCCCAGACTTAGTTACCCAAGATATTTCAAGATAAGTGTTTCATGTATTTTTTATGTTAATGAATATATAGATTGAAATGGTGTTGGTAACCATAATGTGAATGTTTTGCAAATAATTGAGTGAAATAGTGTTTATAAAGGTGAGAAACAAGGGATTAAATACATCCTTGATGTGAAATGGTTGTTATGAAATATTTTACTGTGCTTTTAGCGTGCATATTAAGTAACAATATGAAATTATAGAGAACAAAAAAATGTTCCAATAACTAGATTTAATCATTGCAAACCTTGGCATACACATTCTTTTATTATAGAAGAAGAGTCACAATGGAGGCAGCTTGTCGATAGGGCATGTGCATGCATATATCATTGAATGTAAATTTATGTTGGCCACAAGCCTATAAGGTTGTATGAGGCTTGTGTTGATGCAGAGGATAAATTCCTCTTGTGACTATTATAACCCTTGATCTTGCAGTAGAGGCTCTGGAAGCCTTGTAGGTCTTCGAAAAACTTTGTAGTGCTTCCTGTTATGGAATTTCAGGACTAAGGGGGCACCTTGACCTATAGATAAATGAGAGACATCAATATCCTCAAGATCATTTTGGTATTTAACAATTTTGGTGGATTCAGGAGGATTTTTTCAGACATAAGCTCATGAGGGTAGTGCCCATAATGGCTAGCAGTTCATAAAGTCCACATAGGGACATTGGCCTCAATCAAGTTGATTGCAGAAGGTCTGCAACCAAACCTAAAAGAATGCAATTCTTGACAGAAGTGTAATGGAATTGTGTGTAAACCTATATTATAACAAATTATATACACTGATGCTATTGGTTGGAAGAAAGACCTAGATGCGGCAGGCCTCTATTGGCTCACCTAGATCACATATTATTGTGATTAGGCATGGGTAGGTTTAATTGACTTGGGTAATATCTTAGAATATCCCTTGTGGAAAAATATAAGGTGGTGAGGGCAGAGGAAGGCCCACTAGAACCACATTGAGACACTCCTTCCCCATGAAATCATCGAAAAAGGTGGCGGGGTGGTGCATGTCTCCTAGACCTTCGGATCCAGTGGAGAAGATTGTGACCTCTAGATTTGGGGTTAGAACCCTAAGCCTTTACCCCGATTGTGCCAGTCCCATCTTGGTTTATCAGATGTGAAAGTCAAAATCGCATAAACTGTAGATTGAGGTGTCAAGAGAGGAGAACCGTCAGATCATCGGATGTGTGACTAACCACGGGTGGTGACATGGATAAAGGGACTGCTGGGCCTAGGTGGAGGGTTAATATAATTAATATTAAAAAAATTATTATTATTAATTATACAAACATAAATAATAATAAATATATTTAAACATAATTAGGTGCAGGAAAACAAATAAAAAACCATTATAGTTATCACTTACATGAGGTAAAATAAATACTGTAGCACTACATTGGTACAGTTAGAGGAATGGGATACTAAATAATGCATATATATATATATATATATATATATATATGAATTATTTAGTATCCCATTCCTCTAACTGTACCAGAGTAGTTCGATCCCCAATGACACCTTGTCCCACTGGGAAGGGGTGGGATGAGGGTTGTTATAGGTGGTATCAAAGCATCTAGGTTCAAAAATTGGACTGGATGGGATTTATCATGGGAAATTGATGATTTTTAGAAAATTCCTAAGTAAAATGTTTAGGTGTTAAAATCTAGTCCAAATAAATTAATAGCAACTCTAACTCGACACAATTCACTTTGTGGCCTTTTGGAACATCATCAATTTCAACAGCCAGCTTGAACAAAAATATTTCCAACTATAATTAATTATGAATTTGGGAAATCCTACATACCTCAAATGGTAAAACTGATATATTTATACGTTAATATGCTTATTTTTTTGTAGGTAGATTGTTATGGAAACTCTGCAAGGGTAAAACCCTGTGACTAACTAGATGTTTATTTTAATGATTATGCACTAATAACTTATATTACTTGAATTTTAATTGATGTATATGAGATATTGAACATTATGAGTATGTTAATATAGTTTTCTTATCATAGAAGGTATCACCATAACAACCCCATGAGGATGAAATTCATGGCTATAATTGTTCCTATTTATTCATCTATTTGCATTATATAGTAGTGTGTGTGATTGAAAACACATTAAAAGAAACATAAGACAAATCCAAAGGAGAAATGAGGACTAGAGTGGTGCAATACAGTTATGATCAATCACAACATGGAAGTGAAGAAGTCGGGGCCAATGAAGAGGAAAGATCAATAGACCAAGGGGCATGGAGTCAATCTCTAGATTGTATGGATACTGTGAGAAGCCTAAGCACTGAGGTTAAGAGCTTTGAGGTAGATCATGAGCAGTTGGTGAGATCCCAAGAAAGGAAAGATGAGATAAATGCAGTCATTTTGCAAAGTATTTCATACTTGTAGAGGAAGAGGTAGTATGAGATGAGGGATAATCATAGAGACAAAAGGAGTCCTCAAGGATTAGCAGCGTATAACAATGGGGAAAATGGTGGCAGGTACAAGAAGAGACATAGGCCTGAAAGTGAGGACACTGTTATCACTCTGCCAGATTCCCAAGGCTGAAGAAGGAATCCCAACAGAGGTAACCACATACCAAACTTTTGACTTGATAGCTAGCCCTATCAAGATGGAGAGGTCTCTCTCCAAAAGGGTCAAATCTAGGAGGGCTGCAGAAATTAGAGTTTTTAGGCTAGATATTGAGTGCAGGGGGTTGTTTGAATTTGATTTGGTTGGGGAAATCACTAGATTAAGGAATTAGGTCAAGGAAAGCTAGGTTAGGGAAAATGAGTTAGGGTTGTAGGGATCAATAGGGAAAGGTAGGTATAATGATTATCACTTGAAGAGAATTGTTACGGAATGGTGTTGAAGCTGTAATAAGGCTAAGAAAATCATAGGAGATGTATTTTTCTCAGACAGAAGAAGATGAAAAAAATATGATCAATTACCCAAAACAGAGCATGTGAAAACATGTATTCTGATTATCTAACTTGTAAAAGATCATAACATAGAAATTAAAGTGAACATGAACACAATAATTTCAAACATATGATATTGAAGAAGAAACTATGATAGACATTCAATACCACAAGTATCCCATAAAAGTAGCTGCAACTCCTCTTTATTAGCTTGGCCAATCTGAGTACAAAGTTTCCTTGATCAACTAGAAAACATCAAACTGATTCCAACCCTTCACTAGTGTGAAGAAAATAGATAAATAGTCATGAAAAAAACATTCAATCATCCTCAATGGTCGAATCCATGAGGTGAGGAAGATATTACACAAAAATCTGAACTGATAGCTAAAGTATAGGATGGTCCAAGTGACTCATTCCTAACTTAAGTGAATTGATTCATTACACCTCATTTGTTTGATTTACCAAATGTATTTACCCTAGGTAATAGTAAAAACATGATAATTACATTCATTTTCATCATCTACAAAGGTAAATCATCATTTCCCAAGATGAAAATTAAAATAGGAGTGAAACTTGCAAAATTTTAGAACACTGCCAAATGCGCCATCTCATTGTCAAATGTGCCCTCTTTGTGTTAAACGCACCCTCTATGTTAAAGGTTGATTTTTGGTGCCTTACTGATGTCTAAATTTTCTCCAAAATGGCTTGTTGGAAAGCCCTTCAAGTCTAATTTCTAGACATGTCTTTCGTTTTCAAAATGAAGCTCATTTTCCCTGTCAAAAACTCATTTTCCCAAGACTGGTAAACGCGCAGTGCCAAGTCCAGAAATGAGGCAGAAAAATGGTTTGTTTCCCTTTTCACTAACTAGTTTGCCTCCAAATGCTTAGAAAACATGCAGGGTGCAGGTCCTCATCATTCTAAATTCAATGGTGGTGAAAATTTTCTTACTGGATGCCCCAAAAAAGAGCGCAACACCCTAGGTGCTGTGCGTTTGACATTTTTACTGTGCTAAAAATGTCCCTAAAACATAAAAAATTACAAACTTTCTAAATTTTCCCAAAACTTGTCAAAATTGGTGGGATGATTTTTGATCATGTGTTTGCTGCATGGAGTGTTACCTTGACAAGTATTTCTAGCTTCCTTTTCTCCTCTTGGTTGGTCAAGGCTTCAATTTTTGGATTGGATCTTTTGAGCTTGGCCTTTGCAATTTTGTTCCTCATGGCATAATTCTTTGCCATCATTTTTTGAATATCATTGTACTTTTGAGAGTTGGCCAAGAGCTTCTCCAAGTGTTGGTTGGATCTATCAAGCCATGATTCCCTGTTCTCACTGATTTTTATGGCAAGCTACTCATTTAGGGTTAGCTAGTCAACTAACTCAGCTTCCCTTTGTCTCTCTAGGGATAGAGCTCTTTTCATCCCTCTAGTCCTAGGTCTCTATCTTGGAGGCTGGCCCTCCTCATCATCAGGTTCACCATACTTCTCTAGTGTCTCTTAAAATTAGGATTTATCCTTCTCTTCCTCTCTTTGTGCTTAATTTGATGCATTTCACTTCATCAATGGATTGTTTGGTCTTCAACTGCTGGTTCTCTTGCTTGAGAAAGGTAATGAAAAACTTGGAACTTTCAAGATTAGCTTAGAGGTCTCTAATCTTGGCTTCCTTTTCTTGGATGATCAAGGAAGGATCATCATCATCATCAATTATGTCCAAGTTTACAAGTTCAAAATCTACCTCTTTCTCATGGAGGCCTTTCTCTTCATGTATGTCCACCTCTGCCATCTTTTCCTTGTCTTTGTGTACCTGATTTGTTGGCGAAGAAGGCAGGGCCCCTCCCACAATCTGTGGGTCAAACACCTGATTATGACCTCTCTGATAGGTATGTGCCAATGTGTTCAAACAATCCCTCTTAGGCTTGCTAATTTCACCTCTACTAGGTGATCGAGTATTAATGTAAAATGGAGATGATGGTGGTGAGGTGGGTGAAGGAGACTGATCTGGTGATGATGTATCAAAAATAGGATGAGATGGAGGAATGGATGTGGAAGGATGAGATGATGATGGTGCATCTTGGCCATGCTGAATAGGTGGGACGGTAAAAATTTCATTGGATATGAAGGTGTCCCATTCAATGTTTAAATGATCAAGGTGATGGAGGACCATTATCTTGATGAGGGAGTGGTGAAAGATACTTTGCATTTGATGATAATAATATCTCTTTTGGGAAATAAATGCCATCTTCTCAATGCTCCAGTAGAGATAGTAAGGTATATTGAGCACTCTGACCCTTGTGAAGTGCATGAGTAGTCGAATATGATAGGAGTAGAGTCTAGAAAACTTACCCTCACAAGTAAAGTACCTCATAATGATTTTCATCATTGGGACATATTTGTCCAGGACGTAAGAGAAAGGAAAAATCCTCTTTCTCTCATTATTGTACCTTGGTTTAATATATGTCTCATAATAGAACTGATTCAAATCTCCTTGCTTGAACCATTTTCCCCAATATTTGGGATCCCAGTGGTAGCTAATATGATGGTAGGGAACACAGTGAAAGTGACACCAGCAAGGGTTAATTGGTTGTCATGGAGGTTGGAAATTAATAATCTGGTCAACACAAGATGATATTGGACCCTTTTTCCTTTCTCACAGAACTCAAAATAGCAGACATGCTTAAAGCATGTCACAGTGATGGGAGATGCCATGATTTATTTGGTATTTGCTAGCTCTTGTCTAATGATTCTCCCTCCTTTTTTATATGGCCTTCTCTCCTCTTTTTCTTCCTCCTCACTATGACTTATGTTCTCTTCTTTTGCCATGATTTATTTGGTATCAAAACCCTACGGAGATGATGGAATAGAATGTGGGTGTCAGAAGTGTGAGTTGGTGTGAGGAAATTTGAGAAGATGGGAATAGGGATTTCTGATATGAGGGAGGTGAGAGGGGGTAGTGATGATGAGGGGTTTTAGAATAGGGAATTTAGTTATAGGCAGGGTATAGGGAGCCTAAGCCAATGAACACCTAGGGTTTAGGGTTTTGAAGGAGATGAAAACTTAAGGAAGGAGATAGTTATGTAGGGATTATGGGAAAGTGTTTTATGATATGAGAGGTTGGGATAGGGTAAATTGAAATGGGGGAAGGGTTATGAAGGTTTAGGGAGTGAAATTGAAGTGTTGATTAGGTTTTGAGGAAAACTAGGGTTTTGCATTAGAAGAAAAAACCAAATTTCTTTTAAACAAACTAACACATCCAAAATGACTTTGATGAAGAGGAGTGAAGCAATGGTCACTTACTAGCTTGTTTGAGGCATAAAGAATCACTGCTGAAGTTTGGAGGCATTGCAGGCAATAGTTGAGGAAGATGGACAAACGTGCAGAACCCAGGTTAAATGCGCCCTCCTCTTGACAGGTGCGCAACGCCTTTAGAAAATGCACAACATTTTTAGGCAAACATGCAGCGCTAGTGCAAAACGCATCCTATGCCACTGGTTTGCACAATTTCACCTAAAAACTCGAAAATTTCTCCTTTGATGAGTATGATTGAGGGTGTAGGAAGAAAATGAACTCTCAATTGATGTATTTGAGGGCTTTTTTTACTTGAGTGGGTTTTATTTATGTTTTGAAAGCCCATTTTTCTAATTTTTCATTTCACCTTTCAAATTTTCACACTAATGCTCTTTGACTTCTGAATTTTTGTTTTGCAGGTTGATTAGTTGATGGAATTTGTGATTTATCTCCTTCAGTTGGTCATGAATATTTTGACTTGGCAGCTAGGGAGTGAAAGTATTACATATATAAAACATAAAATTACATAGGAAATTAAAAATAAATTACATCTTTGTTTCCATATCAAAATGACATTTTGATATGAAAATCATATAAAATCAAAATTACAAATTTAAAAATAGAATATTTACATACTAATAATATTTTGTAGATGAAAACAGAATGTTGTAGTAGAGAGGAATAACTTGTTTCTGAGTTTGGGTTATTAAAAACTCATAAACAGGTTATTCCTCTCTACTACAATCTATTTTACCTGTATGGATTCTCTCTTTAAAAATAGAATGTTATTTAGTCACTCTCACACATTTTTCTAACTTTATTGGGATGAAATGGTGCATTTTTGGACCTTGAAAAACAAAACCTAATGACCTAACGGGACCTTGAATGACCTGACTTCCATGATTGACTTTGACTGAGATAGGACATGGTGAAATGAGATTTTCAAAAGCGTTATTATTCTAAACAAGACATGAAGGTGAGCCATAAAATGTGAGTTTCTGAGGGAGAGTGAAGTTTTATTAAGTAGGGCTACCATCAGTGCACGACCTAATGGAATGATATAAAAATTTTAGAGTGAGACACCTAGAATGAGAATGAAAAGAGTGATTTTGATCACTGATGGCAGAATGCATATTCTGACACTAACAGACACCATGAAGGGAGATTCTCCATTGAGCACCATAAGAGGAGGGACCAACATTGATATGCATCATTATGGAAAACCATCCAATTTTTCTACTAGGTGGCACTCTCATTACTCCCATCATCACCATGATCATCATCTAGGATGGAAGGAAAATGATTATATTATTGGGGAGTATAATAAATACAATCCACCCACATTCGATGGGGATATAAAAAGGAAAATGATGTATAATATTGGCTATTGGGAATGAAGAATTTTTCCATAATACATAACTATTCTGAAGTTATGAAATCTTGAGTTGCTACTTAAAACTTGAAGGGAAAAGAAAATATATGGTGGGAAGATCCGAATAATTTTAGGGGGATTGTTGAGAGGGAGTTTACTTGGATGGAATTTTGAGAATATTTTCAGAGAGAAATATATGTCTAAATGTGATTATGATGGAAAATCAAAGGAGTTATATGAACTCAAGATGGGGAAATTATTAAATAAGGAATATGTCATCAAGTTCATAGGGTTATTGAGGTATGTACCATATCTCAAGGACAAGAAAAAAAAGATTCAAAGGTTCATCAGTGGGTTTCCTATTGAATTTTTATATAAAATTGAGTTGCAAGAACCACAGACTCTGAAGGATGCCACCAAAAAGTCGAAGCACTGTTATGAGCAAGAAAAATGCAGGCCAGAGATCAAGGGAAACTGGCAGGCAAATAAATACGCCGGAAATAAGAGAAATTGGCCCAAGAGAAACCCATAAAAGAGGGACAGTAATAAAATAGCCCCTGCAAACCAATTTCAGCAGAAACCTAATGCTCCTGTTAAGAAAAATATGCAACGAGAAGTAGTAGAGAAAACCAAGTTTGAGGGACGAGAGCTGCTACAATTTTGGATTTGTGGTGAAAACCACAAGAAAAAGGGAATTTCAAAATAAAAATAATGTTGTACCAAATAAATATAGTTGTTAAGACGCTCGCACAGTAGGTGATGTAGCTCAAAATGTTCCGAGAATCTATGCAATAGTGGAAAACCTCCAAGCATATCACCAGGAATCCATCGTTGAGATGGAAGGTAAGTTTCATGATTAAGTTATTTCCATTTTAATTGATTCACATTCTAATTATGGTTATTTCAACATAAATCTTGTTGATAAATGAAATCTAGTTAGGGAACTGCATGAAGAACCATGGTTATTTCAGTCAGAAACCAGAACAAAAAGGAAAATCAGTCATTGGGTAATGTCATGTGTATTCGAGACCAATGTCATGCCTACAAAATCTCACTTGAGTGTATTTTTGCTGGGTACATATGGTGTACTATTGGGCATGGGATGGTTTTATTTACATTGAACCAAGGTGGATTGTTTTAACAAAGAGATTCAATGCTTAGATGAGCTAGGAGAGAGAAAATTTCTATAAGGAAAAATCAAGCCTACATCAATAACGCTAATCACTACTATGCAAGGAAAACTCAAAAATAGAAATGGATGCACTGTGTTTGCAATGATAATTTATAGTGATGAGAAATATGACAAATATATAGAAAATGAGGAAAATGAGTTGTTAAAGAGGTACCCTATTATGCAGTAGTATGCAAATGTCTTTCCAGAGGAGGCTCCTGGATTACCTCCTGACATAGAGAGAGATTTATCTTTCGAGTTGGTACCTGGAGCAGAACCAACATTCAAGGCACCGTACAAAATGAGTACCCTTGAGCTGGTGGAGCTAAAGTTGTAACTCAAGGAAATGCTACACAAGGTTTACATAAGGCCGAGTGTGTCTCCGTGAGGAAGACCTGTATTATTCATAAAGTAGAAAGATGGAACCCTTAGACTATGTATCTATTACAACTAAAAAATATGACCATAAATAATAGGAACCCATTGCCAAGAATTAATGACCTCTTCAATCAATTGAGCTTGTAGCTTCATCGAGCCCAAAGTGTTTCCACTGCAATTTAACTTTCTCTATTGATCGGTTCCAAAGCATGAGCTTCTGGAGCAACAATATTCTCCAAGATTGATTCGAGGTTAGGATAACACCAAGTAAGGATCAAGGAGGAGGATATTCATAAAAATTCTTTCTGGACACGATATGGACTATGAGTTTGTAGTGGTACCCTTTGGGCTTACTAATTCTCCTTCCTCATGCATGTTTCTAATGAATAGCGTTTTGCATCCCTATTTGGACAAGTTTATCATTGTGTTTGTTGATGACATACTAGTGTAATCCAAGACAAATGAAGAGCATGTGAAGCATTTGGTGGTAGTGTTACAGTTGCTAAGGGAGCACAAGCTCTATGCAAAGCTCAACAAGTGTGAATTTTTCCAATCATAGATACACTTCTTAGGGACATGTTGCCTATAAATAAGGGAGATCAGTTGATTCATATAAGAAAAAGGTTATAATGGAATGGAGACACCAAGGAATGTGAATGAGATCAGGTCATTCATGGGATTGGCAAGTTATTACAGGAGATTCATTAAGAATTTCTCTAAGATAGGCCATCCTATCACATCCTTGTAGAGAAAATGGAATACATTTGAGTGGATAGCTTAGTGTGCATCAAGCTTTGAGTAGCTGAAGTAGTTTCTCACCAATGCACCATTGTTGAGTTGTAGAGCTTGACAAGGATTTCGTGGTATGCACCGATGCGTATAAGGAAGGCTCAATGGAGTATTGATGCAGGAACAAAAGGTAGTGTGTTATGGGTAAATAAAATTAAATGAGCATGAGGTGAATTATGTAACTCGTAACTTATAATTAGCTACCATCATCCACCCAAGTTGAATGCCAGGCAAGCAAGATAATTGGCCACACTTAGTGAGTTTGATTTTGAAATAAGGTACATTAAGTGCATAAAAAATAAGGTTTTTGATTCTCTTAGTAGGACAATTTAGGCGAGTGAAGTGGAATCTATAAGCTCTTATAAAAAATACCTATTAGAAAAGGTCAAAATTGTTGGACAATGAGATGAAAATTACGAACAATTGAGATAAACACTGCTACAAGGTAGTGAGGGTGAGGAGTATCACCTCACTGATGATGACCTAATTGTATTTAAAAACATAATTTATGTGCCAAATAATGAGGAATTAAAAAGGATGATAATAAAATAGTTCCATGTTAAACCTTATTCAGGCCATCCCAGGTATCAAAAGACACTGTAATATCCCAAAAGGTAGAATGCAGTAATAAAAAAACACAATAGATGAATTGCAACAAAGTAAACAATTAATCTAAATACACCATATAAATATACATAATAGTTGAGACATTTTATTATATGGAGGTGGATAAACAAGTACAAAAATGCTTAAAATATGAGACACTCAAGCCAAAGAGATGGCCTAGAATGACCCTCAAATGATCCCATAAGAGGGACTATGTAACTGCTGGACTACTGGAAGAAATTCTGCGCTATCCCTACTGTAACTGCTGGGACTGCAACTTTCGACAAAATATTAAGTGTAGATCTAGTCAATTCTGGAGCTTTGATGATGCTGAAACTTTAGATCCAGGCTCTATGATGGATACCCAAGATAACCCAGAAAGGATTTTCTAGATCTATCAATCTAAGAAAATCACCCTGTTAAGGCTTACACATATAGTTGCTGGGTATGTAGATCTCATGCAAGATCTGATGAAAGATGGATGAAATAGGATGTACAATCAAATCTATGCAAGAAGGGTTGATCCCTTCACTAGATCCTTAAGCTAGAAGCTCAAGATCTAGCACCTTCAACATTCTCTAATGAATGCAGCTACTAAATACTCAACAACTTCAGAAAATTGCACTATCAAGGAGGGAGACTCTCTAACCTACTGCTAAATATATCAAATCATCTCAATAATGGTAAAAAAAATGAAAACAAAGTGAGGAGATGGTCCCTCATAGGGTTTCAAGCTGAAATACTGGAAACTTCCTTCCTCCTTTAGATCTACAGGACTGGATTGCTGTAATATCCCAAAATAGAGAAAATCTACAAGGTTGGGAATATCTTATAGTATCCCAAGATTGGAGATACAACAATATGTAAACACAATAATGGAGTAGAAGTGATAAATAAACTCATAGAATGTAAGAGGAACTCATAGCCATCTTATTAAGTTACAACAGCAAATGGATACAAGATCTTGAGGAAAGAGCTACTCAAGATAGGAAAAATCAGCCTCAAGGAACATGTACATAAAATATGACAAAACACTGCTACACAAGAGTGCACAAGGCTATAACTGCGCAATTTTATAAAGAGAAACTGCTGCTAACATATGTCAATACATAGATTTATAAATGTATGGCTCATACAACACTAGGAGTGAGGATCTAAGCTCCCAAATACTATTTCAAGACAATCCTAGAAGGATTGGCTGAAATATGAAAAACTACAGAAATGCCGGAGTTGTAGTAGCAACTGCAACTCAAGAACTGGAACTGAATGGAGATGGCTGAAGATGTTACATCAGATAAAAAGACCTCCTCCAATGGATCTTCTAAGTGAAAGGCTGATCCTAACACTGAATATCTCACCCTTTGACAATCACTGCAATCCCTCACTGCAAATACCCACTGAAAATAATGCAGTCACTGAGGGATACTGCACTGTAGGTGCAAGAAAAAGTGTTGGCCAAGTGCCAAGGTCTACAATATGCTCCAAGGGCTTCCCAACTGATCACCCAAAGGAAGGAAAGCTTCCTCCTCTGAAATATAATCTTAGGGAGTGGTGTTGAGGAACCTCCACTGCAACACCCTACAACATGACTCAGCTCTAAACAGAAACTGCGTTGTAGCTAAAGGAAGATGCTTGGCCTGAAGCCTGAATGTGGAGAAATGAAGAACAAGCTCCCTCAAGAGGCCTCTCTTGAAAGGAGAAGGAATTCCTAAACATGAAATCCTTGTGCTAAGCAACACTGCAACTCTGCTAAACAGCAGGAGAATGCACAAAGTCTAAATAGACAATGAGATCAATAATCTAAATCATGAATAACAATGGCTGCCTTGATCTCCTTTTAAACAAGTGAAACCCCTTTCACCATGGGTCCCACTCATTAGGGTTCCCTCCACCAAGGAATCTTCCTCCCATTCATACTGCGTTGTCTCTCCAAGTGCTCTCCACCTCCTATCCCAGTGTTGTTGACTTGGTCAAACTTGACCTTGTCCTCATGCAAATGTCCTCTTTCACACTTGAGGGTGTGAAATCCAGCTCTTATGAATATCCCTTTTCATACTATGAGGGATTTCATTCATTCTTCTGCAATGTATGGGCCTCCCTACCCATTTATTTACCTCCTATGTGTAAAAAACAAAATTTAATATTCCATTTAGCTATGTGCTAAAGTGGGAATATTAAAATTGCGCAATATTTGAGGGGACTATTGCTGCACGGAGGTAAAATAAAATGGCTTGAATGTTAGATATGGATCTGCTACTTCTGAAAGGCTGAACATGAAGAACAAGGTGAAAGTATGAATCATCCACCAGTTTCCTAGTTGAAGTGCTAGAAACAATCACCACCTCTCAAACCCTGAAGCAGGAATGTGTTATTCCTAAAGTTGTATGTGCATATGAGAGTGGAATGAATATGGCACCAATGCCTGATGATGAATAGATCTTAATAGAAACCTTCCCTGAGTCGGCACTCGAAGTCCCCCGTGGGTAAGGGTGGGATTCCTGCTTAGGAACACCCTGTGCTAAACAGAACTGCAGACTTAGCTAAACAACATAAGCATGCATAGAAATGTCACATGACAAATATAGATCTAAACAGATTAGAAATAATAATCTAAAGCCTTCCTTCTATTATTGCCTTCATCTTCCTTATATGGTTTGTGAGCCTTCCATAGCCCTAGCCCACCTCATAACTGCGCTGCACATGTGGCCACTAGCCTCCATGAAGACTGCGATGTATCTCCATGTTCTCCATCATGTTTGCATTTAATTCCCACTCTCTCCATTATGTGTGCATTAGATGCACCACTTCCTCCACTATCTCATCATAATTTCTTTATGATCTTACTTTGAATGCATTATGATCTCAGTTGACCTCCCCCAAGATCTCCATTATTTTACATTAATGAACCATGATCTCCACTCTTCCTTCATTTAAGAAGCTGCTCCACTACTCCATAATGTAGATCTAGCTCTAAAATATCAACATACACACATCAAAAGTGGATTTTATTCATCTATGGGGTTTGTGGGTCCCTCCACCCTCTTATTTACTTAATTAATTATGAAAATTAAGAACTCTAATATTCCAATTATCTCGTGGAAAATTGGGAATATTACAGTCTTCCCCGCCAAAATGTTGCTTGTACTCAAGCAACTACAAAAGTGGATGCTACAACAACATACTCCCTCCAAGTGGCATCCTCATATGGAAGGCCTTCCCATCTGCTACAATGTGTCATGCATGCACAACACCAAAGCTACCTTTCTATAATTTCTAGAATGGCCTCCAACTGAAAATTTAGATACCCTTCCTCATCAACGAATTTCCAAGTGGCAAACATATGATGTCCAAAGATCTCCTCTATACATGAGATACATGAAATTAAGTGGTTTCTTCCCAAAGTGGAAAGTCCCAACTCATGAACTATCTCTCCAACGCATGATACATAGAGTAGATTGCATCTATCAATTCTCTCATCATTAGCCCTGTTGGCCATGTATGACCCAAGCATCACATCAACATAGTGAAAAATAGGAAGTAGAGACATATGGATGAACATGCAAAATTTCGAACCATATTATCCCAATAACAACCACCGCAACAAAGCCTTCTGCTACCATGCTAGATCATCATGAAAACAAGTAGGAGAGCCATACTCTTTCAATAGAAGCCACCACAGCAATGCTTCTTGCTGCCATGCCAAATCAACATCAATATAGATATGAGAGCCATACTCTCTCAAAATAAGCCACCGCAGCAATGCCTCTTGCTTCCACACCCCATCATCATTGTACCAAATGTAGTGGCCATATTCTCTCAAGAGAAGCCACCACAACAATGCATATTGCTACCCCATCACATCATCATCATACCAAGTACAATGACCATAATCAATCAATAGAAGCCAACGCTGTAAGGCCTCTTGTTTCCATCCTCCATCAATGTCATGCAATGTACGAAAATAAATCGGCCCATACTCTCCCAATAGTTACCAAAGAAACACAGATTTTTGCTTCCTTCTTACATCATCATGATGCAAGTCATGGAGAAACAACATACTAATGGACATGTGTAATGTATCATTAGAACAATACAAATAAGCTCCCTTCTTCCACATCATGTGAGATTTATGCCATGTCCCAAACCCGAATACATATGGAAATAAGATACATCATGAGATGTCCAAACTCTCTCATCAATAACAAGCGCAGCAATGCCTCCTGTTGCTGCATGTCATCAGTGATATACATGGCATGGATCCTACAAATGTGAGATGTTGGGTGAAATCCATACTCACCCAAAAGCAACCAATGCAGCCATGCTTCTTGCTGCCCGGTATCATAGATCTGCAGGAAGGTAGGCAACCTCTTGCTGCTCATCTGGATCCATTCATCCCAATGTGGATGATGAATTAGGCCAAGCTCAATATTGGTATCCTCCCAATGTAGAATACCAACATCCTCCATCTGAATAGCTTTGCACTCGATGAAATGTTGAAGTGAACCTCCATTGAGGTCTCTCCATGAGATCCTCTCATAAATGGCCCATTGGAACCCATAAGGCTCAATACATGTTGTGGGTAGAGATTCCTCTTTGAGCTATGAGGAGCTCACCAAGAAAACTTCATCTTGACAATTGAAAGTTCTCTCCATCACAAGTTGTCTACCATATATCATATGTCCCTCCAGTGCTTCATGATTGAAGCTAAATTCTTTATGCTCCAAGAATAACGAGGCCCTCTTCTCATCATTGTTGCTAAGTGACAACTCTCTAGATCTGCATGGTGATACATGTGTTGCCTCATGACCACATACAATGCTAAACTCATAGTCTGGCATTGTACTGAATAGGATTGTGCTCCTCTTGTTGGTTGTGGAGCCTGATTATCTTCTTTATTTTGTATCACAGCGTTGGACCCTTGTTCTAAACGGGGGGATAACGCCGCCCGTAATTAAACGCTGCCTGGGGGGTCTAGGGGGGGGGGTGTGGCACAAAAATATGAAAAAAAGGGAGAATGCAGTAATACAAAAAAACAATAGATGAATTGCATCAAAGTAAAATTAATCTAAATACACCATACAAATATACAAAATAGCTTGGCCATTTTATCATATGGAGGTGGATAAACAAGTACAACAATGCTCAAAATCTGAGAAACTCAAGCCAAAGAGATGGCCTAGAATGACCCTCAAATGATCCCACAAGAGGGACTGTGTAACTGCTGGATTGCTAGAAGGAATACTGCGTTGTCCCTGCTACAACTACTGGGACTACAACTATCGACAAAATATAAAGTGTAGATCTAGGCAGTTCTGGAGCACTGATGATGCTGAACCTTTAGATCTAGGCTCTATGATGGATACCCAAGATAACCCAAAAAGGATTTTCCAGATCTATCAATCTAATAAAATCACCCTCTTAGGGCTTACACATATAGCTCCTGGGTATGCATATTTGATGCAAGATCTGATGAAAGATGGCTGCAATAGGATGTACAATAATATCTATGCAAGAAGGGCTAATCCCTTCACTAGATCCTTAAGCTAGAAGCTCAAGATCTAGCTCCTCCAACTTTCTCCAATGAATGTGGCTACTGAATACTCAACAACTTCAGAAAATTGCGTTGTCATGGAGGGAGGCTTTCTAGCCTGATACTAAATATATCAAATCAGCTACATAATGGTGGAAACAATGAATACAAAGTGAGGAGATTGTCCCTCATAGTATTTCCAGTTGAAATACTGGAAACTTCCTTCCTCCTTTAGATCTACAGGACTAGATTGCGCAATCCTTGAGAGGACTACTACTGCATGGAGGTAAAATAAAATGGCTTGAATTCTTGATATATATCTGCTACTCCTGAAAGGCTGAACATGAAGAACAAGGTGAAAGGATGAATCCTCCACCTTTTTCCTAGATGAAGTTCTAGAAACAACCACCACCTCTCAAACCATGAAGCAGGATTGTGTTATTTATGAAGCTGTATGTGCATATGAGAGTGGCATGAATATGGCACCAATTCCTGATGATGAATAGAGCTCAATAGAAACCTTCCCATAGTAGGCACTTGAAGCCCCCTGTGGGTAAGGGTGGGATTCCTACCTGGGAACACCCTGTGCTAAACAACATTGCAGACTTAACTAAACAACATAAGCGTGCATAGAAATGTCACATTACAGATCTAGATCTAAACATATCATAAATAATAATCTAAAGCATTCCTTCTATTGCTGCCTTCATCTTCCTTATATGGTTTGTGAGCCTTCTATAGCCCTGACCCACCTCATAACTGCGCTGCACATGTGGCCACTAGCCTCCATGAAGACTGCGTTGTCTCTCCATGTTCTCCATCATGTCTGCATTTAATTCCCACTTTCTCCATCATGTGTGAATTAGATGCACCACTTCCTCCACTATCTCATCATAAGTTCTTTATGATCTTACTTTGAATGCACTATGATCTCAACTGACCTCCTCCAAGATCTCCATGATTTTACATTAATGATCCATTATCTCCACTCTTCCATCATTTAAGAAGCTACTCAACTACTCCATAATGTAGATCTAGCTCTAAAATATCCACATACACACATCAAAATGGTTTTTATTCATCTATGGGGGTTGTGGGTCCCTCCACCCTCTTATTTACTTAATTAATTATGAAAATTAAGAGCTCTAATATTCCATTATCTTGTGGAAAATTGGGAATATTACATACACTCATATCCATTAATAATTTTTATTATTGTCTGAATATAAAAAAGGAAGTGGTTGATTTTGTAGAAAAATGCATGGAATGCCAATAGGTGAAGGATGAATGCAAGCATCTAATAGTTTTTTTACATCCCATTCCTATTCTGGAATGGAAGTGGGAGGTGATTTCCATGGATTTCAATACAGGTTTTCCTAAAACATCTAGGAAACATGATGTAGTCATGGTAGTGATTGATAATCTTAGCAAGGTAGATCATTTTGTAGCATTCAAATCCACTAATTCTACTAGTGTAGTAGCACAAATATTCATAAAGGAGATTGTGAGGCTGCATGGCATTCCCAAGAAAATTATATCAGACAGAGATGCCAAGGTTATTTCACGGTTTTGGAAGGAATTGTTTGCAAGTTTGGGGACATATTTTGAATTTAGCACAAAATATCACCCAAAGGCAGATGGGAAAACTAATAGGACGAATAGGATATGTTAGCCTCCACAACGTCCCAAGGCTGATGAATGGATGCCGACGGAGGTAACCTCAAACCAAGCTTTCAGTTTGGTAGCTAGCCCTACCAACCCAGAGAGGTCTCTCTCTATGAGATCATAGCCAAAGGGTTTGACTAGATGAGGAGTATATTTTAGGCTAGTTAGGTCAGATCTAGGGTTTTGAAAGTTTGATAGTTTTACTACTGGAACAGGGAAGAAAACCAGGTAGCTAGGTCGAATGTATCAAAGGGTTACAATTGAAAATATATAAAGGAGAAAGGTAGCAATGTTTTAGTGATGGATTCGGGTTTTGTTGGTGTAGTGTAGGGTTTGAAAGAGTGGAGAGGATCTTAATGAGCATACATTCATGAATTCATTAAAATTGAAGGAAATAAACATGAATTGATTTTCCCAAACAAAATAGAGCCACAAAAGAATTTTCTTATCTAACTTTTAGGAAGATCACTGAGGAAATAAAGGAATGGAAAGATAATATATATATCAATCATAAAAGACTATAATAGAGAAAAAACAACATCAAAAACTCATTGCACATGAATTCCTAGATAATAGTTGCAACTGTTCCTCAGAATTTTGAATAAATGCTAAAGCACAAGCTACAATGGTCTCAAACCTGTGAATTCCAACTAGTCAAATGACCAAGAAAAGCATATGTATAGACAAAATATCGTTTCCCCACTCTCAGGGGTCGAATCCATGAGTCAAGGAACTGATCACATGATTCTCTCACCTTAAACCTAAATACTAGGGAGGTTACAAACATCTCCCCAAGATAGAAAAAATTATACCTTTGACCAAAAGTGACTTTACAAGCATGTATCTACTTCATATTTACCTTTAACTAGCTTTGTTACATCTCAAAAAATCATTACATCATCAATATTGACAAATTACAAGAGAAAAGATGAAACTGCACCAAGTCAACTGCAAAAAATGACATTCACAAGAAAACGTAGCGATTTTTTCTAAAAACATAGTGTGTGAGGTAAAACTAAGTTTTGGAGGCCTTCCCAGAGTCCAAATGATGATCTAAAAAATTCTGGAGATATCTCTTCCAATTGGCTAAAAAATGGAGTCTTCAAGCACTGAAATTGACCAATTTTAGCCCCTAAAAAGTTGATTCTCCCACAGTCACTCTAAAAAGGTAGCATGCTCTTCAAAAAGAAGGTAGAAAGGTCATTTTTGAGTGGTTAATTGAGTTTTTGACTTGCCATAAGAGGCTGAAGTGGAGCTTGCGATGGCTAGGATTGATGTGATGTAGAGGTCAAAAGGAATCCAATGGTGCAGACCTTATGCCATTTGGAGCTCTCCAACTAAAACATACCGTGGGCCACGCTACCTTTTTGACTGTGTGACTGTTTCACAAAACTGCCAAAAAATTAGAAATTTTAAGCAAAATAAGGGCTCAAAGGTAGGTAAATCTCTCTCTGACCATAAGTATTTTGGAAAAACTAAGAGAGGTTTTTGTTCGTTGGCATGTTATGAACCAAAACCTCTATTTTTCCAAATTTATTTCTCATTTTTTTAGAATCCAAGTTTTAAGTTGGTCGCTCAAAAATTGGAAAAACGTAGCGTGCTTGGAGAAAACGTAGTGTGGTATTGCGAGGAACCTTTGACTGCCTTCCTGAGATACAAATCAAGATCTAAAGGTACCATTGGAAAGCGTATGATTTCTGATACACAATGGAGTCATCAAACACTTCAAATGCCTTCTCTAAACCCCTAAAAACCTATCTTGAAGTCAAGTTGTCCAGAAGTGAAAAAAACCTCTTATTACAATTGTATTTTTGTAATTTCTCCCAAATAATAATACTTGTGTATAAAAGGAAGTATTTTTTTGTTCCTTGGTGTATTATGGACAAACACTTCTTTCACTTTTGTAAAATTCATCTTTATTTGGTCAAAAACATATTTTGAAGAAAAATTGTCCATGTGTGCGATGTAAACCCTAGGCAGCCCATATCTTGGAAAGGTGAAGATATGATTTCTTGGAATTTGGTGGGATCATACCTACTGATTTAACCTCCCTTGTAAATTACTTCATAATGACCCTCATCAATGGAGCAAACCTATCCAACAGTTGACCAAAATGAAACACTTTCTTAATGGCATGTTTGTAGTGACCTTTGATGAATGCCTTGTAGTTTTGCACATCAAAATCAAATCTCTTAAACCATTTTTCACCACTATTAGGTATCCCTATACCTGTATCTATGGATTTAGTTGAGATTGTGAAGCTCACCCCTACAGTTATGACTTTATCTCCTTTGAAGTGAGTGACAAAAAAACTAGTGAGCTTGGCATGGTATTGGACTGTTTCAATTTGGTCACAAAACTTAATGAACCCAAAATTTTGAAAGAATTGTGTGGAAAGTGGGGAAGACATTATTTCATCTATGTTGAGTGGTTCATACCTAGACACATGAACTTTTTTATAGGGATTCTCCTCCATTTTATAGTTTGCAAGGGGAAAACCCTAGTGGGAAAAAATAGGGGAGGTGTGTGAGGGGATAGTTTGAAGGGGTTAGGGAAGGGAAATGGGAGTAGGAAAATTTAGGGAAGTGGAAAGGGTCCTAGGGAAGTATACGAAGTCGAATGGGGTGAAATGGGTATGGGAATTAGGCTAGAGAAATTTTATACAGTCCTAGCTAGGAAAACTGCCAAAAAATGCATTATTAGGATAGGGTTTAGGGTTTGGAGCATAGGAAATCGGAATGAGGGGCTGTGAAGGCTATGTGAGATGGTTTTGAGTGTGAGGGAGAGTATCAAGTCTATGGGAAGGTTTTTTTATCTTGCAAATTTTGAAATAAGGGGCAGCCACCAAAACATAGCGTGGGGACCAATGGAGGGTTTACACTCTAAAAACAATGAAATTGAGCTGCAAGGAGGGGTTATTGAGATGTAAATTAGTTGAAAAATGATGATGGACACCTTGATAGCCTTCAGAAACCCTAATAAACTAATTTTATTCCACTTGGAGAGAAAATGTAGCATTGAGAGGAAAACGTAGCGTGCAAGCTAGTAAACGTAGCGAGGCTGCTTGGCATCAATTTTGGAGTATGTTTTGACTTTAAAATTTCCAATGAAACTCTTGTTGATGAGTGAGATCTCTTTATCAATGATGTGAATGAGAAAATGAGTTTTTAATGGTCTTTTGTAGCTTGTAATAGTCAATTTTCTTCATAGAAGTGGGATGGCCCACTACATGCGTTCACCTTTGCTTTGAAAACCATGTAGCTTTTGGATATTTTTATGTAGCTTAGGAACATTAGGAACTTATTACATCACGTTTAATAAAAATTATACTTGAAACAAACTTTATTGAGCAATCTCCCTACTTCTACTCCTTCATTTGCCAGATTATGCATGAAATGACTGATTTTGATGACTTGAACCCTAATGACCTAATGGTGACACTGAGTTGAATGAGGACCATCGTGACCTGACTGAAATGAATATGAAGACCTTAGAATGATGACTCATCCAACTGAGAGAAGCAAGTGACCAACAATTTTTTTTTTTTAATGGAGTAGTAATAGACCTAGACACACTAGCGAGTGACCAAATTTTTATTTGAAGACCTACTGAAACCATGAAAATTTGACTCGACACCCTAATAAATTTTTTGAAAGAGCCCATTTGATCACTGGTGATAGGTAGAACTAATTGACACTAAAATTGGCTCCGAATAGGGATGGTAGCTCCTTGGAGGTGTCAAGAATATCGTAGACGAAGTAGCCTTATCCATTGGGCATGGAGTCAAAAATCAAAAGGCCAAGCTCAAAACTGAAAAATGACTGACAAACTTAACTAATTTTGATTGAAACCAAAAACTTACTACTCACTGAAAAAACACTTATGGAACTTATTGATGGTAGCATATCATCAAGACTTGAGGGCTTCAAATCCTAATGAAAACCACCCACCTGCTGAAGACATATGTACAATCATGTGAAATGATCCCTCCACTGTAACCAATCCAACAAGTGGCTACTTACTTGAATCACACTCACATGTTCCTTGAGCAGGAAAAAAAGACAAAAACTAGACAACTCCAAATATACAGTGAAAATGTGCTTCTGATCTGTAAATACACTAAATTTAATCTCCCTTGTCGACTGTAAAAAATCAGTAAAAGAATCCTCACAAATATGAAATGTTACCTTGTATTGAAACTCAGTAGAAACACAAGCACTCCTTTCATTTTCTGATCCTAGAGGAAGATCATCATGTGCAAGAGGCTCTAAAACAACATCGTCTTTATCATTTCTCTCCTTATATGACTGAAAATTCTTAGATGCTCTTTGTAATGAGATTATTCATGAATAAAACAATGAAGCTGGTTTCCTAATCAAATTTTTATCATCACTATTTTGAAGCTCATAGCTAGCTAATGGAGAAAAACTTTGACTACAAAAATCATCCAAAACATCAACTATTGGATCATGGAAAAACTAAGAAGACTGTTGCAACTTGTTATACATTGGTTCCAATGAGACTACATGATTTTACAAAGGCTTGTCATCCTTTTATTGAGAGATATTATCAAAACATTTCCTCAAAAACTGAAATGAATCAAAGCTTAATGGTACATAATTATCCTGCATCAATTCATAATATGTTTCAAATTTTAAACTTTCATCTCTAATTTGAAATAATCTTCCATATCACAAGTGACCTCCTCAGGCAATTCATGAGAAGGCTGCCCGTTTATACCGTTGACGACTCGCTTATTTGCTTGCTTATAGTTTTCTCTCAGAAATTAAAATGAAGCGAAACTCAAAGGCAACGATATTTCACTTTCTTTGAATTTTTTTGGATTCTCTTCATCGGTGTCATGATCGATGTGTATAGGCTGAGTGTTATATTTGAGCTATTGTAATTGAAATTCCTCCTCCAAAAGACATGTCGTTGATTTCCTTGAAAATTCAGGCTCGTTTCAACAACATAGTCATCATCATACTAATCATACTTGGTTAAATCATCAATATAATTAATTTCATCTAACATACACATGATATCAGAAGATTTCTTCTCCTTATATTTATCTACAAATCCATTTTCATGATTGTCCATAAATACATACAAACAACAATCATTTTCTGATCTATGGTAACTGGAATTAGAAGGAAAAGAGTTAGGGCCAACAACCTCTTCTTCTTTGACAATAAGTGGGACATGGTGTTGTTGAACAACAAATTCATCTCTCATGATGATCTTTTGCATCATTTCTTCCATTATACTTACCAAAATGTTGATATTTTCTTCTGAATATGTCAAGTGCTCCTTCTCTATATTTTCCCTCTCTTCTGCTTCCAACTTTGACCTTTTGGCCAACAGATTAGCTTCCACACTTATTTCACTATCCTACATTTCTTCAAGTGTTGTAATATCCCTTGCTCTTAATTGAAATTCCATTTCCAGACCAAAGACATCTGAGTAGTGTAAAAGAGATGAACCAGGAGGTGGTTTTATCTTAGCAGGGATTGAATGGTAGACTTGATTGAACATGGCTAAAAAGTGTTGCACTGTTTCTTCGGGTTGTCTTTTCAAACAATTTTATTCTTCTAAAATCAGAAAAGGATTCCTCTTTATCAACCATTTATCAAGGAATACTTTCACAAACTGATGGAACTTGAAAATTATTACAGCTGATAAGTTTTCGAACCATTTCTTACCTTCACCTTGCAAATATAGAGAAAACATCCTGATGCTGATATCATCTTATTCAACCTCAAAAAGGTCGAGAAAATTTTCAAAACTCTGAATGTGTTTCTAAGAAGTGATGTTACAATATTCTCCATCAAACCTAGGCAGATAGTTGTAATAATTTTCAGGGAAATCATGGAGTATACGAGGTAAGATGAGTGGCTTATATCTATCTGGAATTTTGGAAGATATAGGAGTATGTACAAAAATATGTAAGATTAGTTTTGATCTCTTAAGGCTCATCCAGCTTAAGATTGTCAACATAACTTTTAGAAGAAGGATCTTGACCAAGATCAAAAGCGTAAGGAGAATTTGTATTCACAATTCTCAGAGGAAAGGAATCAAATACAGATCTAGGATCTTTTCTCGAATACAGTATGCACTGGAAAGCCTTCTTGATATTCTCAGGAAAAGAGAAAAAATAATTCACGACAAAGAACATGATGTCTTGGATGAAATTCCAAGTTGAATATCCGATCTTTCCATGTTTTCCTTTCACGTTTCTGTTGGTAAGGTTCATCCTCGAGTGGAGCCTTTGGATTTGATTTTGAACTGAGTTGGATATGCTAGGTGGATTATTTCAGCCTTCCCGTGTCTAATCACTATCCACCATCAACAATCAGATCTGATCCTTTTTGTTCTTTCCCAGGGAAGATCTGTCACCTCTCTCTCTGGCAACAATGCCATAAATGTTAGCCTCCACAATGTTCCAAGGCTGATGAATGGATGCTGACGAAGGTAACCTCAAACCAAGATTTCAGATTGGTAGCTAGCCCTACCAAACCAAAGAGGATCTCTCTATGATATCAAAACCAAAAGGTTTGAATTGATGAGGAGTATATTTTAGGCTAGTTAGGTAATCTCTAGGTTTTGAAAGTTTGATAGTTTTACTGTTGGACCAGGGAAGAAAACCAAGTAGCTAGGTCGAATGTATCAAAGGGTTACAGCTGAAAATACGTAAAGGAGCAAGGTAGCAATGTTTTAGTGATGGATTAGGGTTTTTTCGGTGTAGTGAATGGTTTTGAAAGAGTGGAGAGGATCTTAATGAGCATACATTCATGAATTCATTAAAACTGAAGGAAATAAACATGAAATTATTTTCCCAAACAAAAAAGAGCCACAATTTTTTTTTTCTTATCTAAATTTTAGGAATATCACTGAGGAAAGAAAGGCATGGAAAGAGAATATATATATATATATATATTAATCATAAAATACTATAACAGAGAAGAAAAAACATCAAAAACTCACTGCACATGAATTCCTAGATAATAGTTGCAACCGTTCCTCTGAATTTCTGAATAAAAGCTGAAGCACAAGCTACAATGGTCTCAAACCTCTGATGTCCAACTAGTAAAATGACCAAGAAAAGCATAAATATAGACAAAATATCATTTCCCCACTCTCAGGGGTCGAATTCTTGAGTCAAGGAACTGATCACATGATTCTCTCACCTAAAACCCAAATACTAGGGAGGTTACAAACCTCTCCCCAAGATAGAAAAAATGATATCTTTGACCAAAAATGACTTTACAAACATGTATCTACCTCATATTTACCTTTAAATGTCTTAATTAACTCTCAAAACATCATTACTTCATAAATATTGAAAAATTACAAGAGGAAAGGCAAAACTAGACCAAGTCGACTATAAAAAATGACATTCAGGAGAAAACGTAGCGAATTCTGCTGAAAACCTATCGTGGCAAGAGAATATTAGTGTCAGTATTTTCATCCTTCCACCTGTGATCAAATAAACTCTTTCATGTCATGTTAAGGGTCCCATTTTTAATTTTTTGTCATTCCAGTAGGTCATCATGCAAAAATTTGCTCACCTGGTGCAGATTTAGGTCAAATATCACTCCTTTTAAAATTTTATAATTTGCTGGTTCATTTCACCACTTTCCTGAGTGTACCATCAGTATTGAATTTTCATCGTCATTTTAGTCATTTTAATAATGGATTCATTCATTCAGAGTCTCCATTAGGTCTTAGGGTTTCCAAGGTTATCAACTCATCATTTCATTACATAAAAGCCCAACAAATGAAGGAGTGCCAATAAAAAAGTTTCATTAGTAAGTTTGATTTGTAAATATGGTTTTACAGAAAAATGTAATTTTATTTTCACTAATTGTAATAAATTCTCAAAAATTCCAAGTAGCTGCACACTCAATGTTCCATCAGCATATAAGCCAAAGTCCCAAAAAGTCAGAAAGTGTTCCTAAGCCATTAAAGGATGAAATTGAATGATCTAGTTCAGAAATTAAAAGATAAAAAATAATGAAGAATCAATTTAAAGAAAGGAAAGTTGGGTCCCAAGGTTGTTTAATGACATTTCTCCAAGTATAAAGGCTCCCAAAGACCAAGAAGACATTTATTTTCATTTTCAAAGCCTCGAGCTTTCAGCCTCCTATTATAGTGTTTTTTTATCACCTTCATGTACTTGATGATTTACACTTTGGCCTTGGGCACCCTTTCCCTCAGACTTGAATATTTTCTCAAAAAGCAGTATCTTAAAACCCATACGCAACTCTGACCAGAATTTTCAGCATATACACACGAGTCCATTCATAGAGATCCGTGTATACCATTTTAATTATTAAAAAAATATATAAATTCCCTATATTTGAGGCGGGTTTGATGGTTATTCCAGTAATTCAACCACCCTAGCCCGTGGCCTAATTTCTCCTAACTGCAGAAACTAATTTTGAGAGAGTATAAAAGCCCCTCAAAGGTATGGCCTAAGGGAGAGAGAAAAGATATAGATATTATACTATGTTGGAGCCCTATTCAAGTCTGATATTCCCGTGCCTCCTGCACTTCCCAGGGATATTCAGGAAACTCTTGTTTCCTTGAGATGTTCATCATCCTATATGACATCTATTGTGCACACATCTTGGAAGAATTCTTGCGAAGCTAGGGTTGGACGGATCCAGAGGACGATATGCTCGAAAGGTTGTGGCAGGATTCAGGTGATCTCTCCACGTATTGATTACTGTACGTGTCATTCATAATAAGAAGAGCCATCTTGTTCTCGATATTTACATGTTAATGATGCTTTATACATGTGTGATAATCATTATTTCATATTGCTTTCATGATATTATACATGGCTTTCACTAAAATCTAGGAATTGTATATGCTGTACAACTAGGTTTTTGTGTTTGTTCTTTGTGGATTTACAGGTTTCGAAGCACAACGTGTTACAGGAGGTTTGTACCCAGCGGGATTTGCATCAACCAAGGGACTTACGGGTAAGTTCTACAACCAGTAGTGTCTAGTTTTTAGTATAAAGTTGGTTAAAGTGAGTCCTTCTTGAATGACATGCCCCTAGTCTGTGAAAGTTGTCAACCCAAGAACTTTAGGGTATTATTTCCTGAAACATCACTCAAGAAAAAAATTGAGTTTTCCTTCAAAAAATTGAATTCTAGGTCATTTCGCTGTGCGTTTTCCATAGGAACTGCACTTTTTCCAGTTGCACGTTGCATTTTTTCCAAATTTCTGCTGCGTTTTTCCTCTACACGCTACGCTTTTTGCAGAAGGTAGCCACGGTCCTTAAGATTCATTGCAAATTTTTTCATCATCAATTCAGGGTTTCTACAACTGTTTTCAAGTAAGTGGAATCTTCATAGCCCCTCCTTTCAACTTTTGGTGTCAATTTCATGGTGTATACCCTCCATTACATTTATGTTATGTTTTAAACAATTAAAACCCTAGTTCCTAATTTACAAACTTAATCACTCTCCCAAGGAACCATACACCTTCCCTACACCCTAAATTACTCCCCACTACTCATACACTTACTCATTTCCCATTCCCAAAGCCCTCTTTCCTAAACCTTACCACTCTAGCTATGCTTTCCTACGTAGCTAGATACCCCCGTGTAATACAAGTTCCTACCCTATTTCCCTAAGTATTTCACCCTCCCATTAATTCCCTAAGCTGACTAATTCCTTCTTACATTCCCTCAAATTTTCCCTTACCTATCACAATATCCTAACCCCACTATCCTAATCCCTTTCCCCTTCACCTTATTCCCTAGGGTTTTCAAACATAGACTACGAATAATGGAGGAAGAAAGAAATAAAATGGAAGAGGAAAGAAATGCCACATATGAAGACAAGAAAACATATAACAGAGGAGCCTATGATTTTGATATTAGAGGCAACATACACAAGAGAACTAATGGCATCACCCTTTGCTGTCAAATGTTTCCAGCATGTGGGTTGCATTGAATTTTGTGAGACGGTACAAAGAGTCCAAAGTCACCCAACTTTGACCAAGGTTTTCATCAGCAACCTCCAAAACAACCAAGTGACTATAGCAGGGGTGACCTTCACTATCTCCACTGATATCATAGCAGCAACAACAGGGATATCCAATGTGGGTGAAAATTGGTTTATAAAGACCAATGATTTCGATGCCTAGTTGCATGAGCCTTATCTCAAAACACCTTACAAACAAAACATCAAAAAGGTATTTCCTTTTGGCTAGCTGTTGAATGGATTTCCCCCATGATGAAAATCATCATGAAATAATTCACTTGTGAGTGAATATTCTCTCGATTATACATCTATCATATCAGGTTTCTCATGCATTTCACCAGGGTGAAATTTCATAACCTCCCCTACTACTTGTACAGAAGCATTGATAAAATGGCTTACATTGTCAAAAATAGAGATTTTGAGCTTCATATGAACAACCTATTCCATCACTCTTTGATAAAGATAATTTTCCTTCACCACCTTAATCAACTGAACATATCATGGGAGAATTTCATAGAGGTTGATTTCGTCACTACAGGCCCAAGTCAACCTGCTAGACCTATTCCACCCACAGTTTTAGTTCATCATAGGAAGACTAGGCAAACTAGCAGGGCTATAGTGAAAGAGGCAAAAAAGGCCAAAGAGTCCAAAGAGTTCAAAGAAGCCAAAGAGGTAAAAACCTATCATAGGGGACCTAGGCAAGTGTTTTCTCCATAGATTGTGGAAGGGGCCTTGCCTTCTTCATAGACAAAGCAGGTAATTTAAAAGCAAAAAGAGACAGTTGTCCATAAGAAGGAAGAAATTCACGAGGAAGAAAGAGATTTTGAGTTGGTGGAATTGGATGTCCAGAATTAACATAAGGCCTAAAATATTATCATCAAAGAGAAGGATCCCATAATCAAAGAACTGCGGGACAGCATGGCAAGAGCCCAATTTGTCATATCATTCCTTGAACAAGAGAATAAGCAGCTGGAAGACAAGTAGGTACTCATGGAGTTAGAGTTTCTAAAGGAAAAGAGACAAGAAATCAAAGGTAAAGTAGTGGTTACATCTGATGATTCTGACCATGGTGAGACTCAAACCATCAAGACAAGACCAAAAACTAGAGGTCTTAATAGAGATTTACAGCAAGAGAAACATGAGGCAGAGAAGCTAAGTTTTGAGGAAAGGATTGCAAAGGAGATTGATGAATATAGAGAGGTGTGGCTTGAAATGGTTAAAATCTGCCTTGAGAAGATCATCCATAAGGCCAAAAAGGACAATGAGATGCTTAGATATATGGCCAACAGATACATTTCTAGAAACAATATTTGCAACATCAGGATCAAGTAGTTGAAGGAGAAACACAAGCAAACCCTAATCAAGAAAAAGGAGGAGTACAAACTTGATATTATTTTTGATGCCTCCCTGATTGCTTGAGACACCTCATCAACACTTCATCTCAACAATTCTGATGAATTTTGGGCAAGTTTTCAAGTTTTGGGTATTTCTACAAATTTTGACACACTTTTTGCATAGTCAGCTTGCAAAAAGCGCAGCGTGGGCCACGCTGCAATTTTTTTGGAGGCCTCTAAATTAAAAATGGGTTGTAGATTTGGATTAAAAATGACGTCTACATGAAATTTTGACCATTGGCACTCGAAATATGGAGCTTTTGAGAGGTGGAAAATTCAAAAAACCTCTCAAAAATCAAATTTCTGCCTCATTTTTTAGACCTTCGCTGTGCTTTTGGAGCACTCTTGGGAGATTCAATTTTTGAGGAGATTCCCTCAACCATTTTCAGAACTTGAAGGATTTTTTGACAACTAGACTAGAATATCTTTCCAATGAGACATCTTGGGCTCAATTTGGACCTCGGGAAGGTAGTAAAAACTCAATTTTAAGGCCCACACTGTGCTTTTTCCCAGCCACACTCCGCTTTTTGCAGTTTCCGATTTTCTTCAAATTTTTCTAGTTTGATCAGTTGATGGATAAATTTAGTGGATTTTTACTAATGTAATGATTAAATGTAAATTTAATTATGTCCTAAATAGTTACTAGGGGTAGATACATCATGTAGATAGGTAATTTTGGTCAAACTGTATCAGTTCATGAATGACAGGCATGAGTTGGCTAACCTCCCTAATCACTAGGATTATAGTTGAGAAATTTGTGGGTCAGCTACACAAGTCAGGGATTCGACCCTTGAGAGTGGGAGAAGTTGTTTTTAGCCTATATCTTTCATTTCCTTTCTCATCGCAAAGGTTGGACGCTGTATAATTTGATCAATATTGAACACTATTGTAATCAGACTTTTGGCAAGAAATAACAGACTACGTTGTAGCTATTTTGATGGGATACCTATGGTAATGTGATTTGACATTGTTTCTTCTTATGTTTTGAAAATGTGTGAATGTATTGTGATTTCATATTCATGCCATCTATTTATGTAATTGATTCCTAAGTCGGAAATACATAATACATTAGTTTATGCTCTATTTTGGAGGAATAGTTACAATTTTATTCATATTTCTTCTTATTGAAAATAATTCATGTTTCCATGCTCTTTTCTGAAATTCCTGTAGTCTAAACCATTCCATCTTGATACCTTCATATGTTGAGCTACTTACCTACCTTTCCCCATCATATCCCTACAATTCTGATCCTTTTTTTCCTTAACCTAGTTTCTTCTCTAACCTATTCACCATCCAACACCTCAAATTCACACAAAAAAAGCCTAGTGCTACTATAGCTAGCCTAAAATATCATTTATCCAGTCATCTTAGCTGTGATATCTTGGAGAGAGCCCTCTCCTTCCTAGTAGGGCTAGCTACTTCAAAAAAATATTGGTCCGTGGTTACCTTTTCTGGTCTCTTCTCAGCCTCAGAGATCCAGTGGAGTGATAACATCTTGGAAAACATAATGGGGAAGAAAGTGATAGATATTCCATGGTTGTACCATTAGATCATTGAATTATTGGCCTGTGGATGATAGGTCTAAGATTTCGTGGAGGTTGATTTGAAAAGTTACAAAGAAACAAGTTGTTGAACAATGAACATTCTGGGTTTGAGGAGATACACCAGATCAAATCCAAATCCTCATCCAGTTGATCCAGTTGAAGATCCAGAGAGGCTTTTTCAGAAGAAAAGATATCAAAAAACAGAAATTCAGTCAAATCCTATTCCATTGGTAAGATCTACTTCGCTTCCTGCAAAAGTTTTATCTCTTGAAGACATACCTTTTAACTTGAAATTTGAACTATATTTATTTCGATATAAGTCTGAAACCTCACTGTTTGCTATATTCTTTGACCCATTAAGTCTTTATGAGGTAAAATAATTATATGAGATAGATCTTGGTTCTTTAAAACTTGAAGAAAATTTACCTTTTCAAGAAACTAAGTTTGAATCTGACTTTGACACTAAAGTCTGGAGTCAATTCTATAGGCTTTAAAGTTTAGCAAACCAACTTCAATACCAATTAGAAAAAGCCATAATCCAATATTAGCAAGAGTCAATACCCATCCCGACACAATCATAGTCACTTGTTGCTTCTTCATCTGCACCATCTTCTTCATTACCTATTCAACAAATTCCTTCTATTGTCACTCCTGTATTTCACTCAGCGGGAATTATGGCCAGATTTGCACCCCTCATTCTACCAGGCCAACTTAATGCCTTACCACAAGGTTATGTCCAAAGACTCCCTCTTTTTGATGAGAGTTCTCCAATCAATGCAAAAAAACACATAGTTAAAGTCTCTGAATTTATTGATTTGGAAGAAATAGATGCAGACGATGCTAAAATGAGAATCATAGTTTAGAGCTTTTCCAGAGAAGTTAAAACCTGGTTCGTATCATTAAATGAAAACTCTATAGCCACTTAAAACCAGTTGATAGATGCCTTCATAGCCTGATGGGAGGTGAATAAGAATCCCTTACAAATCCTTTATGAATACAATAATTTGAAAAAACCAAATGCATCAGTACAAGACTTCACTGCCTATTTTAACAGAGTATACAATTCCATTCCCAATGAGATCAAACCTCCTCCAGGTTTGGATATTTTTAATTATCCGGATGGATTTGATCTAAATGTGGAATATCAGTTGCGAGAAAGGAATCCTGCTACATTAGAAGACATGCAGAAGAATGCAATCACTATGGAAGCTAACTTTTCCATAAAAAAGTCAAAAATGAAGGGTAAGAGGAGAGTAACCATCAAGGAAGAACATCATCATCCTAGGATGTTAATCTAGAAGCTTTCATAAGAACAGTAGAAAGGATGGTTGACAGGATGTCCATAACAGAAAGGCATCTGGAACCACAAGCTAGAAATCCTAACTTCAGAGGACATCAGCAGCAACCTCAATTCAGAATCAAACAAAGAGAACAGAGGGCACCTAAGAAACTAGCACAACAATAATAGATTCAGATACCCTTGCAGCAAAATTATTCTCAAGGAGTTGAGGAAGAAGAAGAAGATTATATTGTTGAATAAAATCACTTTTTTATAGTTGATGGTGATCAAAGGCTCCATATTTTAGCTCAAAAATTAAAGTGCTCAAAATTGAATGAAATAAGAACGACAACGACTGACCTGTCGCAAGGAATCCAACATAACTTGTTTCGTTGAACACCGAGTCCGGATGAGGAAGTTATGCTCTACTGATCTACATTTAGAACATGCAAATTTTTATTAAAAAAATTACAAAACAGGTATAGGCTGATGACATGGAAACCTAGTCAGCATTCAGGGAATCTTCTTTAGTTTTAGTCCAATGGGACTATGACAAGTGTCACTCCGGGATTCACCACTTTGGTTTGTGAAGTAAAAATTGTCCAATGACCTCCTAAGGTTTAACTTGGGTTCATGATTTTTATGTGTTGGAAGTTATTCTTTTAATTATTTAAGGTTATATATATATATATATATATTAAATTTCATCAATATTACAAATATTATTTTAATTATAATAATTCCACATATATTAAATGGACCTTATAAACGTTATGATTCACATATTAATATTACATCTGAGATCATTTTAATAACCCAAGGTTGAAGCATATGTAGTAATTGGCATTTAAAACATGGTGGGTCCGCAATATGGTATCACATGTATTGGTGGGTCCGCGATATGGTATCACATGTATTAAAGGTGCGTTGGGTATATTATTTAGCATTTTGGTGGTTCAAAAGAATAACGGGGGTCAATGTTTGGGGCTCGAACCCGCGACCTCCCACCACCAAACGCGCTCCTCCACCATCGGGCCATGGGCTAGTTCCTTGTTAACTAAGGAATGTCGCACCTATTTGAATTGACATCACACGAAGTATGGGGGTTAGGAGGGGGCTAGCCCCCTCCCACATGTCCACATGCCTAAGAAATAGAGCTTAAGCAGATTCCGACAGAGTTTTCTAACACATTATTTAAATGTGACTAATCGCCATTAATACGTGGTTAGGCCACGATAATCCAAAATCAACCTTAAGTGAGGGTTAGCGCTAAATGCACCTTAACCCCACTTAACTCATCCTTATTAATTAATAAATTATGGCTTATATTGGCAGAAGATTTGGCGGACCCAACAAATGCGGAGCAGCTCGACATTTAGTGGAGTTAACTGGCGGACTTCCAGATTTAGTGGAGAAAAACTAGGGAAAATTGGTTTTGACATAACTGAGGAAATTTTCGACCAAATTGGGTGCAGGAAGAGTCATTATAGAAAAATTTTAATGTTTTGGAGCCGTTGGAATAGGTTGTAGAGGAATAAGATGCCATCTACACAGGTTTTTGTTGCCATGAATATTTTTTAAGCCTAGGGCCACCAGGAGGGCAGGCCATGCCCAAAGCATCTGGTAACCAAATTGAGTAAAAAAAGTAGTCATTTCTGATATATTTCTATGTTTTAAACTCATTGGAATAGGTTCCAAGAGAATTTGACGCATGTAAACAACATTGTTGGCGAAGAAACAGGTCTCGCAGGCAAGACCCAAGTTCAAAAGTTAGAGCCAACAAGGGTATCTCCTGTAGTCTAGAACCATGCCGACATTATCACCCTACTCCGGAGAGCAGAGAGTCTCACCCGAGGCATGCCGCGACTACATGCAAAATGGGAAGAGATCAATGGTGACGGAGGGATCCGCAACTCATGATTAACATAGAATGGATTGCATCAACATCATATATGCGCAAGAACATTCATAATATCGTCTAGGTATTAAGAAAATAAAATTTTAAAGCATCACAGACATCATGCATGAATGTAACTCATAAGATCAGACATAAACCTGCAGGTATATTAATAATCTTCAACCAAATCCATAGTTACATTGCTTTCCACAGCAAGATCATTACAAATCTGTCACAGACATCTTATAGGATAGAAAGATAGATAAGAGAAACCTAGGAACTATAGAGATATCATGCTCTGAATGGATTTCCTCCGCAGCGTCTGCTCAATCCTCTTCAGGCACTCTGCATTCGTCTCTTCTGTCACATTCCTTCTTTCTTTCGGCCGGGTGACTGCTATTTATTCACCCGCCATTGCAACTGCTAGTTCCTCTTGTATTCTTCTTTGGCGGCTTCCAGCTTCTCTCTCGTGAGCTGTGTGTTCTGCTTTCTGTCTTCCGTGCTATCTTCTCTCCGTTTGTGCTTATGCTTTTTCTTTCTTAAGCTATCTCTTGCTTCTTCGCCACCTTGATATCTCCACGACTTATTGTAGTTACGATTTGGTTGCAACTGCCATGTGTCGTTCCGCAACCCAAAATATGTCCTTTATTCAAAATTCAAAATATTCAAAACAAGTTTTCAAAACAAGGGCCCCAACAGGCCCCGACCACAGTTTCTTGACTCGTCATCGAGTTAATCACATATCACTGTTTCTATCTCCATCGCCCCGCTGGACCCCGTGCCCTGTTCTCGCTGTGCGCCTTCAGCCTGTTGTCCAAACAAGGGCCCCAACTCCGGGAATTTGCTGAACACTGTAGCCTTAAGCTCATGGAAGGTCGATACAGCTTGCTACCACCCCTGCACCAATGAATCTGTTTCTGCGGCAAACTTAGTGAAAGCAGCCTCCTCTACGTGCGCCGGTACATTCCCGAACATCGTGCCGATTTGGGTTTCGGCCTCGGCGGCGAGTTGTTGCATTGCCCTGGCACTGTTTTGGAGGGGCGGGCGGAGCTCATGAATTACCTGTTTGGCCATTGCTAAGCTAGCCTCTGTTTGCTGGATCTGCACCTCGAGAGCATCCGCCTGGGCATATAGTTGGTCCAACTGTGCGGGGTCCGTGGCCTCTAGGATTTCTCTCGAAATTTGCTGCAGCTGCACAGAGATTGTCTGTGTTTTGACGGTCAGAGCCATTGAGCACTCCTGAATACCCTTCAGGAGGTCATAAGTATCATGCGTTGCAGAGCTAAGAGTTTCTTGCATCTGGTGGACCTGGTTCTACTTTTCGGCAATCTGTGCTGTGTAAACTGCCTCTGGATCGGGCAGTGTGGGCCGGGCTGCTAACGCTGCATGAAGCTCCACATTTTCCTTATGGAGGCCATTGAGTGCAATCTGGAGGTGGAGGGCCTGTTCCATGATACTTGTCTCTGACACATTTTCAAACTGGGAGCATGAGCCTCAATCTGATGCCACGTTCGAAAAAAATCAGTGACTCTGCTCTCACTGCCTGCACGCCCTCATGAATGTGGTCACAGTGCTCATAGCGCCACCTATTTCTTTTGCTCGTCGCACCTTTTATGTAGTTCAGAAAGCTGCCCACATTGGCCGCTCTTCTGGATCAATAAGCACAATTGAGTCAGTACAAATTTATGTTTCTAAATTGAGATCCTCTAAGTGCCTGTCCAAATTTCTCCTTTCCGTGGGTGTTTCAACTGTAACTATTCACTAGAATGTCTGCAAATATGAGTGGTCTGATGTCAATGGTCATATTCAAGTCCGACCTCTCTTGCTGATCCGTATTGCCAACCTGTGAAAGTATAGTGGGCTCAGGCTGAGCCCCAACAGAGTCGGTAATAATCTGTGCCATTTGGGTAATTATATCAGACAGAGAAACTTGGGGTTCTCCAGCAGGGTCGACCGGTGGTACTACTGCTGCAGTACTGGAGTCAAATTTTTCCCCGTGGTCCCCACCAAGGAGTTCCTGGATGATTGGGTCAGACACGGTAGTAGATGAATTGGATGGAGTGGATGAAGTGGTAGGTGGAGGTGGAACGGAGGGTGGAGGTGGAACAGTGGGTGGAAGTCGAATATTGATGAACTCTAAGGGGTCAATGAGAGGTTCTTCCTATATCAGCACCCCTGTGCTTGGTGGTAGTGGTGGATCATCCTCAGTGAGGTCCACCACCGGATTTGCTTTGGTGGTGCGGGCCCGCTTGGCCTAAGGAGCTTCTAATTGATCTGTAGTCTTGCTCTTCTCTCCCATCGGGGTTATGATTGGGCTTGTAGAAGTAAATAGAACAGTAGGGTTGGGGGAGGTAAGAGGAGTTGTATGGGGGTTTGAGATAGAGCGAGAAAGCTGGAACTCGGAAAGTAAAGGGAAAGGAGCGGCACCGCTTGAAATGACCTGGGCCGCCACATTAAAATTGTGTACCTGAGTGTTTAAGTGGTGGACGATGGGGATGAGAGGCACAGGGAGTTCCTATGGTGTCACCTCCACATCTGTCTCGACCAGCTATTGCTGTGGTAACATATGATCAAAGTTGTACCTGGGTACCCCATCACAGATTTCCATCGTGACCCTCGGCCATGAACAGACTTCGTTGTGGAAGGTGGTATCTTCAAGTTGGAATTTCAGTGGCTTCATGCGTAAGGTGTCCTCCGGCATGCAAGTAGGTCATATGTAAGTATGCCTATGACTCACACCGAACCACACTTTCTCGTTGTACTCATCTAACAATTTTCTAGGCACCCTTTGCTGGCTGGCTACGATGTCCGTCATTAAACCATACCAGGTCTGAAATGCCTCGGCATTCACTTGTTTGGTGCTCGGATCAATCGACACCTTCCATGGAACAAACTTCATCGCGAGAGGCTGGCCCTCTGGAATTTCCACTGGTAACCTAACAAGGGGAGTGTGCCATTTCCACATGGTAAAGGAAATGATCAAATAGCCGTAAATGAAGCTTGTAGCGCGCTTGTAGTTTTCTTCGCACACGTTAAAAAGTTCTTTCAACAGGAAGGAGCACCAGTTCAACTTGGTGCCTTGAATGTAGTGCTCTGTAATGGAGATAGTGTCCAGGGTGCATTCGCCCTTTGTGTAGTGCCTCATTTTCTTGCTGGCAATGAGGTAGCAGGCGAATTTAATCTCGGGCTTATTGATAAGCTCCATCTTGGCTCCCTTTCCTCCCTGCCCGGTGCTATATTTTCCATACAAGTCTGCGTCTCCCGACTTCCGCACTCACTTGGAGGTGGTCTGACATGCAGTCGAGACATCCGCGCAACTTTGTGGAAGCCCGATAAGATGATGGATATCCTCAGCATGAATGGGAATTTCCTTATTCAGCCACAAGGACCCATTCTGGATGCGGCTGAGTAGGAACCGAGTGCACTGCATAGCCAGTCTTGTGGTCCCAAAGACCAAAAGATTTCATAAGTTCAGAAGAGAAGATTTCTGAAGGCCCCAGAACGCTGGTAAAATTCTATTTTCTGAGTGCTCGGCTGTTGTGTAGTAATGTTCCATATACACGTGCCAGTTGAGTGCCGAGAAGTCGGAAGAGTCTGAAAGGTTGGCATCTATCAAGGCCGCACTGTCATATTTCCCAAAAAGGGACTCTGTCTTGTGAATTTTGCTGTCAAGCTCTGGTTCGAGGACGGTTGGGAGGGCCTTTGGCATTTTTTCTTGGCGTGATAGACTTGCAAAATTCGTCTCGGCGTCCTCTCTTGGTGCTGTGCGTCTGGATACTTATGCTGCTCTGGTTCTGCTTCAATTGCTAATTCTAACTGTTCCGGCATTCTCGTGCTTTTTTTTTTCCATGCAAGTTATGTATTTTCCATGCAAGTTATGTAATTACCTAGCACGAGTGAAGTTGATGAGACCCCATAACGAGTTAATTCCTGCTGGCATTCTACTCTATGATAATCGTGCGATCAATCACGTGCCAATGTGTATTCTGACAGTTGTTGACGGTGGCATGGGGAAATGGGAGGATGCGACGATTGAGGTTACTGCGGATGATGGAAAAATTATTATGGCGAGGTTACTTCCAATCATGGTAATTTATGATGCAAATCTAGACGATCCTACGGACTGACACAAGTACTGACTGAAATGACCTGGACTGACATTAACACGTTTATGGATCCTACAGGGATGACACATTGGACACGCCCCTCCCTGACCACAGTCGATTGCGGTGCGGTCTCTGCAACAGAGCGATTATTGACAAGCTATGCATAAACAAAAAATACTACCTATGCTCATCCCGGTTGTGGGAGAGTTATTAAGCTACGCTACTCTACGGGTGCTCTCAGCTGCAAGAGTTATTGATGAAAAGTGAAAGGAACTTACTCCTGGTAGAGTTGCAGGCGTGCGCCACTCACCCACCTAGGTAAAATAGTACCGTCCAGCTGAGCCAACCGAACAGCTCCAGAATCTCTAATCTTGATGACGAAGTAAGGTCCCAACCAGTGCATCTGCAGCTTTCCTGGGAACTTCTGAAACCTGCTTTCATATAAGAGGACCTTGCCGCCAACCTCGAATGTTTTTTTCTTGATGTGGCGGTCGTGTCACACTTTCTGCCTGTCCTTCTAAACCTTTTGGTGAAATTCGGCCAGAAACCGGGCCTCATCCAGTTGTTATAGTTCATGGAGGCATTCCTGTAGCGACTCCTCTTCCGAGAACTTGAGGGATGTGGCAATTAAAAGACTCGGCACGGTGAACTCGGTGGGAACCATAGCTTCCCGGCCATACACCAGTTGGAACGGTGTTTGATTGGTCAAGCGCTTCACCGTAGTTCGGTAGGCCCATAATGTAGCCGGTAGACGCTCATCCCAATCGTCGCGCTGGGAATTGCAAATCTTAGTCAAACCTTTTTCACAAATTTTATTGAATGCTTCAACAGTACCATTGGCCTGCGAGTGGTATGGGCTGCTTTTGTGATGTTGGATCATGAATGTGTTCAGCAGCGATTTGATCATGTCATTAATGAAATGCGTACCCTGATCACTGGTTAGACTTCGCGGGCAGCCAAACCGGTTGATGATGTGTTCAAAGATGAACCGTGCTGCTGTATCTACCGTGCAATCCTGTACCACTGCTGCCTCAGCCCACCTAGTGAGGTAGTCAGTTACGGTAATGATGTACCGTGCCTTGGAATGCCGGGCGATCGGGGCTATGGGACCGACGAAGTCGACAACCCACTTCTCGAACGGCCGCAACACATGCATCGGGTGTAGCGAGAGCTCGTCCCTGTGAGATGGCCTCCCCGTGCGCTGACAGACATCGCATTTCTTCACAAAAGTCTTGTAATCGGCATGGACTGTCGGCCAACATAGGCCAGCTTGAAGCACCTTCCGGGCAGTGGGTTTCGCCGCCACATGCCCGCCTGCAACGCCACTGTGGCATTCTCACATTACGGCCTCACGCTCGTGGTCAAGGAGGCATCTGTGCAGAACCTCATCGAGACCCAATTTGTAGAGCTGCCCTGCTATCAGTTGATACTCGGCGGCGCGAACGACCAGGTGCCGCTTCTGAAGCGGGGTGTAGTGTTGAGGGCACTGCCCCATGGTCAAATAAGTGGTGATATCGGCCAAATAATCGGGTACGACTTCGATGCAGAAAATATCAACATCCAGCAGCTGATCATCGAGAGAGCCGGCGTTCTCCCCTGTTTCCAACCAGGATAAATGATCGGGTCCAACGTTCAACCTCCCGGGCTTGACAATCACTTCGAATGTGAATTCTTGGAAGAGTAGGAGCCACCAACAGATCCGTCCTTCCAAGACGGGCTTATTGACCATGTACTTCAACGTAGAATGATCCGTAAAGAACTTGAATTTTCCTCCCAGAAGATAGTGGCAGAACTTCTGGAGTGAATACACCATTGCAAGGGCCTCCCGCTTGGTAGTGGTGTAATTCCGCTCGGAATTAGACAATTTGCGACTGGCGTAGTAAACCAAGTGGTCAACTGTTGTCTCCCCTGGTTGCACCAAGACAGCCCCCAGTGCAATACTGGAAGCGTCAATGTGCACGTGGAATTGCTTATCCCAATCTAGGTGAACCAGAATGGGCGCCATTTCCAGTTTTTCTTTCAAGGCGTCAAGGGCCGTCCGACACTCCTCTGTCCACTGGAACACTTCCGACTTCCGCAAAAGCTTTTCTAAGGGAGCAGTGAGCTTCGCATAATTTCGGATAAACCGTCAGTAATAACTTGTGTGCCCTAGCAATGCCCGCAACTGCCTCACCGTTTCGAGAGCTTCCATGTAGACGATCACTGCTACCTTAGCGGGGTTGACGCAGACCCCTTGCTTGCACACTATGTGTCCTAACAGCGTGCCGAAAGGAACTACAAAAATACATTTCTTCAAGTTCAAGGAAATCTGCAACTGGCGACATCGATCGAACATGATACGCAACAGGGTGGCGTGTTTCTTCAGCAAACTGTAGATGGTCCAATCGTCCATGTAGACTTCCAGGAACTTGTGGATATACTCCCGGAAAGCAGCGATGACGATCCGGGAAAACACGGCCGAGGCGTTTCTCAAGAAAAATGACATCACGTGGTATGCGAACGATCCCAACTCGGTGGTGAACGTCGTCTTCATCTTGTATTCTTCCACAATGCACACCTGATGATAACCCAAAAAGCCATCAGTGAAGGAGTAAGCTTTATTTCCCGCAACATGATCCAATACTTCGCCGCTGAAAGGAGTGGGAAACGGATCATGGATGTAGGCATTGTTCAGACTTCGGTAGTCGACGCAGACTTAGATTTCTGACTTATCCTTCTTATTCTAAATGACGATAGGACTCACCCACTCCACTTCTTCCACCAGAAAGATTAGCCCTGCTACCAACATCTTATCGATCTCCATCTTGACCTTTTCTTTGATCCGCGGGTTCAACCGATAGGGTCGGTGTTTCACGGGCCTGGCGTTTGGTTTCAGCACAATGTGCATTTCCGCGAGGTCACCTTTGATGCCCTTCAAATTTGCAACTAATGAAGGAAATAGGTCTTCGTATTCCTAGAGGAGGCTGAAAATTTTCTTTTTTGTCTCCTCGTCCCAGTAGTCTCCAACCATAGCCAGTTTGGGTTTCTCATCCGTATCGATGTTCAACTTCTTTGTCTTTAGCGAGAGCAGATGGACGCCCTCAGTGGTTGGTTTGTCTTTGATGCTTCACTTGCCTTCCTTTTCGTCGAAGTACAGGTGCCTTAGGTCCTCCAGACCGTCATCGTCTGGATTGCCATTGATCCGCTGGCAAGCCAACTCACACCTGCCCTCGGGATGGAATGTTAAGGTGCTCTCGTCAGTCCCCGGATCACAGAGAAATAGTACCCCCTTGATTTCTTGTAATGCCCGGGACACCAGCTCTGTCTCTCCTTCGAAGGAAAAACACCGCACAAATTTTCTCGCGACTTCCGGCCAGGAGCTGGTCCCTCTTTTCCGTTCTTCTTCTAGGTACCACGCGTGGGGAATGGTATCTAAGGAGAGGACGAACCGATGAACCCACAGCTCTTCTGGGTACCCTATACTTCACCACTACTCCTCGCAGGTTTTTAGGTGGTATTTTGTATCGAAAGTTCTGTGTTACCTATGCCGGCTGCAAGGGCCTTCGTCTTCTTTGAACCGTGCCCTCAAAGCCTCCGCCACACAACTCCATTGCGAAAAAGGGTTGCGGTGATTTTTCCACCACCGTGCTGATGTGGATTGCAGCGCGACGTCCAAAAGTGGTATCCTACTTCCTTCTGGTACCGTGTCCTCTACTTTTGCAATAAAGGTATTGACGGCTTGCATGTTCAACAGGGTGGGGTACCCTCGGATCTCCACGCCAATCCAAAAAACTCGGGTAATGTTGGCACACCTCCATGTGTTGGTCTCATACCCACCCTGCTGCCAGTCTTCCCATGCTAGTTCTGACCCCAGCTCCGAGCTTTGGACACTGTGCCAGCTGACAGAGCCGGTCGCGGTCGAGTTGATACAATCTTCCCACCTCCCCACTGTCATCCGATATAGGTTGTTCAACATCTGAGCATCCTCCCGGTTATCCACCGTTTCAGTATATCTCGGGCCTTGATATGGGTTGAGAGGCTGAGTGACCCGGACCTCTCCATCTTCGAAGATAATTAGCTCCTTTTTAAGGTCGATGATAGCGTAATTCTCGAAAGCCCAATCGATGCCTAACAGGGCAGGGTAAGGATCCTTGCCTCCCACAATATCAATACTTCAAAATCCATGTAAATCTTCACCCCTGCAATGTCGACCTCGACACCTTCAAGCCGACCGATCGACACAATGTAGTACTGGTTTTCCATTCTAAGCTGGATCGGTGAGTAGGTTAGCCGTGGTCAGCCAAGAGCCTCCCATGTCTTCCGTGGAAGGATATTGACATCAAATCCTGAGTCAAGCATAGTGTCGCTGATCTGGAATCCCGCAACCTGTGTGTTAAGCCAGAACTTTTTTCCCGTTCATCACTTGTTCCGCTTGACCTGCTGGACGTACTAGGGGGCTGTGCTCACTGGTTCCCCTGGTCCTGTACTCCCCTGCAGTACATCTTCCAAGGTACGTTTGAGCTGCTGCTGCGTCCCAACATTGTCAAAAATATTGAGGAACAACTGAAGCCATTCCTCAATCAAGGTTCCTATGGTGCTTTTCTCACCGGGATCTGTCAGCAGGGGCACCTCCAAGCCTTCGGCTCCTCTCAGCTGAGAAAATGTCTCTATCACCTCCTAGAAATACTTCTTCTATGCCTCTGGCCTGATTAACTGGTTCGGGGAGGCTGGCCAAACAACTTGTGCCGGTTCCTTTCTGCGAGCGTCCTCCCCCGTCTTCTTATCACCTCTTGTCACAATAGCTACGTTCTGCATGGCCTGAGTCATGGTCCCCCGTGGCTCAAAGTTGACCAAATTCGTGGCCCTCTACCGTGCCTGTTCCTCCCACTTCTTGATATGTTCTGGGCATTCATTTGTTGCATGGGAATTCACGCGGCACTAGGAACACCATGGGCATCGGGGAAGGGGACATTCCCAGGCCACGTGACCCTCCTGGTCACAGTTGTAGCATTCCAGCGGACCCCGACCCCCTGTGCGGCCATCGCGCATACTGCCTCCTCGGCCCCTAGAAGCCTCGTTCACCCGATAGGAGGGTCGGTCCAACCGGTCTGCCAAAGCGTCGAGAGCCTTGCACCGCTCAGTGTTTTGAGTCGTGGAAGCACAAAACTGACAGTATGCATTTTTTGGGATGCTGGAGTACTTCTGCAGAATTGGGCACATCCGAGGTTGATGGCCCATTGTCCGAAAAATTTCACAATATTCCGTGGCAGTTGGGTTCAATTGAGGTGGGAACCCCGCATAAGGCTGTTGCGGCTGGTATACCCCCTGTGGGTTCATTGCCGCACCACCCCCCATAGGTGGACCCCCCTGGATTGCCGCGACAGAGGGTCCCACACCTGCGCCACGCAACCACGGACACTCGGTTGCGACATGGCCTTCAACCAGGCAATGAGTGCACCAAATGTTCAGCTTGGCTGGTCTTATCGTCTGCATCTCCTTGAGCTTTTCAGTCAGACTAGCGATCTGATGTTGAAATCCTACCAAGGAAGGATCCTATGGGGCCGGCCCTCCCCAATATTCCTAAGGGTAGCCTGCCATGGCCTCTATCTTCATGGCCTGCTCTAAAGCGTCCTGCAAGTTGTCAATCTTCTGCTAGGTGAGGGGGGTTCATGTCAAGGGAAGCAGAGCCTTGATGAACCAATCCCTCTGATGGTTTGGATCAATCACGTAGCTGAGTTTCCCGATTGTTTCCTTGAATCGGCGCATCATCTCCCATGCAGTCTCCCCTTCTTTCTGTTTAATTTCCCAGAGCTCCGAAAAACCCTGCTGGTCTATTTGTGGAAGCTTAAATTCACAGAAAAAATCCCGCTTAACGTCAGCAATTACTGGATTCAGATGGGCCTCGGACCACTTGATGAACCATCACAGAGCCCTTTCTCTAAGCGTGGTTTGGAACTCTATTAACTTCCCTGTGTCTGGCATCTACCGAGCCCTCCATATGGCTTCGCAGAGAACCAGTGTTGCTCCACATCATCGTTGCCTCGGCAAAAGAATTATGGATACCGGGTGAATGACCTGGCCATGTTCGCTTGCAACGGGGTGACCAGAATAAACCCTATGGGTCTTGGTTGTGTGAATATACCACCAGGAACTGTAATACTACTAGTAACACCACTACTAACATGCGAGACTGAACTACTGTGCAATCGACTTAATGCTTATAACTTAACGAAAATATTACTCAAAGGATTGTAGAGTACCAGGGGAAGGTAGGGATCCGTGCCCTGTGAATTCTGGGAAGTAGGGCTGCCTGGAGAGATGAATGCCGACCGCTCTTGAAACAACAGTTGCATCACGATGTACCATTCACCATCGGAACCTTCTTCAGGTTGCACACCTGTATCGTCCTCGTCAGTCGTTGTCTCCCTTTCTCTCCTAGCTGGGCTCCCATGCACCCGTTTCACTCCCACGGTGGTCCCTTTCCTCGCCCAGGTACCCGCCTGGGTGTCCATACTTCCTATCCTCTGAGGCGCCTCCTTCTGGTTCTTCCTATTTTCTTCTCGTCGCTTCAACTCTCGCATCACCCTTTCTGGCCACCTGTCGGCGATCTGTGCCCTCCAATGTGCACGCCGCTCCCTCAACTTCCTTGTAGCCTCAGCATCCATTCCCCACTCCCCCCGCTTCACCCTTCACGTAGCATCTGTCCCTTCAGCCCTTCCCCCAGCACTGGGGGTTTACGCCTCCATGCTCGATTTGTGGAATTCTATCAGCCCTTCATCCACCATCAGGGCCTTAATCCACAGCGGAATCTCCTTGAGCAGTTTCCCTCTCAGCCCAGAGTGGAAAATGGCCTCAGCTTTCGAGAAGGATTGGTAGCACTCTGCGAAAAACTCCACAATATATTCATCCAAAGTGGTCTCAACCCAAAACTCCATTGCGCGGGTCAACTCAGTATCCAACCGATGCAGGGCCGCCAGATCTTCGTGCACCCACTTGCGGTTTATCCTCTGCGAGCTATCTCTAGGTACCCTGGTCTACAATCTCCGCAACCAATTGTAGAGGTCACTAGTGAATTTTCCCTAGAGGATCTTGTAGGTATCACTGGCAGAATCCGAGAAAAGGACGAGATCCTTGAGCACCCCCTCCTTTTGGTTCGTCAACTCCGCTTGCTGAGCAACAAATTGGTCTAGATGGTTATCCCACCATCACTGTATTTCTCCTTCGAAGATCGTCGATACCATGATCTAGTTCCCCTCATAACGTGCAGGGTCCCGGCAACGGAACCATTTGTTGGCTAAGAAACAGGTCTCGCAGGCAAGACCCAGGTTCAAAATTTGGAGCCAATAAGGGTATCCGCTGTAGTCTAGAACCACGTCGGCATTATCACCCTACTCCGGAGAGCAGAGAGTCTCACCCGAGGCGTGTCGCGACCGCATGCAAAAGGGGAAGAGATCAATGGTGACGGAGGGATCCGCAACTCATGATTAACATAGAATGGATTGCATCAACATCATATATGTGCAAGAACATTCAGAATATCATCTAGGTATTAAGCAAATAAAATTTTAAAGCATCACAGACATCATGCATGCATGTAACTCATAAGATCAGACAACAACCTGCAGGTATATTAATAATCTTCAACCAAATCCATAGTTACATCGATTTCCACAGCAAGATCATTACAAATCTATCACAGACATCTTATAGGATAGAAAGATAGATAAGAGAAACCTAGGAACTACAGAGATATCATCCTCGGAATGGATTCCCTCCGCAACGTCTGTTCAATCCTGTTCAGGCGCTTTGCATTTGTCTCTTCTGTCACATTCCTTCTTTCTTTCGACCGAGTGACTGCTATTTATTCACCCGCCATCGCAACTGCTAGTTCCTCTTGTATTCTTCTTCGGCGGCTTCCAGCTTCTCTCTCGTGAGCTATGTGTTCTTCTTTCTGTCTTCCATGCTATCTTCTCTTCGTCTGCGCTTATGATTTTTCTTTCTTCAGCTGTCTCTTGCTTCTTCGCCACCTTGATAGCTCCGTGACTTACTGTAGTTGCGATTTGGTTGCGACTGCCATGTGTCGTTCCACAACCCAAAATCAGTCCTTTATTCAAAATTCAAAATATTCAAAACAAGTTTTCAAAACAAGGGCCCCAACAAACATTTTGAGCAAATTTTAGCTAATACAGAGGCCAAGCTATGGAGCTGGACCAAGGAGATGTAGCCCAGGAGGGGTGAATTCCTTCATTAAAACTCTTTTTTATTGTATTAGTTTGTGTGGTTTGCTGTCATTTATGTTTCTGCTTTTTAGCACTTTAAATTAATGTTTCATGCTTTCAAAAACACTCATAAAATTCGGTTTTAATTCCTCTTTTGACACACATAAGAAACAAGGGAACCTGCACATCAAGCATAAGATCAGTGAATAAGTTTTATATCTAAAAATGAAATCAACACAAAAACAACTAACATTCAAATTAAGATCAAGTTGGTATTTTTTGAGGCCTCAGGAATCTGTGGCAACAACAAGGGGGATAGCCACCAGGTCCGGACCTTAAAGCAGTTCCTTTTCCGTTTGGGATAGTGTCTCCGATTGGGTGTAATGGGACCAGTTTCCCAGATTTTGGTTTTATATGATTGTTGGGTTTCTCTCAAATAATTTGAGGGAAAAATCACTAAAAACTAAAACAAATTTATTCCAAAATGCAAAACTTTGAATTAAGTTTAATCTAATCTAACCCAGGATAATGATAATTTTATGCGATCTAGAATGATATCTATTCAGTCTATGATGATTTAGATCAATCACAAACTTAATAGAATTAATAATTTTGTAAGATAATTATTTTGAAAAAAAAAATTTAATCAAAAGAAGGTGTTAAACATAGCGCATATATTCTGATGATCATATATAAAACAAATCAATTTCTATTCTTATATCGTACAATAGTGCAACTGATATTTCAAACAGAAATAATTGATTTCATATATAATTCATGAAATTTGGATTCATCACTAATATTTAAAACAGAATTTAGCATACATGATAATAGTACCAGATGTGTGATGTCCTGTTCATCTGATCAGTGATAATAGGCAACAATCAAATCTTCTATCAATAAGTCATTCAGAGAATACAAAAGTGCATCAACAGTGATCAACAAAATGATATATAATTGAAAATACTATGTTCCATCATTTTATCAAGGCATCCACAAACTTACAATAAAGCATTCTTTGTAAATGTTCTTAATAAAAATTCTGGACCTTTCTCTAAATGCACGAGAAGGGTTTAAATACTACAATAACTACTTACAAAAATAGATTATACAAAATATCTTATGAGGTGGTTTCAAGCAACCTTCCTCATTCCTAGTATCTATTTGCTAAAATTTAAATTATTAAAAAAATAAACTAACTCATGATCATGCCCGATGATAGGTCACTGCCAGCTCTACTTTTCTTCTCAGAAATATCGGACATCGGTTGAACTTGTGGAGGCTTCCCGAACAATGTCTTCATCTATTCGGTAAATATAACATCAAGTAAAAGTGGCTACATTTTCTGTATAGAATCCAGAGAACAATTCAATGCCATTATTTGACTATGAGGTTTAACCAGTAGCTGCCAGTACGCTTCCCAATCAGTTTTTTCCAGTTGTGCAAGTGTTTCTTCTTGGAGTTGACCTGTGCTTTTCCAACTTTGCTCTAAATTTCTGAGGCCAGGAATCAATTTTTGATTTAACTCTTTAATCAAAACAGAGGTATGCAACATGTGATTAATCATTTTGACCATACTCTTTGATATACCTACTGCTCTGGCTATGGCCAATTCTACTTGTTTTACCTGTGCATCCTAGTCAGTAGAGAGAATATCTTTAAAAGTTTCTTTGATCTTTGGGAGACTTGAATTTCTCCCTTCCTCTGAACCTTTCCATTCAATATAATCAGAAATTTTGGTATTGAGTTCATTAAACTCAATTCTCTGGTCAATGACTATATTATTCAATTGTTCATTGATTTCCAAGTGTGGAATTATGTCTGACATTTGTAAGACAAATAAGTTTTTTTCTTTTGAGAGTAAGGCATTTAATGGCAATGCTTCTTTATGAATTCCTCTGCAGTAGGAATACCTTCATATTTTGTAAGATCTTCTCTCAATTCTTTAATCAGTGTGTTTTTGCTAGATAAGTCATTCTCATGACTTATCTTAAGCACTCCCATATCTTGCTGAAATTTTAAGAGTTGTTGCTCAACCTTTTGATTTAGACTGTTCCTGAAGAGTTGTTATCCCAGGACTTTCAATGATTTCTTTTGCTGAAACTATTTGTCCCTGTGGAGTCTGAAATTTTGTATTTTTCTATGAAGATGATACCTCTGTGGTATTTATCAATGTGTTGCTAACTGAAGTCCAGAATTTATCTAGTTCTCTTTGATTTTGTGAATCTGATTCTGTTCTGATTTCTTTGCTTGCTTCAGTTATGTAACTAGTAATCAAAACATTCTGAGGGATACATTTGAGTCTTTGTTCTCTGTAGTTCTTCTGGATTTAGGCTCAATTTGACAAAATTTTGGACTTCTTCAAATTTCCAATAGATTGCAAAATGTCTTCAAATCTATCATTGGTGTGTATGACAGGTTTGATTTTGACTGGCTGAGTAAATTTGCTAACAATCTTTTTTGGATCGAATTGCCTTGAGGGTAATATGGGGAGCTTCAAAAAATCAATCTTCTCACATTCTTTCAATGCATGATTGAAATTGCTGAGGGTAAATGTACCACATTGAATTGGAAAACTTGGCCATAAATATTTTTTACTATCTTTCAAAGATTTAGTGAGTCCATTACCAACATTTTGGTAAGTGACTTCTCTCGCCATTAATTTATCAGAAACATACAAAGGAAGAATATGTGGAGGAGTGGAGCTTCCAAATACTCTGATATATGAAAATTATTCTTCAATAAAACATCTCCCTATCATTTGAAGGTCTGAAATGGCTTCCTTAGTGAACCTAGGGCTCATTCTGTCAAACATTAATTGATGTATCAGTAATAAAACTCCATAACATAGCCAGTGGAAATGTGGTGCATAATTATGTCCCCATATCTCTTTATGACTCAAATGAATAGGGGTAGGATCCTTGGGAGTCCATTTCCAACCCATAACTGGAAAACTGTTAGAAAAACAGATAGCACCAAAAACATATGCACTCATGAAAAAATGGGGGACGGGTTTGGAGGAAGAAGCTCTTGTCTGGCGATATTCGTTAATCGCTTTAGCTTGATTTTCAGAAAGAATGGTTTCCCAATTCATGATGTGGGAATTAACACATGAATCTATCAGGGGAAGCCAATTTATGGAGAACTTGGTATTATCAGGGAGACCATATAATCTGCATAGCATCGCGACTGCAAAATTATAGGGATTTGCAAGTGAGGTGATAGGATACATACCTGATTTGTCATGTTTGAACTTGTTATCCCGTTTCCTCCAACATTGAATAGTCTTGAAAGGGTCCTCATTGTTATTTGAAAATTTCTCAACAAATCTATTATCATAGATGTCTTGTTGGTCAAGTAACTTGTACATGAAATTAAAATATTTAGCTCTGAAAGAACCTAAGATCTCATTATTAGACGTTCTTAATTTTCTATCCTTGATTGTTGAATTGTCAAGCACCCACCTAATCATGTCGGTATATGGTAAAAGAGTGGCCCTTGCTGCTATCCTATGAAGGAAGGAGCATGAAATATCTTTAAACTGTAAATTTGAGGGTGTTGCATCATCAGCAGTTGCCTTGACCTCCACTACTTCAGGTTCTTCGTCTTCGAGAATAGTATAGATAGCTTGCCACTTTTTAGCACCTCCATCAGTAGTGCAGACCATATCTAAGACTATCGGCGACATTTCTGTGTATTCCACTTCTGCAATAGTTTGTTTCCCGTGCTTTTGCATTACTTTGCAGATGGACATATCTTGAAGGAAAATCCCTATTAAAAATAGAGTAATGATCAAATGATGGAAGATATATTTGAAATGACCAATTTGAAAAGAAAAGATCCGAGAAGTAGCTGCTCCATTAATTATCTGTAACCAAACAATAACTATTTGCATTGGGATGATAAAAAATACTTAATAATTTCTGACATGATTTATTTTCACTTAAAACCTTTATTTAAACCTGTCAAATCCATCGCATCGCGCCCTTTGAACCTGTCTTTATGAAGCGCATTACTTTTTGTTTGTGCGATATGCAATTTTGCGATATCTCAAAATCCCAGTATCGGAATATCGCAATATTAGAATATCTCAATAGCGTAGTTTTGGTAAGAACTACTTAAATTTTTAAAACGTAAATCCGCGATATGCGATTTATGATGTCACTTGTGAAATTCAAATCGGTGATCGCAAAATCATGATTTCGTTGTTTTATTGCTTAGCTTTCAATGAGAAAAGATTATGCGGGATGCGATTTGTGATAGGGTAATTACAAGGATGTTTTATTAATTTGTTTTTGTTTAATAAAAGAAAAAATGTTTTTGGTGTTTTATTTTTTATGAAAAATACATTTTTAATAAGGGTCTCTATTAATATTTATCAAAGGTCTAGATTATTTTGAAAATAAAAATGGGGGGAGTTGTTGCATAGCACAACAGTATCAGAGCCTGGTTGAAAGACAAGGTTATTTTATTGATAGTTGCTTGAATTTCTGTGCAAGTTAATGGTTGCAAGTTTGTGATGATGAAAAGGTTAAAGTTGCAGAAAGGTGAAGGAAAATTGTTGGTTGCAAGTACTGTGATTAGGACAAGGAGAAAGAGAGCTAAGAAAGCATCATCCTCACCCAAATTTCCATTCAAATATGCACTTGAAGCACCTCAATTTCCATCTCCAGCAGTTGAGATTGAAGAGGTACAAGCATAATAGGTTGAGCTTGAATCCTTAGCCATTATGTCAGGTGTTGGAGAGACTCATGGACATTCAGAAGAGGATGATGTTAAGAGATAATTCAAGGACATTCATAGAATGGTTAAAATAATGTTTGATGCATTCACTGTAGAAAGAGCAGGAGAAGGTTCTAAGCCTCCATATGGAGAAGGAACTTCAGATGGTAAGAAGGATGAAGAGAAGAGTTCAAAGGGCAGCGGAGGAAATCCACCTCCATATCCACCATATTCATCATCCTCATCATCCCCATCTGCATCATATTCCACTTCCACCACAAGGACCACTCACACACTCAAAAGCCACAAAAGAAAAACTCCATTACTCAAATTGGACATTAAGTTTGAACTACCCATGTATAATGGTGAGGTAAATGCAGAGTGGCTTGAAAATTGGATACATCAATTGGAGGTGTATTGCAGAATTCAAAACATTCATGAAGATGACATAAAGATCCAGTTGGCTTCATTAAGGCTAGAAGGAGTTGCACTAGTTTGGTGGGAAGCAAAGACTCAAGAGGAAATGAAAATTCATGGTAAGATATCCATTTCTTGGGTTGAGTTTATTTCTTCCATTAAAATATAGTTTTATCCATTAGCCTACATGCAAAAATATATTATGAGTTGGAAAATTTTCAAGTAGCTCAAGGGTCAAACAGTTCAATAATATACTCAGGAGTTTAGAAAGAGAGATTTTCTATTAGGAGTAAATTTGAATTCCCAAGGTACACTCTTGAAATACATTAGGGGTTTCCATTCCTATTTAAAGCATACTATTCTTATGTTTAACCCAAGAAATTTAGATGAAGTTTGTGTACAAGCCACACACTTAGAGGCAAGGGGTAAACAAACCATAGAGGAGAAAGGTGAAAGTGAGGGTAAAGTGAAAGGATAGTTTTTTGGAAGAGGAAAAAGAAATAGCTCTGTAAAAAGAGAGAAGGAAAAAATCGCATGCAAAAACTGTTCAAATACTAGCCATGATGAAGACCAACATTGGAAACGTCATCCAAAATTAAAACCAAATAGACTAAAAGCCAAAGAGAAGGGAAAAACTGTTGATATAGCTGAACGTGACATAGGGTTAGATTTAGGTGATTAGACACAAATAACAGCATTGGGTTTGAAAGGTAAACATGTTTCAAGCACTAGTTCTTCAAAATTTTCAAATGATACTCGTGATGAAGATACAAGAATACAACTTTTCCTTATTATAGTTGTCTCTAAACATACCAATATTGATACACTTTTTGATAGTGGGCCACAAGCTAACTTGATTTCTGAAGATTTGGTTAAGAAACTAGGCCTTGAAACTATTATACATCCAAGACCATATCCTTTCGGTTGGATATGCAAGAATGAAAACTTGCATGTTACAAGGAAGTGCTTTCTAAGATTCTCCATTAACTCAAACTTTCTTGATGAAGTTGAGCTTGATGTGCTGCCGTTTGAGATATCAGGTATTGTATTGGGAAGTCCTTATCTGTATGATAGGAAAGTTGTATTTCATCACCATGAGAACACGTATCACTTGTTTAAGGATGGTATTGAGTACATAATTAGAGCACATAAGAAGAGGATGCATTTGTCTCTTATGCATGCAAGTGAAATGAAGAGGATAGTGAATGCAAGTCATAACTTTAAATTGTTGATGATAAAACAAAGAGATGTATTGAATCACACTTTTCATAAAGATTCTTATGTTTGTAATGAGTTGTTTCAGGATGTTAATAGGTTGCCTTTGAAAGAAGGTGAAAAACATTTGTAGCAGTCAATGGTAGTGTTGAGCAATGTTGGAAACAAGATGCTGGTGTAAGAGGGTGAAAAGGCCAAAAAGAAAGTGATAAAGCAGTTTAGAAAAGAAGGCATGGGTTACACAAATGCTTATTACTGGTTTCCAAAAGTTAAATGCCAATGACGAAGATACTTGGTCAAGAGTTGACGCAAGTATAAGGCAAAAGAAACTAAAAATCGCCACGGTGATAATGTGCAAGGTGAGAAAGTTTCTAAGTTTTCTTTGATTGTTGACCAATGTAGGAATGAGACGGTTTCTACAAAAATAGATTTTTGTTCTACAAATTCAGAAATATTTCAGCATGACGATGTCAATGACAACAAGAGAATGTTGCAAGAATCAAGGAAATTTTTGACTTTTTATGAAAAGCTCCAAATTATTAAATTGGGAAAATTTCAGTGGATAGAGACTGGAAGGGTGAGGGAACAATACCCTCATCCACATAATCAGTAATCAAGAGAGATTTTGGGGTCCAAGTGGAGAGGAATTATCAAAGGCTCAATATTTTAGCTCAAAAATGAAATTTCTCAGAATTGAATGAAACCAGAATAACAACGACCGACCCATTGCAAGGAATCCAACGTAACTCGTTTCGTTGAAACCAAGTTCGGATGAGGAAGTTATGCTCTGCTAATCGCCATTCAGAACAAGCAATTTTTTATTAAAAATTTTTTAGAACAGGTACAAGCTGATGACATGGTATCCCAGTCAGCATTCATGGAGTCTTATTCAGTTTTAGTCCAATGGGACTGTGACAAGTGTCACTCTGGGATTCACCAGTTTGGTTTGTGAAGGTAAAAATTGTCCACTGACCTCCTAAGGTTGAACTTGGGTTCATGAATTTTATGTGTTGGAAGTTATTTTTTTAATTATTGAAGATTAGATTAGTGAATATATATATATATATATATATATATTTAATATTTTATATGGACCTTATAAAACTTATGAATCACATAGTGATATTACATCTGAAATCATTTTAATAACCTAAGGTTGAAGCATATGTAGTAATTGGAATTTAAAACATGGTGGGTCCACGATATGGTATCGTATGTATTAAAGGTGAATTGGGTATATTATTTAACATTATGGTGGTTCAAAAGAATAACAGGGGTCAAGGTCTGGGGCTCGAATCCGTGACCTACCCCCACCAAACGTGCACCTCCACCATCGAGCCATGGGCCAGTTACTTGTTAACTAAGGAATGCCGAACCTATTTGGATTGACATCACGCAGAGTATGGGGGTTCGGAGGGGGCTCGCCCTCCGGGCCAACCCCCCACCACATGTCCATGTGCCTAAGACCTGGAGCTGAAGCAAATTCCGACGGAGTTTTTTAGCATGGATTTAAACGTGATTAATTACCATTAATACGTGGTTAGGCCATGATAATCCAAAATCAACTATAAGTGCAGGTTAGTGATAAACATGCCTTAACCCCACTTAACTCATCCTTATCACTTAATTAATTATGGCTTATCTTGGCAGAAGGTTTGGGGGACCCACCAAATGTGGAGCAGCTCCACATTTAGTGGAGTTAACTGGCAGACTTCCAGATTTAGTGGAGAAAAACTAGGGAAAATTGGTTTTTCCATAATTGAGGTAATTTTCGACCAAATTGGGTGTAGGAAGAGTCATTATAGACATATTTTGATGTTTTGGAGCCATTGGAATAGGTTTAAGAGGTATAAGGGGTCATATACATAGGTTTTTTTTGTCATGAATATTTTTGAAGCCTAGGGCCACTAGGAGGGAAGGCCATGCCCAAAGAATTTGGTAATTAAATTGAGTAAAAAGATAGTCGTTTCTGATAGATTTAGATGTTTTAGACTCACTGGAATAGGTTCCAAGAAAATTTGATTGAAGTAAACAAAATTTTGAGAAAATTTGAGCTAATATAGATGCCCAAGCTATGGAGCTGGACCAAGGAGATATAGCCTAGGAGGGGTGAAATCCTTCATCAAAACTTTGTTTTATTGTATCAGTTTGTGTGGTTTTCTGTCATTTATATTTCTGTTGTTCAACACTTTAAATTCATGTTTTATTCTTTCAAAAACACTCATAAAATTCAGTTTTAATTCCTCTTTTAACACACATAAGCAACAAGGGAACCTGCACATCAAGCATAAGGTCAATGAATAAGTTTTATATCTCAAAATGAAATTAGCACAACAATAACTAACATTCAAATTTAGATCAGACGTCCAACCCATATTTCTGACAAAAAATGAAGAGTATGTTGAGAAGGCAGATGTGCTTAAGGATGAAGACTACATATTGGCCACTGATCAGGAGTTGGAGGTTGAATTATATGATTATCAATGAGGCTAATTGAATTCACTCAGCTCAAAGCAGAGGCAATGCTCATTTAGGTGTAGCGATGTCCCAATAAATCATATTAAGAAGCGAGCATCACAACAAAAGGACACTCAACTGAAGCAGAATCCTCAAATTAATCAGAATAAAGGAAAAGAACCTGCAACTACAAATCAGAGTAAGGTTTTTCAACCATCTACAAGCACACAGAGCAAAGAAAAGGATGGTAAAAAAAAAGAAGCTGCACCAAAGGACCATGCCGATAAAAGAGACATCATTAAAGATGTAGATAAATCCATTCCTTTCAGCTTAGAAATTGAAATTTTGAAATTGAAAGTGTCAATACCTTTAACTGAACTTATCAAGAAAAATCAGTATAAGTCTCATGTATCCAAAATGTTAAAAGTAGATCCTTCATATGATATACTAAATGTCGAAGATGACCAACCTGAACTTATATTTGGTCCAACAATAGACGACCAGTTAGAGGATAGTGAAGTTCCCCTATTCAATTTGAGTCTGAGAATCCACCAAAATATCCTTCACAATGCTATTCTCAACTCTGGAGCTTCCCATAATTTGATGCCAAAATCCATTATGGAGAAATTGGGCCTAGATATCTCATGTCCTTACCATGACTTTTATTCCTTCGATTCGGGTAGAGTGCGTTGTCTGGGTCTCATTAAGGATTTAGTAGTTTCTCTTGAAAAAATTCCAAGAAAGAATGTTTTGATGGATGTGGTGGTGCCTGATATACCACCACGGTTTGGTATGTTGCTATCTAGATCTTGGGGAGCGAAGTTGAGAGGCACTTTGCAGCTAGAATTCTCTTATGTCACCATCCCAGTTTTCAAACAAATTAGAAGGTTGTACCGAGAAACTAAGATGAAGTACATGATAACCAATAAATAGAAGCCTAACAATCATCCAATTAATACTGTACATACAAATCTAGAATCATTTATTTTGTTCAACTATAGCGGCTTGAATGATGTAGATAGCCAGCTTGTAGAAGTAGAAGATATTCCAGAAATTTCTAATTCTATTAGAAGATTTTTAGATAAGGAAAAATAAAATCTACCATGTTCTTTAGATCAGTCATCAGATAAGGCAGAGAAAAGTTTAGATCATAATCAAGAAGTGGCTCTGAAAGTTGAGACAGAACATAAATCAGAATTCCAACACTTGGATCATGAAAATGGTCTATGGACCATGGATTTGATGGTGCCTTGGGGAAAGACGGGGCAGGCATTGGGATTTGGATCAACAACCCTTGTTGGATTGATGGGTCCTAACCTAGTTTCGGGATTGAGGTTAACCAACAAAACCCTCTTACTACTGGCCCTTTCGGCAGTGACCTGCTTGCGCAAGTCAAAGTATCACCCGAAGTAGTATGGGGGGGGGTTGCTAGAATCATATTTCCACACCCTAAGAGAGGTTTGAATGATATGGGTGCCTTAATATCCCAAACAACTATAAAACAGACCTTCGCAAGAACAACCCTGGTGGGCCAGAATTGTAATCTACGGATAAATTACGCTTCCCTAGACAGGTGCTAGTCTAGAACAACAGGGGAAAGACTTTACGACCATTTATCCTAACTTAGAATAGATACACAGAGAGGATTGGAGGCTTACTTGTTCAATCGCTTCCAAATGGCTCCTTCTGTTGCTTTTGTTGCAGCTTCAAATTCAAGCGGTTTGTGAGCTGAATGCTTCCTGCAAGAAAGAACACTGAAACAACAGAATATGCAATAATATAGATATCTATTCAAGCTAGTTAGCTAAATCAGTAAAGCATAAACTACATTCATCAACCAATATCTTACAATATGGAAAATCAAAGTTAACATAGATGCATGTAGGGAAAAATAAGAAGTAATATTTATTGATGATAGAAGGAGAGGTTACAACCTAGTGACTGATTTGAAGTGACTTTCCAGCAAATTTCCCAAGTCTCATCATAACATGAATCTCACCAGCAGTATCTTTACAAACCAAGCTCTCAATTGAAAATTCTCCAGCATTTCTCTACTCAAATTCTTCCTTTTCAAACACTTAGATCTGTGTTCAATTTATAGATGAACTGTAGGTTTTTTTGCAATCAATAGCTTTCCAAAAATAGGAAAGACATGTTTCCAGTCATGTAGATGTCAAATGGACAATTGGATCTGAAGCTTGACACATGTGAACTCTTCTAGAAGGCACTGGCCAAGTGGAGATTCTAGAACAATGAGAATTTCGCTCCCAATGTGACCAACGCACCTGTGGATGTCAGGAAGTGCTTTGTAGAGAAACCTTGCATGGGGCTACCTACATATGAAATGGACTTAGGCCCCTTAGAGCCTGTGTTTGTGAGCTCTCATGTGCTAAATAATAAGATTCAAACCATGGGAACCTTTGCTTGATGAAAGTCGTTCTTGATTTGTCTTGTTTCTTGTCTTAGGGCAAGAAACTGAAATGATAGGGAATGATAGACCCTTGATCATTGGTCCTGGAGATGATGCCCAGTTAACTAGGTCATTGGGAATGATGCCCAAATTGACCTATAACAATTCCCCCCTAAAGCATGAGATCCAAATAATAAGAACATTTGATTGAGATGATTTACACTGTGATGATCCTGGAAACGAAGCGGAATGGTCACCTGCATCACTATTACAATAAATTTTATCATGATATATCCTCTATTGATCATAATTTCTAAGGGTAGTCATTCCCATGTTCAACACATAAAACAATCTAATAACATGTACATAATTCAGAAAGTCATCTACATTGGAATGTTGCCCATATGTAGACACGCCTACAGATATAGGCCCATGTTTGGAGGACAATCTGTATGTAAGGTCACCATACAAATTATGTGTAAAACAATCTTGAAATCGTAGCCCAGATGGATGAAACTGGATCCGGGGTCTTCTTATCTCATTCACTCGATCATTCGGGTACAAGTCTAGCCATGCGAATATATGATTTGTAGTCGAACATTGAAAGACATCATATGATTACCAGCCAATGATGTGAGCTATTAACAAACGCGAGAGAAACACCATTAATGTCAATGGCCCTCAAGGTACTGTAGTACATTTCATAAGGCGTGAATAGATGATTTTATGTTGAAGTCTGTAAGCGAGGATCTTATCGATGTTGTAACAAGCCTCATGGTACTGGAATCTGATGTTTCTAAGTGAAATTGCTGGATATTGATTTGTCGTCAACAGGAATTCACCTTATTGCAAAACAGGAGTTACTGATTTCGGAGACAATGGTATGACTTGATATAGCAATTTTCAGGGATGACGGTCATGAAAATGAAGGTTTACGAGTATTGCAGATGGATGAGTTTTTAATCACTGGGTGACTTCTCTTGAACATCTCGGTGACACTGTGATGAGTTGGCAGCATTGACCCAAAACCAAAGTGAAGGTATGATGAACCATAGGTGTGAATGAACCATCAAGATTATTACCCAACCCAAACAGTCATGGCCATGGAGTGAAAGAAGTGAAGTGTCATAATCAAGAGTGACTTTCTACCAAAAAGAAACTTTGCTTACTTTTCCCAAATTTTCCCCGGTCATTTGTCGACCAATACCTCTTTATTTTTTGACAAGCTTGAGGAGAATAACATTTGCTTGATCTATAATTCAACCCTTCAGGAAAATAAAGTATTTCTATTTAATAATTTAACAAGTCTAGCGATGAATGAAACTCAATTCTTGCCATGATCGACAAGCCTGTTGCTATTTTATGTTTTAACGAGCTTAACGACAGTGATAGCCTGGTCCTTTTTCATATTTAGAGAGACTGAAAAAGAGGACGAAAGAGAACTCCAAAAGTACTTTTTCGTAAATTTGTCTCTCAGATCCGAAAAAGTGTAAAATAATATCTGAAAGAAGCTCTTTGGTCATGTTTAACCAAGGTATTCCTTTTTTGTAAATAACCCATCTCAGTTTGGAAAAGGGTTAAACTTATATTGAGTATATATCAATTCATTTACTTTAACGAGCTCAAAATGACAAGTGCTTGACAATATTTTCACATTATCGGAGTCTAAAAAGAGCTGAAAGAAGACTCCAAGGGTTCCTTTGTCGCTGTTATCGAAGCTCGAAAAAGAGATAAAAGTGCGCTTCAAATCCTTTTTTGTTTTTAACAAAGCTCGAAAAATAAGGAGAAAAACTATGCTTTGTGGTCAAATCATTCTTTGAATAAATCTACATGACTAATCTGTTCATCAGTTGTATTTCCTGTTCAGAAAAACATCAAATGGATTAAAAATACCTATTTCATGATAAAAACATAATAAAACTATAGTCATAGCAATAAATTTAACTTGCAAACAATTAAATGACTATGTAAAGTAGTTTCACTATTCATTTTTACCATTCCATAGTTACCATTTGCATTTTGGAGCTCTGAACCTATTTTTCCCACGAACTTCAACTATTGATTGCGTGCAATTAGTAAGAATGTTTTGAATGCCCCTTGCAAGAGCACCTATCGAATGCCCCCTGCAAGAGAAGATGCCCCCCAAGCTTCATTTCATTCACTTAAGTAAACTATTGGTTACTAATATCTAGATGGAATGAAGGTTCATTTACGAGATCAGATGGAATAATCGTCGTAATTAGGAGAGGATTTGTTTCATTTTTTAACGAGCTTGACACAAGACAAGGAAATATGCTCATGACCTATTTCATTTTTTAATGAGGTCGACATAGTAAAAGAACTTTCCTCAAAAGCACTTGTTTCATTTTGTAACGAGGTTGACACAAGAAAAAATAACTATCCTCATAGGCACTTGTTTCATTTTTTAACGAGGTTGACACAAGAAAAAAGAACTATCCTCATAACTTTGTTTCATTTTTTAACGAGGTTGACACAGAAAAATAACCATCCTCATGGGAGCCTGTTTCATTTATCGAGGTTGACACAGGAAAAGAACCATCCTCATGGGAGCCTGTTTCATTTATCGAGGTTGACACAGGAAAATAACTATCCTCAACACCTGTTTCATTTTTTAACAGGTTGACACAGGAAAAGAGTCGCCATTTTGTTGGGCCAGAATTGTAATCTACGAATAAATTACGCTTCCCTAGATAGGTGATAGTCTAGAAAAATAGGTGAAAGACTATACTACCATTTCTCCTAACTCAGAATAGATACATTACTTGTTCAGTCACTTCCAAATGGATCCTTTTGTCACTTCTGTTGTAGCTTCAAAGTCAAGCGGTTTGTGAGCTGAATGCTTCCTGCAAGAAAGAACACTGAAATAAAAGAATATGCAATAATATAGATATATATTCAAGCTAGTTAGATAAATCAGTAAAGCGTAAACTACATTCATCAACCAAGATCTTACAATATGGAAAATCAAAGTTCACATAGATGCATGTAGGGAAAAATAAGAAGTACTCTTTATTGATGATAGAAGGAGAGGTTACAACCTAGTGACTGATTTGAAGTAACCTTCCAACAAAGTTCCCAAGTCTCATCACATCATGAATCTCTCTAGCAGTAGCTTTACAAAAAAATCTCTCAATTGAAAATTCTCCAACATTTCTCTACTCAAATTCTTCCTTTTCAAACACTTAGATCTGTGTTCAAATTATAGATGAAATGTAGGTTTTTTTGCAATCAATAGCTTTCCAAAAATAGGAAAGACATGTTTCCAGTCATGTAGATGTCAAATGGACACTTGGATCCGAAGCTTGACACATGTGAACTCTTCTAGAAGGCACTCGCCAAGTGGAGATTCTAGAACAATGAGAATTTCACTCCGAATGTGACCAACACACCTGTGGATGTTGGGAAGTGCTTTGCAGAGCAGCCTTGCATGGGGCTACCTACATGTGCAATGCACTTAGGCCCCTTAGAGCCTGCGTTGGTGAGCTTTCATGTGCTAAATAATAAGCTTCAAACCAAGAAAACCTTTTCTTGATGAAAGTCTTGCTTGATTTGTCTTGTTTCTTGTCTTAGGGCATGTAGCAACTGAAATGATAGGGAATGATAGAACCTTGATCATTGGTCCTGGAGATGATGCCCAGTTAACCAGTTCATTGGGAATGGTGCCCAAATTTACCTATAACAAACCCTAACCAGTAAACCATTTTTATACAAATTTAGGTCAAATATGCAGAATATCTTGCACAAGTTAACACAAAAATGATAAATCAAGTATAACCTTTAACACATCATATACCATCAGATCCATATAATAAACATTAAAATAATCCCAACCATAGTTGTGTAAGAGATCTAATTTCATACAATACAGAAATTGGAAATAAGATCCAGATACATTCATAACATAAACATCAGATGCATATAGAGCTCAGATACCCACAAAAATCTTCCTTTACTACTTATCAGTTCAAATCCTTCATACAAAACACTTAGAAAAGTTGTGCACATAGCTAGGGGGGTCCACACACAACAGGACTAAGGTCCCTGTGTACACAGCCAACGGGAGCCTTCTTACCTAGACAATCCACACAAAATATCTCATAGTATCTATAATATCCCAAAACTGGAATTTTCTGCAACAATAAGAATACCTTAAGGTATTCCAAAGTTGGAGAAAAAAAATTAATAAACTCATGTAATTTGTTTGAACACATAGCCATCATAATAACAATCACAACAACAAACTATGCATTTACACAGTTCACCGAGTGGGGAAAAGCAGCTATTTCTGCCTTAAAAATGCTATTTTATGGGTATTGAGCTAAAACAGTGGAAAATAATGGTTTTTCCCCTTATAATATGCAATATAGGACATGCATGCAGAAGCTTTTAAGAAAAAAATGCAATTAGCGAAGTTAAACAGGCCTCCCATGCTCATAACTACTAAAAATGGGCAAAACCCCAAGACTACAAAATGCTGGAGCAGCTGCACTAGTGAATGCGCAGTAAAAAGAGAGGTAAACTCAGAAAATAGAGAAATATATCTGATAATTTTATTAGTATACTCAATGAGGTACAAAAACAGAGATCTAATCTCTTTTACACAGATCCAAGAAGACCCGACAAGGGTTTCTTGTCAGAAAAGATGTACATGAGAAAGCTGCTGCAAATCTATGGCTGAATAATGCTGTATGGCTGTAGCTCTAAAAAATAATGGCTGAAAATTCAAAGAAATTTCTGTAGACTCCTTTTCTAGTTCTCCCAAAGAAAGGCTGATCCTTCTCTTGGGAAACTAGCTCCTCAAAATGGGGTTTCAACCCCTTCCACCACACACCCTAATAACTAACGCAGTTTTCTGAAGGGAATGCATTTTTGCTAAAGGTATATTCTTGGCCCAACATGAGGTAGTGGAAAAATTCAGATCAGAAATCTCCTCTTAGATTTCTTGAACAAGATCTCCAAGGAAGAGTAGGGAATCCCCACCCGGGTAAACCCTTGCACTAAGCAGTGCAGCAACTTAGCTAAATAGCTAAGTATGTAGGAATTCTTAGCAGAGCTCATGAAAATATAATCTCCAATATGTCCATATGCTTTCCATCTCCTTCATTATATAATTGATGATCTTCCTCACCAAGGGTCCCACCCACTATGAGGTTGCTTCCATACAAAGGCTCCTCCACAAAAACTACGTTGTCCAATAAGATGGTGCAATGTATCTAGATAGCTTTGTTGACTTCGTCAACCTTGAATGATTCTTCATGCCCTACCCCTTTTTCACACTCAAGGTGCCTTCATTTTATCTAGCTGGATTGATCTCTATTCACATTGTGCTAGCTTTATTTAGAATCCACTTCTTTGTGACTAAATCATGTTGACTTGGTCAAACTTGACCTTGTCCACATATTTTAGACCTCATTCACACATGTGGATGCTTGAAATAGTTATCACATGATCCCCTTTTACATTAGGAGGGATTTTTATTCATACTTGAGCAAATTAGGAGCCTCCTTGCTCAATTATTCATGCATCTAGATTTCAAAGGAAAATTTAATATTCCTATTAGCTGAAGCTAAATTAGGAATATTATGGTCTCCCCCTCCGAAATTTTTCTTGTCCTCAAGCAACTGCAAGGGTGCTACAAAATCTCCCCTCTTCCTCTTGTGGCCCTCTCATCATGAAAGAATTGATGGTTGTTATGGAAACCTTCTTGCTAATCCATGGCCTTCTCAAGCTAGAAGTGATGATAATCATGGGGGATCTCATCATCAATGGAGGCCTCCCTCCTCCATGCTATCGTCCAAATAAAATGAATCGCCCTCCATCTTGGTAATTCATAGGACCTCCCAATTGCTCATGAGATGCATGCCACAAGTGCTCCAACAAAACACATGGTCCAGATCATAAAGAAACAAGTGATATGCAATGGTGGCCATAAAGTTTCTCATGCTCCCCTTGGAGCATGTAGTGCAGAAAAGGTAGGGGCTTTCTTCCCCCAAAGAAACATCCAAAAAATTTGCCTCTCCTTCAACATGCCCCCAACAAAGATAAGAACATCTTCAGCATGTGGGATCATAAGTAAGATCATGCTAGCTGCCATATACAATAAGGGAGAAGGACAATGGCCCCTCATGTGCAACCAGCGCAGTTTCCCTCCTAACTGCCATAGGATATGATATGACAAGTGTTCTCCCCAACACTTTTTTGATGCCCCATCCTTCTTGCATGCTTGGAGAAGGTGTATGATGGTTGGCGTTAAGGACCCACACCATGAATAGTACATCACCTCTCCAAGATCTCCCAAAGAATGGCCAACATCACCATTGTTCATGGCCCAAAGTGGCTCACGAAGCCCATCAGCAAAAGTGCCCCCTCTTGGAGCTAAGACCTGCAAATGAGTGTTAAGAGAATACAAGTATATAATAGATACATCATGAGATTTAGCAATACAATGTTTGTCATACACTTGTTTAAAATCAGCAAGGTAGCTCATGGATGAGCTCCCTCTCACACTCAATGAATAAGGAGGTGATAATGATAACTCTTCCCAAGAGCTATGTCCCTCCTCAACTAGAAAATGATTCATGCACTTACTCATATGAGAGTGCATCTCTTCCTTGAAATTTTCCCACATAAATCCATCTAAGATAGCATGATATTTTTTAATGAAGCTAGTGGGATTTGAAAGCAAGACCTCATAGGTTGTGTCAAGTAGTTAATTCTTGAGTTTGGAATATTTAGTTAAGTAAATCTGATCATGAACATAAATGATCCCATCAACTACTTTATACTCCCAATCCTTTGCTTTCCCATCAATAACCTTACATGTGAATAGGTCCTTAGAATATTCCATCAAGAGTTGGGACTCCCAATAAGGGTCTAGGCTTGCCAACATTGACATCGTTGTAGAAATTTGAAATGATGCATTTGTCATATGATGGATCTCCACCTTGACATGCTTGATGTCAAAGTCACATGTTGGAGTATTCAAAACCTTCTTTTGTTGACCCTCTTGCAGCTGATCATGCTCAAGACAAGATTGGAGTTTAGGAAAGTTACCCTTCACTTGAAAGGTTCTCTTTCTCAAAAACTTCCACCTCTTTGCTCCTGCATGAAAAAATGAAATTTTTTTTTTTTTATGTTCAGAAATCTTCATTATATATTGGAGTATCCTTTTCTGCCCCAAAGCTATGGAATAGCCTCTTGATACTATGCTCATATCAGCACAAATTTCTGAATCTGTCCCCTCCAACGCAAATAGATGAATGGAAGAAAACAAGGTCAACTTCAAAAATTTGCCTAGCCTTCCATCAATGGTTTTCAACGCTGTAGTGGCTCCTTCCAAGGTTCCCTCTTTAAGCAAATATGTTGCTGCTGCATATAGTTGAGAGAACACTTTAGCTTCCCTCCAATCAGGAGGTCTTCTTGTTGAAATGCCTCCTTGCAAATAGGCATCAAGGCATAGATTATGATGTGAATGTAGGTGGAAAAATTTGCCCCTACCTTTGCTGCATAGATCCTCTTGCCCTTCTTGCCCCTTCAAAATTTGAGATAGAGAAGGGTACATGCTCTTCATCTCATGATGCCATTCCTCCTCTCTTCCTCCTCCTATCTTCAAGATCTCCTCATTTGGCAAAGAAGGCACATGTTGCTCATGTATTTTTCCAAGAGCTCTATGTGTGAGATCTTTTGGAACTCCTTGCAAGAGTGCAAGAATTTCTTTCCTTGGAGAAAGTGCTCCATCCTTTTCTTCATGTGGTGTTTGAGGTGCCCTTATTATGACTGCGTTATCTTGTCCTGATTCTCCTTCCTCTTCTTTACTAGTTGAAGTTGCCTCACCCTCAACAAGAGGCCTTAGATCTTGGTCCTCTTTTGAAGAAAGAATATTCATGTCTTCCTTTTGAGAAGGAAGCCCTTCCTCCAAAGGAGATCTTGCCCTTGGAAAAGCATCAAACAAGCTCACCTCCTCTTCATTGGTTTTCAGAAATGGAGTTGGATTTATAGACCCTCCCAACTCATGCAAAAGTTTTGTTTGATGTGGTTTGATAGTTGCAATAGAAGATGTTTCACATGTAATATCATCAAACCTCTCTTATAATCTTTTAATGAACCTTGCATAAGTATATGTAATTGCATTATTTAAGGAAAATAATTCAAACAACCACCAAGCATAGGCCTTACCATCAAAATGCAGCGTTGCTACTTTGATGGCTTCAAATTCTGGAACTTGATGTTGCTACACAAAGGTGTCTAGCTCCTTCACCCAAGCCCTAGCTGGACATAGAGGTGATCCATAAAAAATGGATAGAAAGAATATACCCTCACTTTGCTTCTTCCTCCTTGTGCTCTTTTCCTCCTTCCTTTGGAAAAACCCTTGGAAATTCAAGTGACCTTTGAACTCCTCAGATTGAGCTTCATATTCCCGCAAACAATCAACAAGAGTATTTTCATTTGGCATATCTCATCCCTCCATGAAGAAATTTCTGATAGAACGTGGTAGATCTAATGATATGGCTGAGTGCTCATATCCAAAAGACTAGGACTTAGGATCTTCCTCCTGTATAGATCTGTGTGAGGGATCTTCATGTGTTTCCCTCCTCATTTCTTTGATGCCCTTGCTTTTGCCTTGCAGACTTGAAAAGAGGAGTCTTAAGAACCTATTTTCTCTAGACAATAAGGGTTTTCTCTAATTTCTTCTACAAATCTCCTTCTCCCCATGAGAAGACTCCATAATTCTCGATCTCACAGGCTGAGCCAAGATTGTTGCTCCGATACCACTGTAATATCCCAAAACTGGAATTTTCTACAACAGTAAGAATACCTTAAGGTATTAAAAATTTGGATAACAGCAAGTAATAAACTCATGTAATTTGTTTGAACACATAGCCATCATAATAACAATCACAACAACAAACTATGCATTTATACAGTTCACCGAGTCGGGAAAAGCAGTTATTTTTGCCTTAAAAATGCTATTTTCTGAGTATTGAGCTAAAAAAGTGGAAAATAATGGTTTTGTCCCTTAGAATAGGAAATATGGGACATGCATGCAAAATATTTTCAAAAACAAATTCAATTAGCCAAGCTAAATAGGCCTCCCATGCTCACAACTGCTAAAAATGGGCAAAACTGCAAGACTACAAAATGCCGGAGCAACTGCACCAGTGACTGCGTAGTCAAAAGTGAGGTAAAATCAGAAAATAGAGAAATATATGTGATAATGTTATTATTATACTCATTGAGGTACAAAAACAGAGATCTAATCTCTTTTACACATATCCAAGAAGACCCGACAAGGGTTTCTTGTCAGAAAAGATGTACATGAGAAAGCTGCTGCAAATATGTGGCTGAATAACACTTTATGGCTGTAGCTCTACAAAATAATGACTGAAAATATAAATAAATGTCTGTAGACTCCTTTTCTAGTTCTCCCAAAGAAAGGATGATCCTTCTCTTGGGAAACTAGCTCCTCAAAAAGGGGTTTCAACCCCTTCCACTACAAACCTTAAGAAATAACACAGTTTTCTGAAGGGAATGCATTTTTTATGAAGGTAGATGCTTGGCCCAACACCAGGTAGTGGAAAAATTCAGATCAGAAATCTCCTCTTATATTTCTTGAACAAGATCTCCAAGGAAGAGTAGGGAATCCCCACCCAGGTAAACCCTTGCACTAAGCAGTGCAGCAACTTAGCTAAATAGCTAAGTATGCAGGAATTCTAAGAAGAACTCATGAAAATATAGTCTCCAATATGTCCATATGCTTTCCATATCCTTCATTATATAATTGATGAGCTTCCTCATCAAGGGTCCCACCCACTATGAGGTTGCTTCCATGCAAAGGCTCCTCCACAAAAACTGTGTTGTCCAACAAGATGGTGCAATGTATCTAGACATATTTGTTGACTTGGTCAACCTTGAATGATTCTTCATGCCTTACCCTTTTTCACACTCAAGGTGCCTTCATTTTATCTAGCTGGATTGATCTCTATTCACATTGTGCTAGCTTTATTTAGAATCAATTTCTTTGAGACTAAATCATGTTGAATTGGTCAAACTTGACCTTGTCCACATAGTTTAGACCTTTTTCACACATGTGGATGCTTTGAATAGTTATCACATGATCCCCTTTCACATTAGGAGGGAATTTTATTCATACTTGAGAAAATTAGGAGCCTCCTTGCTCAATTATTCATGCATCTAGATTTCAAAGGAAAAATTAATATTCCTATTAGCTGAAGCTAAATTAGGAATGTTATAGTATCCAAATCTATCATTCACATTCAGAATTATCTAAAAATTGAATTCTTAGACTCGATCTATTCATTTATTTATACTATCTAGCCTATGCTACTCTATGGTCCGCAAACCATGGTTTTCGGCCCCTTGATCTACCCCTTGACCCATTACAATTCATGAGGAGTTTTGACCTACCCCAAAACCCCTGCACAAGATTAAACTATTGAAAAATATAACAAAATGGTCTGACTTAGGGGACCTCGCTCCAATAGGCCCCCAACATAATCTTGTGACTCGTCTTGAGTCACAATGGTACTGGATTCTTCATCTTGTTCTGGAGCTCTTCGATGGCAGATGCAAATGGTGCCAGGACACCTGCTCTTTGATTTTCTATGTTCTGCGTGCTCTGCACTAGTTTTTTGACATCGGCCCTTGAGTGGCCAAAGTAACGCTCTGCAACATTGGTTTATGTTATTAATTGCCAAGTCAAGGTCTTAGGAGAGCTTCATGGCCTCATTTGCCCATGGCTTCATGTGATTTGTAACGATGTGCTTCTTTATGCAGAGTTCCTCCACCTCATCTCAAAATGCCTGGCTAGTGTGAAGGTGTTCCATTCTCTAAGTAGGAATAAGTGTAGGTAATGCCTCCTGCAAGTCGTCTAACTCCTACTCCTTCGCGCAGAGCTCCTGAGTGATTTTCTTGACTAAGGGATCTGTATGTAGAGAGTCTAGCGAATGTTGTTTGTACTTGCGATGCCTGCTACACGCGCACCTCTGAGGGGGGTCTCAAGCTGCAGCTTCGCCTGCAATTCAACAATATGCTGCTCAAAATATACCTTCACATACTAAATTTCTAACTGGGAAGATTTGAGAGCTACGACCAGGCTCTCAAATTTAGCTTGCAGTGCTGCAGAGGTCGGGATAGAGACATCTGGAATCTCGCCGCATAGCCTGTCAATGAAAATTTCCAACTCTGCTTGATGAGCAATGGCTGCCTGTTGCGTTGTCTGAGCCTGAGTGGACTCTGCCATTTTTGTGGCTGCGATTTACTCAGCCTCGGTGATCTACTGCTAGAAGCGTGCCTCCCTACTCTAAAGATCTGTTGAAATGAAGATATGTAGCGCGTGGAGCTTCCCACTTGGAAACTTGGCATGGTCGAGGATGTTACACGTTATTTTGTCACCATGACATATGATTGTCTATATAGGTTCATTACTACCTATATTGTGCTCCCTTAGAGGTAAAAAACCCTAATGTTCCTAAACCAAGTCTTGGAATTGGAGAAAATCTCATTAAAACCCTTAAAAGTCTAACTTCGCACTTTTCATAGCTCTTTCCTGCGGATCCACAGATATTTTCTCTATAGCCTGCGACACATCTCACACGTTTTGCTTATAAAAACTACAGACCCCTGTAAAGTGTCAAATAAAGATAAAAGTAAGTTTTAGAAGCTAGCTGGATGAATATTCTCCCAACTAGAAGCTTCTAGAGGCGCGATCAGTTCGAGCTTTATCCCTCCACTCATGGAGCTCTATCCCTTCACTCATGGAGTTTATCCCTTAGTATATGGAGCTCAAATCCCTTCATGAGAGGAATCCATCCCCCTCTTCATGGAACTGAAACTACCTCCATTTCCCTATAAATTGAGTTCATGTTTCTGATGCAGGAGCATTTAGGCCTAGTCAGCAATGTGATAGCATGATCACATGTTGTGACTAACAAGGGGTTGGAAGATAATAGTTTAATTAATTTTATTTGTTTAAATATGTGAGAGTGTTTATTTATTGTTAAATATGAGGAAAGGGTATATGTGGCTGAGTGATCCTCCTTGTGTGGAGATCAGGCCAAACAGTTAGATTTATTTGACTAGAATAGAATATGAGGAATTTTAAAAGCTTGATTTAGCGTTGGTTTAGAAAAGAGTGGGTTTGAAGAGACTTTTTAGGAGAGGTTGAGAGATTTCTGGTTCTGAATCTGAATTGGTTCATGAAACCATTTATTTGTATAAATTGTGTCTTCTTGTGTAATTCAGGTAGAGCAAGAGGAGTTAGTGGGAGGTTTTTTTGTGTGGAGCAAGAAGAGTTAGTGTGTGACTTAGTGTGGAGCGAAAGCTCAGATTTTGTGATATTTTGACAGTGTGTATTAGAGTTTTTTGAATTTGGGATAAATTTTCCAAGGCGAGGCTCTGTTTTGATTTCCTGAATATTATGAATGCAATTATGTTTTGTGCCAATCGAATGAAAAATTGTGTAAACTTGAGCATTGTATGTCTGCGTAATTGATTGTAATAGTAAATTTGTGTGTTGGGTGAATCGATGGCTTTTATGTCGATCTGTAGCATTAGTGTGGAAGATTTGGCACAGAATTATAAAAACAGAACAGTTTGAAATCAAATAGTATAGTGAAGTTGTTAAACTCCCATTTGAATGGGTTTAATGTATGTCAAAGTCACAGGATTGAAATCGAATCGGTGGCAGTGTTTGCAGTGGAAACATTGATAAAATCTGGTTTTTGAACTCACATGCTTTGTGTTGTTAAATTGATTGAAATCGGGTGGAAGTTCATACGGTTTTATGGAGACGGCAAGCAGAAAATTAATTAACATAGAGAATTGTTGAAAGCCACGTAGCGAAACCTTTGAGCAGATTTGAAATATATGTCGATTTTGAAAGACATCGAGTCCAGAGAATTTATCGGATCGGAGCTGTGAGCAATCAGCGTGACATTGGAATGTGCTGATTTCTAATTTCCGATTGAATTGGATCGGAGCTGTGAGCAATCAGCAGGTTTGGCATTTGAACCTTTGTGATCTCCGACGCCGATTGTATCGAATTGGACAGTTGTTAACAGATATATATCATAGCATTATGGATCGCTGATTAATGTGAACACAGTGATCTCCGATTGCGATTAACTTCGCATCAGAATTCTGAAGTTTGTAATATATTGCATCGAATCACATTGGAAGTGGAACGCATTGTAGTTGCGGAGTTATTTTGTTACTGCATCAAATTGTGGGTAAATGCCAAATTCTTGTGGCATATCGTGATTCAACAATTGGAAAATTGATTCAGGCATCGAATAAATACAATCTGGGTTGCTGAAATATATGTATAGACGAAATTGTTTGAAAGTGTTTCAACGTTGTTTTAATGGTAAATTGGATATATCGAATCTGAGTTTCTTAAAGATAAGAGAATAGGAATATTTTTAAACTATTAAGAGTTTCGATTATTGATTGTGGTGATCCAGTTTTGAGATGTATTCATTTTTGCATGAGAAAAGAAATGATTCTGGGTTGGGCATTTACTGAGATGCATTCTATATGCATCGAACAATTGTGATCCTGGTTGTTGCAGGGTTTGCCCTGCATCATTTTTGGTATCAGAGCTAGCTTAACGCTCTGAAAAGATTGTTTTGGAAAACTGAATTTTAATTTTTCCAGATGTATAATTTCCCTGAAGTGCGTTTGATGAATATGAGGATCAGGCTACAAACGACGTTGAGATCAGAATGGAGAAGTAGAGAATGCCCGTGAAGGTCTGGTAAGAATGTTTAAGTTGATAATTTTGCAGAGATGTATTTGAATGTTTAAGAGATTGAAATTTGAAAGGAGGAAGTGTTTTCCTTTTAGGAAAATTTGATTGCATGACTGATTTGATTGAGGTAAAAGGTTTAGAAGTTAAAGCTGAACAGATGAGTGGTTTGTTGTAGCATTGAATTCATTTGAATAGTTTGAAGAATCTTGTGAAACTGAGAATGATTGAAGATTGTTTAAATATTGTTGAAGGAAATGATATTGATGATTGAAAGAACAGAGATTGGGTTAATAGGACTGAAAGAAGAACCACTACAGGAAATGAATTTTGGAAATTGTATAGGCAAAACAATATTTTCTTACAAACAGGTTATCAGAAGGAATTGATAGTATCTGTCATAAATTGGCAAATATAATTGAAACTCAGATCTAATCTTAATTGGTCTTCAAAACTGAAGAGTCCATTATGAAAAATAGAATGGGAGATAGTGGCTGGTTGTATGGAGTCCTATTGAATAGAAAGTCTAAATGAAATAGTGAACAGATGAGTCCTTTGACTGATGGAATGGGAGTTAGTTTAAAGACATATTTGAAGGAAATATTGCAGGTTTGAAAGATACTTTGATGTGTCTTGAGATAAGATTGTGCAGGTTAGTGGAAGCAGTGGATTTGCTGAAAGGTGGAATGAGTTGTACCAACATCATAGCATATGAGCTATGTAAAGAAGATAGAGCAAGAAGAATTCCCAGATGCGTAAAAGTGACAATACCGACAGTAAAAAAATTTACTGAATGAAGAAGGTAGTGAGCACTTGAAGATGCAGAGTCTAAAGCAAGGAGTATTCAAGAGGAGATGAGAACAACTTCCAACTGAGGTTGGGTAGAAATTGATGAGGCAGTTCATCAATTGTGATTGTGGATAGGAGATAAAAATTCCATCAAGAAGACTGCTGGGTAGAATTGTTAGTCAGTGAAAGGTTCGAGGAAAGAACTAATAGGTGCCAAAAGGCTAAACTCAGGAAAGTTTAGTGAGGCATAAAGGAGACTTGTTATAGGCGAAACGGAAAAAGTTAGTTGCAGCTCACTAGTGAACAAGGAAAGTTCACTAGAGGAAGGAAAGGAATTGACTATTGATGGTCATGAGAAGGGGTACAAGAGAAAGTCACAGACATAGGGAAAAGAGTGCTGAAGCAGTTGAACTCAAAGGAATGAGTAAAGAAGAAAGGGACATAGAGTTGGCTGGGATGAAGGCAGAACTCAGTCATTTGGATAAGCTGGTATTGAAAGGAATTAGAGAAAAGTAGAAACAAGGATTTTATGTGGGAAGAAGAGTTAAATGGCCTGTCAGAGAATTGTTTGCTGAGAAATTATTACTTCGAACAACTGAGAATGAAGAAATAGAGTAAATCTGTGAACCAGAGAAAGGATCTCTCCTTGGGGATGAAGACAGTGATGACAGTAGAGAAGAACTGATCTATGCAGATCAGAATGAGAGGAATGTGTTGACATCATCTGCACAGACAAGAGGATCTCATATTTCTGTGAATGTAAAATTGCAGGTATGCAGCCTAAAGAATTTGAACCTGTGTATGAAAAAGTGAAAGGAGCAAAGGCAAGACAAGCAAGAAAGGAGATGCATAAGGACTTTCAAGACTTCAATTGGTGGAGAAAATTAAAAGGTATGGCTGAATGGTTATGTCTTCTTTTAGTGGAAACTTATTGGATCATATTTGAAGGAATTTTAGCATGGAAAGAAGACCAATGGAAAATGGAAATAGGAAAGGAAAAAAATGCATTGCAGATTTATGAAGTGAAGAGAAGGAAAGCTGACACCGAGAACTTAGCTGAAGAAGGTAAGCCAAGGAAATCTTTGAAAGATCAAAGTCTTATCAGAGAAGAGGAAGAGGCATTATTGTATTATTTGGACAAACTGAGTATTGGAATAAATTGTGTAGAACAGGAAGATATTCTAAAAACTTATGATGAAGTTGCTAAGCATAGTTAAGAAATTGCAGTCCCAGAAGTTTTCTTTGACGAGGAAGAAATCAAAGATGTGGAGGAAGAATTTCTCAATAATTTAGTGAACTATCATAATAGTTCAGAGGAGCATGAGGAGCTGATCATTGAGGCCTCGAATGAAGAGCCTTGCATTTTTGAAACTGACATGTTGTGTATGTTTTCAGGTTTGACAGGTGAGGAACATCGATTGGACAATGTGCTTATGCATGTTGATGAAGAAGTAAGATTATTGGAAGAAATGGCTGAAACAGAAAGATATTTTGAGCATGTATTTATTAATTTTGAGAATGATGGTATTGACAGGGAATTTTCATGATTAAAGGAGCTGAAGATAAACAAATGAAAGTTTGTGATGATAACACAGAGGAAAGTATGGAAATGGAAATTGATGATAATCTCATAACTTTTGCAGAAGGACAGTATAAAGAGTTGATGGCAGAATCATCTATGAAGATCGAAAACCATAGCTATTTTGAATCTGAAAATTGTGGTGGAAATTCTGTTTTATACAGGAAGGAGGAGCCATATGCAAATGACATGTTTATTGAATATGAAGGAATTGACATTTTGCTGAAAAATTTATTAGACAAATCTGAGAACATAGAGGGAAGAATTATCTTTGATGATAATGAAAGAGAGGCTGTAGAGTACAAACAACAGATTGTAAATGGCAGAGGCAAGGAAGATTTGGACAAATTTTTTATAATTTATATGGAAAAGGAGAATGTACAGCAGACAGATGTCAGTGGAGTTCAGTTAAAGGCAAATGGTAAGAAGGAAATTGAGAAATTGTGGAAGATGAAATTAGATGAGAAGAGGGACAGAAAGAAGGAGAAATTGACCACAGGAATTTGTATCAGCAAGAACAGAGGACAACAGCAAATTAAGATTTGGAAATCTGGAGGAACGGAAGTGACAGTGGCAGAAGAATTAAATCAGCAGCATAATGAAAGTGATGACCAGTTACAAAGTAAAGTTTGGGATACTGGATGGACAGTAGAAGAAACACATGACCAGGAGGTCATGGAAACTTTCAACTTTGGGAGTCTGATGCAGGAGCATTCAGGCCTAGTCAGCAATGTGATAGCATGATCACATGTTGTGACTAACAAGGGGTTGAAAGAAAATAATTTTATTAATTTTATTTGTTTAAATATATGAGAGTGTTTATTTATTGTTAAATATGAGGATAGGGTATATGTGGCTGAGTGATCCTCCTTGTGTGGAGATTAGGCAAAACAGTTAGATTTATTTGGCTAGAATAGAATATGAGGAATTTAAAAAAAAAACTTGATTTAGCATTGGTTTAGAAAAGAGTGGGGTTGAAGAGATTTTTTAGGAGAGGTTGAGAGATTTCTGGTTCAGAATCAGAATTGGTTCATGAACCATTTATTTGTATAAATTGTGTCTTCATATAGTCGGAGTGAAACAGAGAATTGAAGTGGGAGGTTTTTTTGTGTGGAGCGAGAGAGTTAGTGTGTGACTTGGTGTGGGCAAAAAAAACTGATTTTATGATATTGTGACAATGTGCAGTAGAGTTTTTGAATTTGGATAAATTTGCCAAAGCAGAAACTCATTTTGATTTCTGAGAATATTATGAAAGCAATTATGTTTTGTAATCACGAATGGCATTATTTAAACTTGAGCATTGTATGTACGTAATTGATTGTAATAGTAAATTTGTGTGTTGGGTGAATCGATGGATTTTATGTTGATCTGTAGCATTAGTGTGGAAGCTTTGGCACAAAATTATAAACACAGAACAATTTGAAATCAAATAGTATAGTGAAGTTGTTAAACTCCCATTTGAATGGGTTTAATGTATGTCAAAGGCGCAGGATTGAAATCGAATCGGTGGCAGTGTTTGCAGTGGAAACATTGATGAAATCCGGTTTTTGAACTCACATGCTTTGTGTTGTTAAATTGATTGAAATCGGGTGGAAGTTCACACGGTTTTATGGAGACGGCAAGCAGAAAAGTAATTAACATAGAGAATTGGTGAAAGCCACGTAGCGAAACCTTTGAGCAGATTTGAAATATATGTCAATTTTGAAAGACATTGAGTCCAGAGAATTTATCAGATCGGAGCTGTGAGCAATCGGCGTGACATTGGAATGTGCCGATTTCCGATTTCCGATTGAATCGGATCGGAGCTGTGAGCAATCAGCAGGTTTGGCATTTGAACCTTTGCGATCTCCAACGCCGATTGTATCAGATCGGACAGTTGTTAATAGATATATATCATAGCATTGTGGATCGCCGATTAATGTGAACACAGTGATCTCCGATTGCGATTAACTTCACATCGGAATTCTGAAGTTTGTGATATATTGCATCGGATCACATTGGAAGTGGAACGCATTGTAGTTGCGGAGTTATTTTGTTACTGCATCAAATTGTGGGTAAATGCCAAATTCTTGTGGCATATCGTGATTCAACAGTTTGCAAATTGATTCAAGCATCGAATAAATACAATCTGGGTTGCTGAAATATATGTATAGACGAAATTGTTTGAAAGTGTTTTAACATTGTTTTAATGGTAAATTGCATATATCGAATCTGAGTTTCTTAAAGATAAGAGAACATGAATCTTTTTAAACTATTAAGAGTTTCGATTATTGATTGTGGTGATCCAGTTTTGAGATGTATTCGTTTTTGCATGAGAAAAGAAATGATTCTGGGTTGGGCATTTACTGAGATGCATTCTATATGCATCGAAGAGTTGTGATCCTGGTTGTTGCAGGGTTTTCCCTACATCAGTTTCAGTCTCAAGGGTAGAGACACACATATGGTAATTGTTGAAGAAATTCTCAAGAGAGCATACTCTCTATACTAGTCATTTTTGGTATGAGAATGATGACACACTCATTTCCATAACTTCATGCTAGTTCAGATAGAAGAAGGCTTGTCAATCTGAAGGAGGAACGATTGTTCAGGACCCCGGAAGAACCTGTATAACATCAAGGTGACAGGTTGTAAGGTTACTTCTTATTATGCAAGTTAATAAAAATGGATTCCATCTTCTTATTGAATTGTTCATGTATCCATTTGAGTAATTCAATTCTTATATTCCTTGATCACTGAGATAGATTAGTGTTTTCTCAATTATTATATCTTGCAGGTGCTTTTAATCCTTTTATCTGTCTTTGATTGTAGGTTTCGCATGCTGAAGTGACCTCTTTTGGAGCCACTGGATAGAATATTTCAGGAAGTGTTGGACTTCAGGTAGGGGCATGCCCTTGTACTTTGTTATTAATAATTCTGAATAAAAAATGATCTAGAGAAAATGGTTTGCATTTGGTTGTTTGTTTCTAGATATCCTTAGGATACTAGGGAGATCATTCTTTTCCGCAAGAGGGATTTATCTGCATAACAAAATGGTGACTCCGCTGGGGAATAGAACTTAGTTTTCCTTTTTATTTTTCAGTTTGAATTTTTAGAGTCTTCTGATTTTGACTTATCTGAGATTGGCCTGGGTAGATAATTTTAAGAATCCCTGAAAAGAAAAGCTGAATTTTTATTTTTTCTGTACTTTTCCTTTCCTCTGTAGTTTTTATTTGAAAACAGTGTGGTAGCTTCTGTAGTTTTTAGTTCAGAACAGTGCGGTACTGCTCTGTTCTCCATTAGAACATGTGGACCTGTGGAAAATTTTTCAAAAAATAAATATTCTCTTTTTAGGAGCCAAATCACATGATTCTTTGTGTTTTCCCCAGTCTATCTTAGCTGTCAAATCTTATGTTTGAATTTCATTTCAGCAACTTTTGCGTCAGTCTCTGTTAAGTTAATTGGGTGTTTTGAGTTTCTTTTTGGAGAAATTATTAATTTGATTTCCTTTGGTCATTACTTTGATGTTTTTCTCAGTATATTAACAATTTTGCATCTTTTTGCTTTGAGTGAGGGGGCTAAATTGTGTCTGAGTGTTAGTCACCTTTGAGTGTTTTTATTTTTTGACCTTTGGAATTCTCACCCAATTTTCTTTACTTATACTTGATTTTTTCCTTAGATTACATTAGAATCATCTTGGGTCTGAGAATTATCTTGCATAGATCACATTTTCATAATTATAATTCTCATCTCAGAATATGAATGAAAAATGTGCATAGATTACATTTGCATACTTTTCAAGTGAATTGTGCGTATATTACAGCTGCATACCTTACATTCTGGAAAAATCAAATGTAGATTAGATCAATTTCTTTGATTTGAATTTACATGTTTTTATTCTTGTTTTAAAAACATAAAAATAAAAAATTAGAATTGAAAAAGCATTAGTTTTTCTTGATAAAATTAGTGCATTAGAGAATTTGTTATCTTTTCTCTTATTTATCAATCTTTGCATTGTTGGAAGTGAATGGAACCTCTTTCCTTACTTTAATTAGGATCCATTGAATTGAAAAGATTCCATTATCATATTCGATTGCATTCAGTTTTGGGTCAGGTCATAACACCATTGGTTTCATATCCATTTACCCTTTGAGTAATAACAACCAAATAACACAGCGCTTAATTAAAATTCATCTAAATTTTTTTACATTTTCTAGGGCTCTGTTTACCAATATAGCTTAGGCTAGTGCTTTGGAATAAATTGCAGTTAAATTTCCAAAGAAACTAAACAAACAAGTAGCATCTTGCAGTAAGGAAAAATTTCAATTATTGCAATTGTGCTCTGGGAAGCTTTTCTTAAAAGATTCAAGCATGAGATCATGTCAGAACTAGTGAGTTAATCGTACCAATCTCATCAGGAAAGATAGCAGATGTGCACGTACTAAAAATGGTAAACCTTGGATAGACCATTGTCGAGGAGCCTGGGGTCACTTGTTGGTAAACCTTGGATTGTATCAAGGAGCCTTCAAGGGGATTGAGCTTGTTACTCTGCCCCTGCGTATATATCAGATCGTAGACTTCTCCCCCAGGTATAATTGTCTCAGTTGATGACCTTAGTGGCCATAATATTTAGGATTTTTTCCAAGGTGACGGTGGAGGGAAGGTCCCACTGTACCTAGAGCAGACATTGACTACACTCACTTGGACTTTCCAGAGGGTGCAATTCACTTCGAGATGGCATAGTGGAGGTACTTGCACCAGACTGTTTCATTAGGCAGGTTGTCAAGGTAACTGTTTCGACCGATATTTTTCCATATTAACTTCTACGACATTGGATTTCATCACCAACTACTATTGTTCTTGTGGAAACATAATTTTGTGTGTGGTTTGACTGCTAGATTTGATAGAGCGTGTTCATTTGTTTGTTTTACCTTTTTAGAGACCTTAGGTGTTGATTGTGAATTTGAATTGTTAATACTTTTAAATTGTTAATTAAATTCACTAAAGTTGAATCTAAGGGCAACTATTTTGGAATTTACCAACCAAGTAACCCCTCTTAATGATAATCCTAGTACTTTTCCTTGCTTTGGAAATGTTGGTCCTCCTTATATGGCTACATTGTCATTACTTGGATTTACCATAGGTTTATCGGTATTGTTATTTTCAACTTAGTTGGTCTCGAATACTAAAATTGTTCCACCTCAACAGAGTTCACCATCTCAACATCGCCAACCTCATGTTGACCCTTTACTTTCTTTGCCTAATATGTCTTCCTCCATTTCTTCCTCTTCGCTTAGTAAAAGCCTTGATGCTAGTAACCAGGTGACTAAGAAGAAGAAGAAAGGGAAGAAGAAGAAGAAGAAGAAGAAATATAAGAAATAATTCAACCAACCAACCATGGTTGTAAGTGTTAGTAATGTTGGAGAAACCTCCAAAATGCATCGCAAACCCAAATAACCTTGCAAGATTTGTAAGGGTGACCACTTACTTATCAATTTTCCTGGTATTCCAAAGGTTTTGGAAGTATGGTCAGAAAAATATCATCAACTTAATGCTGATCCATCAACGAGTGATTGTTAAGTTCCTGGGAAAAGGGTAAAGTTAGGTTTCCTGTAGGTTATGTAAAGGCAGTCATTAAACTCATCTTTTCCATCACATGGATGAAGCCTCAAAATTGTTGGAAAACCTTATTGTTCCACAGAAACAACTTCCAACTGGTTACTGTAAAATTTATCCCAACCTACCATCAACTAACGAAGTGATTGATCTAATTCCAAGTACAGTTAATCATGCTCTTCTATTGAAGAGTGAAAATCATATCACTCATGTTGATGATCCATTAGTTGATCAAGTGGTCAACTTGATTTCACATCCGGTCGATCCTACTATCCCTATAGAGAGTGAAATTCATACCACTCAGGTTCTTGTTGTTTCATCAGATTCTTCTATGCCAGGGGGCATTTCACCTATTTCCACGGAACCCCCTCCAAGTACTGAGGTCTTTTCCTTTGATTGGAGTAGATTGACAGAACCTCATCTTCCTTCCTCCATCCCTTTCCAAATCATTGTGAAGGTTTGTGGTAGGAATGTGCGTCACACAAATATAGATTAAGGTGATTCTGTTAGCATTTTATCCTCAACTGCTTCGCAAGCTTTGGGTTCCCCTGAGCTTGTGCCTGTTACACAGAATATGTCCGCTTTTGACAGAACCAGTAGTGAACCTTTAGGGATCCTTCCTAAGTTTCCTATTACCTTGGAAGGTAAGACTATTTGTATTGATCTTATGGTAGTCTGAGGCCCCTTGGATTTCAATTTTCTCCTCGGGCGAGACTATGTCTATGCAATTAAATCTGTCGTATCAACACTCTTTCGCGTGATGTCTTTCCCTCACAATGGAATCATTGTGACTGTTGACTAGCTTTCATTCGTTAGTCTTGATTTGACTACCAATAATCTGACACCCCTGAGTTTTCCTTATGTGGAAGTGGTATCTACCTCGCCACGGGTTAATTATGTGGCAACCAGTCCCATGTTTTCAGTTACCGATGCAAGCGAGCCTCTCATCGTTTGCTCAACTTCCTTTGAATTAGATCCAGTAATTGACATGGTAAACCCTATGGGGGTATTTGAACGCGATGTCCTTATCCCTATTGAGTACCTTGACATCTGTTCCTTCCATAGAACTGTTCTTCCATCTGATGAAGACCTCTTGGAAGCCATGATCGAGGAGTGTCCCTTGAAATATGTTACTTCCAGTTGGAAGCCATGACAAGGACCCTTATGAGGATAGTTCTTTTACTGTGTCAACCTCGTTAAAAAATGAAACATGCCCTTATGAGGATGGTTCTTTTCCTTTGTCAACCTCCTTAAAAAATGAATCAGGTTCCCATGAGGATAGTTCTTTTACTGTGTCAACCTCGTTAAAAAATGAAACAGGCCCTTATGAGGATGGCTATTTTCCTCTGTCAACCTCATTAAAAAATGAAACATGTTCCCATGAGGATAGTTCTTTTACTGTGTCAACCTCATTAAAAAATGAAACAAATCCTCTCTTAATTGAGTCGAGTCTTTGATTAGATCTTGTAAGTGTCAAGTCGAGTCTTTTATCTGATCTCATAAATGAACCTTCATTCCATCCACCTATGAACCAATAGTCCACTTCGGTGAATGAAATGAAGCTTGGGGGGCATATTCTCTTGTAGGCTATGCTTGGGGGGCATTGAAACTTATCTCAAGCATGATTTTTTACTTTGTTTCAAGCCTATGTAAAAATGAAACAAACTAATCTCAAGCACAGTTTCCTTTGTTTCAAGCTTGTGTAAAAATGAAACAACTCTCAAGCATAGTTTTCCTATGTTTCAAGCTTGTATAAAAATGAAACCTATCTCGAGTCCATTTCAGTTATTACTTTCAAGACTCATTAAACTCATGAAAATCCAGAGATTATTTTGCTATATTTCATTATTGTAAAACACATGAAAATCCTGAGTTCTTTCCCTCTTTTCCTTCTCGTAAATTAAATTGAAAGTCGGCCAACTGAGTATACTTTTATCACTTTTTCGGGCTCTTTAAAATCATGAAAAAGTGAAACCTTGGAGTTCTCTTTTAAGCCCTTTTAGAATCTCTAAACATGAAAATATTGCCGAGTACTTGACGATTCGAACTTGTTAAAGGAAATGAACAGTCATCCTTTCAGTATAAGTTTACCACTTTTTCGGACTGAAATGGACTATTGACAAAAAAGGTATACGTTGACTAATCATGGTTAATAGAGTTCTCTCCTGCATTATTTATCCTTTTCGGGCTTGAGAGACTAAATTTACGAAAAATACAACCATGAAGTTTACTTATGTTTTTATTTTGACTCCCTAAAACTGAAAAACACCGAGTTTCTCCTATACTGGACTCGTTAAAATTTAATAGTAAAGGACTTGTCGATTACAAACAGGAACAAACCACTCCTTATTAGGGTTTGATTTTAATACTAAGTTGGACTCATCTGAAGGATGAGCTTACAAAACAAGAAAATGTTATCCTCCTCAAGCTTGTCAAAAATAAAGAGGCACTTGCCATAAATGGTGGGGGAAAAGAGAGAAAATGAATCTAGTTGTCACCACCGTTTTGAAAAGCATTATACCACTCTTGAACATGAAACTTTTTGTCACACTTGTACCTGGGTTGGGAAAATCATTTTTCCAGCAGTTAATCAAACCACATTGAAATTCTTTAGCTAGTTTATGGGTATTAGCTTTAGGTCAATTGTTACCAAACCATTTGCAGTGTCGTTATGTGTTCAAGAGACAGTTCAAATAAAACCATTCATTGCAAACATTTGTCTCCATTCGCATTGACCATCCCTGAGTCAGTCCTTGCAAAAATTTCTTCAAAACTTGATCTAATGGTTTCGTGTCGTGGGCTTTCCTACGATAGTTCGCTTTCTATCGATGAAAACTCATCATCTAGAAAGTTGATCTAGAATCCTATCAGTACCTTGGGATCTGCATGCCCTAATGGCAGGTTTCTCGCCTTCGACGATAGGTTGCATCATTGACCTTTGATCGAATGATTTTGTGAAGTGTTCGACTGTAAATCATTCATTCACACTTCATGGATTGTACTGAGTACTTTGAGAGCCATTGTCATTATTGGTGGTTTCTCTCACACTTGTTAACAATTCACATCATTGACTTGTAATCAAGTGGTTTCTACCATGTTTGACTTTGACACAATCAATCGCATGGATAGAATTGTACTAGTTCGGGAAGAAAAAATCAAGACCTTGGATTTAGTTTCCACCATCCAGGATGCGAAGAGTTTTATTATTCATGATACAGTAGACTACTTATAACAGATGGCTGCGTCCATGCTATATCTACTATTGATGTAATTTTAAAATCATTTCTGTACCAGAACATGTAGTTAGTTTTGATCTAAGTATGAGAATGCCTACCTCAGTGATGATATACATATATATGTTTGCATTGAATGTTTTTACAGGTTTTCGACTGGTGTGTCCGCAATCCAATCCTCGGAAATATAAAGCACTTCACTCTTCAGAACTATCTCAGACTTCGCACTTTAGGGGGCAATCTGTTACACGTTATTTTGTCACCATGATATATGATTGTCTATATAGGTTCATCACTACCTATATTGTGCTCCCTTAGAGGTCAAAAACCCTAATGTTCCTAAACCAAGTCTTGGAATTGGAGAAAAGCTCATTAAAACCATTAAAAGTCTAAATCCGCACTTTTCCTAGCTCTTTCCCACGGATCCGCAGATATTTTCTCTATAGCCTGTGACACATCCCGCACAATCTGATTATAAAAACTGCGGACTCTTGTAAAGAGTCAAATAAAGGAAAAAGTAAGTTCTAGATGCCCAGCTAGACGAATATTCTCCCAACTGGAAGCTTCTAGAGGCGCGATCAGTTCGAGCTTTATCCCTCCACTGAGGGAGCTCTATCCCTTCACTCATGGATTTTATCCCATGGTATATGGAGCTCAAATCCCTTCATGAGATGAATCCATCCCCCTCTTCGTGGAACTGAAACTACCTCCAAGGCCAATGCATAAGTCATCAAGTATATAGAGGTGATAAATGATGCTGTAACAAATGTCGCCTAATATATGAGGTCAGAAGGGGTACATGATGGCTGAAATGTATTATGTGCATAAGAAAGAATCTTGTGAGGACTAGAGAGGACTTCACCATTTCATCCCACCAAAAACCAGTGATATAAATCAGAAAGATAGCTCATGTCTGAGGCGAGCATACCCATGCTCAGTGAAATAAAATCATGTCCGCATATTAAGTATGGAGCGGACCCAATATGTATACAATTATAAATGAACTGTAAAGTGTAGAAATTATACAACAAGCATGTTTATCATGGATTCAATCTGATCTAATAATGTACTAAAGTCAAATACTGAATCGCTTCTACAAATAAATTGCGGAATTAAAAACACAATCGCTAATCACATGAAGCAAAGAAGAATCAATCAAACCAAAACATAGATAATTTCCCCGAGAAAGCTTGCTACTCAAAATCCCACTATATTCTATTGTATATTCAGCATGGATACATGAAACAATTACATACAACTCTTCTCACAAGAGCCCTCCTGTACTCAACTAATTGTCTCACATTGTCTCAGATAAAAATGACCAATACTTAGCCAATTTACTGCCTCCAGACAACCTTCCTTTCTTTCGCAATTTGCATGGAATGCAATCCCTATTCCATAGGAATTTTAGTCTTCCTAAACCATGCTAGGATCATGGGCAATCCAATGGGAGTTTGGTTGCATGGGTGCAACCCAATAATCCTACAACTGATAGTCAACTTCCCTTTCACCTATATCTCAACTGGGTCTCAACTGGAACTAACATGCATGCAACTAATAATAGTAAATCCTCAGTTTCATGTGAGATCACCGATTTTGAATTAATTAATATTTAATTCACTTGACCTCTCACTAGTGTATCAAACAATTACAACTAGCACAACTGAGTTTAACTCACTTAATTGAGTATAACTCAACTGATTTAAACTGATTACAACCTGCATTAACTAATGCACCACTACACTTTGAACTCTGTTACAACTAGTATTACTCTGCATTCCTCACCAACTACCTCTAACTTGAAATTCATGAGCTAACTGAGTTTATCACACTCAATTAACTATTACAAGTTATTTTGAGATTAGATTACATTTTATTGTCCATTTTAATTATGGGATAATTAAAATAGACATGCACCAAATTTAGCCCACACAAGTGTACATCATGCTAAGACCTGTGGTCCCACACTAATGTAGGTGCTTCTTGGACCTCTTGGTCCCACACTAGCGTGGGTGCTGAAATTTCTTGTTGAAATTCAACATAATGTACATAGTGAATCATCTGATCACTGCTCGGAAGTACAAGTAAAAATCATGTCCAAGTATCACATATAAAATACTAATCAATGATGCTGCAAAGATATCTGATCACCAAAGTCACAACTGAATCTCCAAGTACCAAATCATAAGTGGTGGAACAAATGGTACAACACGCAACTCAAGTGCCAACATATAATATGTTGCTATGATGAACTACAACATATCAGGTTGGATGGTTTCACTGGAAGAAAACTAAAGGAGTTGTCAAAGTGAACCAAAACATGCTGATGTAAGCCTGAGGTCTTCACTGATCACCATGGCACAATTCTACACAATGGGAAAAAATGAGTTGAGGTCGACCATGTGAGAAATCATTTGATTACTGGTTATTGATGTATGTCATTGACAAATGTGAGACAACTCATCGATAATGATGATGAGCATCAAGGTGCCCCAATACAATCTAACAAGTGCAAATAAATGAGTTGAAGTCGAACACTTGAGAAAATCTACCAATCAAGAGACATTGATGTATTCTCACTGTCTATAGCAAAGTAATCTGCCACTGATGACTGCAAACCCTAAGGTACTAAAAAAAGGACTCTAGACCTTATTCCCAGAGAAATGAGTTAGAGTCGATGGAAAAATATCTGTTGGAAGGAAGGCATTAAGGAATCCCACATTACTCCAGCACGAGTGTAACCCACAGGCCAAAATTTGGAAGGAATCGAAAGAAGAAAAGTGAAGTAATCAACCCGAAGTACGTTTCCAGCATGCACTAAATGTAGCTAGCGCATGACATAAACCCTCCAAGCTAACCAATAATGAAAGCTGAAAAAGAGGCGATAAATCCACCGATAGGGTCAAATGGAAATCAAGGTACTGCATGAATCCCAAGTGTGATAATGTAAGATGAAGTCAAACACAAGGGAAACCACTCAATCAAAGATCCATGATGTTGATCAAATGCTGAGCATAAGTTCACCTATCAATCATGTAAATAGGGCCAAGCAGCGGCTCTAGGTTTACTCTTAGAGAAATTTGTCGAAGTCGATAAGAGACAAACCCGCCGGCAAGAAGTCAATGGAGACCTTATCAAACAAGAATGAGGAAAGGACCAAATAGTTGATGTGATAGAACAAGATACTGACAGACCGGGATGGCGAACTGAAAAATCAGTCAAGAGACACTGTAGAAAGGCCGACTCAGGTTAACTTCCCTTGAACAAAAGCACGACTCATTTTTTACTATGGCAGCAAATGATAACTTTGTATAAGTTTGTCATGGAGGAGGCATAGACAAACCCTGCATATGATTGGAAGAGATAACCAACCGAGGGAATACTAACTCGATAACAAGGTTACGACTTCTCCTAAGTAAAAAAATAAAACCATCCCAAATGGAGACAAGACTTAGCTTTTTTGTGCTTTGTTCAAGGGTGACACAACTGACTCTTTAGCTGCCATCAAATATGGAAGTAATGTCCCGTTCCCGCTCTTTTTCAAATTTCTAATATTTTGTCTTTTTCATATTTCAAAGCCCGAAAAAGAATAAAATAATGCCTATAGTACAATGGATAGAACAAGTGTCAGTAAACAGATGCACTAGTTCCTGGGATAGGAACAATCCTATGCTGAATGCAAGGTGGAAAAAAATGGTAAGTTACACTCAGAGGAATGTTCCATCCATGGGTAAAGGTGTCGAGTTGCGAAGGCTAAGTGATTGCACGATTGACTTTGTAGAAATACATGGTCAAAATATGGCTTAAAAATGAGTCCATATGAAGCCGATAAAGGCCAAGATAAACAAATGGTCGATTAGGTAATGCAATAATACAACTCAACAAAATTTGGGAGCCTCTAAGGTATATGACCAGAATAAAAATAGTGAAGAGGAAGAAGAATGAAGCTTCCACGTCATGATGGGACTAAACATGACTCCCAAGCCTACAAAAATTGTAGCATGGGAGACAAATGCTAGTGAGGAACTAACTAGGAAGCCCATGTCAAGTATGGCTCTACCATCATATCATGATTTAAAAATCGGCTAGTGAAATTGGTTAAATATTCATAATATGATGGGGTCAACCCTATCGCAAGATTTCAAAATGAAGGCTAGTATACATAAGTGAAATGGAAAGTGAATTCCCTAACCTATATGCCAGTGCAAAATCAAATAACTGCCATGACAGGTCAGCGGTCACGGATCCAAAGCAAAAATTGGAATTATCTCAAAATCACCAGAATGGACCTGAAAATAAATTTTCCCAACACTTACAAGCCAAAAGGTTAAACAATCATGAACAAATTCAAAAAATAAACACAAATGAAATTTGCGATTTTTTTTTGAATTCTGGGCATAAATAGGCATTTTGGACTCACATTTGGTCATTTGTGCTGTGAATAAAATTAGAAAGTGCTCTGGAGAAAAAATTCCCTTTCTTGGAAATAGAGCAATCGTCCACTGAATCGATCAAAATCAGTCAGGTAAGCCTCATACTCAGCATTTTTATCAATTTTTTTATCATTTCAAGAAATTTTTTGGATTTTTCACCATAGAAATATATGTTTTTTCTGAAACCCTCTGCGTATATGCGGGTTCGTCATGAGGAACTCGCGTATAGATGTGACTATGTCTGAATGAAGTCACGTATGCATAGAGTGGAATTTTAAAATTGATTTCTAAATGGTTAATGGATGAAATGATTCATGATGAAAATCAGCTAGAGGGAAAGAGAGCATAGCACAATTGATAATGAGGTTATGCAAGACTAGGTATCCTTGGATATTCTCCGGGGATGTGGTTTATTAAAATTATTCAAAAAGCCTAATATAAAAACTAACATAATATTGATCGAGATTTTAGTGAATTTTTAGGATCCGGATGAAGATTTATTCATGATAGACCAAATGCCACTAAGAATTGAAGTCGAAGACATCTATTTCATAACTGGACTCTCTCGGAGAGGGGAACCAGTTAATTTTTAGTGAAAGCCCACACAAAGGCTTAATGTTAATGAATATATTCAGGTTTACTGTACTGAGGGTACTAAGAAGGTGGGGACACAGATCCCAATTAGAGATGTGCAAGATATGCACCTGAAGATCCTTCTTTTCACCATTTTGAGGGTAGCAGGATCAACATCCTTACACCAGGCTTCACGAGGAAGCATGATTTTGGCAGTCGATTGCTTGACCACACTATATGATTGATGCACATCCTTATTGGAAAATATGAAGAAACAATTGAATTCAATCCAGCAGAGAAAAATAAAGCATTTTGGCTATGGTACCATTCTCTGCACATTCTTCTTTGAGAGAGTTCTAGGGCTTCGCCCCAAGATCATCTCTACCATTAGTAACCCTCTTGATCCATGGATAGCTAGGTTGGAAGACTTGGTGAAGAGATTGGGGGATAGTGAGGTCCCCCGGACTACTTGGGATGATGAGTTCTTCCTTTGGTGGGGAGAACAGGTCATATGAGTAGAAGAATATCCCTATGTTGGAATGAATTTCAGAGTAGATCCAGATTTTTTTCTTCCACCCGGTGCAACATGGGGGGTGATTGGTAAGATCGCACAATGATTTTTTATTATATGATTTTATTTTTTATTTTTTCAAATTATATGAAAATGAACAATGTTTTGGTTTAGGACAATATGACTTACAAATTTTTATGATCATTTTGCAAACATGAGACCAGTGAGATCTGAGGGTTTCCCGAGGAATAGGCAGTATGGAAGCTAAGCTGATGATGCTGCAGAAGACCAAAGGAGAACCCTCCATTCTATTAAGAGAAACTTGGAGAGTTTGACTTGCCAAGTCCCTATGGCTGCCATAGAGGATCTCCTGGAGGCTATCTAGAGACGAGTGGTTGGAGTATCACGTGACTGGGTGAATTTTTTATGCCGTGTGGCGACAGCTATAATGTTCTTCCGGAAAACCTATCCTAGGCAAGGCCCTCAGGGATAGATTTTATTTGATCAAATGACTGTAATATTTTTTGATGATATACTTGATTGGGCATAAGCCCAAATTTTGTAGGACATGATTGTTCGATTTTTGTATATTTTGAACACACTCTGATATATATATATATATATATATATATATATATATATATATATATCTATATCTATATATATATATATATATATATATATATATATATATATATATAGTGATTTTATATGATGTGATTGTCCTAAATGTAAAATGATGAATGATGTTTTTGAAAATTTTGAAGTATTGAATGATTAATATGCCAATAGAGTGCTTGATTATCTAATGAGTCTGCTAACCAATTATATGAATGAGGAATGTGAATGAATGTAACATATTGAAATGAACGTTGTAACAAACACACTCTCAGAAATAATCAATGAAAAAATGGGTCTTTGACACGATAGGTGTTATTTAATTGTAAAACCACCAATTGTGAATCCAAGTATACTACTAACGAATCAACGCCAAGAGATATTGTCTCCGAGAGTAGGTTGACCACTGCAGTGTACTCAGCCACATTGTTCGAAGCAGGACCAATGGATACACCCTTTGAGATTAGAAACTGACCTGATGGATAGTTAATTACCCAAGCCACGGAAGCAAGATTTCGGGTATGTCTACCAGCACCATCGGCAAAGCCAAAATGACTCATCTCATCCAAAAACACCTGCCAAAGCAGATCAAAATCATCAAAGTCACATCAAAAAATCGATAAACATACATGTACAAAAATACAATATATACAACAAAGAAAATGTTAGGCCGAAGCCAAGGCATAATACTTGTTCAGATAGAGCCCATTTCTGGGCTCCGCCAGTTCGTTTCATCGAAATCAACCAAGGCATAAGCTCCCTTTTTTAGGATCCTTTTAACAATAAAAGGTTCATACCACATGGATTTGAACTTGCCTTCCCCCAAGGCATCCTTGTGTTGGGCATAAACCAAAACAAGGTCACCTTCAGAGAAAAACCTAGGTTTGACTTCCTTATCGTACTGAACCTTCACTCATTTCTTATGAGCCTCATTCATCGTAGTTTCATCTAGATGCTTCTCCTCGAGATGTTCTAGATGGACAATGAATTCTTCGAGACTAGAAGTGTCAGGAAGAAGCTCAACTAATAGTTTAAGGGAAGGAATTTCGCATTCAAAAGGAAATATAGATTCCAGCCCATAAACTAGTTGGAACAGAGTGAAAATGGTTGTAGTCTTCATAGAAATCCGGTATGCCCAAAGTGCAGGGTACAACATGACATGCTAATTGGATATGGATTCATCAATTTTCTGTTGAAGGATAGTATTCAAGGACTTATTTACGGCTTAAACCTACCCATTGGCATGAGGATAATACAAAGTTGAATGCTCCTACAAAAAACCCAATTTGAGAGCTAATTTAATCATCATGTTGTTTTCAAAATTACTGCCATGGTCAGTGACAATCTCTTTGGGGATACAAAAGCGAGAAATGACTTGGTTGAATAGAAACAGGGTTGTTGTTTCACCATCATTCACAAAAGTAGGCATAGCCTCAACCCACTTCGTAAAGTAGTCTACTGCTACGATAATGTACTTATAACCCTTTTCCAAAGGTAGGTTACATGTAGTATAATCAATACCCCACTTTGTGAATGGACCGATAGTGAAAATAGGAAAGAGTGGAGCTGGATGAGCGTGCATCTTCTGAGTATAGACTTGAAAAGGATGACATTTTTTGACTGCCTTAGCACAATCTTTGAAAATCAAGGGAAAAAAATATCCTGCATGCAAGATATTTTGGGTTGTAGCAAGCCCAAATAAATGACCACCACAAGCTCCATTGTGGCAATCATTCAACACAACCTCATCTTCTTCAAGAGTCAAGCAGCTTCTAAGGATCGAATTGACCCCTCGATGATATAGAGTGTCACTGACAATAAGATAACTTTTAGCTAAGTGGTGCAACTTCCAACACTCATCTTTCGAAAAATATAAGGGAAAATTCATAGTATGGAGATAAACAATGAGGTCTCCATACCAAGGATCTTGTGAAGAAATGAGGAAAAGTTGTTCATCAGGGAGAATCTTCATAAAAAATCTCTTCTCCACAGGGAAACTCAGAGATAAACTCCCCAAATAACAAAGGTTTCTTGGATTTTTCACACAGGAATTCGAGATCAAACTCTTACAAAATGACAATCCATCGATTGTATTTTCCCCCAATCACTCGCCTACTAAGAACAAATTTAAATGGATTAACTGCTTCCAAAACATAAGTTTTGCGAAGAAGGATATAATGCCTGAGTTGCTGGACAACATGGAAAGCTTCCAAAGCTAATTTCTCAATGGGAGAATACCGAAGTTCAGGACCTACCAAGCCTCGACTAATGCAGTAAACAAGATGCTCAAAAAGAGCATCATCTTCCTGAACCAGAACCATACTGATAGTAGATTGAGCTACTACGAGATATAGAAGGAAGTCTCTGATATAATCAGGTGGACTCAGTAATGGAGCAGAGGTCAATGCCTATTTCAAAGCATCAAACAAGGATTGAGCAAAGTCATCTGAGAAGAATGGAACTCCTTTCTTTAACAAACTCATAAATCCTTTCATCACCTCAGTATAATTAATGATAAATATCATTAAGAAATTGGCTTTACCTTGTAGAATTTGAAACTGACAAATTGACGACAAGGGAGGCAACTAAAGTATTGCCTCAACCTTGAAGAGATCTACTCGAATCCCTTCCATAGACATGATGAATCCCAAAAAGCGACTGAATGTGACAACAAAAACACACTTATTAGGGTTCAACCAAATTTTATAATAACGACACCGTTCAAAAACTTGTCAAAGGTGCGAAGGATAATCAATTCTCTTTCGAGAATGAGAAACTAAATCATCCAAATATGCTTTCATACATATTTGATGTCATGGAAGGCATAGGAAATAGCCCGTTGGAAAGTAGATCCAACATTTTTAAGGCCAAACGACATCTTTTTGTAAGCAAATGTACCCCAGGGGTAAATAAAAGCAGTCTTATGTTGATCTTTAGGATGGATAGTGATTTGATTGTATCCCGATAAATCTTCCATGAATGATAAAATCTCATTCCCCATACACTCATCAATAATTTGATATATAAATAGTGTGGGTTAATTATCTTTAGGATATGCCTTATTCAAATACTTAAAGTCAATGCAAACTTGAATCATTCCATGTTTCTTGTCCACAGACACTGGATTCGAAACCCACTTAGTTAACAGAACATAGTATATGAAACCCACCTTTAGCAGCTTCTCAACCTCGGCCTTGATAGTTGCAGCCTTCCTAGGGTTGACCGGAAGAAGCTTATGCCATATAGGCTTAGCATTTTCATAAGTCTTGATCTCATGCTAGACAATAGATGGATCTATACCAAGAATTTCCTCATAATACCAAGCGAACACATCCCAAAATTCTCGAAAGAGATCAGTGTAAGTCTGAATCTCTTCAGAGGAACATTCAACTCCAATGAAGGCATTCTCAATAACGCTGGCATCTCTTGAGATGTTCACCGGGGTAGTAGTAGAAATGACAACCATGTTCCCTTCATCAAAAACATGTGCTGGTGCTAAGGGTTTCAATACTAGGTGAACAAGACCAGAAGACCGAGGGCTAGACAAACTTGTTTCAACTTCTCACAAGTCTGGTAGAAAATAGGACCGATGATGTAAATCTTCCCATGGTCTTTCTAAAATAGTCATTGCTTCAAGGATGGTCTCTTCTAATGGAAGAGTGGTATCAAGGAAATCCTGAGCAGAAGATGAACTAAGAGTCCAAGATGGAGCCACATATCCATCCAACTCCTTTGGTGAAAGAGAAACTGGAATGGAGTCTGCAGAGTCAACAATAGATTGATAGGAAATCTCAGCTGCAGATATTGGAAATGCCATTCCACCCACTTGACCTTCCTCTAATGTGGAGTTAGTATAAGGCAAGGTCCAAGGGTTCGAAAAATAATGAGTTCGAAAGAAATCCCTTCAAGTAGGAACCCTAGAGGATGAGATAACATGAATATGAATTCAAGGAGGTGGAATATCAAAAGTACCCATCAACGATGTATACATTCCAACCCCCAAATTCTCAACAGGTTGTTTGGCATCATTCACCAAGGGTATAATAGAGTTAGTAGATGCATTCAGATCTACAAGGGAATATTCCGTCTGGTCAACAGTGACAATCCTCCCTTCGTGGGGAAAACACAAGATGCGAAATAATGAGGCAGTAATAGCATCCATCTCATAAATCCAATTTCACCCTAGTAGAAGGTTGCAGTCTAAATTTTCATCAACTATCTCGACCTCAATATTGATAGTTTTACCCCCAACACATATGGGTAAAGGTGGAACAATGCCATGTGGCCCGTGAGAATGAACATCAAATGTAGTAAGAAGAGTAGATTAAGGGACAACTGAAGGAGATCCAATAGCTTTCCAACATGAGATAGACATAACACACTTGTAAGCACCCTCATCAAATATTGTTTGAAAAATATTGATCTTTCAATATGTAGACTTAATCTGAAAAGCCATATGATGAGGAAGGCTCTTCTTAAAATTCGACATGTCAAATGTGATCATAAGAGATTTTTTTGGATCAACAACCCCAATGGCAGTGAGTAATGCACTCCTTTTGTTGTGCATGACTGGAGTACCTCTAATGCAGACATGGCACAAGGAATTTGGGCCAGATCTTATACAATGGAGTAGTTCTAGGCAACCTTGGCATTAGGATTAATCGTCGTACGCTTTGTAGACCCTTTTGGCATCCAAGGTACAAGCTCAAATGCGGGCCTCTCTATATGGAGTGGCTCATAATTACTAGGAGCACCCTTAGCTTTCGAAGACTCAGCTTCACCATAGTCACAATATATTGTAGCGATATCTACAGGAGCACTCATCATTTATACATTTGATGAATTTTCCCCTTCCTGGTTGCCCCTTGCGAGAGCTCTAGTATTCGCATTCATGCTAGCAAAAAAATACTGCCCTTGGGGAAAATGGTTTGTCAGTACATCCTGGGAATTAGAGGAACCTTGTTGAGCTAACAAGTGCTGAGCATCCTAAATTTTATGGCATAGGTGAGTAAGATGGTCTCCAGTGCATAACTTGCATGGAAATTTAACCTTCTTCTTATTGTCCCTCTTACCCTCTCCAACACTAACATTGGATTTGTTTGCATTTCCATTCCCATCCTTGTATTTATTATTATTATTCCATCCCTTCTTCTTCCTATTGTATTGTTGATTTCCTTTGGGGCTATAATCCTGAACAAAATTAATACTCAAGGGCTGAGAAGGAGTCGACACCAACAGCGTAGCCTGACCAGAAGTAGCAGATTGTAAAGACAACTACTGCAATTGATTTAGAAGATTAGCATGAGTACCTGGCTTCAATATGGCTAAATATAACTTGGAATGAGGAGCATCCAACAAAATCTTATTAAGGAACCCATACTAAGAATAGATCAGTTCTAACTGCTAAGCCCTGAAGATAGTCTGTTCCTCAGAAAATACCCCAGAAAGGGTTACTTCCTTCGATATTTCTGGCTATAAGGATTTAAGAAACCACTTGAGAAGGAAATCATTTGGAATTTGGGCTTTGATGAGCCTCTTCCTTCTCCTCCATTCCTGAATATGGTCATAAATGTGAGTTTCCTTGTCCTACTGGAAATTTTCCAGGATATCATACTCGACGTCATAAGAAACAAGCAATTGGAAGTGGTTGAGAAACATAGTAGCCAACTCACCAAAAGTAGAAAAATTTCCCCTTGCCAGCTCAATGTACCATTTTGCAGCATTCCTATTTAAGGTGCATTGAAATAGCCTCAACCTAATCGAATCATTGATAAGGGAGTTCAACGAACACCATAAGTGGAAAGTGGTAACATGGTCATCCAGATCCTCACTAGTCTTCCCTTCAAATTTTGGAATATTTGAGGGAAGTTTAGTAGGGACTAGAGGCCAAACCAGACTATATTGAATCAGATCATTCATCAATTTTGATATATATGACAAGTTTAAAGTTTCCAGGAAAGGTAAGCGTGGAGGAGCTTGAGAATTCCATCCCCCATAGGAAGGATTCCCAACATTTTGAAAATAATACCCTGGATTTGTTGAGGCACCAGGTTTCCAGAGATTGTTCGTAGAAAATTTTGAGCCATAAGAGAAACCTTGTGGCCCAGAAGCATTTAGAGAAGGATCCCCTCCCATCGTAGGGTTACTATAAACAATGATATTTCCTCCAATCAAAGTGTTGAATGAAGAAGAAACCCCTTGGTAAGGGTTCCAAGTGTTGGCAAATGGACCTGAGAAGAACCTATGGAAGGGAAAGGTACATTCACTTGTTGACCAGAGAAAAAATGATTCCCAGCTCCTAACCCTATAAAAGCAGGGTTCCCGCATGAAAAAGCATTATAGCTTTGACCTTTGAGGAAAGGATTGAATCCTTGATTTTGAGAGGTGAAAGGAAAAGATCTTAATGAAGGGTTCAAATGAGGAATGTGATCACTTTCGAAGGGGAATCCATGAAAATAAGCTGACCCACTAGCCATTGAAGGAATTTGCGCAGAGACAATAGAAGAAACAATGAAGGAGATAGAAGTAATTACACTAGATGGGATTCCAAAAGAAAAGGGACTAGAATGAGAAGAAATTTATTGTGTGCCCCCACTCATAGACGGAATAAAGGCAGAGATAAAAATAGAAACACTAGAATTGATAGTTGAAATAGCAATAGTACCTCCTCCTTCAACTGAAAGAGGAGTGTGCACACTAGCAGTGCTCATAGCCGAAGTTGTGTTCCCAGCCGTGGCCATCAAAATAAAGGGATAAGGATAGGGGCTAGCTAATTTCTGAGATGTAGGCCCAATGTACAAAATAATGTCTAGAAAACTGGAAGGAAGAGTAGAGGAAGGAGTACCTGGAGGTTGAGGAACCTCTTCAAATTCAACTTCTTCTACTAGAAACAAGACTCTATAGATGAGTGGAATACTCCTCTCTATAATACCACTAGTATTAGTACTACCCGCAGAAACAACGACCCCAGTCGAAAGATCAATACTCAATGTGTTCGAAACTATTGGATGAAAATAACCCACTGAATTGCTCCTATGCCTTCTTGAAGAAGGCCCGACACTCGTAGGAGAATCCCGGGAAGCCTCATTGATCGACGAAGTGATTGGTCAACTAATTTTAATAATTATGAGATTAATTAGACTCAAAAGATTAAGAAGTTATGGCAATCTAGGAGCAAAGAGCATGCTCTATTAAAATTTCCTAAGATACAGAAATCAAGCAGCCTTCAGGTATTTCCACTCCAGATGATTAGGACCAGACACCAAAATACAATAAAGCAAATAAAAGGACCTTCCAAAAATAGTCTGGGGTAATTATGCCCCATACCTACTAGCGAAGGTAACAAAAATAGTTACGTTGACCTCCTGAAAAAAGCCTTTGTCGGTGCAAGTAACCGAGCTTCGCAAGGGCACCCTCTAGAAGCACTAATGAAAGTGATACAACGTCTACCTCAGGTACCACGGGTATTCCCCCCCACAGTCACCTATGTGGTCCCTAGGAAAGGAAACTAAAGGCACCAATCCGTTTTGGCAGCCGGGAAGAATGGTCTTAGGTTAAGATTCATCAAATAGGAGAGGGGGTATCTATCTTCTCTGCTGTCACTATCCCTTGCGCTTAAATCTCTAGAGGTAGAGCTTTCCCAGTCCAATTAACGGAGTTGGATTTCACTCATTAATCAAATTTTTATGTTTGACAGTTTTGAGTGGCCTTGGAGAGTTAACTCTCCACTCACCTATTCCAAGGCCCTATGACCTAGATTCGTTGATGTATAATAAATGACAACGCAAAAAATTCCAGTTCATTTTGATTAATCACTTGAATTTAAATGGCTGTTACTTAAGTCACAGGTAGATGGAGATGAAACTTATGATGTTTTTCAACAAAAAAGAAATCAATAGAAAACCTACTACATCAAGATGAAATTTTTTCCTTTCGATGAAAAGAGATTTCTACTTGGGTTCTACAAAGACATTAATAAACAAAAAGATTTCTTTTTTATTTTCAATTATCACTCTTCACACACTTTAGAAAACTATAAAAAATGCTTAACTATGCAACTAATGCAAAAAATACCAATGATAGATGAAAATCCTAGGACTACTCACAAAGGAATCAAAAGAGAGTTTCTAAATAAAATTGGTTCAATCACTTTGATAGACAAGTAGAGACAAGTTCCAACAAGAACTCGTTTGCACATAACAATGCCAAAGAAAACTTCATAGAAAAGGGAGAAATCCAAACAAGGACTCCTATTGAAACCAAGAAAGTGAACCAAAAATGAGAAACTAGCGAATTGCTTCAAAATGAATGAAAACCATGAAAAGGAAACCAAATAAAAAGTAACAAAAAAAATATGTTTTTTTGCTGTTCACTTTTAAGGAAACAAGAAAATCTCAATGAGACAAGCACAAAACTACCAAAGGTCCAAAATCAAGAAAATGAGCCAACAAGGAAACTTCCAAATGCACAAGCCAACTATGCCACTTTCGTAGTGGGACTCAAACAAACAGAAATAAGTAACTGACTCAAGGAACTGATTCAAAATAGTAGTATAAACTTCCAAGAAAAAAAACTTCAAGAAAACAAAGAAAAGCAACTTCAAGATTCACTAGAAATATGATCCCAAGAAACAAGAAAGCCAAGAAATTCAAGAAGTAAAAAAACAAAAATTTAAGCAACGCATAAGGAAAACACGAGAAAACTGACAAAGGCTCACTATTATGACAGGTCAAAACAACCAAGAACTCTAGAAAGAAGTCTTGGTGCTACAATCGCAAGTGAAACTTCGCCAAATAGGCAAAAGGATAGAATGACTAGGTCTTCAATTGAAAAAGAGAGGAACCGACATACAACCAAGAGAAACACAATCTAGACACCTAGGAGGTTCCACAGGGATGCCCAACAATAGTCTAGAAAGACTTACAAGGTCCCAAAATTCAAATTTTCAAAATTTACTGGGATACGTGGATCCACTATGTGCAACATGCGTGTATACACAATTGTACTAAAAGAAACACACATATATGTTGGTCCCTTTGGAAGAAAAAATAGGTATATGCGACTGTGTACAAACGAAGTAGCATATAGAAAATGAAATAAGAAAAAAAGAAAAACCTAGGCCTGATCCAGAAGATCAGGAGTTCTGTCTGGATGGGAAAAGAACCTACTAGACTGAAAAAATTATTAAACTCTCAGGGAACCCACAAGAAATATAAAAACAAACCAAACTAGGAATTACACAGATGTAATCCCTAGTGGAGTCGCCACTTCTTTTACGGGAAAATATACCCTAAGGTCTGGGTTGAAGGACCTAGCAGAGAGGATGGGATTTGATCACAAGAAGCACTCTAATTATCAGTTTTAATGCTTGAACTATAAAATTGAGGATAGACGACCTTACCCGTTTGTCCTACATTTGGGGTCAATCCCGCAGGGTGCAAACCGTCTGCTACTCCTCGTGCTTCAGAACTTGCAAATCAATCAAGACAAAGCACAGAAACTAGTTTCACAACATATATGTCCTAGATGTTAGCATGTTAGCATATACAGTCTCATAAAAATAACATGAAATAAACCATTATAAGATCATTCAACATGTATAGAATACATATAACACAAAGATATCAGGAACGGGACAAAGCTTATTTTATTGATAATATGTAAAGAGAAAGTGGAGAAATCACCTGAGATCTGCCATGGCTCCAAGAGAAATCGTCTTCCGGATCCGTCCAACCCTAGCTTCACAAAGCTTCTTCCATTAATGGTGCACAAAGGATGTCACATAAAGTGGGGGTGATCATCACAAGGAAACAAGGGTTTCCTGAACCTGGGAAGTGCAGGAGGCACACGGAAATATCAGACTTGATCAGGGCTATAAGAGGATATAATATCAATAGCGTTCTCTCTCTCCTCCCTTAGGAAATTCCCTTGAGGTGTATTTATACTTCCTCAAATTAGTTTTTTAAGTTGGGGAACAGTTAGGCCACGAGATGGGGTAGTTAAGTTATAGGAAAAACTTGTAAACCCCGCCTCATTAATAGGGAATTTATATATTTTTTAATATTTTAAATAGCATACACAGGTCAGCTATGGGTGGACCGACATCTGCACATAGAAAAAAATGGGCAGAGTCACGTATGGATTTTTGTAAACTGTTTTTTAAGAAGTATGATCAAGTCTGAATGGAAGGGTTACCTAAGGCTAATGCATAAGTCATCAAGTATATAGAGGTGATAAATGGTGTTGTAACACTTGGACCCTTTCCTCTTCTTGCGCAGCCCCTTACATGTTTCTCCTCTGCGCTTGGTGTTGCACGGTGATTCAACACCATCTCCATCTAGCCCATCCAACCCGCCGAGGTCCACCTCCTCATGGTCACCTCCTAACTCCTGGTATTTGTCGGTTTCTGTGTCTTTTTCTGTGTTTGGATATTTTTCTTCTTCAGATTCCTTATCCTTTTTTCTTGTCTCCTTGCGCGACTCGGTTGCACATTTCTTTCAGAGCTATTTATTTCGGAGTTGTTTCTTTCAGAGTTGTTTATTTCCCAGATGTGGACAGCGTAATAGGATTTGTGGAGCCAAGCCCGATCTTCCATGACTTTGGCCATGTTTCAATGACATGGTCAACCTCTGCCTCAGTGACCATGTAGGGTAAGGGGTACCAATTGGGGTCCTTGCATTCCTTGATCATGATGTTGTGAATAGTCACTTGAAACTCTACAACACTTTTATACTTCTCATATATGGACAACAAGAGTCGTGGTCTAGAATGAATAGCTTGCACCAGTGTGCCTTCAAAAAGAAACCAGTATATTTTATTTATTCCATTTTCTTGGAATTTTATGAGTCCCAGAAATTTGTGTAGCGCACCCCATCGCATACTCCTGGCTCGATTTTAGGAAGGACAACATTAGCTGGGGTCTCCCATGCTACCAACGCAATGAACAATAAAAGCCACAAGTATCGGAATGGCTTCCCCAGTTCCTGTGAATCGCACACATTCTCCAAAAGCTCCTCACATAGAAATTGGGACCAATTGTACAACATCCCTTTTTTGCACTATCTTGGCAAGGAAATGACTTGTGCGAGGACTTTCTTTGGTCGACACTTCCTCATAAGCTTACATCCAATGACAAGGGTGCCCATGCGAACTGCCCGGTCAGCGATGGTCTGGACCAGAAATCCCCGCTTATCCCGTGCCACCTTGTACTTGTCTTTCACCTCCGTTGCTACCTTCAACTCATTGCTCTTCCCAAATCTCGTCATTGGATTGGGCCCCTTCTTGGGTAGGATGGTGATTCGATGGATCAACGCGGCATCTATAGGGATTCTCCCCTGAATCCACAACGAGTCTTAATGCACCAAGGTCAACAATTGGCATGCGAAAATTCCTGTGACGGGGTAACGACCGAAATAGGGGATCCTCAGCAGATTGAAGACTCCCACGTTGTGTAGCCCGCGCGCCCAAGGAATTGTCTCTACCTTCGGTACATCATCATACATCACTTGTTCCAAGTAATTTTTTGGGGCAAGCTCCGGGAACGTTGCTTCATTGGGGAGATCATAATTGTCGAATTGTAATTGAGGGAACTTGCCATACATTTCTCCGACCAAAGGGACATCCTAAGGGCACAATGGCATCTACAGGTATTCCTGCACTGTACCAATGTTCGATGGCTTGCACATCAAGGGATTTTGTGGATTAACATAGGGTGGCCGCCAAGAAATTGGTTATAGGAGCATTGCTTCTTGCCTAACAGTCATCCGCCGCTTGGATGGATCACCCACTTCCATAGAGAAGTGCGTGGTTTAGAAGTAGCCCACTTCGACATATTTCCCTTTCCTTTCTCTTTCACTAGAGTGGATTGAATTTCTTCCACGTCCGAGACTACTTCTTTGACCTCATCTGAACCTTCCTCCATAGACGCAGTGAGGGGTGCTGAATGTTCCTCTACTGGGCCGATGGGCGTCATTCTCGTACGAAATATGAAATCGAGGTTACTAATGTTGGAAGGGGATTCACGACCAGACATGCAGAACCCACACATAGAAGGATGACAAAGATTACAGATGATCACAGGGCACCAATTATTCAAACAACAAAGGAGCCAATTGAGACCCGTGCCCACCTTTTTATAAGCCAGCCATGGAAAAATTGGTTTGATTATCATTAATTTCCACTTACCTTCAAATCAAAGGTAAAAAATCCTCCAATATCGCCTCATCAAATGTAAGAAATCTGCTCCATTCAATGGTAATTTCATTTTTCTACCCAGCTGCAATGTTCCAATGACTAGTTTCCGGACTTGTGCATCATTCCTGTGCCCTTGTCGCACCTGTCTATGCCCTTCCTCTCTTCTACGTGCAGACCCTTTGATTTTGATGCTCCGACCATATATTCATTTGGTAGGCACCATATTTTCTCGATATGGCTTCAAGCAACTCCTATTGAAGTATCTAGGAAGGTCTTCTCCGTGCAATGTGGCCAAGTGCACCACACCGCCATCAGTGATCTCCTTTACAACATATGGCCCCAACCAATTCTTTCTGAACTTCCATGGGTGGCGCGCAAACCGAATGTCATAGAGTAACACAAAATCTTCCTCCTTGAGCACCTTCTGCCTGATGTGCCTATCATGCCAGGCCTTTTCATGCGCCTTCTGCACCTGCTGGTGGAAGTTAGCAATGAATCGATCTTATTCTAAGGAAACTATTTGTGCCAACCATTCCTCCATAGTGTTAGGCTTTACCATATTAGTGAAGGCCACAGTGCGCAGAATTGGGATAATATACTCCATTGGCATGATGGCTTCCTGCCCATAGACCATCCTGAATGGTGTTTTTCCCGTCAACTTTTTGAATGTTGTCCTATAAGCCCATAACACATAAGGGATGCACACATACCAATCATCCTGGTTGGCATTGCATATCTTTGTGAGTGCGTGCTCCAAAATGTTTTTGAACGGTTCTACTGGGCCATTTTCTTGTGGGTGATAAGGGGTACTCTTCTTGTGATGGATCTAGAATTCCTCGGTTAAAGATTCAATCGTTTCGTTGACAAAATTCATAACTATATCACTCATCAAAATCTTTGAGCACCCAAAATTGGTCAAAATGTGCTTAAAGATGAAGTGCGAAGTAGTATCTGCAGTAAAGTCCTTAAACGCCTTCGCCTCTGCCCACCTGGTCACATAATCAGTTGTAGTAATGATATACCGTGCTCTAGTCTTCTTTATTGGAGGGTTGATTGGTCCCAAAAAATATATAGACCATTTGTCAAATGCTTGCAAGGCCATCTACAGTTGCAGGGGCATTTCATCTCAGTGAAGGCTTCCTAGTCCACTGAGATGCATCACAGTCCTGACAGTATGCCTGTGCATCACTATGTAGTGTGGGCCACCATAACCCTGCACACAACACCTTTTGCGCAGTGGCCTACCCAGCGTAGTGGCCTCCTTCCACTCCCCTTTGAGCTTCAACCAATACAGCCTGTCTTTCATGTTCCAACACGTATCTCCTTAATACTTCATCTACTCCTAATTTATACAACTGACCTGCAATCAGGGTGAAATCAGTTGCGTGTGCAACCAACTCCTTCTTTTGCTGGACTGAATATTCCACAGGTGTTGTTCTTGTAGTCAGAAAACAAAAAATGTCTGCAAAGTGCTCATCAACCACCTTGATAGCGAAGAGCTGTTGTTATGCAAGAAAATCCTCTCTGTGGACAGAGATGATTCCTGTAGCCCTAGAGTGGGTCTAGTAACAACATGAAACAATTAGAAACCTAATTTCCTAGATTACAAATGTTTACAGATTGCAAATAGATCACCTACCTCAATCTGATGCTAATTCATGTTTGAATCCTTTGGTCCTTTGCATTCTGTGGTCACATCTTCCCACTACCGGTGTTTGGGTACTTGCACAAAGGATCGAAATGACATCAAACATGAAAGCATAACATATATAATGCATATAGAACCTACTTATTTTATCAAGGAAAACTAATAATAAAACCACACATTAAGACAAGAATGGAAATCACGAAACAATCATATTATATTAAAATAGATAGGGGGAGTTACAACTTGTGCCTTGATGTTGCAGCTCTCCTTCGACGGGTCCTGATCCAGGCATGTATCCAAATCGCTCTTTCAACTTGATGTGAGGGCAAAAGGTCTCAACTATCGTTTGGTGTCTATAGCGATGAAAGGTCTCTCTGTTGTTCTTCTATCTCTGTTCTAACTATTAAAGCTATGGGATATTGCCCATTATATAGCAAAGGAGGAGGGAGCATGGATCCACTTTAGGTGGGGAAATGGGTTATCCCTTTGGGTGGTTCCAATTTTGTGGGAGAAAAGAGGGGCCCAAAGGGAGAAACTCGGCTCTATCCTCAGGAAAAAATGATGAGGTCTCCACCACGAAGCTTCCATATCTTGAAGTTTCACTTCCATTTTTTAAAAAATTCCCAGAAGGGGATCAAAACGAGTATGAGTTTCATTCCAGTGCTAATCGGTGCAACCCTAGACCAAAAAGAGGCCATCGGCGTGATCAAGAAATGGAGATGGCGCACCACTCCAGATAACTAGGTTTACAATGAGATATTCCAGGAATGACCAGCAAAGAGTTTTTTCATTGTATTGAGGAGGACATGAATGCATATTTTCATGATAGAAAACATGCACAGGGATCACTGTTAAAGGTCTCCAAGATCAGGAATGGGGAGGACAGGTACAGTGAAAAATTTCTGTGTAATAGATTCCCCCTAAAACATGAAGGCTAAACGAGAGTGAGGGGTGAAATTCTTTACGAATAAGTGCCAGGACCAAGACACCGTCATCAGAAAACCTGTGCAAACTAGCACACATATACATAAACTAATCTCTCTGAAATAATCACATGACATAAGGTATGGATGCAACCATCTGAATAAAGAGGATCACGAATATAGACTCAAGGCAGGGTTGCAACCATTCGAATGAAAGAGTCATGTGTGCAATCATGAATAATACATATCACCTCGCAGCCTAGGTTTTATCAAAGAAAACCTAGGGTCTTGCGCTCCGTCATGACCTAATCAAGTACAAATTCAAGCATGCGAATGAATAATCTGAAGTTGAACATGCAAGAAAATCGCCTGATTACTAACCAATGATGTAAACTATTAACAGGCGCGAGAGAAACCACCAATGATGACAATGGATCTCAAGGTACCAATAGTACAATCCATGATCAAAGGCCAATGATGTAAGCCTATCATCGAGTGTGAACGACCTACCTTTAAGTCATGTAGGCTCTAAGGTACTGACAAGGTGATCTCTAGATCAACTTCTCAGAAAATGTGTTGAAGTCAACAAGAAGCGATCTTTCAAAGGAGGGCCATAATTTATCCCACATCATTGACACAATATTAAGGAAATAAGATGATAATGAGAGTGATCAGAGAACTAGGTAATGGATGAGACGCAAGAGGAACTTATCTTGAACATATCAGAGACACGACTCTAGATTTGGAAGTATTTGACTCAAATGGGATTAGAGGTCATGTTGGACGAGAATAGTGATGGCATAAGAGGCAAAAGAGATTTCCCAAACCCATGGAGGCAAAGTGACGAATGAAGTATATCCCCAACCCGACACGAAACAGAGGATGTGTCATGTTCAAAAGCAACATACTGCCAACACAATTGATTAATACTTTCCATTTTCCCCCACCATTTCTGGCGAGTACCCTAATTATTTTTGTATAAGCTTGAAGGGGATAACATATGCTTGTCATATAAGTTTATCCTTTGGAAAAATCCATCGTAGTACATTTTAAGAGCCCTAGGAAGGAGGAACTCGATGTCATCATGATGATGGATCCAATGTCGTTAAATTTTAATGAGCCTAACGAAGGTGAAACTCGGCATATTTTCATATTTATAGAGTATGAAAAGAGGAAAAAAGAAAACTCCAGATTGATCTTTTCGTAAATAGTACCTCATACCCGAAAGGGTAGAAAAAAAAGTGTGAGAGAACCTCTTAACCGCGACTGACTAAGGTATTCCTTTTTCGTAAATAATTTATCCCAACTCGAAAAAGGGGTAAACGTATACTAGGTAAATGACGTTTCAGGCACTTTAATGAACTAAAAAAAAAAAGAACTTGGAAATATTTTCATATTTATAGAGTCATAAAAGAGCTGAAAGATGACTCCAAGGGGGGTTACTTTTCATTTATTTTTAATCGAGTTTGAAAAAGTAGTAAATGGAACTCGTAAAAAGTGTCATCCATCAAAAAATAGAACTGGTCACTACATAAGAACAAACCATAAACTGATTTCGAGGTAAGAGCATTTAAAATATTATTAAAATAATGAAAAAACCCTAAAATTTCATTGTACATCTATAAAATATGAAGAAAGTAAAAACAAATTACTTTTTACTTTCACCTCGTTTCAAAGAGTTTTTACCCTAGTTTACCTCAATTCTTAAGGAGTGCATTGTGGGAGATCCAAGAGTTCAATTAGTGAGCCGTCTGTGCTAGGTAAGAGGCACTTTCCTTGCCTGCATTTCAATACCTATTTGAGTGTATTTGAGGGATGATTTGGATTTTTGGGGAAGGATTCTAATTTAGGGAATGCCACGGATCGGCGTGGGTATCCACCATCGAGACCGCGCTGACCTGCCCTTTTTACAACGGGATGGTCATCGATTAGCGTTGCTGTATTTAAAACAACAGTGCCAAACACAGGAAGAAAAAAGAATGAAAACCCCCAAAATCAAGATTTTAATTTAGTTTTTTCAGGCCCAAGCACTGAAAAATATTTTGTTGAATTTCATTGTAGGGAAGATAATCCATCAATCATGGTGATTGAGTGGAAAGAACGAGATCATGATGAATTTGATCAGGCAGCTATGTAAAACCAAGCTTGTATGGATGCAATGAGGAACTGTGGGCTCCTAAAATTATTTATGACCCCATGGATAATAGATCAAGCATATCTTCTAAAGTATCTAGTCAGTATCTGGGACACAGACCGAGAGAGATTCATCCTTGGTGACCAAGAACTAGAAATGAAAGTGGCGGACATCTACTTCATCACTGGTCTCTCGCGTAGAGGGGCATGAGCATGGTTTTCGGAAGCCCGAATCATGGGCGAGAGTATGGATGTGCTCATTGGGATATCATGCTCCGAATCAAAACGATCCTCAAGTGGAAAAATAAACATAAGTACCATAAATGATCTAGCACTCAAGGTGGTGCTCTACACTATTACACACGTGGCTGGGGTACGAGTGCCACATGAGGTCACTAGGGCTCAACTACTGACGGAAGTGGATTGCATGGCACCCACCGTATTTAACTTGTGTGAGGCCATAGTGGAGAACATGAAGAAAAAAAATCAAGAAGTGTAAAAACAACAAACTGAAGCAGTTTGGATAAGGGTCTATCTTGACGGCCTTCTTCTTAAAGCGAGTGCCTCTATTTCAGTACCATGGGATAGAGATAGATGCACCAGTACCATGAGAGCCACAATTGGCAAGATGGGCAGCATTGATGCCTCATGAAGGAGGCGGGAGAGTATGTCATTCAGACCTTCCTTATTCACATGGCTGAGGTGTCAGCTGATCATGGTGGAGGATTGGCCATACTCCGGGACAGATTTTCGGGGTGACCCTGATATGCCACTTCCAGTGGGTGAGCATTGGGATGACAGAGGTAAAACATGTTTTTTTTTATTTTTGCATGTTTTTATATGATATGATATGATATGATATGATATGATATATATATATATATATATATATATATATATATATATATATATATATATATATATATATATATATATATATATATATATATATATATAAAATGATTTGAGCGACCTTGATATGCAACTTCCAGCGGGTGAGCATTGGGATGACAGAGGTAAAACATGTTTTTGGTTATTTTTTCATGTTTTTATATGATATATATATATATATATATATATATATATATGAACTGATGTGAAGCTTTATGTATTGAAGATGTTGGACCACAAAGGCCGGTGAGGATGTCACCCATCGCTAGGAGGGTGGAAAGAAACTTCGAGGGCACCCATTATGTGGAGGGAACAAAATTTTGAAGATGGAAAAAAGAAACAGTGAAGGAGGCATCCTGAAACATCTTTCCTGATCCTAGTTGGAAAGTGATCACCAAAACTAGGTGGGGGCCACAAAGGTGATTTTTGTCGCAAAGTCTATTTTTAGACTATGTCTATTTTTAGACATATCGATCATGGTCTATGAGTTGCAGGATGCTATTTATGGATGATTGTTCAAGTTGGTAAAAATAGATGGACATCTATTTTTAGACATACAGGTCGAAGTCTATTTTTAGACTGCCTGTCTAAAAATAGAACAGTCAAATATTATTAGCCCTTAATAATATTTAGACTATAAACATTATCTTATCCTCTTGGAGCACTTCGAGTTTGATGCTTGGAAGTGGCTCATGCCTTTGACGAAGGAATTACGCTATTCCTAAGGGTTTGGTGAGCTCATGTATGGTTGAATTCAGTTAGGACTTCAGTGGAAAACGTTTGGTGGAGTTAATGAGACAGCTAGTGGAGTTGTGTTCGGTTTAACTTGGTTGAACTAAGTTGTAGTCAGTCTAGCATTAAATACACTTTTGATGAGTGGTGTGAATTAATTATTAATTAATTCACTAATTATTAACTCATAAATCAACTAAACAATACATCAGTTAACTCAGTGCATGGACAATTCAGTGGAGACTAGTGTTAGAGGTGGGTGAAAGGGTGAGTCTACTATCAGTTGTGACTATAGCAGTGCATGATATTTTGCACACACATTGATTGAGATTTCCAATGAGGATTGCACAGTGCAAGCCAAGGGGATTTGAACTTGGATCTCATCATTACTCATCTTGGATTGCACAGTAGAGGCAGGCAGACTTGTGGAGGAGATTTGAACCTGTGACTTGTTCATCTTCAGAGCTAGTTTTGTGTGTAGCATGTGAGATAGTGTTGAGAGCTGTGAGAGCTTTGTGCTATGTATTGTTACATTTTCTCTATCATTATATTATACAGATAGTTGGGGGTTTTCATCTATTGCTTTCCCCATTACATACTGTGTTGATATGTGTGCTTGACTATTGTGTTTATGTGCGCATGCGACTGTTTCTATTTCCGCATATTGATGATCAATTGTAGAAGAGGTTATGTATTATGCATGAATCTTAAATAGTGTGTAATCAGGATAATATCGGTGAATAATTCATCTATTATTCAAATTTCTACATAGTATCGAGCTAGAATTTATCATTGGATATTACGGTGAACACATTTTATTTGGTCGACGAGTACGTAAGCGAGGCTAGGTAACTTACGGATCCATCCTTTTTTGAAGTGTGATATCCGGTAAATTCCCCTACGATCGATCTCTGTTGCTAGAAATGCTTTGTTCTCACGGATCGAGATCGAGAAGCGGTTGAGTTTTGAGCTGGTGGAATTCGAATTTGCAACAGAGTTTTCTTGGTGTCGAAGTTGAAATGTCTTTCAACGGATTGCGATTGGAGTATGCCCTTGAGGGCAGCTCGAATTATATTGCATGGAAGGACAGGATGGAGGCGGTGTTAGATGAAAATGGGCTGAAGGAGTTCATAGATGCTGAAGTCCCAAAGCCTACTGATGCTACTCAAGTTGAGGCTTGGCAAAAGAAGACAACAAAATGTCGAAGGATTCTGTTGGAGGGCGTGAAAGATCACATTGTATCCAGCCTGCATAGAAAAGATTCTCCATACTTGATGTGGAAAGCGTTGAAAGATTTATTCCAAAGCAAGAGCGACCAGAGGAAGTTGGCGCTCAAGGATAAACTCAGGAAAATAAAGATGGAGAAGAATGACACTTTTCCGGTATACTTGACAAAGTTTGTCCACTGCATGGATGAGCTTGGGAGTGGAGTTAGTATGGATGATGAGGAATTGGTGAGCTTGGCTCTCCTTGGTCTTTCGAAGAGTTGGCATTCCTATAAGGACTCTGTCAATGGTCGGGAAAAATTTCCAGGATGGGAGCGACTTTGGTCGGATCTTGTGCAAGAGGAGATAAGGCGGAGTACCAGGGATGGATCTTCATCAAAGGCATCTGATGAGGAGGATTGCGCTTTGGTTGCCAAAGCAAGGAAAGGGAAGGGCAAGAAGAACGCTTCTCAATCTGGTGTGGATGGTAAAGAGCGTGACATGCCCAAAGTGAAGTGTTTTCACTGTCACGAGCATGGACATTATGCCACGAATTGTCCACAGAAGAAGAAGAACAAGCAGGCTGCTGGAGCTGCAGCTAGTGAGGCTCTTGCCTCACAATTTGAGCTAGACTTCTCATTGATCGCATGCATGGTGTCTAGTGCATTGGGATCGGGGTGGTATTTTGATAGTGGCACTTCCTTTCACATGACGAGAGATGTGAATCTTTTCAGTGACTTGGTGGAGAAAGATCTCCAGTTGCATGTTGAGTTGGGCGACAATGGACGATACAATGCGACCGGCATTGGTACCATAACCTTTCAGAGGGAGTCAAGTAAACTCATTCTTTTACAAGATGTAGTGCATGTTCCAGGTTTAAAGAAGAATTTGATCTCAGTCGCAATGTTAGAGGATAAAGGGTATGAAGTTGTCTTTAGTGAAGGAAAAGTTTTCCTTCGGCACAAGGAAACAGGACAAGTCAAGAAGGTTGGGATTCGAGCAAAGAATCTCTACAGACTTGAAGTAGATGGGATTTCTACGGAGCTTCCTACTGTTGGGAAGTGCGAGAAATACATGCAATTGATGCTTGAGAGGGAGCAAGTTTTGCATGCAGTTAATAGTGAACCTCGGGATGTGGAGCAGCCATAAGATGAGTATCATGGAGTGGAAGAAACCACTCATGCAGAGAAATTTCGTGCCAGATGGGCAGAGGGAGTGCATGCAACTATACCACCAGGTGAGAGGTGGGGCGACATGCATGAGTAATCCCAAGAGGGGATTTCTGGGCAGGATTCATGGAGATGGTGTGGATCTCATGAATTGAACCTGGCTACGAGGTGCCCACAGCGCAGCAGTAGCATGATTAGTTGGATTGATGCAGGCAGATCAAAGTGACAGTGTCGGATACTGGAGCGCGAATCAGCGTTGACAGCAAGTGCAGAGTGCATGGGTGCAAGAGTTCAACAGCGCAGTGGTTCCTGATGACATGTGCAATTGGGCCCAGCAGAAGTCGAAGACTTTGATGATAGATGCATCAGACTGATTGATTTGTTTGGAGCCTATTCAGTTTCAGAGGAGTTGCAGAGTAGATGCATGGAGTTGCATGGCGCTTGTGAAGGTTGCAGGGCGAATGCATGGAGTTTCATGTCGCATGCAAAGACAGTCCTTTCTTGTTGAGAGGGAGTGTTGAAGATGGCAAAAAGAAACAGTGAAGGAGGCATCCTGAAACATCTTTCCTGATCCTAGTTGGAAAGTGATCACCAAAACTAGGTGGGGGCCACACAAGTGATTTTTGTCGCAAAGTCTATTTTTAGACTATGTCTATTTTTAGACATGTCGATCATGGTCTATGAGTTGCGGGATGCTATTTATGGATGATTGGTCAAGTTGGTAAAAATATATGGACCTCTATTTTTAGACATTGGGCGAAGTCTATTTTTAGACTGCCAGTCTAAAAATAGATCAGTCAAATATTATTAGCCCTTAATAATATTTGGACTATAAACATTATCTTATCCTCCTGGAGCACTTCAGTTTGATGCTTGGATGTGGCACATGTAGATTACAGAAGAAAATACGCTTTTCCTAAGGGTTAGTTGAGCTATTTCATGGTTGACTTCAATTAGAACTCATGTGGCAGAGTTTGGTGGAGTTGATGAGACAGTTGGTGGAGTTGTGTTCGGTTTAACTTAGTTGAACTAGTTGTATTTAGTCTAACTGATAAATACACTAGTGATGAGTGGTGTGAATTAATTATTAATTAATTCACTAATTATTAACTCATAAATCAACTAAATAATACATCGGTTAACTCAGTGCATGGACAGTTCAGTGGAGACCAGTGTTAGAGGTGGGTGAAAGGGTGAGTCTACTATCAGTTGTGACTATAACTGTGCATGAGATTTGCACACACATTGATTGAGATTTCCAATGAGGATTGTGCAGTACAAGCCAGTGGGATTCAAACTTGGATCTCATCATTATTCATCTTGGATTGTGCAGTAGAGGCAGGCAGACTTGTGGAGGAGATTTGAACCTGTGACTTGTTCATCTTCCGTGCTAGTTTGTGTGTAGCATGTGAGATAGTGCTGAGAGCTGTGAGAGCTTTGTGCTATGTATTGTTACATGTTCTCTATCATTATAATATAGAGATAGTTGGGGGTTTTCAGCTGTAAGCTTTCCCCATTACATACTGTGTTATATGTGTGCTTGATTATGTTTTAATGTGCGCATGCGACTGCTTCTATTTCCGCAAATTGATGATCAATTGTAGAAGAGGTTATTTATTATGCATGAAGCTCAAATAGTGTGTAATCAGGATAATCTTGGTGGATAATTCATCTATTATTCAAATTTATACACAAAACCTGAAGAGGAGATTACGTGGAACATTGATGCCCTGACCACGTGGATTCCAGAATATGCACAGATGGGAGACATTCCCCGTCAGTACCGGCGACACACTGTTGGGGTATCATATCGCATCCTTCAACTGATGAATTGAATGATTCGAGCAGTAGCCTGTTATTCTGAACACCATGCAGATTAGATTAGATTTTTCTTTTTTGTAGTTTTAACGAGACCTACCAGTCTCGCTATGTATCAGAACATATATTATTTTTTGAACACCTGTAACAATATTTGCAAACCAATCGACATAATATATATATATATATATATATATATATATATATATGCTATTTTCTTGTTCCATGTTATGTTATGATGATTATCTTGCGCTGATAAATCTGGCAAGCATGAAATTTGCGGATGGCAAGGATGTAGTCTTTGAAAATAGAAGGCTAGACGTAACCAACACGAATGATTTTATGAGTTTTTGCATAGCCAGACATATGACCACCGCATGCCCTAGAGTGGAAGCCATTGAGAACTCTCTCAGGTTCTTCGATAGTCAGACAATGATGAAGAATAGAATTAATGCCGATACAATATAAAGTATCTCCAACAATGTGAAACGGTTGGGAATGATTTCGAATCCGACGACGAACAGACTTGTCCAACTCAGAGTGGAAGTTTTGGGTCTGGAGATACATAATGATATCACCATACCATGGATCGACAGTGCTGATTAGGAAGAGAGTTTCATCCAGAATGTGCTCATCAAGATCAGATGGAACGAAGGCAGAGGGAAGGGGGAATATTAATTCAGCGAAAAACAATTATTTATTTGATTTGGCAGCAATGAATTCCAAATCAAAATCTTGTAAAATGACAATCCATTTTGAATATTTCCCCCCCAGCAGCTGGTGAGTCAAGATATAAGTCATAGGATTGCAGTCGTAGATCATGGTAGTCATGCGTAAAACAATATAATGCTGAAAGCGTTGAACAACATGTACCACAGCTAAAGACAATTTCTCGACATAGGCATATCAAGTCTCTATATCCATTAGGTTACTGCTGAGGTAATAGATGACATGTTAATTACCATCATCGTCATCCTGAACGAGTACCATAGCTATGGTACTAGAGGATGCTTCTAAGTATAAAAAATAGTCACGATGATAATTTGGTGGATGAAATAAAGGGGCATTGATGAGAACCTTATTTAAAGCATCGAAGGAGCATTGGGCAACTTCGTCCCACAGAAATGGGATCCTCTATTTGAGTAATCGTGTAAAACCCTTAGCAAGTTTTGTGTAGTTGGGAACGAAACGACTTTGGAAATTTTCTTTCCCCTGCAGACTCTGCAATTGCGATAAAGAGGATGGAGGGGGTAAATTGATGATAGCCTCGAATTTTAAGGGATCAAGACAAATGCCTTCTTTGGAGACGAAAAACCCAAGGAGTCTGCCAGATTCCACACAGAAAACACACTTATGTGGATTCAAACAAATATTGTATTGACGATAGCATAAAAAAATATCTCGAAGGTGCACGAGATGGTCATGACGCTTAGTTGAATCAGCAGGGAGGTCATCCAGATAAGGCTACACGATGTTTTCAATGTCATGAAAATCATATGACATCGTGCGTTGGTAGGTAGCACCAGCATTTTTTAGACCAAAAGGAAGCTTTTTGTAAGAGAAGGTCCCCCATGGAACGATATATGCAGTCTTGTGCTGATCAATGGTAAGATTTTGATCTGTTTGTAGCCAGAAAAACCATCCATAAAGGAGAATATCTCACTCCGAGCGCATATCAATGATCTGGTCAATAAATGAAGTGGGATAATTATCCTTCAGGCAAGCCTGATTAATATCTCGGTAATAAAAAAAAATGCGAATGGTACCCTGTTTTTTATTGACAGAGACAATATTGGATACTCAATCTGTCAATGGGATGGGATAAATGAATCCTACCTTAAGAATTTTTTCAACTTCTCCCTTAATGGCGGCGACCTTTCTAGGGTGCAGAGGGAAAAGTCGTTGACGAACAGGCTTCGCTTCAGGGTAAGTTGGTATTTCATGCACCCCTATACTTGGGTCGATGCCAGCCATTTCCTCATAGGACCATGCAAAAAAATCTCAAAATTTTCAAAAAATAATAGTATAGAGCTTGAACTCATCTGGAGAGAAACTAACCCCAATATGAATATTCTAAAAAATTGTTGGTTTCACAGAAATTTTGATAGGCCTAGTCTTAGTAATACTGCCCATGTTCCCTTCAAAAAATACTTGGTTGACATCGAGGTCGGGAGTGGGTCATGCAAAACATGGGGAGCGAGATCTTCATGACACGACTGAGCTACTCCATGACTCAGGAGAAACGATGAACAATGATGAATATTGTTCCAAGGGGTTTCCTCGAGGGACATAGTTTCCATGATACTCTCGTCAGATGGAAGTGTCTCATTCAGGGGATCAGATGAATCCGAAGAACCGAGCCAAGGAGAATGAGAGTACGCATCAAAATGCATGCTAGATGTAGCATGTTCAGAGTGATTATAGAAGTTGAGATTATTTCACAATAATTGACCTCTACCAAGCTTAACGACATCACATCACCAAACTAATCGACCTGATCAAGTGAAGGGATGATCCAGGGATCAGAAGAAGTAGAGATCATGTTAACCTGAGCAATGTTTGGTGGAGGAAGAGAAAATAGACCCATAAGGGTGGAATATTTGAAGAGACCTTCCCCCACACTTTCATATGGTGTCGTGGTATGGTCTACAAATGGAACATTTCCTTCAGAAGAAGAGGAAGCAAAAAATGACAACTGATCAACAATGATAATCTTTCCTTCATGCGAGAAACAGAGAACACAAAAGAGAGTGGACGACACACAAAGCATATGATCCGGAGTTATGCAGGAACATAATAAAATACAGAAATAGGAATAAACATAGAGATGCAGTAGAAATAATACTTCATTTCATAAATATCAAATAACATAAATATGCTTACAGACATAATGGAAATAAACTAGCTAGGGCACTGGTAGCTTATCTCTGAGAAGAGATGTGTCGGCTACATGCCTTTGAACTTTTTTATAATGAGGCTCGAGGGCCTATTTATTATTGATAAACAATGGAAAACCCTAAACATCCAAAAGAAAACCCTAGGAGATGAAGCGCTAAAATTATGGGCCCCATTTGGGTAAATTGGTGTTTCAACTTCCCGGGGACATAACTTTGGCATACGATCTCCGTTTGACGCGCACCATACCTCGTTATAAATATCTATCCGAGGAATAAAATTTTTGATGTGGGGAACAAATTTCCATATAGCCATGTTGCCCTGGTTTTCCAAAAAAACATCGTTTAGGGCCTCAAAACAGCTCCGGAATTCCAGGACCCGAAAAACTGCTAAAAATAGTAAGTTGTGCCGAAACTGAAAAGCTGAAAGAAATGATGGCGGGGGTTCAAATGGAATAGTTTGGTGGCCAAAAATATCCAGCTGGATCATTAGGGCCTCCAAACGACTCAGGAAGTTGAGGGCCCGAAAAGCTGCTAAAAGTAGTAAGTTGTACTGAAAGTGATAAAATGAAAGAACTGATGGTGCGGGTCCAAATGGAATAGGTGGGTGGACACCAATATCCACCTAGATCAGCATTTCATGAGTCCAACTATGACCAAGGAGAATATTATAATTGAGCTTGACATCAACAAATTAAACCTCTACGTTGACCGTTTTTCCTTGCAACGTGATAGGAAAACTTGGAAGGATACCAAAAGGACGAGAATCTCTCCAGGTTGAAGGCCTCCAAATTATTCAGAGACTAATTGAGAGTCAGAGAACCAATGGCTTTCCAACACTAAATAGACATAATTCATGTAGATGCACCTTCGTCCATGACTGCTTGATGGATATTCTTACCATTAATCCCAACTTAGATAATCAAAGCAAGTTGGTGAGGAAGACACGGGACAAAATTCTCTAGATCAAAAGTAATAAGGCTTGAATCGATAGGATCAAATCCTCCAATTGTGGATAACAACGCCTTCCGCTGTGACAGATAGCTCTAAAGCACCTCTAGTGCAGACATAGTAGATGGCGCCTGAGCCAGATCCTCAACAATATTATAATGCTGGGCGCCGCGGGCGTTTGGCTTATAGGACGACTTATGGAGCACACCTTTATAAGGTGGCTATAGAATGGGCTTAGAACTAGGCCTTTCAATATGAAGAGGGCCTAAAGTGGGTGGGGGAGAAGGAGTAGGAGCATCTGTGATTTCTTTCCCCACCGCTTGATGTGGTTCTGCATAATCTTTCAATCTGGTAGCGATAGATATGGGTGCAGTACCACTCATCATGAAAAATTGAGAAACAAAGGGGGTGGAAGATAGGGGTTGTTCCACCATTTGAGTCTACTGTGATGGAAATGGTTCCTTAAGAACAGTCGGAGTTCCTTGGGCGCCTTTTAGGAGTCGACTCACTTTGGTCCGTTGAGGACAATCCTTGGTGTAATGCTCATAATCACATATCAGACAAGGATACTTTGGTTTACGTTTGGATCCATCATCATTGTGAGGTTTAGATGGATCCTGTTTTTGGGCATCATATTTTGATTTTCCTTCACCCTTATTATTTCATTTAGAGGATTTTTCAGTCACAGAAGAGAGAACAACAAATGAATATGCAATTAGAAGAAGGGATGAGAAAGCTTGAACATATGATGAGTGTACAATTGGGATGTGAAGAACTCACAGAAGCTGAGTTAAAAATGGAAGTTTCCATTTGTGAAGCAGAACATACTGAAGTTATGGGTAAATATGAAGACTGGAGATCTGTGAAAGATCTTAAGAATTATTGTGAATATTTAAGACAACAAGAAGTTTACCTTGCTGAAGAGGGAATTATTGATCATTTCCTGAGTTTTTGGGCAAGTGTAGATCAATTGGATGATGTAAAGCCTTGTGTTTTTTAATCTAATAATTTTGAAGTGATTATAGGTTTTGCAGAGGATGAGAAATCTTTTGAAGATGTCAAAAGTATGGGAGAGTATCTTTCAGAAGATAAATACTCTGAAATAAAGGATGATAAAGAATGTCGCTTGAATGAGGGAAGAAGTGATGCATTTATATCTGAAGTTGTTACAACACAGAAAGAATTTCTTGTGAAAGAAGGAGAAGAGATTCAGTCTGAAGAACTGATATGTGAAGCAACAATTTAGACTGCTGAGCTTTGTGATTTTCAAACTGAAAAATTTGTTTAAAAATGTAGAAATTTTCAGTGATGATGAAGTACTTAAGGAATGCCAAAAATAAATTGCATTGCTGGAATATTTTTTGGAAAACTCAGAGTATGACAGAGAGATTGCAGAAGACAAAGTTCACTACATTGAACAAGAACAGGAAGACATCATGAGAGCAGATGGTGTGAAAGAGAGACTTGTTGACAGTCTTGAGATGCCTTTAGAGAATTCTTTAAGGAGAATGAATCAACATACTGATGTGTTGATAAAGGAGGAAATTTCAGAGTAGCATAGTGAAATGTTGCTAGAGGAAAGAAAGGTACTGAAGCCTTATGGGTTTTATTTTAATAATAGTTTTGTGAATGTAGGTTTTGTTGTAGATGCTGGAGAAAATTTGACACAGTTGGGCAGTCAAGTAAAGGAGAAGGAAGAAAATTCTATGGAAGTCTTTAATCCATGGAATAAAGAAATTAAATTGCTGGAAATAATGCTGAATAATCAGGATTCAATACAGGAAGAGAAATCTCAATTTCAATATTGGGAAATGTAGAATGTGTATATGCAAAAGTTAGAGGACAACAACAACAAATTAAAGAAAAGAAATGAAGATAGCAGTAAAGGGCAGACTATGTATCAGCCCAATGAATTTCTGAAGGGAGAAGACAAAGAAATTGTCATAAGTGACAATCAAGAAGAAGTTAGTAATTGCAGAAAACAAGAGGGTAAGGATGACAGGGTCGCAGTAAGAATGAAAATTCAGCAATCAAGAGATGAGAGAAATCAGCAATAAGAAGATTTATTGGACAGAGAAATTGAACTGATAAGAAGGATAATGATGAAAGTTTCTCAGAGGAAGACATCAGCAAGAAAGAAAAGAAGCAGCAACAGCAAAAGGAAGACAATAACAGACTGTGAAAGTACAGCCAGTGGAGCAAAGAAGCATAAAGTATGGATACTTGGAGAAAAGCAACAAACAACAGCAGAAATAGATGATACATTACAGAACAAAGTATGGGATCCAAGAAGAAAAAGATTAAAAGCACATGATCAGGAGATCATGATTATTTTAACCTTGGGAGTCTAATGAAGGAGCATTAGGCTTAGAAAATCATTTGCATTTTAATAGACATAGGGGTCTTGTATGTTCAAAATAATATTGGTTTCTTATGTAATTATTAATGTTTTTGAGTGACATTTAGAATAGATATTGAGAGAAATTTGTAAATGTTCCCGAATGATTGGAGAACACGAGGGAAGTGGGATAGTTGAGATTCCATAGGAAATGAGAGATTTGAAATTTAATTGTAATTCCTAAAGTAGAATTGGTCCCATGATTTATGAGTTTGAAAGGATTTTTAGGGATAAAGGATAGATTTTAGGACTTAGAGGATTTGGAGGATTTTGTTGAGATAATGGATGATCTGAACCTAAATTGGTTCATAATCTTTTGTATAAATTGTAAAGCCTCAAGGAAAAAGATAGTAGTAGTAGAGGTAGAGATTTAGGTTTTGGACAAATAGAGGTTTGTTGTGGTAAGCCTACGAGCAGTAGGAGAAAAAGGCCATTGATTTGAAGATCAGGCCAGGGGCAAGAGGTCTTTTGTAATTTGATTACATATGTATATATGAAGGAATTTTATTTCTGAATTTTGTGTGCATTGATTGATTGAATTATGTTTGATAAATACTCAAAGTTTATGAACAGAGTACTCAAACTCGAATAAGGTAATGAATGAGTTCAGGAGGAAGTGTGTGATTATGTGTTGAATGACTCTGTTTATATCTTATGTGAAAATAAGGGTTTGAAATGGTGTTCTGCATACCATTGGAAAGTTTGATGGAAATACCGAGATAGGGTATAACGTCTTGAGCTGAAGTGCAATAAGGGTTACATATATATTTGAGAAGACCGATTGAGCTTGCATTTGTTAAATTCAGTCATCGATCACTAAAAGGATCGATGACACAGAACAGAAACTAAATTTTCAATTCGGTATTTTGGATACATAGACCATATGTATCAGTAGCACATACGATCGAACAGTGATTCGGATTAGGACTGGAACAAAGAAGAGGAGAAGAGGAGTGTTATTGGAAACCTCCAAAGTTTTTTCGCATAGCTTTTAAATGATAATTGGTGAACCTAAATAAATCTCCGAGAAGAGGAAACTTTAATTGATGGCACAGATAAAGGAAGTTTGGGAATCATAAGCGAAAAGGAATGGAAGTAAGTACAATCATTGGACAACGAGATCAACGGACAAGATTAAAGAAAATGGACGGACAAAATTTAGTCGCATAGATTAAATTCAATGGAAGGTGAAGTGGTTTTGAAAACCACTAATGTTTTTCGCGCAACTTTTATATGGTAAGTGGTAATTGTTGAAATGAGCGCAATAACGTTCAGGCAATGACACGTAGCATCGACGGTAATTCAATACTGCCTATTTCGCGTGCATAAGAACCGTTAAATGGTGTGAAATTTTGTTATGCGATAACGGGTAGATCGTTGAGTTGCAACGCGATGATGCGTCAACCGTCAGATTTGATTGCATAAATGGACGGTAAGTTTTAAGTGTTGTGGGACCCGGATATAACATACATATGTTGGTAACTTTGGGTTTTAAACCAAAGTCAGATACAAATTTCCATAAGGTGAGTATTAAGTGTGGGCCATATTTGATGTTAATATTGGCCTCGACATATGTGCAACTTATTGATAAGAGGAATTGGTAAGTTATAAGTGTTATGTTAACTTTATAACATAAAATTGGTTTAATGAAATTCTGCAACGATAAAATTTGAAGAATATCATGGATATATGGGGTAATAAAGATTAACCAAAGTTTCTGATAGGGTGAAATAAAGTTGTGGGCCCGAATTTTTATGGGTTTTACCCAAAGTCGAATTTCTAAAGAAATGTGAAGCTGTGGGGCCGAAAGTTCATATGGTTATTTGGTGGCATCTTTGATAATTTAAACCAAATTCGAACTTTTATGTTAAGCATGGGTTCGAAGGGATGATGGTTGAAAAGGGGTATTTAACTAAGGTTAAATATATTGATTCAATGGGTTTTGGTATATGGTTTAAAACCATAGGGTATAAAAAGGAAACAATTTCCGCGATCAAGTTTGATTGTTTGAGTTTTATAACTATAACTAAGGAATAGAAAGCTTCCGCTTATATTTTAACTTGAGATTGTTTAAAAGGGTATGAAACCTTAATGAACAGAATAAATTTCTGAATATGAGATGGAAAATTTTGGGAATGAATGTGACATGCATTTTTACATGGAGAATGTGGGTTTTTGCTTCTTATACAACATCATTTTTGGTAATAGAGCTGGAAACAGCTCTTTGAAGGTTCAAGTTTGTTTTAATTGGAATTATAATGAATGCATGTGTGATGGAGAAAATAAAAGAGATCAGACTTTGAAACTGATAGATTGCAACACATAGAGATACAGTGCAGATGAGAGGTGAAACAAGATCACTCAAAGATATTGAAGGTGAGTTGATAAGTGTTATTTAAACTCTGGTTTGAAGATTATGTTTGTAGAATTCAGGTTGCAGGAAATTGAAGAAAATCTCAGCAAAAGAAGATCACAGCTTTAAGAGCAGTGATGAAGGAATCCAGTAAAGGATTCTAAGTGGAAGAAGAATGTGGCAGAACCTTGAAAAATTTCAATAGAGGTTGGATAAAAAGGACAATTGTGTTCTTAAAAGTTGTATATGAGTTAGAGCCTAGAAGGAGCAGAGAGGAATGCTCAAGAGGTTCTATAAAATAGAGAACTAGTGCTTGCCAAAAGACCAAATCCAGAGGAAAGTATTGGTGAGGTAAGTTGTAACAAGGAGGACTTGTTTGTTGTGCAACCAACTCCAAAAATAGAAGAAAAGAGATATCAACGCCTTAGAAAATAAGCCACTTCGAGGGGGCAACCTCCAATATATTACATAAATGAACAATTCTTGGATGATACAATTTACAAAACCTCCTTTCTATATATAGTAGTCCATGTGGCCATAAGGTAATCCTAGTGGGCCACAATGTAATCCTAGCCGACCTAACAATAATAATTTAAGGGCACAATAATAACAAAATGGGGGTTACAAGGGTACAATAATAACAAAATGGGGGTTACAAGGGTACAATAATAACAATAAGGGGGTTACACTAACAACAATAAGGGACTATACTAGTAATATAGGGACCTAACATGCCCCTCTCCTTCAAAAAAGTGTTGTCCTCAACGCTTGAGTAGCTCTGGGTGCTTCTGTATAAAATTCTCATCCTCCCATATAGAATCTTCAGTGGGTAAGTTCTTCCACTTGATGAGATACTCTGAAATTGATCGATTTCGTAGCTGTCGAGTTCTTGTTTCCATGACCGCTTCAGGTTCCAATATGATTTTCCTTCCTCATCAAGTTCTGGCAATATTGTTTGAACTGGAAGATTTTCACCTATAACCTTCTTTAAGCATGAAACATGGAAAACTGGATGTACTCGCGAAGAAGCAGGAAGCTCCAATTTGTATGCCATAGTACCAATCTTTTGCAACACCTTGTAAGGACCATGGTACTTTGGCGATAATTTATTATCCTTCTTAGCTTGCTTGAGGGACATTTGTTTGTATGGTTGTAGCCGTAAAAATACCCAATCTCCTACATCAAAACTTCTCTCGCTGCGATGTTGATCTGTCTGTTGTTTCATTCAATTTTGTAACAAATTCAGGTTATCCTTTAAGAGTTGGAGAACTTCTTCTTGATGCTCGATGTGATCTTCCACTGCTTGAACCTTCGAATTTTCTCTTAAAGATGATGTGATGGATGGTGGATGATATCCATAAAGTGCCATAAATGGGGTCATTTTTGCTGCAGTATGGAAGGAAGTGTTATACCACCATTCGGCAAGAGGTAACCACTTGACCCATTGTGTTTGTTTATCAGATACAAAACAATGAAGATATCCTTCCAAACATTTATTTACTATCTCAGTTTGACCTTCAGATTGAGGATGATAAGATGAGCTATGAGCTAATTGAGTACCCAAACAAGAAAATAACTCCGTCCAAAAATTTCCAGTAAAAATGGGATCTCTGTCGCTCACAATAACGCTTGGGCTTCCATGTAGCTTTTGAATTCTGTCCATAAATGTAGTAGCAACTGTACTTGCTTTAAATGGATGAGATAATGCACAAAAGTGTGCATACTTGGTAAGTCTATCAACTACCACCATAATGACACTCTTTCCTTCGGACTTAGGTAAACTTGTGATAAAATCCATTGAAATCTCCTCCCAACGTTGACTTGGAATGGATAAATGTTGTAGAAGTCCCGGGGTCTTAATTGTCTCAACTTTATTCTGATCGCAAACCAAACATTCCGCCACAAACTTTTGAATATCAGATTTAAGGCCATCCCAAAAAAATTCTTTCTTCACCCTATGGTAAGTTTTTAAAAATCCTAAGTGTCCTCCTAAAGGAGAAGTGTGCAATTCCAGAAGAATATTTTGTTTTAGTTGGGAATTCTTACAAAAATATAAGCGATATTTGTACCATAAGGAATCATTTTTCCAACTAAATGTATCAGATGTACTAGGATCTTGCTGCAAATTTCGAATGAGTGTCCATACATATTTTTCCTTCTTCCATTGATCTCTTGATTCGGTTGTCCAATCTGGTTGGATAATAGAAATGGCACAAAGCAATGCTTCCACCTCTTCATTCTTTCTTGAGAGTGCATCTGCAAAAAAAATAAGCTTTCCTTTTTTGTAGATTATTTCAAAGTCATAAACCAACATCTTTGTGACCCATTTTTGCTGCTCTTCTGAAGATAGTCTTTGTTCCAAAAAGTGTTTAAGACTATCATGATCAGTTTTTACCTTGAAGTGTCTTCCCATTAGGTAAGTTCGCCATTTCTTTAGTGCATGCAGTATTGCTAACATTTCCTTCTCTTAAATAGGTTTCTGTAAATACTTTCCTTTGATTGGACGACTTTCAAAAGCAATGGGTCTTCCTTCCTGCATTAAAACAACACCAATTCCATTTCCTGAGGCATCACATTCCACAATAAAGGTTTTTGTGAAGTCTGGTGTAGCTAAGACCGGTGCTAGGCACATTGCCTCTTTAAGATGTTAAAACGCCTTAGTTGCTTCAGGAGTCCATGAAAATACATCTTTCTTCAATAATGTTGTTAGAGGTGCTGCTATTCTCCCATAATTCTTAACAAACTTGCGATAATACCCTGTTAACCCGAGAAATCCTCGCAACTTCTTTATGGTTGTGGGGACTTTCCATTCCTTAATGGCTTTAATTTGTTAGGGTCTACTTTAACACCCTCGTGAGATACAATATGACCCAGATATTCCACCTCTTGTACTCCAAAGAAACATTTGGATTTTTTTGCATATAATTGTTTCTCCTGCAATAGTTTGAGCACACTGTCAACATGTTCAACATGATCCTTCCAAGACCTGCTGTAGATTAGTATATCATCAAAAAATACTAGCACAAATTTTCTAAGGAAGGGTTTGAAAATGGAATTCATCAACCCTTGAAATATAGAAGGTGCATTGGTAAGGCCAAAAGGCATGACCAAAAATTCATAATGACCCTCATGAGTTCGAAATGCTGTTTTTGGAATATCTTCGGTCTTCATTCTAATTTGATGATATCCTGAATGAAGATCCAACTTGGTAAAATAAATTGCTCCATGTAATTCATCCAATAATTCATCAATCACAGGAATGGGAAATTTTTCTTTAATGGTGAGCTTAATGAGCTCCCTATAATCCGGACACATTCGCCATGATCCATCCTTCTTGTGTACCAATACTACAGGAGCAGAGAAAGAACTTTGACTAGGTTGAATTATACCCGCCTCTAACATTTCTGCAATCATACGTTCAATTTCTCTCTTTTGGATGTAAGGATATCTATAAGGCCTGATGTTTGAAGGAACACTTCCCGGAATCAAATGAATAGCATGATCATGATCACGAATAGGTGGGAGTCCTTTGGGAGTTTCAAACACCTTGGAATGATTGTCCAAGAGTTTTTGGAGATCTGCAGAAATAGATGATTTTGATGTTGGAACTTCTAGTGAGAATAATTGTGCAATTACGCCTCGTTTTTATTTCTTTATAAGCTTTGTCATGACATTAGAGATTATTATCTTTCCCGGCTTCCCTGCAATACCCCGTAATTCGACTTCCTTTCCTTCTGAAAAAATTTTCAAGAAAATTTCTTGAAAATTAAAAGCTATCGTCCCCAAAGATTGTAACCATTGCACTTTTAGTACAACATCAGCACCTCCCATAGGAATAGAAAGCATTGGACTAGTCAATACATATTCCCCCATGGTTAGCTTGACATTATGGCATTTTCCAGAGAAATTTATAGTTCCTCCATTTGCAACCATCACTTGACATTCTGGTGCTAGGTATAGGAAACAATTTAATTCCTTGGCTACCATACAATGAATAAAATTATCGGTGCTACCTGAATCAATCAACACTATTATCTTTTTCTTCTTGAAATGTCCTTCTATTGTGAGAGTTTGAGGAGTGGTAATTCCTGCCAGTGCATTACACGATATGGTCGGATTAATTTCTTCCTCTTCTAGGGCTGGTTCCTGGTGTATATCCTCTTCTTGTTCATTTTCTTCTTCCTCTTCACAATCTATGTAAAATAATTTCTTCTCAGCACACTTATGACTTTTAGTGTATTTGCTATCACAACTGTAGCAAAGCCCTTTTGCTCTTTTTTCTTCCAATTGTTGTGGTGTCAACCTTGTAGGTTGTGGAAATCTAGGTGTAGCAACACTTCCTTCTTTATAGAATTGAGTGGTAGGCTTCCTTGTCGCCATAACTTTACATTCAACTTTTCTTGCTAACCTGAATGCCTTCTCCAATGAATCAGGTTCCAGAACGCGAACTTCATGTTGGATGTTATCCTTTAAAGTGCCTATGAAGAGATCAATCCTGTGTTCCTCTGGAATATCAGTTACCCTTATATTCAATTTTTGGAAGTCCTCGATGTGCTGCCCCACTAAACCCTTTTGTTTGAGATTTATCAATTGGCTAAAGAAGGTGTTGCTCTTTGTATCCTCATAATGTGCTATCATTTCTTCCGTAAAAATTGACTAAGTGACAATTTTTTTACGGGAGCAAAGCCATCGATACCATACAAATGTATTTTGTTCTAAATGTAAAGTTGAAATGCGTACCTTTTGTGTGTTTTGCATGTTATGGAGATCAAAATATTGCTCCATCTATAGTATCCATGTTACAGGATCCTTTCCATCAAACTTCCTCATATCCATTTTTGGAATATGGTGGTTCTTCCCGCCAACATTAGAGTTTATGAAATCACGATTGACATTTATTTTGTTCTCATCATGAGGTTCTTCTACTATCTTTTCACCCTTAGGAAACATTTCTTGTATCAACTTTGTCAAACCTTCGATGTCTGCTTTTAAATCATTCTTCATGTTTTCCATGTTGTCTTTCATGTCATCCATCTTAGCTTCCATGCCAGCTTCCATGCCATCCATCTTAGCTTCCACGCCTTTCTTCAAACCGTCCATCTTCACTTCCACGCCTTTCTTCAAAACTTCCATTTAATTTTTTGTTGCTCTTTGCGAGAGTGAAATTTGTTGCACTTGCTCTTGTAATTTTGATAGATCATGTTGCAATTATTCATCTTCATGAGTCATAGTAGAGCCTTCTGAAGGCTTAATGGGTGTTGAATTATTTTTACGGGGCATCTTTTAGAACCCAATACTGATATGTATTCTACAATATGCCCTTCAAAACAGTTCAAATTGATTCTTCAATCAAGACTTATGCAATTCAGAAAAAAACTACACACCTTTTTCTTTCTTTTGAGGAACTTGATATTGAAATTGGATTATCTCTGTGATTGCAACACTTTAATATTTGAATTTTGGTTCCAACTTAGCCCTCTGAATTATCTTTCAAATGCCATAGGTCTGACCTGATTTGGATTCTCCAAGACAAAGTTGTGTCCAATCTCCCACAATGACCTAATTATGGACCGGTTCAGTAGAGCGAACTTGTACGACTTGCCACATGTCACTGTTTCGTCCTTAGGTTCTGAAATTGATAGCCAAGAAACTACAGTCCGTGTGATTATGAACCCTTTTTACGGAACTCCAATCCGATGCCCAGAGAGAGAGTTATGAAGATTTTCCCACGATCACCTATTTGAGATGAAATTCATGAGCCTGAAAACGCACTACATTCCACAGATCATATCTCCGAAAATTTTGCGAACCAAGCTCTGAAATTTTTTGACAATTTTCCTTAGGATTTCTACTTCGCACCCTAAAAATTTCAGCTTCTGAAACTTCGTAGAAAAAAATTTATAGCGCAAATGCCACGATGACCTGTTTAGGAGTCTAAAAATAGACCTAAATTCCACAGATCATATCTCCAAAAATATTGCGAACCAAGCTCTGAAATTTTTTGCAAATGTTCCTCAATATTTCAGCTTCACACCCTAAACATTTCAGCTTCTGAAACTTTGTATAAAATAATTTATAGCGAAAATTCCATGATGACCTGTTTGGAGCAGCGAAACCCTAGAATCCAAAGCTCTGATACCAAATGTTGTGTAACCAGCTCCAAAAATAGAAGAAAAGAGATATCAACGCCTTAGAAAATAAGCCACTTCGAGGGGGAAACCTCCAATACATTACATAAATGAACAATTATTGGATGATACAATTTACAAAACCTCCTTTCTATATATAGGAGTCCATGTGGCCATAATGTAATCCTAGTGGGCCACAATGTAATCCTAGCCAACTTAACAATAATAATTTAAGGGCACAATAATAACAAAATGGGGGTTACAAGGGTACAATAATAACAATAAGGGGGTTACACTAATAACAATATGGGACTATACTAGTAATATAGGGACTTAACATTGTTATTTTAGAGGCTTTAGTATAGCTCATGGTGAATGAGTGAGGAACTCATGAAGATAGAAATGGAGAAGAAGATGACTACTGATAGTCATATAAGAGATATTAGAGGTTCTAAGAGAGACCACAACAAAAGAAAGGAGAAAGAAGATGCCAAGGCAAATGGAATAAGGAAGCAGTTGACTGATGAAGAATATGACAAAGAGTTAGCTGAGATAAGAGAACAATTTAATAAATTGAAAATTATGATAGAAGAAAACAAGATAATTGGTTGGATAATGAAGAAGAAAGTGAAGTGGCAGAGGCTACAATAGAAGAGAGAACATCAAATGAATATGCAGTTATCAGAAGGGCTGAGAAGGTTCAAGAAGTGGAAGATCACATCGAGCATCAACAAGAAGTTCTCCAACTCTTAAAGGATAACTTGAATTTGGCACAAAATCGAATGAAACAATAGGCAGACCAACATCACAGCGAGAGAAGTTTTGATGTAGGAGACAGGGTATTTTTACAGCTACAACCATACAAACAAATGTCCCTCAAGCAAGCTAACAAGGATAATAAATTATCGCCAAAGTACTATGGTCCTTATAAGGAGTTGCAAAATATTGTTACTATGGCATACAAATTGGAGCTTCCTGCTTCTTCACGAGTGCATCCAGTTTTCCATGTTTCATGCTTAAAGAAGGTTATAGGTAAAAATCTTCTAGTTTAAACAATATTGCCAGAACTTGATGAGGAAGGAAAAATCATATTGGAACCTGAAGCGGTAACAGAAACAAGGACTCGACAGCTACGAAATCGATGAATTTCAGAGTATCTCATCAAGTGGAAGAACTTATCCACTGAATATTCTACATGGGAGGATGAGAATTTTATACAGAAGCACCCAAAGCTACTCAAGCGTTGAGGACAACACTTTTTTGAAGGAGAGGGGCATGTTAGGCCCCTATATTACTATTATAGTCCCTTATTGTTGTTAGCGTAACCCCCTTATTGTTATTATTGTACCCCTGCAACCCCCATATTGTTATTATTGTGCCCTTAAATTATTATTGTTAGGTCAGCTAGGATTACAATGTGGCCCCACTAGGCTTACATTGTGGCCCCATGGACTCCTATATATAGAAAGGAGGTTTTGTAATTTGTATCATTCAAGAATTTTTCATTAATGTAATGTATTGAAGGTATCCCCCTCGAAGTGGCTTATTTCTAAGGCGTTGATATCTCTTTTCTTCTATTTTTGGAGCTGGTTTCTTCTTGATGGAAAAAGGGTTGATTATATTGTACGTAAGGCACTGCCTGTTGTACGAAAGGATTCTCTTGTGGTCCATAAGGTCAATTCTGACCATAGTTAAAACCTTGCTGATAGACGTAACCCCTTGGCTGGGCACTAGGTTGCCCTTGAAATCCTTGAGGATTTACTGGGGGAGTTTGAAACTGTTAGGAATCATATGGGAGATAATGTTGTTGGTTAAGAATCTACAAAAAAAATCTGATATTGATAATATTCAGGCCCTATCGAGAGGAACGATCCGACAGGCATAGGAATTTTACTAGCGGCTTGAGAGGTATTTAGAATATAGGCTGAAGATCCACTCGCGGATGGTACAACGGTAGGTTGGGAAACATTTGATAGGGTAGGACCTCCTCTAGAAATTGAAGTCTAAGGAATTGATACCGGAGTACTGACAAGAGGTACTAAAACACCTACGCAAAAATTTGGCCTTGCGGAAGTAGGCGTGACTATGGTTCGAGAAGGCATAGAAACGGTTATGTTGGAGACACTCAGACTAGGGGAAGATACTCTAGTATTCCATCAGATAGTATTGTAGTACATAAGTGTAGGTGTACCACTTGAAATATTTGAGATCAGGTGTCCTAATGAGGTGTAATTCGGTGGAATGTACGACTAGGAGGAAGGTTGAGTCTTTACATAGGGAAAACCCTTGGGAGGGAATTGAGTTCCCTCATATGTAGTCTCATCTACTCCACTGATGGTGCTTGAAACCTCCAAGGGGGATGAAACTTCTCCCTCAGAAGCCATCGGGAATAACTGAGGGGAAACGCTTCGAGATGGGCACGGTGATTTTACAAGCGGCACACTAGGTGTATCGTATGGACTATACGGTTATTGAGGGGAGATTTCAATGGGATCAAATAATGGATTTAGAGGGTAGGTAATGTAGCCTACTGGCACATTAGGCGGAGATCGAGAGGCGAGAGGTTGAATACGTAGAATGAGAGCGAACTCATTAGTTTGAGTCCTAGTCGAAGGTGAAGAATCAGAAGAGACAGGTGATAATGTCCCTTCAGAAGGAGTGGACGGAGAGGGAACTGAACTTACTGTTCAGCCACGATGATCTTATCTCAAAACAAAATAGAGGAGAAAGATAATTAATTCAAGGCTTTAAAAAATATCTTTATAAGGATTTACTCATGATGAGGCCCAAAAATATTCTAACAGGTAAGCCATGTGATTGTGGGAAATTAATTTTAGAAAAAATGAAATAAATAAAAAAGGGGTAAGCTAGGTAAAAGGATTACCAGGTAGCTGTGAACTGCAATATACACCTTGGTGATCAAATGAAAAATAAATGACCAAGGACTTAACGTACGACAACCACTCTCCCTAAATGTTGTGTTCAGTGTATCACGTCTACCAGACAGCTGACTCAGTTACTTATGGCAGGTTTGCAACCTAGTGGTGTCTCCCAATATATACACGATGGTACGTAGGAGTCCAAATTTGTATTAGTGTTTTCTGATGCATAACCATTCGATGAGAGCATCCCAAAACATACTTTTCATACATCAATATACTTCCATACATGGGACGAGGTATCACCCTCGGGTTGTAACGCAGATTGTTAGCAACAGCTCCTACGCTTAACGACGCTGGAACATGTCTCTAGCCTAGACCTATAAATGTGATTCCTTAGGTTCCAAATGCTCCTTAGGTTGATTGAATAAATGTTATGGTTGATCTTGAATTATTTCTTCGTTTCAAAGCCCTACCAATGTCATCTGAATCCCTAAAATGCAGCTAAATGAGAAAAGCACCATTCATTTAGATGAATCCTACGCTAATGAGGGAGAGTGGAACTCACACAATCAACGTAGAAACAAAACAAATGCATGAAACGACACTTATTTTTCTCTTCAGGTGCAAAATTTTGAAGCGAAACAAAATTTTTACAATTTTCTTCCTTCCACTACATGCATTAAGAAGCAAATGAAATGAAATTTTCATTTTCTAAAGTGAAATGTAACAAAAAATATTTTTGTATTTTCCTTATAAGCACTACAAGGAAAATACCCTCTAGCAGAGGTTATAAAGGAGGTTTTTAGTGTTATAAAATTGGCTAAGATTGTCAAAAAAACATTTTCTACAACATTAGTTTATGGTTACGGAGGTTTTTGCGGAGATTTTAACGGAAATTCAACACAGCTAAAAAAAATGGGCGGTTGGAGGTTATTATGGATGTTTTTTTCATTAGTGCGCTAATCAAGGTTTAAAGCACCAGTGCGTACCTGTATCCAGTGCCTCGAGGCAGTCGAAGGAGAATGCACTGGGTCGTCAAGGTATAAAACAATATCGGGTGTAGTGTTGGCGATACAACGCACGAGGCCATTCTAATTGGTCTTGGGATTTTAGCGGTGCCCATAGGTCGTATCAACGCACCAGTGCACAGACTTATAGAAACGCACTAGTGTGTAGTATCACACAAATGCACTGAGATTTATAATTAGTATCAGTATTTGTGCGGTGCCCATAGGTTGTAAAAATGCACTAGTGCGTATAGACACTTAAACGCCCCGGTGTGCAGTACCACACAAATGCACCAAGATTTATAATTGGTATCGGTATTAGTCCCATGCCTATAGGTTTACAAATTCACCGGTGCGTATAGAAACAAAAACGCCCTGGTGCATAGTATCACACAAACGTACCGAGATTTATAATTGGTATTGGTATTCGTGCAGTGCCCATAGGTTGTAAAATGACAGCGGTGCGTATAGAGACATAAACGCATTTCCGCGCTGTACCGTACAAATGCCTCGATATTTTTAATTGGTTTTGGTATTTGTGCAGTGCCCATAGGTCGTAAAAACGCACAGGTGCGCTTAAGAATACAAACACACCAGTGTACAGTAACTGACACACACCGGTTTTCATTTTGTATATTTTAGAAACATCAACCTGTGACAGTGCAATTATTGTGATTGTTGTAAATTCATTATTCATCAAAAGTCGACACACCTTATAACAATATTCATATTAATTAAAATTTTATTAATTCATTTGAATGTGATACTTGGATTAATTTGTTATATCATATCATAATTATTGTGGTTTTTTAAAATTCATTATTCATCAAAAGTCGACACATATATATCTTATAACAATATTCATATGAATTTAATTTTTATTAGTGAATTTGAGAACGACAATGAAGAACACAATAGCGAAAATGGAGAACGCAATAGAATAAATTAAAACATATTATATATATATATATATATATATATATATATATATATATATATATATATATATATATATATATAAGACATTCTTTGTCATACAAAATGGGACAATTATTGGTATCCCTTTATCTTTCAATGGGCACACTATGTCGATTACATTAAATAAAATGTCTGATTTCACAAACATATTTCAAAAAATACAATGCCTTTCTTTGATATCCAAACATAGTGATCATCATTCTTCGCTTGAACTGCTATCACTGTTAGAGCTACTTCCATGACTTGGGTTATTTTCAGGAATGTTTTGTTCACAGTGTTGATTGTTTTCTTCTTCTTCACCTTCCATCTACAAACATAAAAATAAACTTTAATGAGTGTATATACATTGGTGAGAATAATGAAAATTGCAATATAAAATAATATACATCAATGTAAATCGAAAAGAAATGATGTACCAATGCAACAATTGACTCATAAACTATACACATTCTTTCAAAACCATGTAACATGCCATCTTTCAAGATTTCATCTGTTGGCGCAATTCCATACTTTGTTTCCTGCAAGTTTTATACCCCATAACAAACCATATATTTAATATAAAAGATTTATTTTTTCTATTAATTATAGACGGAGCTAAGTAAAACAAGATCGATAGACGCTTACAAATTCCACAATTAAGTTCTAATATGCCAACATATACTCACAACCCATATTTAACCCAATTTCAATCAATTCCTCTGATGGTTCTTCTTTGTATGGTAGCACATGTTTGAATACATTCAATGATGATTTTTGTAAAACAACTTAAAAAATACAAAAATGAAATCTAGTTAAGTTGTTATAAGGAAATAACAATTACTTACATACTTAGGTATCAATCATTTTCTTCGTTGTCGTCCTGTTTTATGTGTTGAATGAGTTCCATTTTCTTTTCTTTTTTGCAAGAACATACTTGAAAATTAATATTTAATGCTAAATCATTTATTTATTGTACCTAATGATCGAAAAATTTAATGATTACAAATTACATTTGAAGCACGTTCTTGTTGAGATGGCTCCTCTCGCGATGCAATTTTGTCCATTTCTTTGACCATCTCCTTGTACACTTTTTTCGACATTCCTACTGGCATATTTCTGATATCAGCTCGTTCATTTTTTGAGATTTTCATAATCTCTCTGAAAATGTAACATGACAATAAACTATTTAATTTTTATATTGATATATGAAAAGTAAGTATAACAAAAGTGATATTTATAAATAATTCTAGACAAACATTTAAAGGAATATTACTTTTTCATTCCTTCTTTTTTGTTGTTGTACGTTTTTGCTATTAAAAGTCTGACATGTCTCATTGACCAATTCTCTGGAAACTCTTCTTGTAGTTTGGATAAAATTTGGTTCTTGGAATCATTGGATTGGTTTTTATATTGTAAGTGGAAATAATGTCTATACATTCGTTCCACTAGATCCCTAAAACTTTTGTAAAATTTTTTCCCCCTTTCGTTAACCTCCAGCACCACTCCAGATGAGCTAAGGAGCAATTCATTTTCATTTGCGTGTTCTATTTTTTTTCTTTTATTAGAACAAAATTCCTTTTCTGAGTTGTTGGTCCCTGTAGAACATTAAAAAAATGTAATTAATAGACTGTTTGACACATGTAATCTAACAATTTTAATTATATTATTAATTAAAACTAAAAAAAGAAACTCATATTGGATCAATAGTATTTTTTCATTCACCTGATTTATCCTTTTGCAATTTTTCCATCAAGCTTTTACGCTCTTCTGGTCCTAGATCAGAAATAATTTTATCGAGCTTCGTCATTTTGTGGCTCTACATGATACACAATAAACAATACATATTAGTTAAACTTACATATAGTTCAAAATTAATATTTTTTGTAAAGAATTTACAAAGAACTTGCCTTTTTTGCTTTTCTTGATGTGTTATCGGTATTTTTGTTGCTTGATATCTTGTCAGTAATTTCTTTATCAATCTCAAACCTGTACCATATTATTCATTAATATATTTATAAATAAATTGTCAACTTTTCAAGTAAAAAAAAAAATCTCAAGAAATCGGTGCGCCATTCATGGTGTACGCACCGATGCCAGTGCGTGGGTGTCTTATAAACGCACCGCAAAAATCGTATAATAGACTGTACGATGCTCTATGTCAACAAGGAGGACTAGTGCGTTACATGTCAATAACCGCATCGATTAACCATGATAAAATAATAAAAATCGTCCAGTATTAGTTTTGGTAGCATAAACCGGTGCCATATTTTACATATGGCGCACCGATAAAAAAAAATTGTTTTTTAATTTTTTATTACATTACTTATGCGGTGCGCTTGTACAATACAGAGCACTGGTGCGCTAGGTTACGCTAGGTGCATCGATGAAAAAAAAATGTTTTTTTTTAAATTCACGCAAGGGACGACATGGATTGGGATCCGACTATACAAATCGTCCCATCGGTTGGATGTCTTAGGTCTATATTTAGAAATACAAGCCCTATAAATTAAATTGAAAAGCCATAATTCTAAAATCACAGAAAGAGGGAGAAGAAAGGGCAGAAACAAAAAGAATGTAAGGTTTTTTTTTTTTTTTTTTTTTTTGTTAAATCGGAACAGAACGTTTGCGGTGCGCGCCATAATGAAATAGCGCACCGACTGCATATTTTACAAATGGCGCACTTAGAAAAAAAATATATATTTTTTAAATTTTCTATCATAGTACTTGCACAGTGCGCTGGGATAATAGAGCGCACCAGTGCGCTCAGGTACACAGGGCGCACCATTTTTTTTATGCAAGGGCCAACATGGATTGGGATTCGACTATGCAAGTCGTCCCGTGGGTTGGATGTCTTATGCTTATATTTAGCAATACAAACCCTATAAATATAAATTGAAAAACCATAATTCTGAAATCATAGAAAGAGGAAGAAGAAAGGGCAGAAACAAAAAGAATGTAGGGTTTGTTTCTAAAATGGATTTTTTTTGCGAAACAACATGTTCGTGGTGTGCCATAATGAAATAGTGCACCGGTGCCATATGTTACATATGGCGCACTGATAAAAAAGTATATTTTTTTTTTTTTATCACTGTACTTTCGCGGTGTGTTGGTATAACAAAGCGCACCAGTGCACTATGTTATGCAGGGCGCACCAAGGAAAATAAATTTTTTTTTTTTTAAATTCACACAAGAGCTGACATGGATTGGGATCCGACTATGCAAGTCATCTCATGGGATGGATGTCTTATGACTATACAAACCCTATAAATCTAAATTGAAAAGCCCTAATTCTGAAATTACATAAAGAGGGAGAAGAAAGGGCAGAAACAAAAAGAATCTAGGGTTTTTGTTTCTAAAAATGGATTTATTTTTTTATTTTGTTTCTGAAAACTGTAGAAAAAGTAAAAAAAAAGAATAAACTTTGATTTTTTCTTTTACTGCATAAAAAAAAGTGCAGAAAAAAAGTAAAAAAAAAACAATAAACTTTACTCACATCGTTTTAAATTCTATGGTACAAGGTTTGAATCACCAGAGGTTTGGAATTCTGATTGTCTGAATACTTCTGTTCGAATGTATTTCCCTGCTCCACAGTGTTCTTGTGCTCTGTTTGCTCCAGGTATGTTTCCTACAAATCTCTGGCTGAATTTTTTTACAAAAATAGTGAAATAATGAAAAGTGTTTAGTATTTAAAGAAATGTTTTATGAAATTATATTTTCGAAAATATTTTTCCGCCCATTTTTCAATTTACCGCTTTTTTTTCACTTAAATAAAATAGGGTTGCATTTTTTTATTTGCGGTTATTCGTCACCAGTGCGTCCCTTAATCGAACTGCACCGGTGCGTCGGGTTATAAAACGGCACCGGTGCGCATTACCAAAAACGCACCGGTGCGGTTATCTGTACATTACACACCGAAATTACATTTAGGTTTGTGCACCAAAATTTACTGTTGTTTTTCTCAAATGCATGGAGAAAATATCGTATATTATATGGAATGGAAAATTCTTCAAAATCCAGCTCATTCCATAATATTTCTCAAAGTCCATTACGGAGTTCTCCCTATCCATCTAGAGACGTAATATTTACTTCAGATTTGTTTTATATTTTCACTATCTAATTGAATTTATGTTTTTTATCCATGCAGTCAATCATGCACAACTTAATTAAATTTATAATGTGTACAAATTTGCAGGTTCATGGAGATTCAGCATCGAGTTCAGATGCACAAGATATTCAAACTTCTCCAAAACGTTGAAAGTTCTTATCAGGAGCTACATACCGCAAGGCGCATTTGGTAGATGAAAATGGACAGTCGCTGCACCTGCTAATTGTGACAATGTTGCAACTTCTAGCCACAATCCTAGGAAAATGATGGTAATTATAATTATAATTGTTTGGTATATTTATTGATTAATATGTAATTATTCAACATCAAACCAATTTATAATCATGCAATATTGTCAACGTGGTTTCTAATTGATATCATATATTTTGTACTAATCATGTTCAAATGTTTTTTTTTTAATTATTAGGATTCTAGTGATGATGAACGACCTACCTACCATCTTTCGTTGCACCCCACGACAATGTAAAATCGAGAGAAGGCTGAATGCATGTTTGGCTTTTTGAATGCATGTTTCTCAGAACTTTTGAGGTAAGTTACTATAAAGTACTCCCTTATATAAATTTGAAATATAATCAGTACACTGCAATGAACATTACAAATGGTAAATTTTATGAACGTTAATAATTATATCGACATTAATGTACATTTATTAATATATTTTTCCATGATCACCAACTACAAGTTATTGAAAGAGAAGGTTCTTCCGAGTGATAATATCTTGCTCGGTAGCTGCGACGAGGCAAAGAAATTGTTGAAAATGTTGGGTGTTGAGTACATATCATATCATGCATGTCAAAATGATTGTATTCTATATATAGGAGAATATGCAGACAAAGAGATGTGTCTGAAATGTGGGCATGACAGATATGATAAATCAAAAAAGAAGGGTAAATCACGTATTGGTCCTCCTTTTAAGATATTGAGGCACATGCCTATAATCCCAAGGATTCAAAGGCTCTTTCATTGCAAAGAATTAGCTATGTTGCAGGGATGGCATGCCTCACATAGAAGTGAGTTTGGAGTTATGTGAATCCCAACTAATTCAATAGCCATGAAGCATATAGAGGATACATGGCCCAAAAAATTCAAGGATGAAGTACAAAGTCTACGACTCAGCATAGCCATGGATGGCGTCAACCCATATTCCCTCCAGAACACCAACTATTTTGTTTGGCCTACAGTAGTGATCAATAACAATATCCCCCCATGGTTTTCCGTGAAGAATGAACATCTTATGTTGGCTCTCATAGTCCCTAGTAGAAGACAAGTGAATAATATGGATGTCTACTTACAACCACTGGTAGATGAACTGAAGGAATTATTGGATGGGATAAATGTATATGATGTATCAAGACCCATCACAGCAGAGAGGAGTTTTACATTGTATGGAATATGTGATTACACGACACATGATTATCTAGGCTTAGGGGTTTTCTCTGGTAAATTACATGTTTAATTTATTGATTTTTTTATATACGTAAAATATTCTTTCACATATTAGTTATTCAATTCGTTGTAATATTTTTTTTGATCTTCATGAAATTCTTTAACATGCCATGCATATTAATTAATGTATACAAATATAATCTCACAGGTATTGTAACAAAAGGGTATTTTGGATGTAAATCTCCAGGATCTACGAAAGCCAGTGTATGATTTCTCCAAGGTATTCCTACTAGAAGAACACCTTTACGAAAGAGTAGCATCTTCTTTCAATGGTAAATGAGAGAGAACCCAAAGGCCTCCAATAATGACACTAGCTGAATGGCTTAGGGCATATGAGAGAGAGAAGGAGAAGGAGTTCATAGAAATGTTCGATTCAAATGGGGAGCCTATGTTCGATGATCCAGATTTATTCGACACCTATGTTGAGAAATTTCCCATTGGGATGAAAAGGAAATCTATCTTTTATGACCTCCCATATTGGGAGCATCTTAAGATTTCCCACTTATTAGATCCCATGCATATATTTTAAAAAAATTCATATTCTTTATGGAGGTACATATCATTGAAACAAAGTGACACATTGGTTGTTAGGAAAGATCTTATTACTTCAAAAACTAAAAAGAAACATTGGCCAAGACGATTAGAAAGTACACGATCAGAGGTAGGTGCTGGTCCCTCTAATTCATGGTTTTTCAAAGAAGGTGATGTCCCGTGGATTTAAAAAAAAGATGATATATCTTTGGCAAAGGAAGTTATAATGGATATGAGGGTGCCAACTTCATATGAGTCTTCACTACGACTCTACTTCATCGTGGATGACCATTTGTTGGGGTTGAAATTTCATGACCATTTGAATCTTTTAAGAGTATGTATAATGTTAAAAGCATGATTTTGTTATTTGTTATATTAATAAATTTTATCCCATGCGGGGATCATAAAACATAACTAATTTTGTATATTATTGCACGTGTTTATAAATTTGTAGTGTCATTATCCTTTGTTCATGCGTGGGTGTGTGAAACATGAATTCCCTCAAGACCTAGGACATGCCATATCTAAATTATCTACATTTGTACATTGGATCACGTCAAAGGAGATTCATGTGGCTAGCATTCCACGGTGGCGTCAAGAGATAGTTGAGATTGTTTGTATGTTTGAGAAGGAACCACCGACGAGTTTCATGGACTTATAGGTTCCTATTCTAATCCACGTAGTAGATGAGTTTGAATTAGTTGGGGTGGTTCCTTGTCGTTGGATGTTCTTCTTATATAGGTACATGAATAAATTGAAAGGTTTTATTCGACAAAGGGAAAAACCCGAGGGGTCTATGGCAAAGGGGTACATATTGTATGAGTCTTTCTATTATGCCAATGAGTACATCAAGTAGATCGACAACAGACCAGGTGCGGTGATTTGGGACGATGAAAGGGATGAAGACAAAAGAGAAGGGGAGTTGCTCCAAACGAGTGGAAAAAAGTGCTTGATAAAGAGTAAGCGACTTATAATTTTTCAAATTTACAAAAAGTAATTAATATTCATGTTGAACTTTGATATAATTTATATTTTGATCTCTAAGTACTATATAATGTTGGCTTGATTTCATCAGTGAATGCAGAAATTGAAGCAATCAATAAATTCGTTCTTTACAATTCTGAAGCAACACAACTGTGGGTCGCATTGTACGAACAAAAGAGGATGAAATGGGATAGTGACAGGAAAGAATTTAGATGGTTGAATGGTAGAAGTGTGCCTTATCCCTATCATTTAAAAGAAAATATGCCAAAAATATGCCCCAAAAACTGGGTTGCTGACCAAGTCAGAGAGAAATACGATGCTACCGGTCGTTACCCACGTGCTGAAGAGGATGCGCTAAACGTAGGGATTGGGTGTAGCAACTCGGTAATAATATTTTTAATTTATATGTAAATTTTAAAATTATATTAAGACATGTAAATTTCATATTTTAACTGTTGGGTTATTATACGATGCATGACACTATGATTTTTTAAACTTTTTTATAATAGGTGCATTTGTTCCCATCTATGTGGAAATATGGACACTATTCTCGCACAGAAAATACCGATGCTGGAAACATCACACAAGACTGTGGAGTGGAATTTGAGTTCGATCAATCTAGTCGATCTAGCCACCGTGATCAAAACCTAGTACGAGGGACGTTAGGTTACGTCAGAAAGATACAAGAGATCATTGAAGTGGATTTCTCTTCTTTCTAATGTGTTATTTTTAGGTGCAAGTGGTGGGACATCTTTGATCGGAATAATGTAAAGGAAGATCGTGATAGTAGGCTAATATGTATCAACTCTAGAAAGATGTGGGATGAAGCTAAGGAGCCCTATGTTTTCCCTAAACACTGCAACCATGTGTTTTTTTTACCCATATCTGTTGGATAGGGATTGGTGGTTCGTATTGACACATGACCCTAGATCAAAACATATTTTTGAGAACAATAGTGTTATCATGCCATGCGAGTTGGAAGATAATGAGGGTGATCATGAGAACCGAGAGTGATATGGTACATGTGTTATTTCATCAATATTTATACTTTCTAAGATGGGGTTTTCAAAACATTATAATATGTATTTTGAATTAATTGGTAATTTTCATTGTGTTAATGTTAAAATCAATAATTCACTTGATAATTATTTTCAATTATATTGATCTCAAAAACAATGGTGTACTGTATAAATTAGTTCTTTTTTTTGTATCTAAGATCATAATAAAATAATGATAATTCTAAAGTACATGAATTTATTTGCATTATTTTCTAAACTTTATTATGTTACAATAATTCATATTATTCTAGATTTATTATTTTACAATTATTTAAAATTTACAAATTTACAAATTTAAAATTTTTAATAAATTCATTTCACATTAATACAATTAAAAATTTACAAATATACTATATACAATTAGAATTAGAATTAGAATTAGAATTACAATTTTACAATTTCACATACAATTACAATTACAATTTTAGAATTTTACATACAATTACAATTTTACAATTACAATCAATTCATAGTAATACAATTAAAATTTTACAAATATTTTACATACAATTAGAATTAGAATTAGAATTACAATTACAATTTTACAATTTCATGTACAATTACAATTACCACTACAATTTTAGAATTTTACATATATACATTTACAATTTTACAAATTAAAAAATTACAATTACCATTACAGTTTTACAAATTTACATATATACCATTAAATTACAATTTTAGAATTTTACATACAATTAGAATTACAAATATTAAAATTTTACAATATCATGATCATTTAGTATTCAATTAATTAATAAACATCATGTTCATGATAACCATCGTACAAACATCATATTTGACTAAAAAACACATTCAAAATCACTAACATCATCGTGATCATGATCATATAACAAAAAAAAATTAACATTATATATTAACATATTCATCACAACACAAACATCAAATATACATATCATGTCAAATAATTCATGCTATCACCACATACACATTAAATGCACATATCTAGCATGACCTAACAATATACACATCATGATGATCACCAACATGTAAATTAAGTACAATTGCAACATGGACATAAAATACATGGAATATATATATATATATATATATATATATATATAACTGAATAATGTTAAAAATATACAACTGTAATATAAATGTCATGGATTAGCTGGTGGTAGTAAAACATCAATATCAGTACTAGTGGAGGCCTACTTAATCAATGGTGCAGCCTCGACGGTCGATGGTCCAGCCTACTCATGATCATGAGTATTGATGGATGCTGCAGGTTGCTGACTGGATGTGGCCGATGGTCCAACCTCATCTCCATGATGACTGTTGCTGGATGCTAGTGGAGGATCATGCTCATTTCACGCGGTGTGAGGTGAATGATCATGAGATGAAGATTCACTGCTCGTGGACTGTCCATCACCTATTATGTCACGACCAAGCCTATAACGTTAAACAATCCTTGTCAGTCGCGTAAAAGCTGTCGTAAATCCTACGACATGCTGCATTAAGCTGTATATGTCACGCAGCATGCCTCTCCACATCTGTAATAGCCTATCATTGGCCTCTATGTCTCTATAATGAGCGGGCTTGACACCCACCTCAACAATCAATGCACTGAGTTGGTCGCCCAACTCCATCCGGTATCTAGCATCATGTCGACCGTGCCCAGCACCGACCTCCTGATGATCGTCAACATCTACCATGCCCTGATCATCATCAGGATCCACACCTATATCATGTGGTACTGGTGCCGACATCTCCTATCCATCAAAAGAGCCAATGTCTGCAAAATATATACAAGTACACAACAATAATTAGAAAATTTCATTACACAATTTAATAAAAATAAGTTAAACAACATGCTAGAATAACTTTAAATATATAAAATAGTAATATTACCTCTATCATCTGGCGGCTTATCAGCTGTGAAGAGGATGTTGGCACATGCTCATCAATCCAAACCCGCGTAAGGACAGGGGACCATAAAATTGGCTAGAAACTCCAGTGCATCCTGTGATATCCTCGTGAAAAATTTAGTGTCACACCTCTTGGGCATCATCTGACCCCACATGTGCATACATGCCTCAAAAGTCATCCTACGAGGCTACCGAAGAAAATTAGGCCTCGTCTCTAGAAACCTCTCAAAAAATTAAATGGGATTTACAGAATCGTGGTGAATCGAATATTAATAAGTCCTGGTATTTATTACCGTTCCGAATTAGACCATAATAGAATAAATTATATATATACTGGCACTTTGATTTCAGATTGGGGAAGAAGATCGAAATTAGAGATCGATGTGGGAGAAAGGATATGGGCTCGTGTAAGTAGAAAATGAAAAATATCTATTCCAGTTCTATTATTAGCTATGGGTTTAAATCTTGAAGAGATTCTGGACAATACTCACTATCCTAAAATATTTTTATTTTTATTGAAGAAAAAGGAGAGGTGAAGAAAAAGGGAATTTCACCCTCCCTTGTGCAAGAGCATGACATCTATCTAAGGCTATACAAAACTGCCACAAAAAAATGGCAGACCACCTAACCAGTCGTGGCTCCTGTACTAAAGAATAAACATAATATAGAAGTAGGAAACTAATGTGTTGCCCATCACTGGTGTTGTGCAAAATGGTTGAAATGATAAGTGAGAGACACTGCACCTCCTCCATACCAAATGCACCAATACGTAACTGACCACCAGCAACCCAAAACTCTACAGGAGACAATGCATTTTCTCCAATGTATCTCTGCGAGTAAACTAACTGACTCCCTGCTGCATAGCCAATTGGAACCTTTGGGAACAAGGGAAAATCCACCCCTCTCCTCGATAGCCCTGTAATGAAGTATATATCCTCCTCAGTGGGTGTGTACCACTAGTTGATACCAACCCAGAAAGCCTATTGTTGGGCATTCCACCTTTGGATAAGATGTCTCAAAAACAAACTATGGGCCTTTAGGGAAGTAGCCTCCTCATATAACTTGAGGAGGCATACCTACCTTAGGAGCCCCAGCGTAGCTGCTGTAATAGGGCGAGGGTACGCATCTCTCTCCCTCTCTCGTGCCTCCCACATGCGAACCATGTTATACTGCTCCGCATGTTGTTTTTGTTGTTCCCCTCTTCTTTCCTTTCACGTCTCTAAATGATTGACATATTAAACAAATTTTTTTTATTAAATAAGACATGTATTTAGAAATATACATATATAATTTTTTTTTTTGAAAACAAAATAAAAAAAAAAGTCGATGTGCCGAAAACACAATTAAGTGTCGGTACCGGTGCATCTTTCTATGGAGGGTACCAGCCTCGGTGCACCTAATAATGTTAAGTGCCCCAATGATGGTGCTCCAGAAGAATTTATAGCACACCATTGACTATGTACGGTGTCAGGAGGGTGGTGTGCTAACGAAACTCTATGCCCCAAGGCATATAGTTAAGTCAGTGGACCGACCTCCTGCCATCGTGACATAGTGAATGGTGTGGCCTTTTACAAGGCTACATCGTTGACCCAGGTGAAATAAAAAAAGTCGTGTGATGACAAAAATAGCTACCTTGGGGCTGCTATTTTAGTTAACGCACTGTGTCGCAGCTATTCAACTAGGTCAATAGTGCGTCCGGATAACAGACCGCACCGCGCTTTTAAAAAAAATTAAAAAACACAGTGCACCTTTGGTTCCACCCTAGAACCGGTGCGGATACCATAAGTAGCGGTTTACCAGGCCACACCATTGACAATGTGGAATAGCAGCAACATGGTGCGTTGATAAAATTACCAGCATCGGGGTGGAAAATTTAGTTAAGGCACCATGTTGCCGCTATTCCAGATTATCAACGGTGCGGTTGGGTAAACGACCACACTGCATTTTTTAGTTTTTTTTTTTAAATAACACAGTACACCTATCAATACCACCCCAGAACAGTGTGGATACCATTAGAACCGGCTATGGTGTGGCCTGTATATTTACAGGCAGCACTGCCAACAAGTGTGAGCTGAACGACTCGAGCGCACCACGCGACAATTTTTTTTTCCCATTTAAACGGTTAATTTTAAGGTTATTTGAAATTCTAATCCACTAGAAGGCTTAATGATGGAAAAACAAGAAAAATACTTGTACATTTTCTCATCGAGGAGGCATATTGGCTGTAGAATTTTCAAAATAAATTTTGTCCACCATTTTGCAAAATTCAAGCTGGAGATTGGTGGGCAATGCACAGAAGTAGTGGGTGCAATGAGTGCAATGGGAGCACTGATGTCAGGGCGGCTCAGAGAAGGATAAATTGCACCGGTGCTTGAGAGCTCTGTAGCATTGACAAAAGTAAAAAATGTGGTTTTTGGCCGTAATTTTTTTATTATTTAACCCTGTTCCGGTGCGTGGGATTTTATAGGCACACCGGTGCGTTTGCTTCAGTCCGCACCAGGCAGTTTCTGTTTTCGCACATTTTTTATGAGGCACCGGTGCGGACGTTCTGTAAATCATCGGTGCACAACAGTAATACAATGCACAGGAAGGGTGTGTATAGAGGTCATGGTGTCCGGTGTGCCAATGTTTTGCGCAGTTTTTTGGCCCTAATTTTTTTTATCTAACCCCCTTCTCGTGCACAGGATTTTATGGACGTACCGATGCGTTTTCATCATTCCGCACCGAGCGGTTTCTATTTTCATGTGATTTTTATGAGGAACCGGTGCGGATGCTCTGTAATGCACCAAGGCGCTAGAGTAATAAAATGCACCGGGCGGGTGTGTACGAAACACATGGTTTCTGTTGTGCCAATGTTTTGTTTGGTTTTTTGGCCGTATTTTTTTGTTAATCTCGTTCCGATGCGGCGGGTTTATGGGCGCACGAGTGCGTTTTCGTCATTCAACGCTGAGCGATTTCTGTTTTCGCGCGCTTTTTATGAGGCACTCGTTATTGTCAAACCAACTCCAAAAATAGAAGAAAAGAGATATCAACGCCTTATAAATAAGCCACTTCGAGGGGGGCAACCTCCAATACATTACATGAATGAACAATTCTTGGATGATACAAATGACAAAACCTCCTTTCTATATATAGGAGTCCATGGGGCCACAATGTAATCCTAGCCGACCTAACAATAACAATGTAAGGGCACAATAATAACAATATTGGGGTTAGAGGGGGCTACAATAATAACAATAAGGGGGCTACACTAATAACAATAAGGGGCTAAACTAGTAATATAGGGACCTAACATGCCCCTCTCCTTCAAAAAAGTGTTGTCCTCAACGCTTGAGTAGCTCTGGGTGCTTCTGTATAAAACTCTCATCCTCCCATGTAGAATCTTCAGTGGGTAAGTTCTTCCACTTGATGAGATACTCTGAAATTGATCGATTCCGTAGTTGTCGAGTTCTTGTTTCCGTGACCGCTTAAGGTTCCAATATGATTTTTCCTTCCTCATCAAGTTCTGGCAATATTGTTTGAACTGGAAGATTTTCACCTATAACCTTCTTTAAGCATGAAACATGGAAAACTGGATGTACTCGCGAAGAAGCGGGAAGCTCCAATTTGTATGCCATAGTACCAATATTTTGCAACACCTTGTAAGGACCATAGTACTTTGGCGATAATTTATTATCCTTCTTAGCTTGCTTGAGGAACATTTGTTTGTATGGTTGTAGCCGTAAAAATACCCAGTCTCCTACATCAAAACTTCTCTCGCTGCGATGTTGATCTGCCTGTTGTTTCATTCGATTTTGTGCCAAATTTAGGTTATTCTTTAAGAGTTGGAGAACTTCTTGTTGATGCTCGATGTGATCTTCCACTGATTTAACCTTCGAATTTTCCCTTAAAGATGATGTTATGGATGGTGGATAATATCCATAAAGTGCCATAAATGGGGTCATTTTTGCTGCAGTATGGAAGGAAGTGTTATACCACCATTCAGCGAGAGGTAACCACTTGACCCATTGTGTTTGTTTATGAGATACAAAACAACGAAGATATCCTTCCAAACATTTATTTACTATCTCAGTTTGACCATCAGATTGAGGATGATAAGATGAGCTATGAGCTAATTGAGTACCCAAACAAGAAAATAACTCCGTCCAAAAATTTCAGTAAAAATGGGATCTATGTCGCTCACAATAACCCTTGGGCTTCCATGTAGCTTTTGAATTCTGTCCATAAATGTAGTAGCAACTGTACTTGCTTTAAATGGATGAGATAATGCACAAAAGTGTGCATACTTGGTAAGTCTATCAACTACCACCATCATGACACTCTTTCCTTCAGACTTAGGTAAACCTGTGATAAAATCCATTGAAATCTCCTCCCAACGTTGACTTGGAATGGATAAAGGTTGTAGAAGTCTCGGGGTTTTAATTGTCTCAACTTTATTCTGCTGGCAAACCAAACATTCCGCCACAAACTTTTGAATATCAGATTTAAGGCCATCCCAAAAAAATTCTTTCTTCAACCTGTGGTAAGTTTTTAAAAATCCTGAGTGTCCTCCTAAAGGAGAAGTGTGCAATTCCAGAAGAATCTTTTGTTTTAGTTGGGAATTCTTACAAAGATATAAGCGATCTGTGTACCATAAGGAATCATTTTTCCAACTAAATGTATCAGATGTATTAGGATCTTGCTGCAACTTTTGAATGAGTGTCCATACATCTTTGTCCTTCTTCCATTCATCTCTTGCTTCAGTTATCCAATCTGGTTGGATAATAGAAATGGCACAAAGAAATGCTTCCACCTCTTCATTTTTTCTTGAGAGTGCATCTGCAACAACATTTAGCTTCCCTTTTTTGTAGATTATTTCAAAGTCATAACCCAACATCTTTGTGACCCATTTTTGCTGCTCTTCTGAAGATAATATTTTTTCCAAAAAGTGTTTAAGACTATCATGATCATTTTTTACCTTGAAGTGTCTTCCCATTAGGTAAGGTCGCCATTTCTTTAGTGCATGTCGTATTGCTAACATTTCCTTCTCATAAATAGCTTTCTGTAAATACTTTCCTTTGATTGAACGACTTTCAAAAGCAATGGGTCTTTCTTCTTGCATTAAAATAGCACCAATTCCATTTCCTGAGGCATCACATTCCACAATAGAGGTTTTTTTGAAGTCTGGCATAGCTAAGACCAGTGCTAGGCACATTGCCTGTTTAAGATGTTCAAAGGCCTTAGTTTCTTTAGGAGTCCATGAAAATGCATCTTTTTCAATAATGTTGTTATAGGTGCTGCTATTCTCCCATAATTCTTAACAAACTTGAAATAATACCCTGTTAAACCGAGAAATCCTCGCAATTGCTTTATAGTTGTGGGGACTTTCCATTCCTTAATGGCTTTAATTTTGTTAGGGTCTACCTTAACACCCTCGTGAGATAGAATATGACCCATATGTTCCACCTATTATACTCCAAAGAAACATTTGGATGATTTTGCATATAATTGTTTCTCCTGTAATAGTTTGAGCACCCTGTCAACATGTTGAACATGTTCCTTCCAAGACCTGCTGTAGATTAGTATATCATCAAAAAATACTAGCACAAATTTTCTAAGGAAGGGTTTGAAAATGGAATTCATCAACCCTTGAAATGTAGAAGGTGCATTGGTAAGGCCAAAAGGCATGACCAAAAATTCATAATGACCCTCATGAGTTGAAATGTTGTTTTTAGAATATCTTCAGTCTTCATTCTAATTTGATGATATCCTGAACAAAGATCCAACTTGGTAAAATAAATTGCTCCATGTAATTCATCCAATAATTCATCAATCACAGGAATAGGAAATTTATCTTTAATGGTGAGCTTATTGAGCTCCCTATAATCCGGACACATTCGCCATGATCCATCCTTCTTGTGTACCAATACTACAGGAGCAGAGAAAGAACTTTGACTAGGTTGAATTATACCCGCCTCTAACATTTCTACAATCATATGTTCAATTTCGCTCTTTTGGAAGTAAGGATATCTATAAGGCCTGATGTTTGGAGGAACACTTCCTGGAATCAAATGAATAGCATGATCATGATCACGAATAGGTGGGAGTCCTTTGGGAGTTTGAAACACCTTGGAATGATTGTCCAAGACTTGTTGGAGATCTGCAGAAATAGATGATTTTGATGTTGGAACTTCTAGTGAGCATAATTGTGCAATTACACCTCGTTGTTATTTCTTTAGAAGATTTGTCATGACATTAGAGCTTATTATCCTTCCCGGCTTCCCTTCAATACCCCGTAATTCGACTTCCTTTCCTTCTGAAAAAAATTTCAAGAAAAGTTCTTGAAAATTAAAAGCTACCGTCCCCAAAGATTGTAACCATTGTGCTCCTAGTACAACATCAGCACCTCCCATAGGAATGGAAAGCATTGGACTAGTCAATACATATTCCCCCATGGTTAGCTTGATATTATGGCATTTTCCAGAGCAATTTATAGTTCCTCCATTTGCAACCATCACTTGACATTCTGGTGCTGGGTATAGGAAACAATTTAATTCCTTGGCTACCTTACAAAGAATAAAATTATGGGTGCTACCTGAATCAATCAACACTATTACCTTTCTCTTCTTGATTTGTCCTTTTATCTTGAGAGTTTGAGGAGTGGTAATTCCTGCCAGTGCATTACACGATATGGTTGGATTCATTTCTTCCTCTTCTGGGGCTGGTTTCTGGTGTATATCCTCTTCTTGTTCATTTTCTTCTTCCTCTTCACAATCTATGTAAAATAATTTCTTCTCAGCACACTTATGACCTTTAGTGTATTTTCTATCACAACTGTAGCAAATCCCTTTTGCTCTTTTTCTTCCAATTTTTGTGGTGTCAACCTTGTAGGTTGTGGAAATATAGGAGTAGCAACACTTCCCTCTTTATAGAAGTGAGTGGTAGGCTTCCTTGTCGCCATAATTTTACATTCAATTTTTCTTGCCAACCTGAATGCCTTCTCCAATGAATCAGGTTCCAAAACGTGAACTTCATGTTGGATGTTATCCTTTAAAGTACCTATGAATAGATCAATCTTGTGTTCCTCTGGAATATCAGTTACCCTTATATTCAATTTTTGGAAGTCCTCAATGTGCTCCCCCATTAAACCCTTTTGTTTGAGATTTATCAATTGGCTAAAGAAGGTGTTACTCTTTGTATCCTCATAATGTGCTATCATTTCCTCTGTAAAAATTGACCAAGTGACAATTTTTTTACGGGAGAAAAGCCATCGATACCATACAAATGTATTTTGTTCTAAATGTAAAGTTGCAATGCGTACCTTTTGTGTGTTTTGCACATTATTTAGATCAAAATATTGCTCCATCTGTAGTATCCATGTTACGGGATCCTTGCCATCAAACTTCCTCATATCCATCTTTGGAATATGGTGGTTCTTCCATCCAACATTAGAGTTTATGAAATCATGATTAACATTTATTTTGTTCTCATCATTAGTTTCCTCTACTATCTTTTCACCATTAGGAAACATTTCTTGTATCAACTTTGTCAAACCTTCGATGTCTACTTTTATGTTTTCCATTTTTTCATCGATCTTAGCTTCCATGCCACCCATCTTAGCTTCCATGCCTATTTCTATGCCTTCCATATTAGCTTCCAAACCATTAATCTTAGCTTCCACGATTTCTTCAAACCATCCATCTTCGTTTCCACGCATTTCTTCAAAACTTCCATTTCATTTTTTGTTGCTCTTTGCGATAGCGAAATTTCGTGCACTTGCTCTTGTAATTTTGATATCTCATGTTGTGTTTCTTCGTATTCATGAGTCATAGTAGAGCCTTATAAAGGCTTAATGTGTGTTGAATTCTTTTTAGGGGCCATTTTAGAACCCAATACTGATATATATTCTTCAATATGCCCTTGGAATAAATTCCAACTATTTTTTTTCAAACGAGACTTATGTAATTCGAAAAAAAATACACACCTTTTTCTTGCTTTTGAGGAGCGCGATATTGAAACTAAATTATCTATATGATTTAGGATCTTCAATATATAATTTTTTTTTACTGAGGTAGCTCTCTAAATCCTCTTTCGAATTCCATAAGTCTGACCTAATTTGGATTCTTGAAGACAAAGTTGTGCCCAGTCTCCTACGATGACCTCATTATGGACTGGTTCAGTAGTGCGAACTTGTATGACTTGCCACATGTCACTGCTTCCTCCTTCGGCTCTGAAATTTATAGATAGGAAACTTAATTCCCTGTGCTTGTGTCCACTTTTTACATAATTCTAATCCGATGCTGAGAGAGAGAGTTATGAATATTTTCCCACGATCACCTCTTTGAGATGAAATTCGGGAGCCTGAACAAGTCCTAACTTCCATAGAACATCTCTCCAAAAATATTGCGAACCAAGATTTGAAATTTTGCGACGATGTTCCTTAGGCATTTAGCTTTGTTCTCTAAAAATTTCAGATTCTGCACCTTCATAGAAAAAAATTTATAGCGAAAATTTCGCGATGACCTGTTTAGGTTAAATTGAGGAGCCTACAAAAAGACCTAACTTCCATAGATCATATCTCCGAAAATATTGTGAACCAAGATCTTAAATTTTGTGAAGATTTTCATCAGGATTTTGGCTTCGCACTCTAAGAATTTTAGCTTCTAAACCTTTGTAGAAAAAAATTTATAGCAAAAATTCCACGATGACATGTTTGGAGTAGCAAAACCCTAGAATCCAAAGCTCTGATACCAAATGCTGTGAAACCAGCTCCAAAAATAGAAGTAAAGAGATATCAACGCCTTAGAAATAAGCCACTCCGAGGGGGAAACCTCTAATACATTACATGAATGAACAATTCTTGGATGATACAAATGACAAAACATCCTTTCTATATATAGGAGTCCATGGGGCCACAATGTAATCCTAGTGGGGCCACAATGTAATCCTAACTGACCTAACAATAACAATGTAAGGGAACAATAATAACAATATTGGGGTTAGAGGGGGCTACAACAATAACAATAAGGGGGATACACTAATAACAATAAGGGGCTAAACTAGTAATATAGGGGCCTAACACTTGTGTAGATTTTGTGTCAAGCACCGGGGCGCTACAGTAATAAAACACATCAGGCGGGTTTACGGAGTGTATGGTGTCCAGTGTGCCAATTTTTTGTGTGGTATTTTGGCCGTAATATTTTTTTATTTAACCCCGTTCCGGTGCGCGGGTTTTATGGGAGCACCGGTGCGTTTTCTTCATTCCGCACCGGACGGTTTCTTTTTTCGCGTGCTTTTTATGAACCACTGGTGCGGATGTGTTGTAAAGGCCTGGTGCGCTACAAAAAGGAAACACACTAGGCAGGTGTGTACGGAGCACACGGTGTCCGGTGTGCCAATGTTTTGTGCGCACCAGTTCTTTCTCATGTTGAACGCACTGGTGCGTTTTACGGTGATAAGCGCACTGTACGAAACACATCCGCAAACACCTCCGCCCGCCAACCTCCTCTAGTAAACTATACTAGAAACGAATGTTTGGGGTATTTTTATAAGGGGTTCCTCAAAAACATCCGCTAGAGGGTCTTTTCCTTGTAGTGAAGCACAATGTGAAATGTAAAATGCAAATTGATTAACAATGCTTTGAGTATTAACGAGATCTCTCAAACATGCATACAAGAGGCAAAATATTGTGAAAATCAAAGAGAGATGTGAATAATTTTCTTCAAAACAAAGCACTCTTCATTCACACATTGACCAATATCTCAAAGAAAACAAACTTTAGTTGGAACACAAACAATTGTAATCTATGCTTGATGGCGAATAGAAACTCAAATGCATTTAGAATTGGCACTTGAAACAATACTACCCGAGAGAACCGACCGAGAGATTAAAACCAATAAAAAAATAAGCCTTAAGGTTATGACAAGACTTTATTCAAAGAGGAGTCTAGAGGTCAGCAAAGCAAGCAACCACTAGGATGGCCCGAGGACACCTATAAACCCTAGGAAGACAAGGATGTAATCAAATTTGCAAGAAAATCAACCAAAGGTATAGAACGCGAACCAGAAATGTCATTGAATAGAGAGGGAACAGTGTTAATCAAACAGGAAAAAGCATCCATATGTATAAGAATAATTGTCTGATTAAAAGAAGGAAAAACCTAAAAGTTATATACAGGAATTGGCGCGACTGTCTAAGTCGAAACCCGCGCTGGAAAGGTAAAAGCTTGATTGTGTAAACTACAAAACACATTTCTTGGCGCGACTGTCAGAGTCAAAACAATGTCGATCAAGGAAAATATTAAAAAATAAAAAGGGTTTCCAAACTGACACCAGAATTATCACTTCAGCAGAGAGATAGATGTCTGTAAGAAATTACAGGAACTACAGAGATAAGTATATAGGCCTTCAATGAAAATTGAAGACAAGACAAGAAATCAAAAAATAAAAATAGGAGACTGAAAGGCTAGCAGTCCCCAACGGAGTCGCCAATTTTTTATGTAGGAAAATCCTCTCTGCGAATAGAGACAATCCCTCTAGCCCTAGAGTGGGTCTAGTAAAAACAAGGAGCAATTAGAAACCTAATTTCCTAGATTGAAAATGCATATAGATTGAGAATGGTTCACCTACCTCAATCTGATGCTAGTTCCCATTTGAATCATTTGGTCCTTCGCATTCCATGGTCAGATATTCACCGCTATGGGTGTTTGGGTACCTGAACAAAGGATCGAAATGACAAAAAACGTGAAATAATAACATATATAATGCATATACAACCTAATTAGTTGATCAAGGAAAACTAATAATCCAATCACACATTAAGACAAGAATGGAAAGCAGGAACTAATTGTATTATATTAAAATAGAGTGGGGGAGTTACAACCTGCGCCTTGATGTCGCAGCTCTCCTTCAATGGATCCTGATCTAGGAACGTCTCCAAAGAACTCTTTCAACTTGATGTGAGGGAAAAAAGTCTCAACTCTCGCTCGGTATCTATAGTGACGAAAGGTCTCTTTGTTGTTCTTCTATCTTTGTTCTAAATAGCAGAGCTATGGGAGATTGCACATTATATAGAAAAGGAGGAGGGAACATGAATCCACTTTAGGTGGGGAAATGGGCTATCCCTTTTGGTGGTTCCACTTTTTTAGGAACAAAGAGGCCAAAGGGAGAAACTCGGCTCTATGCTCAGGAACAAACAACCAAGGCTCCGCCACGAAGCTTCCAGATCTCGAAACTTCACTTCCGTTTTTAAAAAAATTCCAAGACGAGGATCAGTGTGAGTATGATCTTCATTCCAGTGTTAATCAGCGCAACCCTAGACCAAAAATATGCCATCGGTGTGAGCAAGACATATAGAGGGTGCGTCGCTCCGAATAACTAGGTTTACAAGGAGCTGTTCCAGGAATAGATAACAGAAATTTTGTTCATTTTACTGAGGAGGACATGAATGCATATTTTCATGATGGAAAATAGGCATAGGGATCATTGTTAAAGGTCTCCGGGATTAGGAATGGGAAATACTGGTACAATGACAAATTTTTCTGTTACAGCTGCACATATGGTAACTTTTCCTCCAGACTGGTTGGTTCTTCCCCATTCTCAATCTATGACATATGATCAGGCCCAACATTTTGTTTCCTAGCTTCATAATGATCTCAAAATCATACTCCTAGAAAATTAATAACCATCGTGATGTCGCCCCCCCCCAACACAGGTTTATGAACTAGGTATTTAAAAGCAAAATGGTGAGTGAACATTTTGAAATGTTGTTATAGGGAAATGTGATCTACAAATCAATCAAATTACCTAAGTGTGGTGTTTATCACTTAGAAAAAAAGAGGAAAGAATAACTATTATTTTATCTAAAAAAAGCAGATATACAGAATGGGAAAGGAGCGTACTTGTGATTCTTTTTCTCTTCTTCTCCTTCTATCACTGTTGTCATCGCTCTCAATCCAACTCAAGCAGCTAGATCAATTTATGCAAACACAAACAGAGAAAAAAAAACAACATACAATATACAAGTATATACTTATCTACTCAAATCAAACTGATTATATCTGAAATACTTACATCATTCAAGAAAACATTGTGCAAGAAATAGAGACATATGTATCGGAAAATGAATAACAATATTTATTAAAGAGTAGGAGGAGAATATTACAACCAATGGATAGATTTTTCGTCAACTTGCTCCAACTTCATTCCAGCCTCATCACATCCAGCATCATCTCAGCAACATATCAGTACTTTCAATCTATTATCAAATGGGAATCCAACAGCATAAATTCGCACAAAATTCTTCCTCCCTAGCACTAGGATGAGTGCTCAATTTATAGGGAAATTTATGATAACTTCTCAATTATTGACTCTCTAATAATAGGCAAGACATGCTTCCAAGTTCATAGGTGTTAGATGGACACTTGGATTCGAAGTATGACACCTATGGACCCATCTAGAAGGCACTAGCCATGTGGAGATTCCCGAAACAATGAGAATTACGCTCCCAGGTGACTAACACACTATTGAATGTTGGGAAGTGCACTATAGTGCACCCTTGCATGGAGGAATTGGAACTGCAACGTAGTTAGTCCCTTGCAGAGGAGCGTTGGTGAGTCAGTGAGTCATATAACATATACTTCAAACCTTGGAAATCTCACAATAGAAGCAACGAATGAAATTTTCTTCACTTAGGGCATATAGCAACTAAAATATAATGAGATGATAGACCCTATTTCATTGGTCCTCGGGATGATGTTCAGTTTGACCAGGTCTTTGGGGATGATGCCCAAATTAACCTTTAACATATTCCCCCTAAAGCATGAAGTCAAAAGAATATTAGTATTTGGATGAGATGCTTTACGATGTGATGAGTAGGAACTAAAGTGGACGGTGACTTGAATCAATATTACAATACATTACATCATGATATATTTTATTTTGATCACGAATTGTTGAGGGATGAATTCCCATGCTCAACACATCGAATATCTAATAACATGTACATAATATAGAAAGTCACCTACATTGGAATGTTGCCAAATATAGACATGCCTACAGATATAGGACCATGTTCTGATGACAATATGTATGTAAATCCATCGTATAGATGATGTGTACAACAATCCTGAAATTGCAGCCTAGATGGATGAAAATAGATCTAGGGTCTTCTTATCTCATTCACTCGATCATTCAGGTACAAGTCTAACCATGCGAATATATGATTTGAACTCGAACATGGGAAGACATCGTTTGATTACCAGCCAATGAAGTGAGTTGCTAACATGCGCAAGAAAAACACAATTGACGTTAATGGCTTTCAAGGTACCGTAGTACAATTTTCAAGGCGTGAATAGATGATTTGATGTCGAACGCTAAACAAAATATTTCGGTAAAAGGTTCGGAAGCGAGAAACTTTTCGATGATGTAACAAGCCTCAGGGTAGTGGAAGATGTTTCTAAGTAAACTTCTTGGATGATGAGATGCTGTCGACGACAAGAAAGATTATTGTGAAACAGGAGTTACTGATTTCAGAGACAAAATGTGACTTAATATAGAAATGTTCAGGGATGAATGTCATGAAAATGAAGGTTTATGAGTATTGCAGAAGGATGAGGATTTTACTGGATGACTTCTCTTGAACATTTCAGTGACACTTAGATGTGTTGGAATCATTGACCCAAAACCGAAGTGAAGGTATGATGAACCATAGGTATGAATGAACCGTCAAGAATATTACCCAACCCAAAAGTCACAATGATGGAGTGAAAGTGTCATGTTCAAGAGCGACTTGCTACCATAAAGTATTATGTTCTTTTTCCCAAATTTTCCTCGGTCAATAACTCATTACCTTTTAACAATCTTGAGGAGGATAAAATATTCTTGATCTATAATTCAACCCTTCGGGGGAATCCATCACTATTTAATAATTTAATGAGTCTAGTGATAAATAAAACTTGATTCTTCCTACGATTGACAAGTCCGTCGCTATTTTATGTTTTAATGAGCCTAACGACAGTGATAGGATGATCCTTTTTCATGATTAGAGAGTTTGAAAAGGAGGAAAAAAGAAAACTCCATGATTCCTTTTTCGTAAATTTGTCGCTCAGGTCTGAAAAAGTGTAAAATGATACTTGAGAAAACCTCTTAGCCATGTTCGACTAAGATTTTACTTTTTTGTAAATAATCTAACTCAGTCTGGAAAAGGGTTAAACTTATACTGAGTAGATGTCATTTCATTTACTTTTACGAGCTCGAAAAGGCAAGTGATCGACAATATTTTCACATTATCAGAGTCTGAAAAGACCCAAAAGAAGACTCTAAGGGTTCCTTTTTTGTCGTTATAGAAGCTTGAAAAATAGATGAAAGTGCGCCTCAAGTAGTTTTTCATTTTTATCAAAGCTTGAAAAATAATGATAAAAGTATGCTTTGTGGTCAAATAATTCTTGAATAAGCGTGCACGACTAATTTGTTGTATCAGCTGTAAAACCTGTTTAGAACACCATCAAACAGATTAAAAATACATGTTTCATAGTAAAAATGAATAAAAGCCATAGTTGCAACATTAAATATTATTCAAAATAATAAAATTGATTACTTAAAAGATTTTTTACCATTCCAAAGTTACCATTTGAAAATTAGGAGATCTGAACCAGTTTTTTCCCCCGAACTTCAGCAGTTGATTGCGACATATTTTGTGGATGATTTCTCTCACTGTTCGATCCAGGTTGGAGCTATAAACTCTCTATTTCTTTTAGTATCATTTATTGTGCATTCCATGGTAAATTTTTAGGGTTTTGAGCCCCTTAGGGTAAATATACTATGCTTAGATGGAAACACACCCTTGAAGGTCGAAATTTGCATTGTAGTGCACTGAAATTGAAGGCTAGATGCACTGCAACGCTCTATCCCTTGACCTGGGGTGCGTGAATTATCATTCCTTTTTTTTGCTGTGTGCCCAAAATTTCCCAAGTTTTTGCATGAAATGGATCCTAATGAAGCTTATGATTGTGTTTGAGGTATTCATCGAATCAAAATTGATGATTACATGGAGGGAAATAGAACATGAAGAACAAAACATGATTTCCATAAACGATCTGGGTACAGTAAAAGCCCTTAGAGATTGCGGGTTGCTAAAGTATTTCAAATTTTCAGGTATGAGGCAACAAATGGAACTATTGGAGTTCCTTGTTCGTTCATGGGATCCGGTACTACAGGATTTTCACATTGGGGAAAAAGTGGTCCCAATATTAGTGGTGGACATTTCTTTTCTCGCAATATTATCAAGGCGAGGTTCTCCCATTTCTCTTTCAGTTTCTGCTCTTGGAGGAGAGACAGTGAGAGATTACATAATTCAACACTCCCATCCAGGGACTGAACCAAGTAAGGATGGGAAAATAAACATCCACGATGTACGTGATTTGACCTTGAGCACCATCCTGTTCACTATCACAAAGCTTGCTGGTTTTGCTACAAACATGTGCCAAACAAATGATACATGTAGTATGCACTGGAGTGTTTAGAACAAACAATATTTAACTGGGCTGATGCTGTCCTCTTTTAGATGAAAGAACAACTGACCAAAGAAAAGGGAGTAAGCAAGAATAATTTCAACTATGGCTTGATCCTCATTTCCTTTTCCTTAGAGTGGATTCCATTGATGCAGCCACAACATGTTACACTAGGCATATCTGGCCCTAGAGATCCACGGATGCATAGATGGGTTGATTTAATGGTTAGACATGCTGTTCAATCAACCATCGTATTCTCTAATGCATTATTCACCTGGTTCATATGACATATGATTGCCATAGATCAGTATGCATACGCAGGCGTAGTTTTCCGAGGAGATCCAAACTTGATTCTACCAGACAATGCCCAATGGGGTGCAATTGGTAAGAATGTTTTGACCATGCTTTTTAATTTTTTCTAAGGTTTATACATTTTTTAATATTTTGATGTTTCCCAAGACCGAACTAAATGTTTGATGTATACAGATGTGGGTCGAGTTCTACGAGTGGGTCAGCGAGAGCAAGGAGCAGATGAGCCAATATAGAGGGCTGTTGGGAGAGAAATCCTTCGGGATTTAGATATGACTGAAACTCTTGCTGAGCTACAACAACACATGGATGGATTGACTCTTGGGATTCCAGACTGCTGGATTGAAGAGTTACCTATGATACTGCAGTGCCACACTATTGGCATTCCTAACTGTTAGATGCGGTTATTACGTAGGATAGCTAGATCAATAGCTTTTTATCATGAGCATCACTAGTTTACTTTGATATTTTGCATACTTTTTGAGGTCAGATGACCAATGTTTCTTGGGCACAAATTTTTTAAAAACCTATAACTATCTATCTATTTGTTTTCATTGTTTTCCTATATTTACTGTGCAATCCTATTCAATTATGCGATGTGAATGGAAAATATGTCTTTACATGTGTTGAAAATGCCTGTTTAAAACATAATTCTCTAAGGAATCAGTTAATGTGCTCAAATTTTCGGAAATGTGTTGATATTGAATGAAATCAAAATGTCTTTCCAAAAGTCGAACTCATAGGAACATACGATGTAGTGTTGGATTTTGAACAGTGTAAACAGTAGTAAGTTGGAGTACAACAAGTTATGAGTCTAACCTAATGATGATGCGGTTAATACCAAATGAAATGGCATCAGAGAGAAGTTTGATCAATGCGCTATACTCAGCGATATTGTTTGTAGATCGACCGATACAAATCCTTTGAAAACTCACTAACTCACTGCTCTGAGTGAAAATGGACCATGCTGTAGAGGATAAATTCTGCATACTATGACTAGCACCACCATTGTACCCAACGAATGGTTCCAAAGATTTAGATATCTGCGATAAAATGGAAACGTATTACTAAATTCAAGAAAATTCTAGGAAAAAAAACTTAGACAGTAAATGAAAATTAAAAGCATATATACAATATAATACAAAATTTTACTATGCTCATGTTTAATCATAGTAACGTTTGAGATACAACCCATTTCGTGGTTGCGCTAATGGAATTCCATTATAATATACCAACTTGTAGGTGCCCTTAGCAAGAACTATTTTGAAAATATAGGGGCCCTGCTATAACAACTCAAATTTTATAGTACCTATTACATCAGCTTCTTGATAATAAAGTAAGACCAGGCCACCCTATGAGAAGATGCGAGGTTGGACATGTTTTTTGTATTGCGCCTTGATTCTGTTAGCGCTATGTAATTCCGAGGTTGAAAGTACCGAATCCTAGAGGCAACATCAAAACCAATTTGAGCCTAGGATCTAGCCCTCCTAGACTCAGAGATGGATCTCTCTATAATATTTAGCTTTTTTTGATTGGGCATTTTAGGCTAGTTATGAGGGCAAAGGGGTTTGTTTAAAATTTTTGGTTGAGATATCAACAGAGAGGCATTGGGCTAATGGAGTCAACAGGTCAAAGAAGATTTAAATGACTTAATTAATTAGATCATGTGTAGCCAGGAGAGATAGTCATTTTTGTGGATCATTACAATTTCTGACTGGGAGAGAAGGAATGTTTGGGGTTCCATCTAAATGACTATGTTAGCGCTCCGTAATTCTGAGGTTGAAAGGACTGAATCCCAAAGGCAACATCAAAACCACTTCGAGCCTAGGATCTAGCCCACCTAGACTCAGAGAGGGATCTCTCTATAATATTTAGATTTGTTTGATTTGGCATTTTAGGCTAGTTATGAGGGCAGAGGGGTTTGTTTGAAATTTGTGGTTGAGACATCAACAGAGAGGCATTGGGCTAATGGAGTCAACAGGTCAAAGCAGAATTAAATGAATGAATTAGTTAGATCATGTGTAGAGAGGCGATATAGTCATGTCTGTGGATACCTACAATTTATGAGTGGAAGAGAAGGAATGTTTGGGGTTCCATCTAAATGTAGAGCAGAAATTATCCAAATTCTACATTTAAACTTCAAAGGAAAACATATATATTGTTTAAAGCCTGAGCAGGGTTTCCACTGACAAATATTGAACAAAAGTTTCTTATAAAAAATAATTAGATAAAGCAATGTATAAATAAAAGAAAATAATATATCATAAAGAAGAACTTCACCATCAAAACATGACACAAGAATCTGGAAAACAACAAGGTCTTTTCATTCATTCAAAAACGTTTCTTACAACTAGCTGAAATTTTTTACAATAGTTTCCTCCCTTAAGGTCTAACAACCTTTTCCCATATTACATTATGTATTTTAAAACATTCCCCAAGTTACATTTCAGATCCTCATGATCAGGATACTCAAATCTATGCTTTAACTATTTTAGATATTTTAGGAAAATGTCTAATTGTTTTACCCAAAATAATAGATTAGATCTCTTTTACAATCATACCCAATCTCCTAATATATTACAAAATATCTTATCTCTGATTCTGAAATTCAACCACAACCAAAGTTTTCTGTTGATTATAAACTAAAATCTGGAAAATATGACAAAATTCCCCCAAAACTAGATTTGGTTTATCTTCATTAAGGAAAAATCGGATCAAAACTGGGGTGTCAGCAGGATGTTGAGGATGAGCTTTAATTAAAATATGTTTTGTAGGCTTTGAAGATCCTGTAGAAGTCAATTAGCCTTGATTTGAGGAGATTGGATGTCTTCTATCTATAACATAGCTTTCAGCAGTTAAGGAAGGCAAAACAGGGCGCGCTTAGCTCCCGATTATCGTGATTTTTGGCAGTTAATTCAAGATTCTTCACTGCCTCTAGCTGGAAAAAGTGTAAATACTTGTGAACTTAACCAAAATTTCTATGAGATGTCCTTTCGACCTCTGATGCATTAATTATCACCACTTTCACTGAACTCAAGAGCAGCCCGAGCTAAGGCATCAAGTGTGTGATGAGCCTGAGGCTTACGCTTCTTGTGAATGATTTTATTGTAGGTTTTAACCCTGAATAGAAATTATCTACACACGAATCTTATAACAGAAAATAAACAATAGCGAGAGTATAAAACATAAAACAGATAAACACGGAGATTTTCCCCTGGATCCCAAATAGGGATGACCAGCTTGATATTTCATTATTATTCCTTTTAGTGTTACAACACATATATATACATTCCGAAGAATACATAAACCCTAATCCATTAACCCTGGATTAGAACATAACCGTAGTTCCCTTGACCGGATCTACAAAAATACCAGGGGCCGAAAAACCATCGTACCCCAAAACCATGTGAAAAACCATGCACAAAACCATGGGCGCGGACCACCCACCGGAAATTAAGGACCAAAAATTTTCGCCAGGGCACTGCCCCGGACCCCGACAAGGGAGGCTATTGCCCCCCCTCTTACCCCCCCGCGCATGCTTACTCGTGGAAAGAATATAACAAATACCCAACATTCTCCCACTTGTTGTTTTCTTTCCGCACGAGGCCACATGAGAGCTTAGTCATTGGCCCAGTTCTTCAACACCCATTGTTTCTCTACACCAAGAGAACTTCTGAGTGCTCACAGACTTCGTCAATGCGTCTGCAACATTCTTCAAAGTGTCCACCTTTACTAACAACACCATTTTAGCCTCAACCATATCTCTAACAAAGTGATATTGAGCATCAATGTGCTTTGTCTTTGAATGATAAGCAGGGTTCTTAGCCAAGAAAATTGCACTTTGGCTATCACAATCTATCCTTATATCTTGCTGTACCAACCCCATACTTGAACAAAATCTCTGCAACCAAACCGCCTCCTTGCTTGCATGTGTGGTTGCTATGTATTCTGCCTCTGTAGTTGAAAGAGCCACTACAGACTTTCTTTTACTCATCCAACTGACTGCGCCTCCAAATAGGCTAAACACATACCCACTTGTATATCTTCTTTGGTCCAGATCTCCAGCCCAGTCTGCATCAACAAAACCACGAATGTCCAACATTATTTCCAATCCTAGTCTTCCCTGGTAGCACAAGCCATAATCACTAGTGCCATGTAAATATATGAAAACCCCCTTCACTGTTGTCTAATTCTCCTTCCCTAGGTTTGACATAAACCTGCTCAATAGTCCCACTGCATGTGAAATGTCTAGTCTAGTACAGACCATTGCATACATCAGGCTACCCACTGCACTTGCATATGGAACACGGGACATATCCTCCTCTTCTTCTTGTGTCTTGGGACACTGTTCAGCAGACATCTTTACACCTACAGGAATAGGAACATTCACTAGTTTACTATCCTGCACATTGAACCTCTGCAATATAGTCTCGACATATTTTATATGGTTTAACTAGAGCTTCCTCTTTGCTTGATCTCTCTTAATTTCCATGCCCAAAATATAGTTTGCAGCACCAAGATCCTTCATGTAGAATTTGGAGAACAGTTGGGTCTTCAAATCTTGGATAATTTCTTTGTCATTTCCAATCAACAACATATCATCCACATACAAGACCAAATAAATAACACGGTCACCAATTAATTTAAAATAAACAAGTGATCCTCCTTGCTTCTGGTGAAGCCAAGTCCCCGTATATAGGTATCAAATTTATGATACCACATCCTTGGTGATTGTTTTAACCCATACAAAGACTTCTTCAACCTGCATACCAGTTCTTTCTTACCCTTCACCATAAAGCCTTCAGGTTGCTTCATGTAGATCTCCTCTTCTATATCCCCATGAAGAAATGTTGTCTTCACATCCATCTATTCTATCTCAAAATCAAATGCAGCAGCAACAGATAAAAGGAATCTAATAGAAGTAACTTTGGAAACAGGAGAAAAAATATCACCAAAATCAATTCCGGCACTTGGGAATAACCTTTCGCTACCAATCGAGCTTTGTATTTCTCCACCTTGCCTTCTACATTCATCTTCTTCTTAAACACCCATTTGCTCCCAATGGGCTTCCTTCCAGCCGGCAACTCCACCAGATCCCATGCATCGTTTTTGTGCAAGGATGCCATTTCATCAACCATGGCCTCTTTCCAGAGTTTTCCATCCTCTGAATCTACTGCCTCCCTGACAGTTCTGGGTTCATCATCAGTTATAGTTAAGGCAAAACCTGAACAGAAAGCATATGGACTATACCTTTCTGGTTGCCTTCTTTCCCGAACTGATCTTCTTAAAGCTGGAGTTTGTGGCTCATCATCTTCTGAGTCTTCTTCTGTTGTAGAGTCCGATTCATCCTCCTTTAGCTCAAACTCTATCTTCTCAGGTTCCTTTGGTAGGACTTCATGTTTAACAACATCTTTCACTTCTCTAAACACCACATCTCGGCTGTACACAACCTTCCTTGTTTCTGGGTTCCAAAGCTTGTAACCCTTTAAACCATCCTTATACCCAATAAAGATGCACCTTTCGGATTTATTATCCAACTTGGTCCTTTTCTCCTTTGGAACATGTACATATGCATCACATCCAAATACCCTTAGATGTGAAAGAGAGGGTTTCTTACCAGTCCATACCTCATGTGGAGTCTTATCCTCCAACACTGATGAAGGTGATCTGTTAACTAGATAGCATGTAGTCTCCACTGCCTCTGCCCAGAATTCTTGTCCTAACCCAGTACCACTGAGCATGCTTCTTGCCTTTTCCATCAGTGTTCTGTTCATTCTTTCTGCAACTCCATTTTGCTGAGGTGTGTATGGAGTAGTCTTCTGTCGTTCTATACCACACTTCTTATAGAACTCTTCAAATTCCTTCTTGCAGAACTCCCCACCATTATCTGTCCTCAGCGCCTTTATCTTCTTCTCTGTCTGGTTTTCCACCAGAGCCTTAAATTCTTTAAATCTGTCAAAAACTTCAGATTTCTTCCTCAAGAAATATATCCATGTATTCCTTGAGAAGTCATCTATGAATGAAACATAGTACACAGACTTTCCCAATGATGGAACTGACACAGGTCCAAACACATCACTGTGCACAAGTTCTAATATCTTGTTCGCGCTCTTAGCACCAGAAGGAAAACTCACCCGATTCTGCTTCCCATATACACAATGTTCACAGAAATCGAAATCCAGAGAGCAATTAGACATACCTTTTACCATACCATTTCTATGCAGTATCTGAAGGCCCTTCTCTCCAATATGTCCAAGCCTTTGATGCCATAACATGGTCTTTTCTCCAAAGACAACTAGGCTTTCCACTCCACTTTCAGGAACCACAGAACTATTACACCCATCAATAACAGTGCTACCTTGTAGCTTGTACAGAGTTCCAGTCCGAACTCCCCGCATTAATACCAATGCTCCCCGAACCATCTTGCAGGCATCTTTCTCGAACACTGTTTTTACACCTGCATCATCCATCTTGCTTACAGAAATCAGATTTCTGGCCAATGTAGGAATATGCAGAACACCAGGAAGTGTTCTAATCCTCCCACCTTGCAGCTTTAGCTTGACCTTTCCACGTCCGACGATTCTGGCCTTCCTATCATCCCTTAGGAAGACATCACCACCATCATATTTCTCATACTCGCAGAACCACTCCCTATGGGGAGTGAAGTGAAAGGATGCACTTGAGTCAATCAACCATGACTCATGATCTACATGTGTATTTGAAGAAGAAGCCAAATACACATCCCCACCTTCATCCGAGGTGGTTTTTTCCTCTGCAGAAGGAGCATCATCAGATCCCTTTCCTTTCTCAGGAGCTTTAGATTTGCAGTCCTTTTTGTAGTGCCCTTCCTTTCCGCATTTCCAGCACACCTTTACAAACTTTCCAGGAGATTTAGATCTCCCTCTAGATTTAGATTTCCCACTTGAAACCTTATTCTTGTTTCTGTTTTGGGACCTTCATCGTACAGATAAGGCATCTCCATTCTGGCCCTCCATATTTCTCCATCTCATTTCCTCTGACAACAAGGCTGAGATAATGTCATCAAAATTCAAGGTAGTTGTATTGCTACCTATTGCAATAACCAGACTGTCCCACGAATCTGGTAGAGAACACAACAAACTGATGCACTTATCTTCATCTGAGATTTTAATATCAACAGATGACAGCTGAATTACCACAGTATTGAAGGTGTTCAGATGCTCTGTCACTGAGTCTCCATCCTTCATCCTCAGGTTATACAACGTTTTCCGTAGGAAAAAATTATTCACTAGAGACTTAGATTGGTACAAAGTCCCTAGCTTGTCCCACAAGGTCTTCGTCGTAGCTTCCCTAGAAACATTCAACAATACTTAATCTGAGACACACAACCGTATTGTGCTCTTAGCCTTCCGATCCAGTTTCTTCCAGTCTTCATCTGACATTGTTGTTGGTTTAGTACCTGGATCTACCACGATCCACTGGTCTTTATCCACCAGCAGATCCTCCATCTTGAGCTTCCACAACTTAAAACTCTGACCATTAAATTTCTCGATCTCTATCTTTCCATCGCTTGCCATCTTCTTTCACCACAAGAATCGATCCTGCAGATCTCCCACTGAACAGGGTCTACCTCAGGCCCGAGAAAAAAACCCTCAGCAGCAAAGGCATCCTCTTGAAGCCGAAACTGCTCTGATACCAAATGTAGGTTTTAACCCTGAACATAAATTATCTACACATGAATCTTATAACAGAAAATAAACAATAGCAAGAGCATAAAACATAAAACAGATAAACACAGAGATTTTCCCCTGGATCCCAAATAGGGATGACTAGATTGATATTTCATTATTATTCCTTTTAGTGTTACAACACATATATATACATGCCGAAGCATACATAAACCCTAATCCATTAACCCTGGATTAGAACATAACCGTAGTTCCCTTGACCAGATCTACAAAAATACCAGGGGCTGAAAAACCATCGTACCCCAAAACCATGTGCAAAACCATGCACAAAACCATGGGCATGGACCACCCACTGGAAATTAAGGACCAAAAATTTTCGACAGGGCACTGCCCTAGACCCCGACAGTGGGGGATATCACCCCCCCTCTTACCCCCCCGCGTGTGCTTAGTCGTGGAAAGAATATAACACATACCCAAAATTTATACCTTAAAACCTTGTTCCTATTTTTCAACTTGACATTGTGTTGCCGCAGCCTTTTTTTATTATGCTTGATTGTTTCATATTTAATGTCAATTTGATCAAGTCATGAGCTAATATTTCTTGATGATTTCTTAAGGGTTTCATTCTCTACCTTAAGGAGTCTTTCCAAAACTTTTAGCTCATTATTTTCTTCCTATAGCTTCTGTGTCTTAGATTTTCTGCTGAACTTCTTCTGTGATGATGTTGTAGCTTCTCCATGTATTCCTGTTTCTTCAATTGATGGTTCTCCTTTTATTTCTGCAGCTAAAGATTTTGTTTCTGGTTCTGTTCTTGCAGTTAATGGTAGGACCTCTCTTTCTATAGCTATTGGTTCAGAGTCAGAATCTGAATATAGAAGGTTTAGAATATTGGTTGCTATAGCTTCTTCTTGAACATCTTCCCTTGTGGTTCACCTTGAACCCGTGCCTCTTTCTCAAATTCTATCTTTTTCTTTGATTTCTTCAATGTTGAGGGAGAAGTTTTGGTAACTGCTTGCAGAGGAGACAATGCCCTCCTTGCCCTCTTTTTTTTTTTTGGATATGAAAGCTCGTATGAGGGAGTTCCTTTCTTCTTTGGCTAGACTTCTTGTTCAAACTCTCCCCAAAACAATAAATAATTCCATGTTTTATTCCTTCTATTAAGTTCGTCTAACACTATTAACTTGATTAATCCATGGTGGAATAAGTTGCTGTTAGCCATTTTAGGTTTAGATTGGACTTTGAAATCCATTTTAGTGAGGCTTTTACAAAGATAAAAAGGTATGTTAAGTGGTTGCTTACCTGTGAAGTGAAGGACAACCTAAGATGATAGAACATTTTCCTCCCTCACCTTCCTTCACAAGTAACATAAACCTGGATCATCTTCAACAACTCCTTCCACTGCTTTTGCAAATAGCTCATGGGAATGTGTTTTTGCCTTTTCATGTTCTGATACTCCTCTTTAATAAAGAACCTAAAATATACTTCTTTAGTGCAGGTGGTATTAAACCACCTCTCTCCTTCTGGCATTTTTGTGGTTGCTGCCACACTTGCTTCATCAATTTGCATGGTCATTGGCCCCAGCTTCACTTTGCATCCCTCAAAAATTCTTGCAAATGCCTCACTGATACCTTGATAGTATCCTTGGAATTTTTGACAAAACCCATAACAACCCACATGTTTGAAGAATTCACATGCTTGTGGGTGTGCCTCAAGGTAAGCTATATCTTGCAATTCTTTCCTTAGCAATGCTCCTCTAGTCGACATCTTCTGCTCCAACACCTGCAAACATTTTCAAACAGAATATGGAAATCATAGTGTGACTAGGGTATGCAGTGCGTAGGTGGTGAGACCAAATAAAAGTGAAACGAGGGTAGAACAACAAAAGCCGAGAACATAGAGGTGCAAGAAAGTAATGAAGACTCGAATATTTCAGGCTTCTGTGAGATTTTTAACACCAACTGAATGACGTTCGACCAAATTTAAAACGTGAGGAGATCATGATGACTGTTTTTGAGATTTAATTAAATTATATTTGCACGACTTGAGTTCATGATCGAGTGATGTGGGGATATGGATGAGTGATGACCTTTGGGAAAATCAAATGAAATGATGTATCTGCGCGGTTCTGGCAGCTAGGATGGCCTGTGTACTAACTACAACGTAGAAATGACATGATTGTAGAAACCCTAAGGATTCTTGGTAATTGCAGCAACTGTTAATAAATGGAGTTAATTGTTTAAGATGCTGAAAGTTTTAATTTCCGGCAGGAATTAGAACATAAACAAATCCATTGATAATCCTGACCTGGTCACCTTAAATCTTTAAAACTCAAGTGAAACATTTTAATTCCACCATCTAGTTTGAAACCTTGGATATATCGTTCTAATTTGAAGGTTTGAGATGGCGCGAAGAACTCTCAGGGTCACTGTCTTCATACTCGGTCTTGAAAAAGCTTTTCAGAGGGCCCAACAAGCGGTAAGAAGTTTCAAATGAGAGGGGTGCGAACTTCCCACAGATTGCCACGTGGTCTTCGTTTGGATTTGTAAACTGTTCCTTTTTAAACCCCCTCATTTATTAAACTTAGGAGTGTTGAACGGGTCCAAAATGAATTTATACCATTGATCTTAGTAAAAAATAATTATCCATAAGCGGAGAAAACATGAGGTATAAGCGCTTTTAGCTGCCGAAATTTTCAGCTTTTGGTAGAGAACCCTTAACAAATTTAGATTCTTTAGCTACCAAAAGCTAAACTCTCTTCTAAAATTGAAACACAAAAAATGGTGTATAAAAAACACTTATTTCAGCCATTCTAACTATTGGAGAGTTAGATTCTCCTTGAATGATCTAGACTATGCTTTGTACTCTTCCAGATATAGACTTACATTCTCATGAGTTTCAGGCTCTGAATTTATTCTATATCCATACCATTCACTTTCCTCTTCAAAGAAAGTGGGCATAGTAGATCTTTGAGGAGCTCTATGCTTCTCCGATCTTCTTTGTTGCTGATAAAAAGTACTGGGACCTTCTTCATTCTGTAACCTTTTTGACGTTTCTCTTTTCCTATCTATCCTCATTTCATTGATCTCCTTGGAGAGATCCTTCATAGTTCTAAAGAGAGATGCAACAAAAATTATTCCCTCCATTATTTACATATCTCTACTATATGCTATTCATATGTTGTCAAGAATGTCCACAAGTTGAGCCAAAATTCATGCTTCGATACCACTGTAATATCCCAAAATGGAATAATGCATTGATACGCAAACATAATATTTGAAACAACAGATTATGTACACATAAGTTATGATCAACACATATATATATAGAATAGGTGATCCATTTTATTATGTGGAGATGAATGAGAGATACAACAGTGCATAAAATAGAAGCACTCAAGCCAAGAAAAGTGGGCTAGAATGACACTGAAAACATGCCAAAGTAGGCATTGTGTAACTGGAGCTGCTGGAAGCTGAATATTGTGTTTTCCCTTCCATTGATGATGATCTTACAGCTGTTGGATGAAAGATAAATGCAGATCTATGGTGCTCTCGAGCTCTGATGATGCCAAGATTGCAGATCTGGGCACTGTTACCACCCAAAAATTCTCAAAACATCATTGTGCCAACTCTGTTTTTTTGTCATGATTCCAAGTAGGTATGAAATTCATTTTAAGTCTTGGTAAAGGATAGGTCATAGTTTTTATAGGTTTAATGGTCATCATTCAAGTTCAAATAAAGTCTTTTAGGGCCATTCCATGATTAAAAAGTCATATTTTTCATTTAGGGGTCATTCCATTAGGTTTCGGGTTGAAATTATGCAATTAGCCAAGAATCCACACTTTTTTAGTGCCTATAGTTTAAAAATGAGGAAATGTGCTACGAAAGCGCACTACGAAACTGCTGTAGCAGCTTTTTCAGTGATGAAGAAAAACCCTGTTTTTCTGGTTTTAGTAGTCAACTTCCAAGGGGGTTCCTGAGCAACGGAAAACCTATTTTTGAAAAATGAAAGAGGTTTTTCTTCCCCACATACATAAATACAAAAATATCTCAGTTTCTTCAAATTCATTATGAGGTGGGAGAAATTGATGACTAAACTTGCGCTACAAAATTGCTGAAAGTCATGAAGAGAAAAACTATGTTTTCTGGTTTTAGCAGTCAATTTCAAGATCAGTTTCTGGACCCATGCAAATGTCGTTTTGAATTATGAAAGAGGTTTCTCTTCATAAAATCTCTAGATACAATAACCTCTCTCACTTTTCTCACAAGTGTTACCATTTTGGATATACAAGGATTTGATTGAAGCCATATTTTCAGAAATCAGAGTTTTCCTGTTTTACACATGTTGCTCAAAGACAATTTCTGGATGGTAGGAGAGGTATTTAAAAAAAAAAAGAGAGGTTTTTTTTCAAGATAGAATGGCCTATAAAACAGTCCTTCAGTTTCTCAAAATAAATTATGGATGACCATATACAAGCTTTGTCTCAACACCTATTTTTCAGATAAAAACTGTGCAGAAAAATGGTCAAATTTATAAGTCAGTTTTTCATTAAGCTAAAGAGAAATGTTGATGAAGATCATGTTTTTGAGGATAATTTATATGTTTTGATAAAAATATCAGTCCTTGTGAAGTGTAAATATACTCAAATAAAAAATTTATGAAAGTCTGTTTTGAAATAAGATTACAAAAACTGCTGAAGATGACTTTTTGCACCTTTACATATGAATTTTGGAGATAGGGTTGATGGGTCTTGAGTTTAAATGTTGCTGGTGGAAGCATGAAGACTACAGGTAAAGGCTTCAATTGTAAAACAGGAGAAAATAGGGGTTAAAGGAAATTTTTTCAATTACCTACAAACTGCGCTACGAAAAGAGGCTACTTTCGTAGCGCAGACATATTCATACCCTTTTACACTATTCCAGAGATTTTTCTTTGCACAGGTGGAAGATTAAAGGTTTCAAGGCAGTGATTAACACATGTGACACATATGAAACTAATATATCAATGTTAACAAGTGTTCGAAGATGAAAATGGATGTTAAGGGCTAAAAAGCAGGAAACCTGTCTCCTGATTTTTAGGACAATTTTTGGCATCATCAATATGATTACCTCAAAGGTGGAAGCATCATCAAAATTCGACTTCATGGGATTGCAGATGGAAAAAGATGTAATAATTATTAGATAAGGTTGTTAGGATCATATTTAAAGAGTTTTAGTCCTATTTGTAATAGGACTCTGTTTTAGGTTTGCAGCTGTCTTATGTAATAAATACCATGTTATATGGTTAGGATAGGTGTCATAGGTAGGAATTAGAGGTGTCTAGTGGAGGATAAGCTTATCCTATATTTTAAATCATCTATAAATGATCAAGAGGTCGAATTAGCAAGGGGTTGGAGACTTTTTGGCAAAAGCTTTTGCTTTATGTAATTGACTGTGATTAGTAAAGCAGGAAGGTTTTCTTCTTGATAGACCTGAGATTCTCATGGGGTTTTAATGTTTTATTGATCTAACTATTATGTTTAACTACTTGCAGTATATATCATTTCTATTACTTAGAATTCATAACCCTATGCTCTGACTTCCTTTAGTAATGAGATGACTGTGTTTTTCTGTGTTTTATGAGTGAATTGCTTTTGAACCACTAGTAGTAGATTTCATTGCTATTACTCAGAATTAATAACTCTATTCTCTGACTTCCTTTAGTAATGAAATGAATGTTTTGACCTATGTTCTTGAGTCAATTTTCTTTGTTTAAGACCCCTATTTGCCTCAGCTTCCATGTCCAGAAACCTTGCCACTGAACCTACTGATTTATTGGCTCCATAAGCCCAATGGTAGTATTAGCCTTCATATTTTCAACCTGCGAATACACAAAATAAATACTTAATTCATAAAGTTAGCCATCTATCTATATCTTTATTCCATATCATTAACCCTTGAGAGAGCCCTCTCAGGCTGAGGAGGCTAAGCCTCAGCCAAAAGATTGGTTTGAAAAAGTTACAGGAAGTCTACTTCGTGAGGAGCCTATTAGGGTCAGATTTTGTGATAAAATTTTGGTGCGTCTGCTGGGAGTTTGAAGATATACATCTCCCGAAAATTATGAAGCTGAACTCTTGAAGGTACTAGGGGCTTAGAATCTGTTGGAGGCTGCAACTACCTTGGTGACTCCAATGTTGAAGAATTCAATTTTTTCATAGATTCAAGGTGACTCCACTACTTGAAGATCAATAGCTTGATGAAGTTTCGGAATGAATTCCATTGCAAGAAAAAATGGCCAGGTATGCTCCTATGAATCGGTCTCATATCCCTTTCTTTCCAAATCCTATGCCAAAGGTTGAGTGGTTAGAGGATCTTCCAATATTTAAATATGAAAAGAAAGACAATGTTGCCTTCATTTGGTTAGATTCTGTTAGTGTCAGTCTTGTCATACTTCCATCAGTGATCAAATCTACTCTTTTTCATTTGCATATGAGGATTCCCATACCATAAATTTTCATCATTCCATTAGATCACAAATTCATTGATGGTAGTGGTCTCTCATCAGTTTTCCCCTCATGTAAAACTTGTTGATTCTCCTCTCTATGGTCTTCAGTCATGTTACACTAAAAATTGTCACCTTGACATTCTGCTAACTGTATGAGCTCATATCACTCATACTTCTCCCTTTGCAAGTCTAAACATATTAGTTCCTCATGTCAAGCCTTGAAAATCAGAAAAAGTTCCCAAAAGTATCCTAAGCTTTGGTATCACACTTTCTGGCTATCTTGCTGGCGGTCCCGCACCCAATGTTCAGCTTTCCTGTGTTCCTGAACAAACTTTATCTTTGTTATAGGTGCGGACCCCTGTAAGATTAAAAAGGCACAAGTAAATCCCAAAAATCTCAATAAAAGTGAATTCTGGAAGCTTCTATAATGGATTTTGCGGTGGCAGAACCGCTCTTGTGAGGTGCATGAATCCCTTACCTTATGGAGCTAACCCCTTGATGTGAGGAGCTTATCCCTTTGAAGGAGGATTCTATCCCTTCATACTTGGAACAAAAAATCTCCTCTTTTCCACTATAAAAAGAGGCATTGGGTAGCCTCAAGGGGAGTTCAAGCTTTTAGAATATTTGAAGTTAAGTGCTATGGAGATTTAGACTCAGTTAAATAAGACTTTTGTGAGGAGAGATTACATACCTCTATTTGTCTTGGTTGGAGGAGTGTAGAGCTTATCAAAGTAAAGGAGATTCCTGCTTCGGACCCCGGAAAGTCCTGTGCAACATCAAGGCTCAGGTTGTAAGGATTTTCTCCTTTTGAAATTAATACAAATATACTCGTTTTTCTCAATAAGCTTTCAATCATAGTTTATTTCATAGATTCCTTGATCACTATGATAGGCATGGTTTATGATGATTTCTATACAGGTGCTATGTAATATTTTTCTTGTTTGTGACTGCAGGTTTACAAGGAAAACTCCTTCAAGCGCACGAGGGATAACGACGACTTCAAACAAGCACTGGACAAACGGTAAGTCCTTAACACCTCTATAGAGCTTTTCATAGATCGTATATGCTTAGAGAAAGATTAGTCTATTTGGCTGTTTATTGCTAGATACTTTTAGTACTAGGGAGATCGGTCTTGTCCGCAAGATGGATTAATCCACACAACAAATTGGCGACTCCACTGGGGATAGAACTTGTTGTTTTTGGTTCTATTTTATTTTGATTTGAGGAAACGTTTTTCTTGGTTTTTGATTGATTGACATCTGCCTGGGTAGCTTAGGTTTTCTCTGTTTTTGAAAATTTTGAAATCCTTTAAGTTTTTCTCTAGTTTTTCCTGGGACCGCACTTTGCCTTGTTTTCACAGTGCGGGCAGTTTCACACTTTTCCTGTGTAAACAGTGCGGGACCGCACCTGTGATATCTTCGAGCCTGCAGACCCTGTCAAAGTTTTGAAAAATTTCAGATTTCTTTCTTTAGTTTATCTTGATTTTGATTTTTAGTTTTTGTTTTCTGCCCAGATTGATGAATGTTTTTGTCAAAAGCTTTCTGTTAATAAATCTCAGCAGTATTGGTGTTTTGATGATTTTCTAGAAGTTTTGCGTTTTGGATTGCATTTCACTTGGTCTTTGTAGCAATTTGAAGCATTTGACATTTTGAAGTACCTTAGATTACCTTGGTCTTTTTGGTCTTTTGCTGAATCTGACCTGATTGTGAAATCATTCTTTATTGAGAAATAGAGATACCTGTTTCTTTGCAAATCTTCGAAAAGAAACTTCGTTAGTGGTTTTTGAATTTCATTTTTTATAAAAACATAATTGAGTGCTTTTGATCTGTTGGTTATTCTGGACGAATAGATCCTTATTTTGCTGAACAACTAAGTTAAAACATTCTTCAAAAAAAAAATCTTAAAGCTTTTATTCATTTAGATTATTAAAGCTTGTAGTTTTGAGTGCTATTAAACTTTGTAGATCTCGAAATTAGTTTGTAGTTTTGAGTGCTTTTAAAATTTCTAGATTTCTTTTGAAGGAAAATTGTTTTGTAGCTTCGAGTTTTTGGAAAGTGAAAGGATTTTTGTTGTGAGCTTTGATAAATTGTTGGAAAAGACAAAAATAATTTCTTTCAATTGTTCTTTATGTTTAAAGAAGGAATTGTTTATTAAAAGAATTGCATTCTCTAACTTTTCCTTAATTAGAATTTCATTGAAAGAAAACAATCTGATCATCATTTTTAGATGCATTTTTAGTGTCTTTTGGAAATCGAGTCTTCACACCATCAGAGTTTCATTTCCGCACCCATTGACTTAAGAAACAACTCTTAAAAGTAACGCTTAATTAAAATTCATCTAGCAATCTTTTTATTTTCTAGGATTCTTATCACCAACATAGCTTAGGCTAGTATCTTGGAGTAGGGAGTAGTTAACTCTCCAAGGTAGTAAAAACAAACAAGTAGACAAATCTTGTGGTAGGAGATAAATCCAATTGTAATTTGTATAATCTGGGAAGCTTCTCTTAAAGAATTCAATCACGAGGTCATGTCCGAACCTTTGAAACAATCAATTCTGTTTCATTGGGGAAGATAGAAGATTTTGCGCGTATTACAAATGGTAAACTTCGGATTAACCATTGTCGAGGAGCCTGGGGTCACTTGTCAGTAAACCTCGGATTAACCATGTCGAGGAACCTTCAAGGGGATTGAGCTTGCTACTCTGCCCTTGCGCGTGAAATTGGATCATAGACTGTTGCCCCAGTTATATTTGTTACTGTTGGTAACCTTAGTGTCCATTATCTTAAGATTATTTCCTAAGGTGACGGTGAAGGAAAGATCTCACTGTACCTGGAGTAGACGTCGACTAGACTCACTTGGACTCTCTGGGGGGTTCTCTTCACACGAGATGGTTTTGTGAGGAAACTTGTGCCAGTCTGTTTCATTAAGCAGGTTGTCGGGGTAACTGTTCCAACCGCCCTTTCTGTGTTAAATTTCTACTAAGTTGGATTTCATCACCAACTAGTGTTTTTAGTACGGAAAGTTACTGTTTGTGTGTGGTTTGAACTCTTAAATTTTTAAGCATGTGATTCAGCTGTTTGTTTCTTTAGAGACCATAGGTGTTTTCATTGAAATTTTCTTTGTTTGCGTGTGATTAGTTAATCTTTAATCGTGGCAGAATTGCCGAGACAATCCTGGAGACTACAAGGGAAACCCCCTGAATATTCGCCAAGTCAGCTTGAAGGGCTTTGTGCTCTGGTATCATCCAGTAGTGGTAGGATTCGATCAACAGAAATTGGAAGTTCCTCTATAGTTGTCCATCCTGATCATCAAATACCTACAACAAAATACATTTAGGAACCGATTTCAGTTTCTGAAGTTACTGGTAGTATTCCTGCTTCCAGTGAACTAGCTGACGAACCTAAAATATATGAATCTGAAACTGAACCTTATGTTGTGGAAACATCCTCAGGATTTATTTCACCAACTTCTAGTGATCTTGGTTCACCTAGGGTAAGAAATATTATCACTGACGATCTTCCAGCTGGTCTTATTTCCATTGAAGAACTTACTAATCCAGACGAAGATATATCTCTTCCCGACTCCCCTCAATCATTAAATCTTAGGGAGCTTGAATCTATTTTCTACAGCCCTATTCGAACTAGTGCTTGGTATTTATCCTTAACAAACTTTTTAGAGAATCCGAGTCTTTCTTTTTCTCCACCTCGAGTTCCATTTCATCCTACACCCAGAGGTTACTATCCACCATCCATTATGGCTGGAGAGTCATCCGTGTTTTCCCAGACACCGAAATCATTTTTACATGGTGGTCCTTCTGTTCCTTCAGGATATCAGGCTTTGTCTGGTACTTTCTCGGGAGTAGCTCCTCAACCAATCGAACAAGTGTTGTCATCTGGTAATAGTGGTGTTAAAACTGAAACGTTGAACGCAGTGCAAATCTATATGATGTCTGGTAATGTCCTGAATCCTCAACCTCAAGGCAGTTAGTTACCACCTGGGGGGCCAACACAGGGAAATCCGTTGCCGCCTGGGGGGAAACCTTCAGGTAGTCAGTTGCCGCCTGGGGGGAAACCTTCAGGTAGTCAGTTGCCGCCTGGGGGGCAGCCTTCAGGTAGTCAGTTACTGCCTGGAGGGCAACCTCAAGGTAACTTTTTCCCAGGACAAACTGTGGAATCATATTATTTCGGGGGACAACCCCAAGGGAAGTACACACCTCAAGGGTGGACAGTATATTCCCCAATATCAACCCCAAACTCAATATGCTCCTCAGGGTCCTTATCAACCCCAGCTTCAGTACGTGCCTCAGGGTTATCAACCTCAAGGTCATTACCCAATTCAAAGTTTCCAACAGCCTTCTGGTCAGCCATCCATTCAAGGAGCCGTGAATGTACCACTTACTTATCAACCCTACGTTCAACCAGGTTATGGTCCTTACGTTCAGCCTTCTGCGGGGCAATACCCCGGAATGAATATGGTGTGGGATCCGTCCCAATATCAACAGCCTATGCAGCCTAATGTGCATTTGCCTTATCAACCTGGACAACCTTTAATTAATGGTCCAACTCAGCAACCTGTCCAGCCTACTATTCAAACTCCTGCACCTGGACCTGTTCAGCAAGCTGGTCCTAGTTCACCTAAGACTCCGCCTCAAACTGCTGCAATTGCTGCTACGTCTGTTCAACCTGCAACACCTGCTTCTGGAGTATCTGTAACCCCGAGTTTGTCTATCCATGCATCCGTGCAAATCCCTCAAGTCTCTGTACCCCAAACAGGATCTTCGGTTCAGACTTTGATTCAGATGCCTACGGGACAAGCCAGTACAAGTACGGTTGTCACAAGTCAACCGCAATTCACGTATCAACTGTACCAGGGACAGCTGCAATTCGGTCCCTATACACAAAATCCAAACTATCAGTATCAACCGTACCCTGGCTATACTTATCAACAGCCTCAACAACCCCAGTTCGGTACGATTAATCCTGGTTTTCCAGGAGGTTTTACAATTCCTAATGCTAATCCGATTCCCAGCTATCCTGGGTATCCATCTCCTGGAACTGCTTTGGCTACTCAAGGTTTTCGTGACCCTAACCGTCAATTACCATTTATCGCAACTTTGGATTTACCTGATTTGACGCGCCTTACAAATGATCCAATTTTCTATTATCAGTACTGGCCGCCAATGCCGCATAAGATGCCTAGTGATATACCGAAATTTGAAGGTAAGTCAGGAGAGGATCCATCAAATCACGTCATGACTTATCACCTTTGGTGTGCGTCTAATTCAATCATTGATGACTTGATTCGCTTACGTCTTTTCCAAAGAACTCTTATTGGTCTTGCAGCCAAATGGTACATTGAGTTACCACGAGGCTCGTTTCATAACTTCAGTCAGTTAGCAACTGCCTTCTTGACTTATTTTCAGTTTCCAGTCAGATACGAAAATGGCATGGAATTATTAACTTCACTGAAACAATCCACATCTACGTATATTTCTGATCATATTCATGAATGGCGACATAGGAGACGTTTGGTGAAAGTTTATATTCCCGATCAAATTTTGGCGGAATGGTTTGTTAAATCATTGTTACCCAAGATTACTGAAGATGTAGCTAAGGCTGGTGTTGTTACTGAAGAGCAAGTAATTGCTCAAGCTCAGTACCTTGACCTCGTTTACACGTATTCAGGTACCTTACATGAAAAAATCCCAGACCTTCCCAAACAAGGTCAAATAGCTGCTGCTCCTTCAGGGTCTCATGCCACTGACGGTATGATTGGTACAGTCAATACTAAAAGTAAGAAGAAATCTTCAAAGAATTCTTCTCCAATTATAACTTTACCTGATTCCTCGAAAGGAGAATCTTCCCCCGAAGTTTCTACCGATATTCATGTTGTGGAGACATCCATAGCTAAATCTAAATCTGGTAATAAAAATAAAGGGAAGAATAAAAAAAAAAAGAATTCGAAAGAAAAAATTGATAAAAATGAATCCAATGACGAAAAACGTAAACCACGTTATCCTTGCTACATTTGTGACGAAGATCATTTTACTAAGGAATGCCCACATCGGGCCAAGGTTGCAAAATTCGTCAAGGGTTCACAACCTGCTTTCTTGAAGGATCCTTTTCCGATTCAAGATAGTAAGATGGTTCGTTCTACTTCAACTACTTCAGAAGAGCCAATTTTGATGATGTCTCATGTAAGGATTGTGACGTGATCGAAAGATTATGGTACTAAGAATCCTGTTGATGATAAAGAAGAAGAATATTCTAATGCAAATACATCAACTACACCTCCTCCCGTTTCTGGTCCGCTGTAGATCGAGAAACCAAATCTAAACTTAATAATCAAACCGCCTGCTAAAGGTGTTCTTCGTAAATCAGCTTTCAATCCACATGCGAGAGCTGCTCAGAATTACAACATTGTTGAAGACTTAGCTATTTCTCCTTCAGCGATGTCGGTTTTGGAAGTGCTGCAATTATGCCCAGCACAGCGTAAATTTCTTTTGTCTGCCATAGGAGCTGTTGATATTCAAGATTCTAATCTTATAATCTTCGATCTAGAAAATAGTACACCTCGTCTACCTCATCAGATGGCTTTCCAGATACCAGTGTTCGTAAAAAACAGACCGATCTATCGGACTGTGATTGATGAGGGAGTTTTAACGTGTATTATGTCGATTCAGTGTTGGAAATCACTTGGTTCTCCTGCACTAAACCAATCTCCGACGATTCTTAAGGCTTTTGATGGTCGAGGTTTCCACCCTTTTGGTATTTTGCAGGATTTACCCATAGGGGTTGAAGGTAAAATTGTAAATCTAGATGTGGAAGTGGTCGATGCCCCTCTTGATTACAACCTTCTTCTCGGTCGTAGTTGGTCTCATGCTATGACTGTTGTTGTCTCTTCGGTCTTCCGACTCATAAAATTTCCATATCAAGGAAGGATTGTTACAATAGATCAGACTTATTTTTCTTCCGACACAGCCTCTACAGAAACAATCCAGCATGTTGGTAAAACGACTATCCCTTATAAGGATGTTGGAGTAGGTTTGATTAAATATTCTGGTTTGCTAGGAACTTTTTCCATTCCTCCTCCTAACGTATCGCCTTCTGTTGCAACTATTCATATGATTTCGTCAGACTCTCTTATGTTTGATGATCCTTGGATCGTACCTTCCGAATCTGAGTTAGATTCAATTGATGGCATGATGCCTTTGAGTCCATTTTAACTTGCATATCAGGCTGTACAGTCATTTTCTGACCCCTCGTCAACCGAAACTGATCCAATGAATGGGATCCACGAGGAATCACTTTCTATATCTAGCTCAGCCACAACAACATTTCTTGAACCTGTTCATTCCGATGAGCACATTCGTGAATTATTGTCTGTTGATGATTTACCATGGGAAGATCTACATCATCGATCTTCATTTTTACCTGAACTAGATCATTTTGAAGATGATTTCACTTCAATATTTATTGCTGAATACGTCAAGGAACCGCAGAATCCATTGAAAAATCCTGATTCTGAGTTAAATTTGGAAAATATTTCTCGAATGATTCCCATTGACATTTCAGTGAAACCTGGAATAATTGAAAACATTCATATAGGTGCTTCCTGTACTGAAGAAGAAATTCAAACTTATAAAGCCCTATTTCAAGAATTCCGTGATGTGTTAGCCTGGTCCTATGAAGAAATGCCAGGAATTGATCCGTCAATTGTCGTACATGAAATCAAGACTTACCCGGATGCCAAGCTTGTTCATCAACGTCTACGTCAAATGCATCCTAGAAAAGATGTTGCTATCAAAGCAGAGGTTGAAAAATTACTTCGTGCGGGTTTTATTTATCTGATTCCCTTAACAGATTGGGTATCGAATATTGTTCCTGTGACTAAAAAACAAGGAACGAAACGAGTATGTATCGATTATAGGGATATTAATCGAGCTTGTCCTAAAGACAATTATCCAACTCCCTATATCGATCAAATAATCGATGATTGTGCCGGCAGTGAAATGTTTTCCTTTATGGACGGCTTTTTAGGGTATAATCAAATAAAAATACTCCCTGCTGATCAGCCAAAAACAACTTTTATTTGTCCGTGGGGGACATTTGCTTACTGCAAACTACCCTTTGGATTGAATAACGCTGAAGAAAATTTTCAACGGGAAATGTCTTATGCGTTTCATGACATTAAGCACATTGTGCAACCGTATTTCGATGATTTACCTGCTCATTCATCACGCAGGGCTGACCATCTTACACATTTACGTGCTATCTTTATGAGATGTCGGCACTATCGAATTCAGCTAAATCCACACAAATGTGTTTTTTGTGTTGAGTCGGGTCGTTTACTGGGATTTGTTGTCTCGAAAGCAGGTATTCACGTCGATCCATCGAAGGTCGAAGCTATTGTCAAGTTACCTCCTCCTTCGAATTTACGCCAACTCCAAAGTTTGCAGGGGAAAGCAAACTTTTTATGTCGATTTAGTCCTAACTACGCCGAGCTTACAAAAGGTTTTACCTGGTTGCTAAAACAGAACATTCAATTCTTTTGGGATGAGATTGCTGATTGATATTTTGATGCACTTAAACACACGTTGACCCATGCATCGTTATTGCATCCTCCCAACTACAACCAAGATTACATTTTATATCTCGCCACTTCTCATTACACTATTGGGATGGTCTTAGTTCAGGAAGATGAATCTCATACTGAACATGTGATTTACTATCTTAGTCGAAATCTGCATCCGACTGAGATTAAGTACACACATGTGGAGAAATTGGCTCTGGCAGCTGTTCAAGCTGTCCAACGATTTAGACAATACATATTGTTACGCAAAACTACGGTAATTTCTGATTGCAACCCTATGATGTACATTTTGACCAAACAGTTGCTAGGGGGCAAATATTCCAAATGGATAGTCATCCTGCAGGAATTCGACTTGGAATTTGAAAAATCCAAGGCAAAAAAATCCTTGGTTTTTGCGGAACTAATGTGTGATTTCCCCTCTACTGATACTGAAACTGTGGCAGAGCAGCCCATTGCGGATGAATCTCTGTTTCTTATCGGTACTCTGGATCCATGGTATGGAGATATCATCGTTTATCTCTAAACCCAATCTTTTCGGCCTGAAATCTCGCGATCTCAGCGACGGAAAATACGTTTCCAATCCCAACAGTATAATATTATTGGTGATACACTTTATCGTTGTGGAGCGGATTCTGTTTTCCGACGCTGTCTTATTCATGAAGAAGCTGAAAAGGTTTTAAATGACTTCCATTCTGGAGCATGTGGCGATTATATGTCTGGGTATGCCACAACTCAAAAGATATTGCGCGCTAGTTATTTCTGGCCATCATTATTCAAAGATTGTATTTATGCAGTCCGGAAATGCCACAATTTTCAACTTTTTGATCGTAAGATGCGCGCGCCACTCGCTCCTCTTCATCCCATAATTGCTGTTGGTCCTTTCGCGAAATGGGGTATCGATTTTATTACATGTAACCCTCACTCGGCCGGGGGGCATGCCTATATTATCTTAGCAGTAGATTATTTTACTAAGTGGGCCAAGGCGATGTCTACATTTTCGGCTTACGGCAAGACTGCTGCAACTTTCGTATTTAATCACATAATTGCGAGGTTCGGTGTTCCCTAAGCCATTATTACTGATCATGGAAGCCATTTTCGGAATGTCATGATGACTGAACTGACAGAACAGCTTGGCCTGTGCCACGATAGTTCCACTCTGTATTATCCACAAGCCAATGGTCTGGTCGAAGCCATAAATAAATTTTTAGTCACCATGATTAGACGAATTATTGGTATTCACAAGACGAATTGGAATTCCATGTTATTTTCAGCACTTTGGGCATATCGAACCTCAGTCAAAACATCAACTGGTTTCACTCCCTTTCAACTCGTTTACAGTTTGGAAGCTGTGTTGCCGATTGAATGCGAAATTCCATCTTTGAAATTAGCCATAGAGTTACTCCCAGCTACATCTGAAGAGGAGAAATGTTTTTTGTACTTGGGTCAATTGGATGAAAATCGGAGAAACACTGCAATAGCAAACGAGGCTCATGTCAAAAGAGTAAAAGCTCAGTACGATAGAAGCATTACCCCTCGAAATTTTTCAGAAGGAGACCTAGTCTTAGTGTATGATCAAGCCAACGATAAGCTAGGAGCTGGGAAATTCGTGCCCATGTGGCATGTTCCTTTCATTGTTAAGCGAAAGCTAGCAAAAGGGGCCTATGAGCTGATAGATTTTGATGGTATCCCTTTAGATAAACCCAGAAATGGGCTATATCTGAAGCGATATTATGCTTAAACTTGGTATGGAGATCTTTTATTTTTTAGGTTAGATTTCTTTACTACCGGTGTGTCTTAGATTAGAAAGGTGCGCCTAGTTTAGAAGTGTGTTTTTATCACTTTTTCTGCCTATCTGAGTTTTACTCTTGTTATTGCAGATGTCGACGTCTCTTCAAACTTACATTGGTTTTGCTGATGGTGCTTGTCGTAGTACACGGAACATTTCTTCCACAGCTTGGGTTATCTATTCACCCTCTGACGAGTCAGTTTCCATGCATGGGGTAAGCCTTGGTCAAACAACAAATAACATTGCCGAATATAGTGCAGTGATTGAGTTATTATCTGAATCCATATCATTTGGGATTCGGAGTTTGATTGTGAGGTTGGATTCTGAACTTCTTGTATTACAACTTAACAGAGTTTATGCCATTAGAAATCCAGTGTTGTTACGGTTGTTTTTGAGAGTTCGTCTCTTGGAACGTGAATTTGACTACATTGAATATCAACATATTCCAAGACATTTAAATACATTAGTAGACGCAGTTGCTTCTAGTGTGATGAATCGACATTTGCAATGATCAAAACAGTAAAACAAATAGCATTCATAACATGTATACAGATAGCTGGTAAATAGTGATATATCATAGATAGAAGTGTTTTCAAAAATATACATCGTCTTCGATCATAGGTTGGAAACACCTTATGATCGGTAAATGATAACACAAAAAGTCAAAAATATGAGTCTACAACACGATCATACCATCACTGATGGTGATCACGATAAGAAACCACTGCCCGAGCCACCCTGCACAAGAACCTCCTAAAAGGTCCTGGAACACCAATCACGTATCTCTGCAATCTGAGTGGAATGTCATATATGTTTGTCTCCGGAATGTCTAGAGTCAAACGCTCTAGATGATGCTCTAAATCAATCAAGATTTCTGTTGATTGGCCTACTGGAGCTGGTGCGGCTGCAACTGGTTGTTTTCTTTCATAGGGTTGGAGATGGGCTGGTCGCCGTGGGCCCACATCTGTATTCAACAAACTTTTGGTTATTAATTTTCAAGACAATTTAAAAATAAAAAAAGAGTTTTTTAGAAATTAGAATTCGTTGAAAATGATTTTACCTGAGTCATCACGCTGTTCCCCTACTGGGAGAGTCATCTCTCGGTCGCCGCGGAAATCTATCCCGGCATACGAAAAGTCCTCAATGACAAAAAGTTGGCGATCCAACCAATGGAAATATGAAGAAGGAAATCAAACAATCTCAGCGCCCTCAATACCGTGACGGGCCATTAGTGTGGACCAACGAACCATCCTTGGTTCTCTAAGACGACCGACATCAATAGGGATACTCTGTGGAGCTAGCATAGGAATCCTCTCTAGAGAAAAGGAGACGACGATGGATCCATATCCAAACTTATTCAGTTTCCCATTTTTTACTCTAGTTAGTTGGCCTTTTACATTAGCCAACACAGCGTCACACCAGTTGAAAATAGTGCCGCGAAAACAGTCCACAGCAATCCGCATCTGAGAACCGGTAGCTACATGCAATGCTGCACTCCCACACAGCCTGGTAACAGTAAATGCAATAACTTTCAGCTCGGGATGGATGATAGTTTTTATATTAATCCGTTTGTCCCTGGGGTCTACTTCATCATTACAGAATTCTTGCTGAAGACTAGCGACAGTCTGGCCACTTGGCCTAGTCCCAAATAAGGAAAGTTGTTCACCCCTTTTTGACAAACCAGTCAAAAAATAATTGTCCTCCAGCTCGATTTCGAGCCGGTGGCTGCCAATAATGAAACACTGGTCCTGCACGTTCCACCTGTTTACCAGCCATGTCAGGAGTTCTACCTGTGCTCTCATGCCTTGGATGGCCCAGAATTTATATATACCGCATGCTCTTAATTCTTGCATTGTGGGAAAATGGAGCATTGTGGCATCATCCACATCCTCGTGTTCACGTTCTCTCCAAATCAACATCTTGTTAATCCTACAATACATAAAAAGATAGATTAGAACAATCTAATTTGAAAAATTTTGGGCGGCAAAAGAGAAATTTGGGTTTTAAATTTAAAATGCGCGGGGACCGCACTTTACCCTTGTAAACAGTGCATAGGAATGCACGCAGTCTGTGAGGAAAGTGCGGACCCATGACTTTTTTCTTTGTAGGAAAAAGTCGGGGTCCGCAGGTACCATGCATGTCACCTGCGGACCCTCGCAGGCGATTTTCAAACCATATTTTTCCCTTAAAAATAAAATTTAAAGCCTAAAAACGAATTGTAAACAGATGAAATGCAAGATTAAGAGGTCGTGGATTACCTGGGACTGACGGTTCTCGATTTCAACGGATGGATTTTCCAGAATCTTCACAAGAACTTTTTTACCCAAAAGCTTCTACTTTTCACTCTGAACTTGAACGGTAAAAATGAAGTTGAAAAAGTCCTTTTTATAAGTTTTTTCGAATAGATGAATTTTTAATTTATTTATTTTTTACTTTAAAAAGGGTATTTTTTAAGCATTTTTACTCATCTTAAACATGTATGTGTAATGTTTCAAGTTTTTGTGCAGAAATTAGATTTTTCAGGAAAATTGATCATTTTTCAACAAAGAGCACACTTTTATCACTTTTTCGAACTCTTTCAAAAATTCACGAAAAAGCGAAACATTGGAGTCCTCTTTTAAGCCCTTTTCAGACTCTCTAAACATGAAAAGATTGCCGAGTACCTGATTGTTCGAACTAGTTAAAGTAAATGAATAATTGTCCCTTCAGTATAAGTTTACCCCTTTTACGGACTGAAATGGACTATTTATGAAAAAGGTATAAGTTGACTAATTACGGTCAATAGAGTTCTCTCCCGCATTATTTTATCCTTTTTCGGGCCTGAGAGACTAAATTTACGAAAAATTACACCCACGGAGTTTTCTTAAGTTTTTCTTCCGACTCCCTAAAATTGAAAAACACCGAATTTCTCCTATACTAGACTCGTTAAAATTTAACAGTAAAGGACCTGTTTAATTTCAACAGGAACGAACCACTCCTTCTTAGGGTTTGAATCTTAAACTAAGTTGGACTCATCCGAAGGATGAGCTTACAAACAAGCAAATGTTATCCTCCTCAAGCTTGTCAAAAATAAAGAGGTACTTGCCAAAAATGGTGGGGGAAAAGAGAGGAAAATGGGCGTGTTTGTTGTACTTTGATTCTTTGAAAATTCAGTCAACCACTCTTGAACACGACACTTTCATTCACCTGGGTTGGGAAATCCTTTGCCTAACAGTAAATCAAACCTCATTAAAAATTTTCATCCGATTTCTGGGTATTAGCTTTGGGTCAATTGTTGCCAAGCCATCTGCAGTGTCGTTATGTGTTCAAGAGGACAGTTCAAATAAACCATTCATCTGCAAAATATCTGTCATCGATTTTGACCATCCCTGAGTCAGTCCTTGCTAATATATTTTCAAAACTTGATCTATGATTTCGTGTTGTGGGCTTGCCTACGACAGATCGCTTCCTATCGACGACAACTCATTATCTGGGAAGTTGATCTAGAAATCGTCAGTACCTTGAAATCTGCATGCCTCAATGGCAGGTTTCTCGCTTTCGACGACAGGTTACATGATCGACCTCCGATCGAATGATTCCGTGAAATGTTCGACATCAGCTCATTCATTCACATTTCATGGATTGTACTGGGTACTTTGAGAGCCATTGACATTACTGGTGTTTACTCTCACACTTGTTAACAGTTTACATCATTGACTGGTAATCAAGTGGTTTCTACCATGTTCGACTTCGACACATTCATTCGCATGGATAGAATCAGACTAGTTTGAGATGCGGAAATCAAGACCCTAGATCTAGTTTCTACCATTCAGGCTGCGAGGAATTTTGTTATCATTTATATAGTGGACTATTTATAAACAGATGGCTGCATCCATACTGTATTCACACATGTCTATACTGTGATGTACTCGAAATCATTCCTGTATCAGAACAGTTGAATTAGTCTTTAGTTTAATCTGAGTATGGGAATGCCTACCTTAGTGATGATATGTATACATATATATTTTGCATTGAATGTTTTTACAGGTACTGACTGGGGTGTCCACAGGATGATCCTTGAAATGATAAAGTATTGCACTCTTCATATATGACAGACTTCAGCATCATCTATTTCAGACTTTGCACTTTAGGGGGCAATCTGTTACACTGAAAATTGTCACCTTGACATTCTGCTAACTGTATGAGCTCATTATCACTCATACTTCTCCCTTTGCAAGTCTAAACATATTAGTTCCTCATGTCAAGCCTTGAAAATCAGAAAAAGTTCCCAAAAGTCTCCTAAGCTTTGGTATCGCACTTTCTGGCTATCTTGCCTGTGGTACCGCACCCAATGTTCAGCTTGCATGTGTTCCTGAATGCACTTTATCTTTTTTATAGGTGCAGACCCCTGTAAGATTAAAAAGGCGCAAGTAAATCCCAAAAAGCTCAATTAAAGTAAATTTTGGAAGCTTCTAGAATGGATCTTGCGGTGGCAGAACCGCTCTTGTGAGGTGCATGAATCCCTTACCTTATGGAGCTAACCCCTTGATGTGAGGAGCTTATCCCTTTGAAGGAGGATTCTATCCCTTCATATGTGGAACAGAAAACCTCCTCTTTTTCACTATAAAAAGAGGCATTGGGTAGCCTCAAGGGGAGTTCAAGCTTTTAGAATATTTGAAGTTAAGTGCTGTGGAGATTTAGACTCAGTTAACTAAGATTTTTGTGAGGAGAGATTACATACCTCTATTTGTCTTGGTTGGAGGAGTGCAGATCTTATCAAAGTAAAGGAGATTCCTGCTTCGGACCCCGGAAAGTCCTGTGCAACATCAAGGCTCAGGTTGTAAGGATTTTCTCCTTTTGAAATTAATACAAATATACTCGTTTTTCTCAATAAACTTTCAATCAATGGTTTATTTCATAGATTCCTTGATCACTATGATAGGCATGGTTTATGATGATTTCTATACAGGTGCTATGTAATATTTTGCTTGTTTGTGACTGCAGGTTTACAAGGAAAACTCCTTCAAGCGCGCGAGGGATAACGACGACTTCAAACAAGCACTGGACAAACGGTAAGTCCTTTAAACCTCTATAGAGCTTTTCATAGATCGTATATTCTTAGAGAAAGATTAGTCTATTTGGCTGTTTGTTGCTAGATACTTTTAGTACTAGGGAGATCGGTCTTGTCCGCAAGACGGATTAATCCACACAATAAGTCATGATTCACTTTCACTCCCAATTCATATTATTAGGTCATAGGGTTGGTCTCATTAGGTTCTATGGTCTCATCATGGTCAAATTAATGAATCAAGTGTCAATAAATATCAATAAGGTCATGAGGAGGTCAAATAAACTCAAAGGCACAATATCTAGAGATATCAAAGAATTGTTCTATTGAGCTTGATGTAATATTCACCTCAAAACCATGTTTTGAGGTGAAAACATGGTACTTTGCTTTTATTATCATCTTTTATGTAATTTTATGTCTTCATATGTAATAAGTTTCACTTCAGAAGCTGCTATCTCCACAGAGCCACCACCCTGCTGTTCTAAGGTGTTCTCCACAGTATTTTCAGTATAATATCATGTTCCAAGTATGTCCATCAGAAGGAGCCCGAAAAGAGCTTTCCAATGGTATATTATACTCCCCAAACTGACTTCTGGATTGGAAAATATGCCTAAGTGAACAAAAGTCCCCAAAAGTCTAACCTCACCCCTTTTCTCATTTATCCCTTAGACTTTGTAACTTTACCTTTTCATATAATTTCGAAGTGTTTCATTGAAATCCCCTCTTCCCCGATCCGATTGCCCAATCGCATCGCAAAAATCCCTTTGACCCATAAACCTCTGATGTGATTAAGCCATCTCCGATCCCTCCGATCCGATCACAATCACATCGTCGCAATCCCTGCCCCTGATTCATCGCATCGTATAGTTCCGAAACGCCGATGCAATTGACTCTCACCGATCGCATCTCCACCGTCGATCCACCCCTTCCCTTCCGACTTGCGATTGTGATTTCCTCATAGAACCCATCGCATCACAAGACTCCAATCGCATTTCCTCCGCTATGTGATACCCCCCTCCCCTCTTCCGATTGCGATTTGCGATCGCAACGCGGGCCCACCATGCTTTCCTTTGCTCCTTTTCACCCAAAAAGGGGACTTTTCTTCATTAAATGGCAAAATTTCAGTTTTATTGGTTCCAAAGGGCATTTCTCGGCATAAAGGGATTTTCAACAAAAGAAATGAAATAGTCAAGGCCGAGAGCTAAATATAAACACAGAGATCGTTATAGCATGACAACAACAATAAAAGGGAGAAATGGTTCCAATTTTGTCTTTCTTCTCCTCTGTTTGAGCAACTGAAAAGCATCCAGATGATAAGAATGTATTGTTTCCCCTTATTTTCAGGGGCATCTGGTTGGCTTATTTTCCATGTTCAGATTTCAGTTCCTGAGCTGGTGAAATAGCCCCTCCTTCTGTGGATCTACTCCCCTCAAATTCAGTATATTTAATGTAATCCTTCATCATTGTAAAGGGGGGAATAAAGTGTGGAATAAGTTGGAAATCAATGAGGACACTCTACGCTCCATTTGTAACAGTTTGGCAAGGAATTAATAAAGATATGCAGCTCTGATTTGTGGGGTCCCTGTGGTATGGATTTTAGTATTGTTTTTTCCTTTGTGTTAATATATTAATTGTTATGTTTACCATTCAGTCATTCACATTTTTGGTTGAATGCTTTCAAGATAGAAAGGTAGAATCCATTGCATAATGCTCTGCCTTGGGAAATCATTCAATACTTGATGTTTTCTGCTATTTGAAAAGGATCCATTTTCTATGCCCTTTTCAGCTCCTCACTAGTCTTAAGCATCTCATCATTATTTAAACCAAGTTGTTAAAATCCCTGCCTTCCTTTCCCCATGAAATACCCTATATCTCTAATTTAGTTCCCCAGATTCAAACCGCCCCATCTGTTCCATACAACCTTGAAATTTATAAAAACATTTCCATTTATTATACCTAGCCTAAAATCAGTTTGGAGTTACATTTCATTGAATATCTTTCATGGAGAGAGCCCTCTCCTGACCTTGTAGGGCTAGCTACAAGGCTGAGCATGGTTTGAGATTACCCTGATTTGCCTTCTTTCAGCCTAAGGTTGAAATTAGGTGCTAACATTTCTGGCGACCATACTCGGGAACTATTTAGCATAAAATACTGATCACCCCAGTAATATTTTCCATATAAATTCTTAGACTCTGGATGATGAGGTTCATAGTTTGATAGGCTGAAATAAGACATTGTAAAGTAGAAATTTGACCAGACTGGCTTCGAGGAGATACACAAGGGCCAACCCCGATCCAAATCCTCCCCCTGTGTTTGAAAATCCTAATCTTATTATAAGAATAATGAGAAGACAAGAAGGATCACTAAGTCCTAGGCCTATTTTCAGATCCCATACCTGGCCCAGTGAGTGGTTGTTTGTAGAAGATATTTCATTTGATGAGTGTTTTGAGCTTTCTTTGTTCAGAAATAAATCTGAGACTGCACTTGATGACACAGTTTTAGATCCAGAATTTCTTATAGATATCAAAGTTCAAATGGAAAACACATCAATTGATGACTATAGTCTGATTTCCCCTCAGACATTTGTCACTATAACCAATATCCCTGAGCCTTCAGAGTTATCAGAAACATCCGGTCCTCCCCTTAAATCATCAACATTTCCATCAGTTTCAGAAGTCAATTCTTAGCCTCTGACTCCTCCATCAACACCTCCCTTGGATCCTAGTAGCACAAACACGGTTATAAATCCACCTCGAGTCATGGCTGCTCACTATGCACCCCTGGTTTTACCTCAGAATATGAATGATATGCCTATTGATTACCAAAGTAAAATACCTATCTTTGATGCCACTCAAAGCACCACAGCCCAACAGCATGTTGATAAAATGAATGACTTCTTCGACCTTCATGAGGTAGAGGTAGAAAATGTAACCACAAGATTGTTTGTCCAAAGCTTTGAAGGTGAAGTTCAAAAATGGTTTAGAGCCTTACCAGCAGGCTCTATCCACACTTTGCAAGAGTTACATAGACAATTCTTAGACCAGTGGGAGGTAAAGAAAAACCCACTTCAAGCCTTGTCTGAATATGAAAATATTAAAAGAAATGTGGGTGAAACTATACAAGATTATTGTGTGAGATTTAATGCTGTATATAATGCTATTCTGGCCAATCTGAAGCCCCCCATGGGGTTAGTTTTGCTCAAGTTTCCAGATGGTTTTGATGCTGATATGGCGTATCAACTACGAGAAAGAGATCCTACCACACTTGAAGACATGCAGAAGATAGCTGTGAGCATTGAAGCAAATTTGCTGGCTAGAAGAGCACAGACAAAAGCTGAAAAGAGAGTAACTGTGAAAGAAGAAGCATCCCCTTCAGATAGTAAGATGGACACTTTGATCCGAAAAGTGGAGAAAATGGTTGATTGGTTGACTATTTTAGATATACCTAAAGCACAGATCAGGAATCCAAACTTCAGAGGACATCAGTAGCCACAATTCTGAATTAAGCAGAGGGAACATAGAATGCAGGACCAAGCTACGCCACAACAAAAAATCAGAACTCCTTTGCAGAAAAATTATGTTCAGGGAATGGAAAAAGATGATGATGACGATCTAGTCATTGAAGCCAACCATTTGTTCACTGCTAATGGTGCGCCCATATTTTTCACAGAAGATGAGGAATATACAGCGACTTCAGACATTCGAAAGGACAAAGATTTCATATTGGCTAATGATGTAGCGTTAGAAGAAGAGTCCAATGATTATCAAAGAGGATACATGAACGCTTTGTCAGCGCAATAGAAACAGTATTCTTTGAGGAGCAGAGATGTGCTAATCAATCCTATTTAGAAGAGAAAAGAGCTGCAATTGAAAAATGACTCCTCAAATACTCAAAGAAAAGGGAAAGAGCCTGCTGATCCTTCTCCTAGCAAGGCATCCTCAGCGACTAACATTGTAAATGAAAAGAACTAGCATAGCGTAGCAAAGGAGCAAGTAGAGAAGAAATATCCTCCCGTCAAAGAGGTAGAAAAATTCCCATCTTTTAATTTGGAAAATGAAATTTCTAAGCTGAAGGTGTCCATGCCCTTGACTGAGTTGGTGAAAAATAGCACTTATAAACATCAGGTGTCTAGAATTTTGCAAATAGAGTCCATATCAGATATGGTAAATGTTGAAGATGATTATCCTGAACTCATTTTTGGTCCACCCATAGAAGGTCAGTCGGAAGAGAGTGAAGTCCCTCCCTTCTACCTAAGTCTTAGATTGCATGAATTCATTTTACATAATGCTATGTTGGACTTCGGAGCCTCACATAACATGATTCCTAAAGCCATTATGGAGAAGCTGGGTCTTGATCTTACCTGCAAATACCATGATTTGTATTCCTTTGACTCCGGTAGGGTCCATTGTATTGGTCTTATCAAAGACTTGGTAGTATCTTTAGATCAAATCCCAACCAAGAATTTTTTGATGGATGTAGTTGTTGTCGATGTTCCACCACGATTTGGAATGCTTTTGTCTAGGTCATGGGGTGAAAAACTAAAAGGAATCATTCAGCTTGACTTCTCTTATGCCACCATTCCCGTGTTCGGTCAGTTGAGAAAATTATACAGGGAGAAAAAAATGAAATACATGATCACCAGCAAAGAGAAACTAGTAAATCATCCAATTAATGCAGTTCACACAGATCTGGAGTCATTTGTATTATATTCAGATGGATTTTTTAATGATGAAAATGTTCAGTTGATAGAAGTAGATGAGGTACCTGAAATTTCAGAAAATTTTAGGGAAGTCCTTAGACAAGAAAAGGATAAAGTAGTAAGCATTTCTAAGCTTCTTGCCTACCAGCAGCAAAAGGACAGTGAACAACAGAAAGATGCAGAAATCAGTTAAGATAAAGTAGAGAAAGAAGCAAAATTTCAGCATCTAGAAGAAGAAGAAGAAGGCCTTTGGAGCATGGATTTTGATGGAGCTGTTGGTAAAGATAGTGCTGGTATAGGAATATGGATTCAAAGCCCTGTTTTCTAGCCTGAAAAATTTCCTATTATTGTTAGAGTATGTGCTTAAAAAATGGCTTTTGATTGCTCTAACAATGAAGTAGAGTATGAAGCTTTGATTGCAGGATTGAAAATTTTGAAGAAGCTAAAGGCAAATAGGATTTCTGTGTATGGAGATTTAGAGTTGATAATAAAACAGGTAAAGGGAGAGTACCAAGCAAAGCATCCATGATTGAGGGCCTATAGAAACGCAGTCCTAGACATTTTGAGGACATTTTTTCGAGTACACTTTGACAACAGTACCCCGAATGCAGAATTTTATTGCATATTCCCCTGCCACTACTACAAGCAATTTGAAGATTCCAATGAACTCCAGCAACAAATTTGAAATTTATGTCAAACATCGGCCTGCTGTTCTGGATAATCTAAGGTATTGGCAAGTGTTTTTGGATGACAATGAAATCAATGCTTTTTTGCAGAGTGAAGGAAAATTCAAGGATACTCCTATATAAGGTGATTATGAGGTCGATGATCAAGAAATCGAAGCAAATCAGATGGACGTGTTGCAGCTGAAAGACAATGTAATTCCTAGAGGTCTCATACCTTTAGAGGATCTTTTTGATCAGGATGATGTTGCAAAGAAACCAAGCTTGGTGCCTACTAATAAAGGAGTTGAAGATGTTAATCTGGGAACAGCTGACAATCCTAAGCTTGTGAAGTTATCAAAAGCATTGTCCCCTGAGGTAAAGGAACAGTATGTTAAATTACTTTCTGAATTCTCTGATGTGTTTGAGTGGGATTATTTAGATTTGAAGGTGTATGACAAAAACATAATTCAGCATACTATTCCCATCAAGCCGGATCAGAAGCCATTTAGACAGAAGCTGAGAAGAATCAACCCAAAGCTACCGCCATCCATTGAAAAAGAGGTAAACAAATTGTATAAAGCTAGTATCATTGTCCCAATTAGATTTTCTGACTGGATTTAAAATTTGGTCCTGGTACGTAAAAAGACAGGAGAGATAAGGTTGTGCATAGATTTCCGGAATCTGAATAAAGCATCTTTAAAGGATAACCATCCACTTTCGAAGATGGACCATATTCTGCAGAGAGTAGTTGGAGCATCAAGGATGTCACTACTCGATGGCTACTCAGGCTATAATCAGGTTTTGGTGCACGAGAAATACCAAGACAAAACTGCCTTCACAACACCCTCGGGAACTTTCTAGTATGCCAAAATTCCATTTGGTCTGAAGAACGCTGGAGCCACCTTCCAGCGAGCAATGGACATTGCTTTTGCCAATGAAAAGGATGTTTTTCTTATTGTTTATTTGGATTATCTGACAATGTTTTCTGGTTCTAATGATGAATATTTGCACCATTTGAGGGTTTTTTTCAGCAATGCAGAAATTTCAAGATTTCTCTCAATCCAAAGAAAATTTTGTTTGCTATGGATGAAGGCAAGTTGCTAGGGCATATCATCTCTAAAGACGGTATCTGAATCAATCCTTCAAGAGTGGAGGAAATTCAACACATAGATCTCCCACGTAACAAAAAGGAGATTCAAGCATTCAATGGTAAGATGAACTTCTTGCGCAGATTTATACCCAATTTGGCTGAACATTTAAGAGAAATGACTAACATGTTGAAGAAGGATAGTGCTGTCAAATGGAGTGAGGAGGCTATAAAGTCATTTAATTTGGTAAATTTTGCTCTGTCCAATGCCCCAGTCTTGATTAGTCCTGACTATACTCAAGATTTCATTATATTTTCATTTGCATCAGAGCATACTATGGCTGCGGTATTGATGCAAAAGAGAGATCAGATTGAAAATCCCATTGCATTTTTCAGTAGGACCATTCGAGATGTTACTTTGTGATATAATATCATTGAGAAACAAGAATTGGCCCTTATAAAAGCATTGAAGGATTTTAGAGTATACATTCTGCATTCCTATACCATATCATATGTTCCTAATGCAGTTGTTAGCCACCTATAAAATTTGTTATATCAAAAGGTGGCTAAGACTTTTTGAGCCTTCAAGGAAAAAATTTCATTGCTAAAAATTGTTGGCTCTTGAAGACTCTTGAAGGCCTCATGCCTATCCTCTGTCCAAACTTCACTGTTGTTTCCCTTCAAAACTCAGAAATCCTGTTGATTTCCAAGTCAGAATACTGCTGGAAGACCCTTTTCCCCCTTTTCCCCTTTTCCAAAGCTAACCTCATTTTCTATCCCTCTATTTCACATGAAAATCCCTCATTTTCATGTTTTTCCCATTCCCCCTTCATCAAAAATCCCCTTTATAAGGTTTAAAGACTCCTTCTTTGCCTTATCCGAACCCCTCTAACCCTTTGAAAATCATTCGAAAAAAACCATAAAAACCCACATTTTGGGCATATATGGGTCCTAGCCCCTTCCTCCATAAACCCCCGGTCGTATGATCCTCCATGTAACCTGCGGCCCCGCAGAAGGGCGCCTAGCCACATAATACATATCCTGCCCCAAAAATATTAAAAACCTTATGTTATTTTTGAAACTTTAGGTTTGTAATTATTTTATTAAATTTCCGCTGGTTCAAATTTTAAATCGTTTCACACCATCGATCTGATCTGAAGATCGGACGACGCGGAGTTCATCTCTCTTGTGGTCCCTGCATTCCACTAACCCTTTCCAAAAACCACGCGGTATTCATCGCACCGCCTTTGGGCGACGACGGTTTTTTCCCAATCGCCAGCGATTCCACTCATCGTTTGACACATGTCCTGGGCACTGTTCATAAAACTGCTGTCCATCACGCGTTAACGTTCGGACGTGGACCCCGCGCAATATCGCTGTACACCGTCCGATCTGGGTTGGGCCATCCAACGACTATTGCTCACTGAAGATGCCCGATAGTTAACCGGGCTACGGCGCGACATCCAATTAATCTCTGCCGTCGATATGATCTGCAGATCGATGGTCCATATTTCATCGCCCACTTCCGTCGCCCAGTCAACTTTTTATTTTTTGACTTCCCGTTTCCACTCCCGACCGTCGATCTCTGCGCGATCGACGGCTCTGATTTAAACATATCTTCCGCCTTCACTACGCCTTCTCCCGATAAATCCCGACCGTTGGATGATGCCATCCAACAGCCACGCTTCCTCCATGTGTCCTCCGCAGCAATAAACCTATATATGCAGGATTTTTTAATATTTGTTTGTATTTTGCAGGGTTTAAATGGTTTTCTCGCCATTTTTGAAGAAAATTCGAAGGCAGAGGATGATGATCTTCCTGCCTTCGATTCACCAAAGAAAATCATCACAAGGTGTTAAAAACACGTTTTCATCAGTGTTTCTTCAGGCATTGATGCCATATCGCCCCTGCACAGCCCTGAATATCAGAAAAAACCATGAATCGGGCACAGTCAGAGAGTATCAGTGACGAAGACCAAAATTTATCAGAGCAGAAGATTAAAGACAGATTTTGCGGGGATCACGGCTAAGAATGTTAATCAAAAGCCTAATCCCCGATTTAAAACACAGTTTAAAGAAAATATGAAGTGTTTTATCGACAGGAAAGCTTCCACCGCCACATCTAAGGCAAATTGATCCCTCTAGCTACCACGATCCCACCTGTGCCTCAAATTATTCAATCAGAGGCCGAATTTATTGATCAAGATCAGATATTCATCTCAAAACGCAGCCAAAGAGGAAACCCTGCCAAGGAAATTAATGACAAACATCTGCAGAGTTACTTCGACGCCACATAGAGCCTCAAAGGTCAACAAAAGCTCCCATCGAGCTTAAATTTTATGTAAAACATTTAATACAGAGTGCATCCATGTAAGTTTCCTCATTGAGCCCCTCAAAGGCCAAGAAGCCATTAAGTCTGTATTAATTGTAATTGAGATCTTTTATCAGATCTCACCTCCTCATTCTTCTATATATACTACTGCAGAAGATGAGTGAGGGGTTGGTTGCAGAACTTTGATATACACTTGAGCTTAAATTTATGATTGTAAATAGTGTTCACTGGCTCTTGGAGCTCTGCTTGTGATAGATAGGTTAGGCTGAGATGAGTAGATGGTTGCTAAACTAAAGCACTGGACTTAAAGCTGTAACTGGTTTGGAACATCAATACAAGCTGATTTATGGGATCCTGGTCTATGTTGACGGTGATGTTTCTCTAATTGTAACTTGTCATTTTGTTTCTGTTTTCACTGTGTTCCAATTTCTCTTATAAAGAACATCATGCATAGAGTTAGGACCTACTATACATCAGTAACCTTATATGACTGAAATTCTTTATCTGAATGTTTTCTTCCAAACTGTGTTATTTAGGAATGATTTAATTTAGTTCAAGCATAGGAATGTTGGCATTCCCTCATCTTATTGTCTTAGCTGAATGTTATTCTTAAATGTTATTTTCAGTATATGTTTTGTGAAGATGAACTGAGGAAGATATGGTGAGCCCTGGTCCCAGTTTTATTCCCACAACTATCTGGATGTTTCCCTTGGAATGTGTTAAAAGTTGGCTAGTTTAAAAGTACTTACCAAATCCTAGGCCATTCTGTGTTATCTTTGTGTTTGTATTGAAAGTAACCAAGTAAATCAGAGCTAGGAGAGGATTTGTGGTGAGCCCAGCCCACTAGTTTCTACTCCAACAGTTGCCCTCAAGTTTCCCTTTGTTTTAAAAGTGTTTTCTATTGAAAGTGTATCAAAGGCTGGCTAGTTTAAAAGTACTTACTAGATCCTAGTTTGCTTTTATGTTTTTCTTGAGTCCGTGTCAAAGGCTGACTAGTTTAAAAGTACTTATCAAATCCTGGGCTGCTCTTTGTTCTGCATATTTTTATTTCCCCTTCTTATTGTATCATTTCATTCCATAAATAAAACTTTAAAGAGATCCTTAGACATAGATGACTTGCCCCATGGACCATTCTTGCCTCTAGATATTCCAATTAAACCCTATTATGACTCCATAGCCCAATGGACTAAAACCTGCAATTATCTATCTTTTTGGCTGAAGCTTACTCTGATTGCTTGCAACTTCTCACCTTTGAAACTCTTTGCATTTAGGACTTTCCACCTCAAACAGTAATCATGCTCAACCATCCAAAAACAAACAAAACCCTTGGCCTTCATAACTAGCCCAATATCATTATCCCAAACTTCAAAGACAAATCCATCTTTGCACTTATTGGAGAGATCCCTCTCCGGATTCAGGAGGGCTAGATGCTAGAATCCCAAATTTGGTTGAAATAATGTTGCTTCTGCAGTTTTAGTCTCACCAATCTGCTAAAATTACAGATTCCTAACAGCAGCAGTGAAGGATGTCCTGATACAAACTGATCCGGAAGGTCGAAGAGGTAAGTGGATAGCAGCAATGTTGGAATATGATTTGGAGATCAAACCCACAAAGTTGATCAAAGGACAAGGCTTGGAAAAGCTAATGGCCCAATCAAACCTGCGTGCTTTGGATATAAATCTCATAGCAGCAATGTTAGAGGACGAGGATGAAGGTTTGCTTGTTCCGGTTTCAGACATTTTTCTACAATCCCCATGGTATTCAGACATAGTCTATGTTCTTCAGCACCTTTCACCACCTCCCGGGATGTCTAGAAGCAAAGGTAGATCACTGAAACTTAAGTCTGCTAAATTTTGTATTTTAAACAGTGCTCTTTATTGGAAATATCCAGGAGATATTCCGCTTAATTGTTTGGTTGAAGATGAGGCTCAACAGGTGATGCATGACTTTCACAAAGGTGATTGTGGTGGTCATTTGTTTTGGAAAACTACAGCTAACAAAGTGTTGAGAGTAGGATATTATTGGCCCACCTTATTCTCAGATCTGTACAAAATAGTGATGAGCTGCCATGAGTGTCAAGTTTTCCAAGGAAAAAGGAAATTGATTCCTCTTCCTTTGAAACCTGTTTCAGTAAATGCTCCTTTCCAGCAGTGGGGACTTGATTTCATAGGGAAAATCCATCCCACATCATCAGCACAACATCGATGGATCTTGACAGGTACCGATTATTTTTTTGAAAAGAGAGTCCATACAGGTGAAATTAGTTTTTTTAGAAATAGAGGAATAACCTGTTTCGAGTATTTTTAATAACCCAACGTTTTGGACTTCCTAAGTGAGTCCATCATTAGGGGTAGATGCTTATACTTATTTTTAATAACCCAATGTTTCGGACTTCTTTGAGGTACCGATTACTTCACCAAATGGATCGAGGCCATTCCAGCAAGGCAGGCCACTGATAAGGTAATCATTCAATTCTTAGAATCAAATATCTTGTCTCGTTTTGGCTTCCCTCACAAAATCATAACAGATAACGCAATAGCATTTAGATCTAAGAATATGGTGGAATTCTGCGACAAATACAATATTGTGTTGGGCCATTTGACAACATACTACCCACAAGGCAACGGCCTGCCAGAATCATCAAATAAATCTCTGATGAACATAATCAAGAAAATGTTGGAAGAAAATAAGAGGAACTGGCATCGAAAGCTCATCAACGTGTTATGGGCAGATAGAGTCAGCAGTAAGAAATCCATAGGTATGTCACCATTTGAGTTAGTTTATGGTACTGATGTTGTTTTTCCCACGTCACTTACAGTTCCGGTCATGAGATTATTTCAAGAGGCTGGCAGTGAGGAAGATGATAACCAGCGAAGGATCAATCAAATGATCCACCTTCAGCAGACAAGAGAGGAAGTTTCTCAAAATGTTATTCAGTTGCAGGAGAAGATAAATAAAATCTATGACCGTAAAATCAAAGCAGAAAAGTTTCAGTTGGACAATGTGGTGTTGAGATGGGACACACGAAATGAGGACAAGGGGAAGCATGGTAAGTTCGACAACCTGTGGAAAGGACCATACAAGATTTCAACATACAGGGGAAAAAATGCTTTCTTGCTCTCAGATATGGATGGCCAAGATTGCCCTGGAGGACCAGTGAATGGTAGGCTTTTGAAGCACTACCACTGTTGAAGATAATGGATCAAAAACTATGTCACAATCATTGTCTATACCATGTTATTGTTGATCAGATTTCAATTACACAGTCATTGAATTTTGGGGCCCGAGGTGAAGGCTATAAAACTTGAATGATATGTGTAAGGTTTGCTAGTTTTATTTAAGTTTTCAGTCACAGTTTGAGTCAGATTCAGTCTGCATTGTGTCAGTTTTTAGTATTTTGACCATTTTTTTCCCAATGGATAAGGTTGCTTGGTCTACGGTGTTCTTGGCACCTCCAAGGAGCTACCATCCCCATTGGAGCCAATGTTAGTGTCAGTCTTGTCATACTTCCATCAGTGATCAAATCTACTCTTTTGCATTTTCATATTAGGAGTCCCATACCATAAATTTTCATTATTCCATTAGATCATGAATTCATTGATGGTAGTGGTCTCTCATCAATTTTCCCCTCATGTAAAACTTGTTGATTCTCCTCTCTATGGTCTTCAGTCATGATTCACTTTCACTCCCAATTCATATTATTAGGTCATAGGGTTGGTCTCATTAGGTTCTAGGGTCTCATCATGGTCAAATTAATGAGTCAAGTGTCAATAAATATCAGTAAGGTCATGAGGAGGTCAAATAAACTCAAAGGCACAGTATCTGGAGAGATCAAAGAATTGTTCTATTGAGCTTGATGTAATATTCACCTCAAAACCATGTTTTGAGGTGAAAACATGGTACTTTTCTTTTATTATCACCTTTTATGTAATTTCATGTCTTCATATGTAATAAGTTGCACTTCAGAAGATGTTATCTCCACAGAGCCACCACCCTACTGTTCTAAGGTGTTATCCACAGTATTTTCACTATAAAATCATGTTCTAAGTATGTCCATTAGAAGGAGCCCGAAAAGAGCTTTCCAATGGTAAATTATACTCCCCAAATTGACTTCTGGATTGGAAAATATGCCTAAGTGAACAAAAGTCCCCAAAAGCCTAACCTCACCCCTTTTCTCATTTATCCCTTAGACTTTGTAACTTTACCTTTTCATATAATTTCGAAGTGTTTCATTGAAATACCCTCTTCCCCGATCTGATTGCCCAATCGCATTGCAAAAATACCTTTGACCCATAAACCTCTGATGCGATTAAGCCATCTCCGATCCGATCGCAATCGCATCGTCGCAATCCCTGCCACCGATTCATCACATCGCATAGTTCCGAAACACCGATGCGATTGACTCCCGCTGATCGCATCTCCACCGTCGATACACCCCTTCCCTTCCGACTTGCAATTGCGATTTCCTCATAGAGCCCATCGCATCGCAAGACTCCAATTACATTTCCTCCACTATGTGATACCCCCCCTCCCCTCTTCCGATTGCGACTTGTGATCGCAACGCGGGCCCACCATGCTTTCCTTTACTCCTTTTCACCCAAAAAGGGGAATTTTCTTCATTAAATGGAAAAATTTCAGTTTTATTGGTTCCAAAGGGCATTTCTCGGCATAAAGGGATTTTCAACAAAAGAAAAGAAATAGTTAAGGCCAAGAGCTAAATATAAACACAGAGATTATTATAGCACGACAGCAATAATAAATAGGAGAAATGGTTCCAATTTTTTCTTTCTTCTCCTCTGTTTGAGCAAGTACAAAGCATCCAGATGATCATAATGTATTGTTTCCCCTTCTTTTCAGGGGCATCTGGTTGGTATATTTTCTATGTTCGGATTTCAGTTCTTGAGCTGGCGAAACAAACCCTCCTTCTGTGGATCCACTCCCCTCAAATTCTGTATATTTAATGTAATCCTTCATCATTTGTAAAGGGGGGAATAAAGTGTGGAATAAGTTTGAAATCACTGAGGACGCTCTGCACTCCATTTGTAACAGTTTGGCAGGGAATTAATAAATATATGCAGCTCTGATTTGTGGGATCCCTGTGGTATGGATTTTAGTATTGTTTTTTCCTTTGTGTTCATCTATTAATTGTTATGTTTACCATTCATTCATTCACATTTTTGGTTGAATTCTTTCAATATAGAAAGGTAGAATCCATTGCATAATGCTCTGCCTTGGGAAATCATTCAATACTTGATGTTTTATGTTGTCTGAAAAGGATTCATTTTCTATGCCCTTTTCAGCTCCTCACCAGTCTTAATCATGTCATCATTATTTAAAACAAGTTGTTAAAATCCCTACCTACCTTTCCCCATGAAATACCTTGTATCTCTGATTTAATTCCCCAGATTCAAACTGCCCCATCTGTTCCATACAACCCTGAAATTTATAAAATCATTTCCATTTATTATACCTAGCCTAAAATCAGTTTACAGTTACATTTCATTGAATATCTTTCACGGAGAGAGCCCTCTCTTGACCTTGTAGGGCTAGCTACAAGGTTGAGCATGGTTTGAGGTTACCCTGATTTGCCTTCTTTCAGCCTAAGGTTCAAATTAGGTGCTAACAGATTCCATATGCATGTACACAATCTTAAGGTTCAGTTTCCTGAAGATTGTCTCATGAAGATGTTTATGGCCACTTTAGAAGGAAAAGCATGGTCTTGGTATGAAAGTTTGCCAAATGGTTCATTATATTCTCTTGTTGATTTCCATGTTGCATTTTATGAGATGTATAAAGTCTATCATCCATATTTGTTGTTGGTTAAATACTGTTGTAATTATTCTGTGAGTTTTATTAGATATTTGGAGAATTTTTATGAGGATGATGAGTTCATGGATGAGGAAATTTTAGAGGCCCTTCATGACAATACCTTTCATCAACAAGAAAAACACCAAGAAGAAAGGATAATATCTCCCTTGGATGCAAATGAAACCCAGCAGGAGTTTACTTATGAAAATCATGTGACATCCTTTGAGTTTGAGGAAAATTTGCAGCAAGTTTGTCAATCCTTTGATCATCAGGAGTGTGAGAATCATTTCAAAAAGCAAGAGGAAATATTGGAAAATGCTTGCTAAAAACCTCAGGTACAGGAAAAAGTTGATTCTTCATGTCATTTCTTGCATCAGCCTATATGAAATGATGATTACATTAATGAAGAAGTGGGTGAAAATTTTTCTTTATCTTTGTCTTCTAATCTGAAATCATTTGAGTGCAAGTTAGAAGACAAGATTCAGTTTGTGGATGAAGTTGCAGAGAACATTGAAAATGAAATTCAAGTTTCAAAAGATAAACTTCAATATCATAGTATTCATGATCAAGATTAGTCTTTTCAAATGATTTTAATGCCAAAACACAAAGAGGGGGTGTTGCTACCTTTCTTCTTAGAGATTGAGGAAGAATATACATTTTTTGTAAATTAGTTCGAAAATCAGTTTGAAAGCACACAATTGAAGTCTTATGTTATTTATCAAAGCATGGATGAGTTATCCAAAGTCGCAGAATTTCATGAGAAGCATCAAACAGATCATATATTATTTGATCCTATAGCTGGCTACATGGAAGGGTTCTACAGTCCATATTTCCAGCTATATTTACATTATGAAGATCAGTTACATCTCATGTTTCCTTGGTCATTTCAGCATCAGGTTTACTTTTGGTTCAAGCACAGTCAAAAGATTCAAGTGTCAGATCAGATCAATGACTGGCTTCATTGGAAGTTTCATGTTCATTGAGTTAAAGTGGAAAATTGAAGCTGCTAGGGTAGGTAGGAGTGTTTAAATAAGCTCAAGGTTGATTGAGCATTTTTAGTAGGTACATTTGGGTGCTTCTTGCAGAGATCATCAAAATTGAGCTCGAGGTGAAGGCCATAAGAGTTTGAAGAAGAATGGGTAGAATTTCAGAGTTTTATTCTAAAGGATGGATAGTAGCATTGGAGCTATTGGTTCTTAGTGTACCACAGGGGCACACTATCCCAAGTGGAGCCACTGTTATCACCCAAAAATTCTCAAAACATCATTATGTCAACTCTGTTTTTGGTCATGATTCCAAGTAGGTCTAAAAGTCATTTTAATTCTTGGTAAAGGGTAGGTCATATTTTTTATAAGTTTAATGGTCATCATTCAAGTTCAAATAAAGTCTTTTAGGGCCATTCCATGATTAAAAAGTCATATTTTTCATTTAGGGGTCATTCCATTAGGTTTCGGGTTGAAATTCTACAATTAGCCAAGAATCCACACTTTCGTAGCGCCTCTAGTTCAAAAATGAGGAAATGCACTACGAAATCACTGCTACTTTCGTAGCGCGCTACGAAACTGCTGTAGCAGCTTTTTCAGTCATGAAGAAAAACCCTGTTTTTCTGGTTTTAGTAGTAAACTTACAAGGGGGTTGCTGAGCAACTGAAAACATATTTTTGAAAACTGAAAGAGGTTTTTCTTCCTAAAATACCTAAGTACAAAAACCGCTCTCATTTGCTTCAAATTAATTATGAGGTGGGATAAATTGATGACTCAACTTGCGTTACGAAACTGCTGAAAGTCATGAAGAGAAAAACCCTGTTTTCTGGTTTTAGCAGTCAACTTCAAGATCAGTTTCTGGTCCCATGCAAACGTATTTTGGAATTTTGAAAGATTTTTCTCTTCATAAAATCTATAGCTACAATAACCTCTCTCAATTTTCTCACAAGTGTTACCAGTTTGGAGATACAAGGCTTTCTCTGAATCCATATTTTCATAAATCAGAGTTTTCCTGTTTTACACATGTTGCTCAAAGACAGTTTCTGGATAGTAGGAGAGGTATTTCAAAAAAAAAAAAAGAGGTTTTTGTTCAAGATCAGATTGAATAAAAAAGCCTCCTTTAGTTTCTCAAAATACATTATGGATGAGGAGATACAAGCTCTGTCTCAACACCTATTTTTCAGATAAAAACAGTGCAGAAAAATGGTCAAATTTATAAGTCAATTTTTCATTAAGCTGAAGACAAATGTTGATGAAGATCATGTTTTTGAGGATATGTTATATGTTTTGATAAAAATATCAGTCCTTGTGAAGTTTAAATATCCTCAAATCAAAAATTTCTGAAAGTTTGTTTTGAAATAAGCTTACACAGCAGTTTCGCAGCGCGCTACGAACCTGCTGAAGATGACTTTTGCACCTTTACATATGAATTTTGGAGATAGGTTGATGGGTCTTGAGTTTAAATGTTTCTGGTGGAAGCATGAAGACTAAAAGTAAAGGCTCCAATTGTAAAACAAGAGAAAATAGGGGTTAAAGGAAAGTTTTTCAATTACCTACAAACTACGCTACGAAAATAGGCTACTTTCGTAGCGCAGACATATTCATACCCTTTTACACTGTTTCAGAGATTTTTGTTTGAATAGGTGGAAGATTAAAGGTTTCAAGGAAATTATTAACACATGTGACACATATGAAACTAAGCTATCAATGTTAACAAGTGTTCGAAGATGAAAATTGAAGTTAAGGGCTAAAAAGCAGGAAACCTGTCTCCTGATTTTTAGGACAGTTTTTGGCATCATCAATATGATTACCTCAAAGGTGGAAGCACCATCAAAATTCGACTTCATGGGATTGAAAATGGAAAAATATGTAATAATTATTAGATAAGGTTGTTAGGAGCATATTTAAAGAGTTTTAGTCCTATTTGTAATAGGACTCTGTTTTAGGTTTGCAACTGTCTTATGTAATAAATACCATGTTATATGGTTAGAATAGGTGTCATAGTGTTACACTAAAAATTGTCACCTTGACATTATACTATGTGTATGAGCTCATTATAACTCATACTTCTCCCTTTGCAAGTCTAAAATATCAGTTCTTCATGTCAAGCCTTGAAAATCAGAGAAAAGTTCCTAAAAATCTCCTAAACTTTGGTGTCGCACTTTCTCTCTATCTTGCCTGCGGTCTCGCACCTAATGTTCAGCTCTCTTGCGTACCTGAACGCACTTTATCTGTGTTAAAGGTGCAGACCCCTGTAAGATAAAAAAGGCGCAAGTAAATTCCACAAATCTCAATTAAAGTAAATTCTGGAAGCTTCTAGAATGGATTTTGCGGTGGCAGAACCGCTCTTGTGAGGTGCATGAATCCCTTACCTTATGGAGCTAACCCCTTGATGTGAGGAGCTTATCCCTTTGAAGGAGGATTCTATCCCTTCATACTTGGAACAGAAAACCTCCTCTTTTCCACTATAAAAAGAGGCATTGGGTAGCCTCAAAGGGTTAAGCTTTTGGAGATTGAGAATTGGAGTGCAACCTTTATGTGTGATTGAGCTGAAGTGTTGTTGAGATTTAGACTTCTTTCTGCTGAGTTTTTGAGAGGAAACATCACATACCTCTTTGTGCTCCTGGAGGAAGAGTGCAAGACTTATCAAAGTAGAGGAGATTCCTGCTTCGGACCCCGGGAAGGCCTTTCAAACATCAAGGCTAAGGTTGTAAGGTTCTTCTGTTATTTTAAGATTAATACAATCAAGTTTTTTTGTTTTTCTCAATAAATTAAATGCAAACATTGTTTATCAATAAGTCATTATTTGATCATGAAGTTTGTTAGATCTTTGACCACTTACATAGGTATGTTTTATGATTATTTTTTATATAGGTGCTATTTAATATTTGCTTGTTTGTGATTGCAGGTCGACGAAATACGACACTTTCTTGCGACGAAAGAATTCTTGTTGCGACGGAAGGATTATTGTTGCGACGAAAGAACTCTTGTTGCGACCAAAGATCTCTTGTTGTGACGGAAGGATTTTGGTGCGACGGAAGCACTACGACCACAAATAAGCATTTGGATCTAAGGTAGGATTGACACCTTCATAACATTTATTTGTAAAACAAATATATCTAGAGAAAGACAAACTTAGTTGTTCGTTTGTTGCTAGATTGTCTTCTGACACTAGGGAGATCGGTCTTGTCCGCAAGAAGGATTTATCCGGCCAACACATAGGTAGGAATTCGAGGTGTCTAGTGGAGGATAAGCTTATACTATATTTTAAATCATCTATAAATTATCAAGAAGTCGAATTAGCAAGGGGTTGGAGACTTTTTGGCAAAAGTTGCTGCTTTATGTAATTGACTGTGATCAGTAATGCAGGAAGGTTTTCTTCTTGACAGACCTGAGATTCTCATGGGGTTTTAATGTTTTATTGATCTACCTATTATGTTTAACTACTTGCAATAGATCTCATTTCTATTACTTAGAATTCATAACCCTATGCTCTGACTTCCTTTAGTAATGAGATGACTGTGTTTTTCTGTGTTTTATGAGTGAATTGATTTTGAACCACTAGCAGTAGATTTCATTGCTATTACTCAGAATTCATAACTCTATGCTCTGACTTCTTTTAGTAATTAAATTACCACGTTGACCTATGTTCTTGAGTGAATTGTCTTTGTTTAAGACCCCTATTTTCCTCAGCTTCGATGTCAAGAAACCTTGCCATTGAACCTACTGATTTATTTACTCCATAAGCCCAATGGTAGTATTAGCCTTCATCTTTTCAACCTGGAAATATACAAAATAAATACTTAATTCATAGAGTTAGCCATCTATCTATATATTTATTCCATATCATTAACCCTTGAGAGAGCCCTCTCGGGCTGAGGAGGCTAAGCCTCAGCCAAAAGATTAGTCTGAAAGAGTTACATGAAGTCTACTTGGTGAGCAGCCTACCAAGGTCATATTTTGTGATAACATGCACTATGATGGAAACCCAAGATAACCCAGAAAGGAAATTCCAAATCTATGAGATTAGAAATTCACCCTCCTAGGGTTTGATCCCTTGACTACTAGATTATGCATATATAAAACTAGATCTGAATGTAAGATTGCTGAACTAAAGTACAAATCAGATATATGCTTTGAGGGTTGATCCCTCCTTCAGATCTCCAAGTTAGAAGCTTGAGATCTTGCTACTTCTTCCTCCTCCTTCAAGATGCAACTCCTGCAAACACAACAACTAGGTAAACTGCACTTTATGGGAAGGAGAAGTTTATGCCTACTTCAAAATGTGGCTATGAAGCTCAATATTTATGGATTTGATGAGCACAAAGTGAGAGGAAGACCCCTCACAGGATTTCTACTTGAAGTGACAGAAACTTCCCTCCTCCAAAGGATCTACAGGAATGGACTGCGTAATCCTAGATAGGACTACTACTGCATGGAGGTGAATAATGTTTGGCCTGATGCTAGATCTGAAATGAGGCTCCCGAAAGACTGATCTTGAAGTACAAGGTGACAGGAAAAATCCTTCATCGATTCCTCAGCTGAAATACTGAAGACATGCGCCTCCTCTAAAATCCTTCTTTAGAAATGTGTAATTTATGAATGTAGGTGTTCTACAGAGAGTAGGAATAGTGTGGCACCAATTCCTGATGATGAATAGTAGCTCAGAATACCTTCCCAGAGTAGGCACTCGAAGTCCCCTGTGGGTAAGGTTGGGATTCCCCCTCGGGAACACCCTGTGCTAAACAACACTACATGATTAGCTAAACAAGATAAGTGTGCATATAAATGTCCTAAGACATATCTAGATCTAAACAGATAAAATAAATGAATAATCCAAGACTACTTCAATGTTTCCTTTATCTTCATTATATAGTTTGTGAACCTTCCCATGCCTTGGCCCACCTCATAACTGTGTTGTACATGTGGGCATATGTCTCCATGTTGACCACGTTGTCTCTCCATGACCTCCATGATCTTTGCATTTAATTTTCACCCTCTCGATCATGTGTGCACTCATGCACCACTTCCTCCGTCATCTCATCATTTATTTCTCTAAGATCTTACTTTGATCCCTCCATGACCTTATTTGACTCCTTCATCTCTCCATGTTCTTATTAATGATGTTTGATCCCCACTCTTTGATTCATTAATAAGCTTCTCCACTATTCCATGATGTAGATTTATTAGCTAAACAACCATGTTCAAACCCTTAGGAGTAGATTTATTCATCTTAAGGGTTATGGGTCCCTCCACCCATTTATTTAGTTAATTAAGTAAAATAAGAAAGAACTCTAATATTCCAATAAACAAATGTAAAATTTGGAATATTACAAACCATCTCAGAGATTGTGTTCAGAGGCACATTATGTTATTGCATTACATTCCCACGGAGGATCAAGATGCGGATATATTGACGAAGGCGCTTACAAAGAGAAAATTTGAATACCACAGAGGCATGATCGGGGTAGCATATATTCCCTTTATTGTTGAGAGGGAGTGTTGAAATTCAACAAGAAAATGAAACATACACACTAGTGTGGGATCACAGGTCACACAATGGTGGATCCTAGCAGCACATTAGTGTCCAAGCCAATTTTTAAATAAATTGGAAAATTAATTGTAATCTTATCTTATAAAAACTTGTAATAGTTAACTAACTGTGATAGAATTAGTTAGCCCAAGAATTTCGAGTTGAGGGTCAAAGGATAGGCATGTAGAGTGATGCTATTATTAACAGGGTCCAATTGCAGTTGTAGCACTAGTGTAGTGTGAGTGGGATCAGTTAACTCACATTACTTGAGTTAAAATTAGTTTAACTAGTTCTAACTGTTTGATGAGATAGTGGAAGATCAAGTGAATTAAAACATATTTAATATATGAGTAGTGATGTACCAAGTAAATAATGATCAACTATAGCTGCATGCATGCTAATTCTGGTGGAGGCCCAATTCAGAAAAAAGTTCAAGGCAATTAAACTATTAGTTTTATTTTTAGCAAAATGACCATATGCAGTTATATAACCACAAGAAGCCCATGGTGAATTGCGCAATAAAGGAAGTCTGAATTTCCTATTTAATCGGGGTTTAATTCTCTATGGATTGCGTAAGCAAGGTAGGCTGAGGGTAGTCTAATAATTCGCTATGTGTTTGTCCAAATTTTCCTAGATGAGTGTGAAGCAATTGGTAGAGTGTATGCGGTTGTGGTGAACACAAATACATTTTATTGTTTCATGATTCCTTGGTTGATTATAAAATAAAGATAGAGGGGTTTTGAGAACTTGATTTCCCTAGTAAATATCTTGTGTTGTGGATTGATTTACTTCTTTCTCTTACTTTTATGTGATTGAGCAATCGTGTTTTATATTCCACAAATATTGTAGAAGGATTCAATATCTTTTTTTAGTACATTACATGATCGGATTGAATCCATTGGTGTAATTTCTACATGGTATCAGAGCACCAGGAATCACAATAGTGGAGAATAAATTGAGTTTGTGTTGAAAAATATTCAAATTTGTAGGTACTTTATTTGGAGCTATAAGAAGATCAAGATGTCTTTCAATGGCTTGAGACTCGAATATGCACTTGAGATCAGTTCGAATTATATTTCATGGAAGGAAATAATGGAGGCAGTGTTGGAGGACAATGGGTTGAAGGAATTCATAGGTAATTATATTCCCAAGTCCGCAGCAGCAGATGCCCATCTTCTTGATGCATGGCAGAAGAAGGTAGAAAAGGCGAGGAGGATCTTATTAGAGGGAGTTTGAGATCATATTGTCTCGAGACTCCATGGAAAGGCGACTCCATATGCTATGTGGAGGGCCTTGACAGATCTGTTTCAAAGTAGCAGTGACTACTGAAAATTGGCACTCAAGGATAAGTTCAGGAAAATCAAAATGGAGAAGGGTGACACAATCTAGAAATACTTGACCAAGTTCACTCAATGTCGAGATGAGCTTGGAAGTGTTGGGATTACTATAGCCGATGATGAATTCATGAGCCTAGCACTTCTAGGCCTTCCTAAGAGATGCCATAGTTACCAGCACTATGTGAATGGGAGGGAGAAGTTACCAGATTGGGAGTGACTATGGTCAGATTTGGTACAAGAAGAGTTTCGGTGGAAAACCAAGGACGGATCCTCATCCAAGATTGATGATGAGGAAAATTGTAACTTGGCTGGTAAGGCAAAGAAGGGGAAGGGAGGAAGTCCCATTCCAAATCTGAGACTGTCAAAGAAGGAAATAAGCATGACATGTCAAAGGTGAAATGTGTTCACTCTCATGATCATGGACACTATGCCACAAATTTTCCACAAAAGAAGAAGAACAACAAGAAGGCTCCAGGAGTTGCAGCAGGTGAAGCTTTGGCCTCACAGTTTGAGTTATAATTCTCTCTCATCGCATGCATGACATCAACTGTGATGGGAGCTATGTGGTACTTGGATAGTGGATCATATTTCCACATGACAGGAAACAAATAACTTTGTAGTACTTTGGAGGAGAAGGATCTTTACATGCACATAGAGATGGGTGATGATGGGAGTTATATCACTACCGAGACTGGTACAATTAATTTCTAGAGATAGTCAAGTAAACATTTCTTATTAAAATATGTCATGCATGTACCAGGCTTGAAAAATATTTTAGTTTCAGTCTCTATGTTGGAGGATCTTGTATATGATGTGGTTTTCAGTGAAGGAAAGGCGTTCCTTCATCACAAAGTGACAACACAGGTAAAGAAGATTAGGTTCATGTGAAGAACCTCTAAAAACTTCATTTAGATGGCCGCTCAACATTGAGCAGTAAAGCAGGGAAGGTGGTTAGCCAGGATTCAGGTGAGTTATGGCACAAGATACTAGGTCATCTATGCCACAATTCTTTGAGGATCATACAACATATTTCTACAGGTCTTCCAAAGGGTACGCTTGCACATATAGAAACATGCAAGGGATGTAGCATGGGGAAGTATACTAAAGCCACTTTTCATGAGAAGGAGAACTGAGCAACGAAAATCCTTGAGAGATTTAACTCAAATGTGTGTGGACCGTTCTCTACACCTTCCACAACAAATCAATAGAATTATGTGATTTGTGTTGATGATTTTTCTAGAAAGTGTTGGATCTTCTTTCTGCAGAAGAAAGATAAGGTGTTCTCCAATTTATGTGAGTTCAAAGTGCTGGTAGATAAAGATACAAGGAAGAAGGTGAAGGCTCTAAGGAGTGACAGTGGTGGTGAGTATATCTCTAATGAATTCAAGAACTTTTGTGCCAAAGAAGGAATTCAGAGAGAAATTATTACACTTCATAACCCACAAAAGAATGGGGTTGCAGAAAGAAAGAACAGAACAATTGTTGGACCAGCACGAGGTATGTTACATGATCAGGGCCTACCGTTGCATCTATGGGCAGAGGCATGCAACACATTGGTATTTTTGTAGAACTGTAGTCCTCATTAGATACTTGGAATGAGTACACCAGAGGAGGCATTTTAAGGTAAGAAATTGGATGTTTCATATTTTAATTTTTTTGGCTTATCTCTCTATTTCCATGTGACCAAAGATGCTAGGAAGAATCTAGAACCAAAAATAGAGGTTGGGATATTTCTGGGGTACACTGATACTCCCCACAACTATTGGGTGTATTTTCTGGCTAATAGGATGACAGCTGTCAAGAGAGATGTTAAATTTGATGAGGAGAAAGCCATGCGATTTTCCCTTGAGAGGGAGCTTGACTTGCATGCAGATGAGGAACTCTTAGTTCCAAAGGATGAACCTCAAGATGTGGAGCAGCCACAAGAAGAGGATCATGGAGTGGCATAAACCACTCATGCAGATCCATCCACCAGAAGTAGTAGGAAGCGCATCAGAGAGGCTGATAGATTAATGTTAGATGTTACATAGCATGTAGGAGCACCTACATCACAACACAGGCAGAGAAGGTCCCCAGACAGGTATACTGAATACATGGCTCTTATGAGTGAATGTATTGTGACATAACCATCCTCTTTTTAGGAAGTAGTGCTGCAGCCAACATGGGTTGATGCCATGGTTGAGGAGTATGACTCCATTATCAGAAACAGTGCATGGGAAGAGGTCCCAAGACCAGCGGGGAGGTCAGTGGTTGGATCCATGTGGATCTACAAGGTGAAAAAAGAAATAGATGGGAATGTGGAGAAATACAAGGCTATATTTGTGGCCTGGGTATTCTCATAGGTGGAGGGGATTGACTATGAGGAGAATTTTTCACCGATTGCAAGGTACTCATCAATTAGATCTATTCTTGCACTCTCAGTGTAGATGGGGTGGCAGATACATCAGATGGATGTAAATACAACCTTTCTCAATGGAGTTATTAAGGAAGAAGTGTACATTGAGAAGATAGAAGGTTTTGAGACCTTTGACAGGGAGCCTCATGTGTGCAGACTCAAGAGATCACTATATGGGCTGAAGCAAGAACGTCGTACTTCGTGTGACCAGGATTGAAAACTATTTCACTGGGTTGGGCTTCACAAAGAGTGAAGTGAATGCGAACCTATATCATATTGTGGTTGATGGTAATATTTTGATTATTGTACTTTATTTATATGATCTTATACTGACAGGTGATGAGCAACTTGTAACTTCTTGCAAAAAGGATCGTGCAAGAGAGTTTGAGATGAAGGACATGGGGCTCTTGCATTATTTCTTTGGCTTGGAAATATGGCAAAAAGATGGGGATCTATTTGTATCTCAGGGCAAGTATGCCAAGGATATTCTGAGGAAGTTCCACATGGAGGGAAGAAAACCCATGGAGACTCCTCTTGCAGGTAGCTGGATGAAGGAGGATGCTACTTTAGGTGAGGTAGTGGATGCTACTATTTATAAACAACTTGTGGGTTCACTTATGTATTTGGTGAACACACAACTAGACATATGATATGCAGTTAAACAACTTAGTCAAGCTATGGTTGAGCCTACCAAGCTCTTTTATAAGGCGTGGAAGCATGTGTTGCGATATCTTAATGGAACTACAGAGTATGGATTATGGTATAGATGGAAAGAGGGAGTGAAGCTTCAAGGCTTCAGTGATGCAGATTGGGCAGATAGTCCATCAGATAGGATGAGCACATCAAGGGGCATCTTCAGCATAGGATCAACAACATTTTCTTGGTACAACAGGAAGCAGAGATCAGTTGCACTCAATTCAATCAAGGTAGAGTACATGGCAGCTATTCAGGCTACATGTGAGGCCATCTAGATGAGGAAGATACTTGTTGGTTTGCTTAGTCATTAGATGGATCCGACGTTGATACTTTGTGATAACCAGAGTTGCATAAAACTCTTGGTTAATCCATTATTCTATGACAGGTCCAAGAATATTGACATTAGTTACCACCATCTCAGTGATTGTGTTCAGGGGCACTTTATGTTGTTGCAATACATCCCCACAGAGGATCAGGATGCAGATATCTTGACGAAGGCGATTGCGAAGAGAAAATTCGAATGCGACAGAGGCAAGATCGGGGTAGCAGATAATCCCTTTATTATTGAGAGGGAGCATTAAAATTCAACAAGAAAATGAAACACACACACTAGTGTGGGATCACGGGTCACACAATGATGGATCCTAGTGACACATTAGTGTGCAAGATAATTTTTAAATAATTTGGAAAATCAATTGTAATATTATGTCATAAAAACTTGTAATAGTTAACTAAGTGTGATAGAATTATTTAGCTCAAGAATTTTGAGTTGAGGGTCAAAGGATATGCATGTAGAGTGATTCTATTATTAACAGGGTCCAGTTGTAGTTGTAGCACTAGTGTAGTGTGAGTGGGATTAGTTAGCTCACATTAACTGAGTTTAAATCAGTTTAACTAGTTATGACTATTTGATGAGCTAGTGGAAGATCAAGTGAATTAAAATATATTTAATTCACCAATAGTGATCTACCAAGTAAATCATGATTCACTATTTATAGTTGCATGCATGCTAATTATGGTGGATACCCATTTGAGACAAAGGTTCAAGGCAAGTAAACTATCAGTTGTATTTTTTAGCAAATTGCCGAGATGCAGTTATATAACCACATGAAGCCCATGATGAATTGCACAATCAGGGAAGGTTGAATTTCCTATTTAATATGGGTTCAATTCTCTAGGTATTGCGTAAGTAGGGTAGGCTGAGGGTAGGATGATAATTGGCTATGTGTTTGTCCATTTTTTCCTAAATTAATGTGAATAAATTGGTAGAGTGTATGAGGTTGTGGTGAGCACAAATACATTGTATTGTTTCATGATTCCTTGGTTGATTATACAATAAAGATGGAGGGGTTTTGAGAAGTTGCTTTCCCCCAGGAAATATCTTGTGTTGTGGATTGATTTACTTCTTTCTCTTACTTGCATGGATTGAGCAATCATGTTTTATATTCCGCAAATATTGTAGAAGGATTCAGTATCTTTCTTTAGAACATTACATGATTGGATTGAATCCATTGGTGTAATTTCTACATTTTTCATTTTCCTATATAGTCTACACAAACATCATTTCCAAAAGAGACTGTTCCATTGCTCCCTTCTTTTAGATATATTATTTTGTTTCTATCTCTAGTCATATGTGTTGAGAAGCCACTGTCAACATACCATACGTTCTTCTTGCTTTGAGATTTTAGAGAAGTGCACAACTTTCATTTTTATTCTTCTAAACATTTGGAGGGACATTTCTTTTTGCATGACTCCCTTGGAGAAGCGGTTAACCTACAATGTTTAGCCAAATGTCCAAAGCTGTTTCATTTCTATAATTCCACTTCATTTCTTATGTATCCAAACCTGTTATAAATTTTCTTGTACTATTCTGCTGAATTTACGGGATAATCCTTCCTAGAGTAATTTCCAAATTTTATTTTGTTCCTATCATAGGCCTTGAAATTTACAAGTTTATGTCCAATTTTTTTGCAAGAATAGAAAACACCAAGAAATATGGTTTGATACCTAAGAGGAGTAGATATTCTTCGTGATGTTGTTATCCAAGAACCTTCTTCTTGATATTTATTCATTGTGGGTTGCTCCTTTTTTTCTACTGGGAAATTGTTTTCCTTCTTGACAAACACTTTAGTAATTTCTATATAAGTTTTACGTTCATCTCCTTTTTTGTCTTTGAGGAAATTCGGCCTTTCATGAACTTTTTCTTGTATCCCAATCATGTCTTGTCACTGCATGGCCTTTGACTACTGATAAGTTCATCCAATGCCTTGGAGTTGTTTAGAAAGTTCTACTAGATATTTCTTTTTTGTGCTTCTTTTCATAGAGAGACTATCTCTGCTTCTAAATCTTCCCTTTCCTTGTACATTTCTTCCAGTTCTCTTTTGAGTGATTCTTCAATTTTTTGGGTTATTCCAATTGGACCACAATATTGATGATGATATTTTCTGATTCTTCAATATTCTTATTGAGGCTTATAGCATGTTACTTCAATTCGTTTAGCTCAACATCTAGTGATTTGACATTTCCTCTTTTAACCTTGAGATCCTTTATAACTCTGGCGATTTCGTTTTCAAAATCGGCTTCATCCTTGATCTAGAATTATGCAGGAACACAATGAAATACATAAATACACGTAAACTCAGAGATGTAGTAGAAATAAAACTTCATTTCATTAATATAAATGTTGAAAAATGTTTACAGGCATAACAGAAAATAAACTGGCTAGGGCGTTGGTATCGTATCTCTGAGAAGAGATGTGGCAGATAGAAGCCTCTAAATTGGGTTATAATGAGGCTCAAGGACCTTTTTATTATTGAAGAATAATAGAAAACCATAAAAAACCAAAACCCTAACCCGAGGAGATGTAACACCAAGATTTTATGGGCCCCGTTGGGTTTAGTTGGGCAACCAAATTCCTGGGGTCGTAACTTGGTCATATTATCTCCGCTTGACATGTATAATACCTCATTGGAAATATATCTCTGAGGACTACAACTATTGATGTGAATTTCTATGAAATCTCCAGAGGAATCATGCTCAAAAAACTTTGTTTGGCACCTCAAAACGACTCTGGAAGTTCAGGAACCGAAAAACTGCTAAAAATAGTAAATAAGAAAACTGATGAAACTGACTAGGTAAAATAGGCAGGTGGCCACCAATATCCACCTAGATCAATCCTCCTCTTCTCAATCATATTCTTCCTCTTCAAGAATTTCCTTCCTGTTGTCCCTTTCCATGAATAACACTCTTTCTGTGTCGTTTTCTTCACTATTGCTCTCTTCTTTGGATGATGAGTTGTTATTTTTTTAATAAAATATTTTCTTAAAACCTTTCCTTTTTCCTTTCTTATTGTATTTTATTTAAGTATTATTGGCTCTCATGAGATATTCTTCTTCTTCATCTAAGTTCCTATGAGGACACTTAGCAACAAAATGATTAATATCACAATAGTTGAAACATATTAAGGGGAGTTTACCATTGTATTTACCTGCTCTTCTTTCCAACTTTCTCACAAAGTTGGAAAACTCTTCATATGAAGTTTCGTCATCGTAGCAACTTGGGCTTGGATTTTATTATTGTGTTTTATCTCCACTCTTCTTGGATGTTGTGAATGTCTTTTCTCTATTGGATGGACTTTCTTGTTCTATTCTCATTTCGTAATGTGTGAGTATTCCATGCAACTAGTCAATTTTAACCTTTTCTAAATCATATCTTTCTTCTAACAATAAGAATTTAGCATCAAATCTCATTTGAAGTGATCTTAGTATCTTTTGAACAACTACCTTCTTTTCCATTGGTTATCCTAGTCCTTCTATGGTGTAGACTACTTCATCAACCCAAAGAAAATAAGTTGCAATATTTTCATCTTCATTAATTTTCAACCGCTCAATTTTCCTTTGTAGGTTTGGAGCTTGGCCTTCTGGACCTTCTTTTCCCATTCATATATATATATATTGGAGCTTGTACCAAACTTCTTTTGTTGATTTTCAATGCATCACTTTAACATATATTGATTTTGTTAGACCATTTAAAATATCACTCATAGCTTTAACATTACTGTCATAGAGATTTTTACCTGCATCATTTGTTCGAGGTATTAAGGGTTATGTGTATCACGTCTTCACAAATTTACAGAAATTATATCCTTGTGCTTGCACATATACTTTCATCCTTCCACTCCAATAGCATAGTTCTTTCCATTAAATACTGGAAATCTGGGCTTTGTGCACTCCATGATCTCCCTTCCAGTGGTTAAATTGCTTGTGAAAGAACTTACTCTGATACCAATTGTTGGAAATACTGAGAGGGGGGTGAATTAGTATTTCTTATAAATTAGAATATTTATTATTTTTTTAGAGAATTAGTTATAAGTAAACATAAACACATCAAGGGAACAATGCACCACAAGTTCTTAGGTGGAAATTCATCCAAGAGAAAAACCACTGAATGTTTTTCTAATAATTTTATGAGTACATAATATACTCCAGATCCAATTGAAAAGGGAAGCCCAGACTCCTTAGTACTTTATAAAAGCATTAAATTTTCCAGCTCCAACTAGAAGGATGCTCCAACACCCTGGTTTTATCAGTTTCTACTCATAAGATTCTCCAACACCTTGCAACCTCCAACTTGCTTGAGAACCACCTTGCCACCCTGAAGTGTTTTTAGAATACAACCTTAGGGTGAATTCAATCAATTACCTTGCACCACCTAACCACTTTGAAATTATTGTAAAATATACTAACAATTGTGGACTCATTTGCCAAGGACAATAACCCACTTACAAGAATATTAAAATTGTGGCAAATTGATACAATAATAAAACCATTACTACTAAAGAGAACATACTTATTTAATAATGAAATTTTTTTTCTACACAACCCAAAATTCTTTAATTTGCTACAAAATCGCGTGTCTAATAAATTAAATAAGAACTCCTTTTCCTCTGATAACCTAGATATGCTGCCAAAAGTATATCTAAAGATGCCTCTACCATTGTGCCCACTACTGTATATGAAGCTTCCTTTAATATGTGTATTGATGCCTTCAAACTAATGATGCAAATTTTGTATTAGAGAGTCTCTATTAATGATTACATGCTTTTTTTTTTTTTTTTGCAAACCCTACGAAAGAAAATATTTTAGGAATCAAATTAAATACTATGTTTCAAATGTTTTCCTAAATAAAGTAGATCTTCCAATGCCAACAAACCTCAAGTACTACCTTTTAGAAAATTAGAACCAATGATGAAGTTTTAATAAAATGTCACAAGGTCTAAATTCAACACATCTTACCAAGATTTGTGCCCATAAGAAGAGGAAATAAAATAGATATTATAGACAAGATTTCTCTCCACATAACATTATAGTCTATCCTTTAGATATGCATCAAGGAGATTACTTGAATTGCCCAAAAGTATCTTCGGTCTGCGTTAGCATTACTAGTTTGAAGCTACTCCAATATACCTCAGATACATCGGGTAATAAAGTGGTTCATATTGTGCATATTGCTTTGTCCATCGTACTAAAATAACATTGTTCCATCATAAAAATAATAAAAAAATAAAGAGGAATAAATTATAGAATGCAATTCTATACATTAGGTAATGAATAGGAGGGGTGAATAACTTGTATTATAGAAGAAAACTGAATAATGATATTATTCATGTTTATTATAAAGTTTATAGGTTAGACTCTACAAACTCGTGAATTCATTAGAATACAAGACAGTAGGGACAATGTTTGTGTTATTAAAATATCATGTAAAGTACATTCGTACAAGACAACCACAACATAATTGTAAGTAGAGATAAAGGTCTATTACGAGACATAATGGTTCAAAGGAGGTCAACTCAATAAATTTTTTAAATATGGATTAGGTTTTTTTTTTCATTTCACTTGGTTAAAAATTATTCATTTTCCTCTTTAGGGACACTAATTTCTACAATTCTTTTTCTACTCACTTCGCCAAAAATATTCATTTTCCTCATTTCTCAATTTTAATTATGAAATTTTACAACTTATATTTTATTGATAACTCATTTTCAAACCAAAACATTTTTAAAATTACATTCAAAATTTCCATAAACAAAGGAATTATATCGAATTATCATTTTTTTATAGGTTGCAAAAAATCATCTGGTTTTGAAGAGTTTTGATTCAGAATAACCCCTTTTTTAAGCATATTTTTAACACTTTAAATTATCTTATGTATTAAGTATGTACATTTTTTTTTAAACGTTAGTGATTTTCATGCCAATTTGAAAAGTGTTGATGAAATAATCTCTTTTTTAGGGTTTATTCTTGACACTTTAAATTTTTTGATATATAAAGTATAGATAATTTTTTAAAAATGTTGGTGATTTTCATGGAGATTTCGAAAAGTGTTGATGCAATATCAAACTTTTTTTTCGGGGGCATATTTTTGACACTTTAGATTTTCCTATGTTCTAACTATGCACAATTTTTTAAAAATGTTGGTTATTTAACCTTTTTTCAATTTGTCTAATTCCTTTTTCTGTTTTTGGCCCTAACATGTTTATTTTTAAGGGGTTTTCAAGTGTGTTTTTTGTTGTTCTTTGCAATGTTTTTTTATCATGATTTTTTTTTTAGCAAAGTTAAAAAAAAATAAAAAATAAAAATTTTGAAGTTATGATTTTTATATATCTATATATAGTTAATTAATATATCAATACACATAAAATAATTTTCACTAAAAAATAATAATTTTAAATGCTTGGAAAAAAATACACAATTTGCATACAGGTATTATTAAAAAAATACATATATTTTTTCTAAAATTGGCATGTTAAATAAAAGACTTACGAAAAAAATTGAATTAGAAAGGTTGGGAAAATAACAAATTTTATGAAAATTTAATGAATTTTTTGTCCAAGTTGATAATATTTGAAGTTTTTTTTTCTAAAAATAATGATTCACATTAAATTTTAAGTAAAAATAGCAACAAAAAAGTTAAAAAATAAGACTGGAAAAAAACAAAAATATTATTTACTATATATATTTTTTTTTCGCAAAGGGAAAATTAGTAATTTTATTATAAAAACAAAATTACATGTTATATGAGCTGGTATGTGTCATGCAAGATAGTCAAGTAAGCTGCAAATGATATATACAATGGGGGGAATCAGGCTTTCCTCCCTTTTTTCTTTTCAACCTTTCGCCAACCACCTTGTGTTGGCGAGGATGAAACAAGGACAAGTTGGTTATCTTCCGCGCGAGCTCCAATGTCCTTGTCAGAGTCCGATGTGTCTGAGGTATGTAGTCTTTTATTTCCCCCACTGTCTGGAGCCCCGGGATCCATATCCGGCTGTGTCATGGTGGTGGCAGCTATGGGTTCTTGCATTTCCTGTTCTTGCGTGCCCAAAGTGGCATCAGTCTATATACTAGCTGGTGGGATGGGTTCCTCTTCTTCTTGCTGTTCTGGCACATCTGATGGAAATTGCCATCCTTTGGCTACTTTACTTGTTTTCTTCTTTTTCATGTTATCTCTTGTGGCTGCCAAACATGTGTTTTGTAGGTGTCCCGTGTTCCTGTAGATCCGACATCGAAATGTTGTGTTCTCATAGTCTAGATGTTGTGTCCATCGTTGTTGTTTATGATTCAATATAATGCACTCTGGTAGGCCTTTGCTCAAGTCCACTTCCATGAATATTCGTGTGAAAGTGTAGATTCGCTCCTCCAGTATTTGGGTATCGGTTTTAATATATCTACCAAGGATGTTTCCAATGCTGCCCAAAACACTTTCCTGCCAAAAATGAAGCGGAAGATTGTGAAGCCGGACCCAAACCGGCATTCTGGTCACCTCCATAGTGTTGGCATCAAATTCCAGGAACCAAGGTGTGATGAAGAGTCCAGTAGATCCCCAGAACCATGGCCCCTCCTTAAGTATGATATCTCTGTCATCTGATGATAAAAACTTGACGATGAAAAAACCCTTTGAGCATAAGTGTATTTCACAGTCCATGGTCCAGTTGGTAAAAATCCATTGGAAGAGTTCCACTGGTTTGGGCCAATAACAGTTGAATCTGCAAATTATTGCTTGGGATTCAAATGTGGTTCTATGTACATCTATGTCAGGAATGTCAATATTTATTTCAGGCACACAGTTCTGCAGTTCCACAATGTATGGCTTGGGATAGTTTTCAGCCTGGGCCGCAGATGCAATAGCAGCTTTGCTTTTGTCCCCCTGTAAGACATTCCTGTATGTGGGTCCTTTAGTGTATGCAGTGTTGGACGCACTGGCACCCGGAGTGCTTCCATGTGCGCAGTTCTGTCCAAACTTCCCCCCCCCGCACTCTTAAATTGAGATAAATAGTGGATCCAGATGTCATAGCATATTCATTTAGGGAGCTGGTCTCAGCCAAAGCTCTTCCCCCAAATATCAAAGACTGGAGGTGGGATGGATAACCAGCCACGGACTGGATTTTATCCTTCAAGAGTAATATAGAATCTATGTTTCGAATCCAGATTATAAAGCTGTTGCCTACAGGAGGCTTGATGAAAACTTGAAAAGGTTCAGAACCTACCCGGAGATCAAAGTCAGTGATGACGCAGTGTCTCCCTTTGTTCTTTGGCTCAGCCGGTGCGGAAGGGATGTGAACAGGAGCGATTAGTCGAGACCCCTAGAAAAATGCACAATGAATACTATGGCTGAGAAGGGTAAGAAACCCTTCGCCTGCAGGTGCAAATATCTGCTGCCGAAGAAAGTATTCCACCAAAGCCGATTCAGAACTGTGAAATTGCAATGCAGTGATTCCTCCACGAATTAGTGTGCAGAAACGCCTCTCTGTTTCCCAAAATCCTCTAAAATGTTTTCATTCTGCCTCAATAAAAGGCCGGAGGTCTGTGCAATCGAGTGGGTATGAGCGGGTCGCCACCAAGAAAATGTAAACCGGCCCACATGAATGGTGCGGCGCCTTTGAATCGCTTCTGAAATGGTCCGCTACCACAAGAGCCAAAGAAACAGAGTTCTATGCCCTAGGGTTTCCACAAACTATCGCTCCGCTTCCCTCCATGGTGTCCCATATTTACTATATATATATATATAAGTGGGGGAAAATATTTAGCAAAAAAAAGATAAATAAATAATTAAAAAATAAAAACATTATTAGCATGTTAAAATAAAATTTTATTTAAAAAAAATTGGAAAAAAGCAAAGTTATTATAAAAAATAAAAAAATTAAAGACCTTTTGGAAAAAAAACTAAATAAAATTAAAATGCTACTTAAAATTTTAAAATAAATAAATTAAACTATAATTAAAAAAATGCAATTAAAAATAAAAGGAATACAAAATTCCTATAAAGAAATTTAGAAATATATATTAAAAAAATTAAAATACATTGAATTTAGAAAATAAAAAACATAAATTAACAAAAAACCATTAAAAAATAATTTAAAAAATAAAAAATAAGCAACAATTTGAAGGTAGTTAGGCCTCTGTCTCAACACTAAGGGGTCGCGGGCAAGGGCGGTAGGGGTTTGGCATCACCGCTGCTGCTCTTCCCATGGCCCTTTGGCATCAGGGCGAGGGGACGATAACCTACCGCCCCGCCACTCACGCCACCTCCAGTCACCCTTACTCGCAACCCTTCGATGGTGGTGTAGTGTCTCGTCGATTCCCATAATCAATGATCCCCAAAGCCTCAAGCAAGGTGTTTGGGGCTCGTCAATTCTAGAAATCAACAAACCACCACCCCACCACCTAAGGGGCATGTGGTGGTGGGCTGTTAGACCTCCTAACCTAATGCCAAAGAGCTGTGGGTAAGGGCAGGAGGAAGCAAGGTGTTTGGGGCTTGTCAATTCCAGAAATCAACAAACCACCACCCCACCGCCTAAGGGCCATGTAGTGGTGGGCCGTTAGACCTCCTAACCTAATGCCAAAGGGCTGCGGGTAAGGGTAGGAGGGGTGGCATGCTTCCTTGGCTAACCTTTCATGCAACCCTTTTGCGCTAAGGTGGGGGTCTAATGAGCTTCAAAAATTTGGTTTTAATTTTCAATTGTTTTTGCAATATATATATATATATATATGAAGAAAATATGACCAGAGAGACAAAACATATTTACCAAGAGAATAATAAAAATAATCAACAACATAAGCATATGAAAATATGCACAAAAATTATCTTAGGAAAACCTCAAATCTAAGGACAAACACACTCTAATGAAATTTCATTATCCTTTGCCAAAACCGTAGCCAACCCAGCCAAGTAAGCCTTCACCGCTCACCTCCCTAGCCTACATTACAATGAAGTCTTCCCATTCTTTTATAGGCTCCATTACATGCAATACCATGGGTAGAAAACCATGGGTACACAATACCACATGCCCCAAAACCACCAATGTTTAAACGGGTCAACCTTGACTCTAACCCTAAGTCAATTTTACCTAACATTCATCCCTTAAACTTGACTTGGGGTTCCTTCACTAAATCCAGCCAACCATGCTCACTCTAGCCCTTACTCGGGGTATCAGCTAACCTAACATTCTCCTATCACCTAGGTCTAACCCAGACGATATAAGCAATTAAACATGTCTTACCAGGTCTTACAGCTATATGCTCATTTACATACAAAATTTTTGAATTCATTATAATTTTGTTTTTTGTTGCTCTGGAATTTATGTTGAATTTCTCTTGCTTCGACACATATCCAACCTCATACTCTCAAATTATTTGTCAGGTTTCTCATCACTTACGTTGAACCTTCCCATGATCCATTCCTGACACGATCCAACATCCATCATCTCGCACCAATTACCACATTATTTCTACATCCAGGCATAATATTTCTTAGTTACAATGACTATGAGTTTTCCCACAATCAACAACAAGATCCATTCATTTTTGTGAGCCTTTCCATAACCTTGCATCTCTTGATTTGCACCTCTACCCTGAAATCATATGTTGCATCTATCTCTGAGCCTTTTATGTGTTCATTGGTGTTCTCACCATAACCTGAATGGATTAGTTACGTTGGTCTCTCATGTGCCTTTTCCCCGAGATTTCTAGCTAGGAGTTAAAACATTAAAAAACACAAGGTTTCGTCTTAGATCTGTCGAGCCTCTTGTTTGTGATAACATTTTCCTTGTAAAATGCTCTTGTTCTAGGCCCAATGCAAATGTTGTTTCCCATCGTTGCTAAGATTTGATCGTTGGCAGTTTTTTGATTCAGTGTTTGTACTACCATTTCAGCACATGATCCTCTTTGTTCAACGGCCTCACATGCACATCTCTTCCTACGTAGGTAGCTTGACTTTCTCCAAGACTCAATTTTATAACATTTACTCACATGTTTCTCCATCATCGATTTCCTTCACGATCTTCCTTTTCATTACTGCTTCTGAATCAACCCTTCAAGTGCTTCCAAATCTATTGGACCATTGTAATTAAAACCTCCTTCCAATGCATGCTCCACGAGGCCAACATTGTTGAATAGGAAACTTATGTCTCTAAATTTCCTTGTTTCCCAAATCCTTCTTATCGATGTCCATGATCCCAGCCACAGGGACTCGTTCCTTCCTATATTCCAGCATGATCACGAGAGAAATGATATTCCTAACTATGTTACTCCATGTTCACCACAACATCAAGCTCCTTGTACCCAGAATTGCAAACAAATTTTGCATCAATCCATCGCTCTCGAATGTTTTACCACTGAGCTACAAAATGTTGGCAGCTTCTTCGATTACACCATAGTCCTTCACACTTCAGATTTTTATAGACTTCATATCTCTCCATCCACCAGCCTAATACAAAACCATTGGTAATAGAGGCGTCCCTCTAAGACCAATATTTGGTTCTCATACCAGATGAATAAAATATAACCTCACATACATAACATATTTACCAAGAAAATAATAAAAATAACCAACAACATAAGCATATGAAAATATGTACAATTTATCCTGGGAAAACCTAACTCCTCGGAAAACTCCACCCTAATGAAATTTCATTAGTCTTGGCCAAAACTCTAGCCAACCTAACTAAGTGAGGCTTCACCGCTCACCTCTCTGGCCTACATTACAATGAAGTCTTCCTATTTTTTTATAGGCTCCATTACGTGTAATATTATGGGCATGGGTCCACAATTCCACATGCCCAAAAACAACCTGGTCAATGTTGACTCTAACCCCGAGTTAATTCTCTCTCTCTTTCTCTCTCTCTCTCTCTCTATATATATATATATATTGGGGTTATATTTTTTATTTTTTTTCTACAAAGTCTCTTCCGAATAAATCACATAGATGTTTTAAGTTCGATGGATTTCGAACCACTTATGGTTCATCATGGGGAGAGAGATGGGAAATATGATCCAAGTGAAAAAATATATACAGGAGACATGTAGCCGGTTAATATATAACAGAAAAATAATAATATTGTATCCAAATGAAACATTAAAAAATACATAAAAATGATCAAAATCCCAAAAAGAAAAATCTTAAGATAAAATTGAAAAGAATTCAAAATTGAAATAAGTTAAATAATATTCTTAAGCTAAATTAAAATTTAAAGAATACATAAAAAAAATTAATAGAAATATGTCAACAGGGTCTTGGATAGACAGTGATCGGTTGCTCTATTAAAGCACTCCTTGATGTGAAGTCACTGGTTCAATTTCTTGCCCTGATCAAAGTAATATATTAGACAAGCTAATGATGTAGTCCCACCAAACTTATATATATATATATATATATATATATATATATATATATATATATATATATATATATAATTTAAAATACAAATCAAACAAAAATAACACTAAAAAAACTCACAAACAATAGATTTAAAATTAATATACATTTTTTCTTACAAATAAATAAATAAAAAATAAAAGAAACAAAATGAATATAAAGATTATTTATTTATAATAATAAATAAATAAAAATAAATATTTTTGAAATTGAAAAAATAAATTAAAGAAATATTAGATATTATTTCTTTTTTATTAAACCATTCAACCAAATAAGAAAATCAAAAGATAATATATATATATATATATATATATATATATATATATATATATATATATTAATTTATGAAATTAATAAAAACACAAATTTATAAAATAAAACATTATTTATTTATAAAAATGAATAAATAAGAATGGTAGGAATCCAATGAATAAGTCACAAATAATTTTTTTTTTTCCTTTTTTCCTTTTTAAATCATTTTTTTAATGTTTTAATATATATTTTTATTTACTTGTTATTTTTTAAAGCATTTTTTTGTTTTATTTTTTTTAATCATTTAATTTTTGTTTTGATTTGTATTTTTCATTTTTATTTATTTATCTATTATTTATTATTTTATTTTTTTCTACAAAGGCGACATGTCAATTCTCGGCTAGTAAGTTGATCCCACTATGTGTCACTTTGTTAATTGATTCTAAAGTTTTTTGTTATAGTGGATCAAGTTTGTCCCCATGGTGTGTCAATTTCATGGTTGATTTTTAAATTTTCGTTGTAACATGTCAAGTTGTCTTAGGCTAAGATTTTAAAATAGTTATACTTTTAGCATTTAAAAAAGAAATTACTCTTCGTATAATGATTGTTTCATTCACATGTTCAATTTTGAAGTTTTTTTTAGTCATATAATTTATCCATAATGTCAGGGTTGAAATATGTTGAAAACTTAATGTTTTTTGTAGTTATGATATTTGGTTTTAATTCTATGGTTGAAAAATAGTAACAATTTTAAGGTTTTTTCAAGTCATGTTATTTTATCTTTAATGCTATGGTTGAAAATGGTTATAATTTTAGGGATTTTAGAGCCACTATATTTAATCTTTAATTCCATAGCTAAAAATTATTGGAATTTTAAGGATTTTTAGATACGTGATATTCTATTTTTAACACCATTCTTGAAAATTGTTGGAATTTTAAGGTTTTTCAAAGTAATGATATTTTATCATAAACATTATTGCTAAAAATTGTTGAAATTTTACCTTGAAAAAAAATATTGTTCTAGCATCAACACTTTTTGTTTTTAGCGTGTTTTTTTATGTTTTTGGACAAAAAAAAAAAATTGGTTTTTACTATTATTTTAAAAAAATGTTGAACATTTATTACCCGAAAAAAATATGTGGCTCCAACATCAACACTTTTCGTTTTCATGCCATTTTTCATGTTTTTTTGGGGGTATTTTGGCTAGAGTTTTCGTTTTTAGGTTATTGTTCTCATTAAGTTGGTAGCTTTTTTCTTATGTTAACACGCGTAAATAAATAATCAAGCAAGTGCCACTTACAAAAGAAACAAAACAACGAACATGAAGCTACTACAAATAATTGGAAAATAATCAATATTCAAGCACAAAAGGGGAAATTATTATGAATGAGGTTGTATTTAAAAACCAAAAATAGGATATGGTAAGGAGGAACTCAGAATGTAAATTATAAATATGTAGATAGAAAATCAGAATGGAAAGAGACCTGAGAATGTGAATGCCAAGGGTCATCATTCTAGTTGTATTTTGAAATGCAACAATTCAGGAGTTACCATTATGACCTAACATGGTATCAGAGCACAAGTCCCAAATTTGGCATTCCTCGGCCCCAATAACTCCTTCACTATGGATTCTCTATATGTCATGGGTTCATACCTACACCAAAAATTTCTCCCTCTTCATAATTTCTTGCTCATAATAACAACTTGCACGTAGGTCTGCCATATGTAGTCACTTCTCCTCCGAACTTGTGATACGAAAAGTGGTATTTCGTAACATTTATGAGTGGTCGATATAACACGTTGATCTCATGCCTAATTGTCAGGGTATTATGAAAAACAACAACGCTAGGAGAGGAGGTTCATGTTTATGAGATATATCATTTTGGCACTGTTTAAAATGGTGACATTGATGGCATGGGTCTAAGGAACCAAGAAAGTAATTGTACTACCCACTTATCACACGTGATTGACATTGACTTTATTTGAAGGAAACATGGGTGTTGCAAATATTGTAATATGACCACTGGTCTCAATGTTGACATTATTGTCACTCATTATGATTTTGCAGAAGACTTTGAGTCTTGAGATTGTAAGTATCAAATATTATTGATTCAATGGAATTCCTTTAGAGGTGTGTACTCTTTTTCCTTTTTTCTTCCAATAACCATCTGTGTTTTTCTCTCTATATTCATTCTACATAATGGACTCTTTCTATCATATTATGTGTGTTGATTACAAACCTAAAATCCTCTCACAACATCGATGCCACCTTTATCTCTGTCGACTCTAGCCTATGCAAGTATCAAACATGAAACCTTCAACATAAGTTGGTAGGCCTACTTATTTTTCATCATATTACTTATGTACTACACCATAGTTAACTAAATAGCTACCAAAGTTATAATATTCCTCATATTCTATATTGGAGTTATCAAATTACTCATTTTCCTCATATTGACTTAAAGTTTGGCCATATTTTCTTGAAAATGACAAAGTTATGTTCTAATATTTTGTTCCATGTGTCCCAAGTTTGAACTTTCTTGTAGCTTTGTAAAATGAGGAACTTGTGCTCAATTTGTAAAGGATTTTTAGTTTCTCTTTACTTTTAAAATTGTGATCATGATTTTTCACAATGAAAGCTCCTTTTCAACCATGAACATGTATAGATAGAACTTAGATGGTGGAACCATGTGATACTTTCTTTAGTTGAAAACCATTTCCATTTACAAGAGGTATCAACAGATAGTTTTTTTTTCAAAAATTCATTATCTTATTTCCATTGTTGGATTAGTTCTCATTAGAAAATGGAACTACCATGAATGGTCCAAAAAGCCAGACACAGAGTTATCTTCAATGATATATGGAAAGGTGCTTGTGAAGGAGAAAATGGAAATCTACCTCCAAAGCTCACATCAAATATAGAGCTCATCATTTGGGAGAAAAATAACAACAAATCCTATTCCTTGATTTTTTTTGTTGTAAATGAATAGGTGATCCATCACTTGATTCAAATTATCAATTCTTTTGATGCATTAAAGAAGTTGCATATTTATATTAATCATACTCAGAGCTCGGGGTAGTCTAGTTAATGATCAAACTCTTCAACCTGGAGTTGAAATATGGTGATCCCTTAGATATAACCTCATAAATTAGAGATATCATGCATGACATAGAAGCCACTAGATTTAAAATGGACATTCCTCTCACAACTTTCATCAAATATCTCTATCTCACATATTCTCATTTCTTTAATCCAAGAGAGTGCCCAACTTAAGAATATTACTTTTGACATTATTTTGGATAAATTTGCAGAAAGGGAAAAGGATTTTGGGAGGAGGAATACAACTTATAACTCTTCTAAATAAGTTATATTCCTTGTACAAAAAGAGAATAATTAGGCACACTATTCTTATAGAGGAAGAGGTGGTAGAAGAGGACATGGAAAAAAGAATAACAGAGGTATGGGTGTAAATTTCATCAAGGATGGAAATATTCCCTCCGTTATATTCGTTGCAATAAAGATGGACATGATGCATCCACATGCAAATTCTCTTGGGAAAGAATCCATCAAGAATGAAATGAAGAGAAAGGTAAAAGACCATATCAATCACATGCACAACGACGCTATTAAATGTGGTTGGTATACACCGATAGGAATCAATGGATATGGATTTAATATGTATATGTATATTTATATTAATAAATATATAAATATAGTAATAATATAATAATAATAATTGTATTATAAAATATTATCATCAAAATATTATAAATACAATAATAATTATAACAATTAAATGGTAATTTATAATAATTATTATTATATTAGAATAATATGATAATATTATTGATATTATCAACCAAAGATATTATTAATATTATAAACCCAATTCATTATAAACCCCAGGAAATAATATTAAACACAAAGGAATATTATTATAAACCCAAGGGATTATCATTTTAAACCCAATGGATTAATATTAAAAACTCCAAGGATTAATATTGAGAACTCAAGAGATTAATTTTATAAACGTAAGTGAATGTAAATATTATAAACCCAGGGAATTCATAAACCCAAGGAATTATATATTAAACCCAAGGATTAATGTTAAAAACCCTATAAATAATATTAAACCCTAGGAATATGAACCCTTATATTAATAAACCCAAGGGGTTGATATCATAAACCTAAGGGAATAATAAAACCCAAGGGATTAATTCTAAAACGCCAAGGATTATAAACCCAAGGGATTAATTCTAAAACCCCAAGGGATTATAAATCCAAGGGAATAATATTAAACCGAAGGAATTAATATTATAAACCCAAGGTATATATATACTAAGATAAATATTATAAACCCTAAAATAAAGATAGTTGATTTGGACAGACAAAAAATGCTACATAGTTCTAATTTGGAAATCCCCAACAACAACATGTTTATAAACCCAAGGGATATTAAAGCCTAGGATTAATATTATAAACCCTATGAATAATATTAAACCCTAGGAATATGAACCCTTAGATTAATAAACATAAGGGATTGATATCATAAACCAAAGGGAATAATAAACCCAAGGGATTAATTCTAAAACCCCTAGGGATTATAAACCCAAGGAATTAATATTTCATACCTAAGGTATATAAACCCTAAGATAAATATTATAAACCCTGAAAATAAATATGGTTGACCATTGTTGAACATGATTATAAAACCAATGAATATTAAATCCTAGGATTAATATTATAAACCCTATGAATAATATTATACATGTAGAAATTAATTTGTAGATTCTAAATTTCTCATGAAATTTACTAAATCACAACAATAGAAGATACTCTACTGATTTGCGGAAGCTAATTCAGATAGAGAAAAAATACTATCAACGTGCAAAAGGAAACATTGCACATGCACATAGATTTATCCAGGGGAAATAAACTGCTCAAAAACCCTTACTATATGTATTGAATTAATAAAAAAATAAATATTAAATACAATGATTTCTCAAGCCCGAGTACAACCTGCACCTATATAGTCTATATTTCTTCCTGACTGATTGAACCTAATGAATACTTAGCCAAATTTTCAAGCCGCCAATCTCCTATTTCCTTGGGTTGTTCCTTGACGAATTAACCCCTATTATTTAGGGAAATTCATCAATTGGATTACGTAATTCATGTAGGCCCATCCGTTGACTGCGTGCACCACCTATACAACTTGGATTAGTTTACAACTGATAGTACACTTCCCTAGGACTGCAATCTCAACTGCGTACCTTGAATTATCTTCATGCATAGTTATTTTGGGTTGATTAATTAGTTTACTAGATGACCACTGATTGTGATTGAAGTTACACTACAGAACTTTTAATCTTCCACTAGTTTCTCCAACAACTGGAACTAGTTTAACTGACAATAACTCAACTTAATTGAAATAGTGTCTCCAAATAAAATTAATTGAGTTAATTGAGTGAAAATTTCCATGTTACCTCAATTAATTACCTACAAGTATTCTGTTGAAATTGAAATTCTAGTTTTAATATAGTTTGACCAAGGAAAAGTCAAAACTAGATTTTCTTACTGCATTTTCAGCACTCCCTCTTAGCAAGAAATGGATCACCAGATACCCCAATCCTTCCTCTATGGAACTCAAATTATCCTCTTGATAAAGCCTTTATCAAAATATCTGCATCTTGTTCCTCTGTAAGAATGTTTTCCAACAACACGATTCGCCTTTGAACACAATCCCATAGATGGTGATACCGAATTTTGATATGCTTGGATTGATCATGAAATACTGGATTCTCAAAGAGTTTGATACAATTCTGATTATCACAGTGAATCACAGTAGAATGCATCATCTAACCAAATAACCCAAAAACAATATTTCTCATCTAGATCGCCTCACATGTTGCTTGACTAACATCCATGTACTCTAATTTTTCTGAGTTGAGTTCCACAAATCTCTACTTCCTTATGTATGAAGAAACTATTGCAGAACCAACACTACAAATTCCTCCTTATGTGCTCCTCTTGTCTGATGGAATCCCTGCCTAATCTGCATCTGTGAAGCCTTGCAACTTCACTCCCTATGTCTGTTTTTACCAAAGTAAAAAATGAGTAGTGCCTATGAGGTATCTCAACACATGCCTTACTTCCTTTGAATACAATTTGGTTGGATTAACCATTGCTTGAATAAGTTGTTTAAACGCATAACAAATTTCTGGTCGTTTTTTAACCAAATACATAAGTGTACCCACAAGCTTCCTATAAATGGTAGCCTCCACTTCCTCACATAAATTTGCATCCTACTTCCTCCAACTGCCTACTAGAAGAGTATCCATGGGTTAGATACTCTCCATGCAGAAATTTTTCAATATCTCGTTGGCATACTTTCTTTGAGAGACAAAAAGTTCCCCATCTCCTTTCCATACTTCCAAACTAAGGAAAAAATTCATGATTACCATGTCCTTCATATCGAATTCCCTTGAAATATCATATTTGCAATAATTAATCAACTTCTCGTCACTGATTAAAATTAAATCATCGATATATAACACAATAATAAATAATTTACCTTCAACCACTATATGATAAAGGTTTGATTTTTCTTCACTTTTGGTGAATCCCCACCTGATGAGATAGATGTCAATCCTGATGTACCAAGAATGGGGTGCTTGTTTCAATCTATACAATCCTCACTTGATTCTCCACACATGAGACTCTCTGTCTAAGGTCTTGAACCCTTCCGATTGTTCAATGTACACCTCCTCCTCAATCACCCCATTAAGGAATGTTGTCTTCACATCCAGATGATTGATCTTCCATCACATCTACGCTGCAAGTGATATAATTTATCTAATGGATGAGTACCTTTCTACTGGAGAAAATGTCTCCTCGTATTCAATTCCCTCCACCTGATAGAACCCCTTGTCTACAAATATGACCTTGTGTTTCTCAATGTTTCCATCTGCTACTTGCTTTACCTTGTAGATCCATATCAAACCCACCATTAATTTATCCTCTAGTCTTGGGACCACTTCCCAAATATTGTTTTTGATAATGGAATCATATTCCTCTACCATAACATCAACCCATATTATTTTCTCTACAGATTCATCGAATGAGAATGCCTTAGTATCTTGTTGACGAGAAAGTTTGTCTGGCCAACAGTAGGGGATCTCCCGGGTTAAAAATCCCAACTAGACTCTAAACCGTTTGGAATAGGGATCCTGTCCGGGGTGTGGGTCCGGCTACCGCTTAGGTCTCCTTTCTCTTGGTCTCAAAAGAACTCAATGAACCTGCAGACACACACTTATTCAAATGATACCAGATACATGCTTGATGAGTTAAACCATATATAACACTATGCGTAGCGAGACAAAATAATAAAGCATACACGCCAAAGGAAATGTTGTTAACAACACGTCATTGGGGTTATGCTTGTAGGATGTTCTGACCACAAAAGAAACAATTATCTATGGTGAAATTGCCCTCCATTTCCTGAAAGATTTAAATGATAATACAAATGCTAATAAACAAAGTCATTAACATTCATGAGAAAGTGAAAAGAGCTGAACATGATTAACACAAATATAGAGACTATAATGCGTAAATGATGCCATTAAAAGTGAAACTTCATTCATCAAAAGATGTTTGAAACTATATAAGAAATACTCATAATGTTCGCACAACAAAACACATCAGATCCAAAAGGAGTTTTGACAAGTATCTCATTCATATGCAAAAGAGTGTTATCCTTCAATACAATGCTCTATAACTCTTGAGTCCCGAAAAAAGGATCCTTTACATTTTCCCCGAAGGGAGTTTTATAGATCAAAATTTTCCCTTTAGGCTTCCTGACTCTTCGCCTGCCCAACTGTTGAGATGCCTTGCGACCTGCGACCTGGTTGGGAAATGTGACCTGCAACCTGGCTAGGCAGTGTGACTTGCGATCTACTGCCACCAGATTATGAGTATGTGCGCGCAATCGTGAGGTCAGGGGCATCAATCTATTGTCCCTTGAGGAAGTTTTTCCAAGTCTGATAATCTACTGCTATGGGAGAAACCAAAGGGACCTCTTCTTTCAACTGATGCATACACTCCAAGGCATTTGGGACTAGAGTCTCCTTCTTTTGTGAGATCAAGTTGGAGAGAGAGGCGAGCTTGGTGTAGATCCAGACTGGCGTGACAAGAAACTTGCCCAGGTTCTCTTGTGACACTGCAAGATCGGGAGTGGCAGCAGCTTGCTTAATGGGCTGCAAAAACGACCGGATCTCCTGATCCACCTCTTCCCAGGTCTTCCCCTCTTCCAATGCACCCAACGATGGAATGTGATGTAGGATGTGCATCGAATCGATGCCGCTAATCAAGTGTTCATATGCAGCCATTACCTTGTCTAAGTCCTTGGATAGCTTATCCTTGGACTGCATTTTCATACGGATTTGGACTTTGGCATCTTGTGTGTGAATCCAGTCCTTCTTTGGAAAATTTTCGGGAGCCTGGGGGTACCGCACTGTGCATTCCATCATTCTATCCAAGGCAGCTGAGGCTTCCTTCACCTACTCGTGCCTTTGCTTAGTTTCCATTTGGGCTCTCACCAAGGGGGCGACTGTTTGTTTTATGGTAAAAATTTCCCCATAAACTTGCCTCATGGTAGCCTCTAATATATCGAACTCCCTTTGGATGGTAACCGACACTTCATTGACAGGGGGAGTTTTGTTTAAGAGTTTCTGAACCTCCTCTCTCAATGCCATCTTTTCCTGTTCTGCCCTTGCCTCCCGCTGCTCTGCTTCTTGTAGCCTATTTTGTAGAGAGAAGATCTCCCTACTCATTTTGGTTACATTCTCTTCTGTGGCCGCAGCGAAGGCTGTGCCAGCCGATGCTATCATCACAGGATTAGTCCTAGTATCAAGGACTATGTCTTTTCCCGTCGCGACTCTGGATGAGGCGGAATGATTTCGCGCCAGGCATCTCCTTTTCTCCTGTTGGATTTTTGAAGGAGAACTGATCGTACGTGAGCCTGGTGAGATCAAATACCTCCTCCTCTTTCCCCTGGGAGGAACTGACATCGGAGAGCATGGCTCGTGTACTGACTAAAGGTACCTCAAGGGGAGATACCTCGATGTTGTCTAGCATTGCATCCTCCTCTTCTTTCTTTTTCTTTTCTTCCTCTTCTCTTCGTAGGCGTTCGGCTTCTGCCTTTTCATGTTCTCTCTTCCACCTGAGCTCTGCTTCTGCCGTTGCTTCTAATTCGGCTTTCCTTTTATTCTCCGCTGCTGCAGCTTGCTCTGCTTTCTTCTGGCGGTCAGCTTCTACTTTATCTAACTCTTTCTTGAGTTCCCGTTTCGCTACAGCCTCCACCTCTTGTTTCTCCTTTTCCTTCTTGGCCTCCTGGGCCTACTTTTTCTTCTGCTCTGACCTTAGGCTCTTCTTGCGCTTATCTTCATCCTCTTTCATTTTCTTCTCTCTTTCTTGCTGGGCTTTGGCTTCTATTTCTTTCTATTCGGTAGAAGTAATGTGCCTTGTACTGGTTCGAGGATTTTTAGCCAGAGAAGAAGAAGCGCCTCCCAATTCACGGATCCTGTCTTCCAAGGTTTGGTCATCTAGGTCTCCTTGATTAGAGTACACCCCCGGAGCAAGTTGGCGGTCTGCATTATACCAGTTTCTTCTTTCATCTTCGCTTGGGCATTCCGTGTGTTGGTAGTTCCATTTGAAGTTAGCCCTCTTGCAGTGATCAGGGACTATCCTTTCTGGGTCATATGTGCAGTGGTCTAATGCCCCTATGTGGTAGCTTTTCATCTCTTCAGCTTCTGCCTCTACCTCCCTGAAATATTTGATTGTGTAGCACCGATAGTTAGGGGTAGCGTAGGCCACGGCTTCTTCTTACCCCTGGACAGGACCCTGGAGAAACCAGAATACATTTGGAAACAAAGCTCTTGCATGAGAATTTTGTCTGTGACAAATCGAGGCATAGCATGTGGGGCTTTGAACGAGCCAAAGATTCGGATGAATGTGTACTCAGCGAAGGGGAACCAATGCGCCACCTTGCCTAGCGTCTCCATGGCTTGCCAAGACATGCAAGGAGTGTCTTGGCTGAACAATTTTCTGTAAAGAGCGGGGATAAACACTTGAGAGATCGGCTCTATGTCTTGTTTATACCTGGAATCCAAAAACACCTTGGTTTGTAAGTGGATTGTACGGGTCTGTTTTGGATCCAAGTTATGCACCCATCCCTCAAAGTGCAACCTTGAACAAACGACATCCAACAAATAAGAGGCCATGTAGAATTCAGAAGGAAATCCTTCATCTGGTACCAATGCCGAGGATATGTTTGTATGAATGGAGTTCACCAATATGCTGGCCCAGTTGAAATGGGTGTCGTGCACTGTGACATACTCCATGAGAGTTGCCCATGTGCCGCTGAAGGTAGTGGCATCGGGGCACCCGTACAATCTGCAAAGCATGGCAGCCACCAATTTATATAATTTCCTAAGGCCCGCCACTGGATATTCCTGGTCCTTCTTGACCTTCAATTTCTCAGGCTCCTCCCACCACTTCTTTAGAGTATCAACTATAGGGACTGCATGGGCGATAGCCCATTCTTCTGTGAAGTCCTCTTCTTGCTCAGGAAAAGAGTAATAAACATGAGCGTCTGAGCCTTTGAGCGTCGCGAAAGCCTTTCCTTCGCTGTCCCTGATTACGAACTTCTTGGGGTCATTTTTCTGTATAATCCAATCTATCATCTCTGGGCATGGGAATATAGCTGGATGGGCACCTGCAAGATGTAGCTTAGACCTTTTGACCTGTATGTATATCTCCTGATTAGGGAGGTCCTCTGGGAATTCTGTTCTAGCGAACTCTTGGTACACTTGGTACCAACGCTTGCTGTCCCCTTTGGCAAATGTGCACAGGGTATCTCTGTAGATCGGGGGTGGGGAAATTGGCATGTCCATCTCTACGTCCTCCACTGCCAGGCTCTTTTCTTTTTTCCGAGATACCGGAGGTCCCATGTTGCTTGAATCTGAGGGGATAGGTATACACTCTAAGTCTGCTTCAAATTCACCCGTCATATTCATGAAAGAATCCGAGGATAAGAAAGATGCCATGATTATACAAGAATAGGTACAGCTTATCAATTATTTGAACTGGGGACACAGGCAGAGTTGAATAAGCGGCCTATTGGGTCGCAGGGTCGCTAGGTCGCGATGTTGATATTTTGAAGGATTTGCGACTTTGCAACCTTGAGACTAGGTCGCAGGTTGCTGGGTCGCAAGTTGTGAAAAAATGGAAAAAGTGCGACCTTGCGACCTTGCGACTAGGTCGCGGAGTCGCTGGGTCGCAAGTTGTGAGAAAATGACGGAAATGCGACCTTGCGACCTTGCGACTAGGTCGGGGGTCGTTGGGTCGCAAATGCTATAAAACCGGTGGGAGAGCAACTCTGTGACCTGCGACCAAGTCGCAAGGTTGCTAAGTTGCGAAGCTAAGAAAAAACAAACAGAGAGAAATCTACGACCTGGCAACTTACCGATTGGGTCGCAGGGTCGCAAGGTCGCAGGGTCGCAAGTCGTGCTAGGGCTTGCCGGGGTTTTGGTGCACGTGGCGTGAAGTTTATTTTCCATTTAACTTGAAAAAAATAGGGCTAAATGGGTCCAGAAAGAGCTAGGGGATAGCTTTTGGAGCAGGATACAGGCCATGAGAGGCTGGATGAGGAACTATGATAAGTTGGGAAAGCACGGTGAATGTTGGAATCAAAAGGGAAGCCCTAAGTGACAGATGAAAACAATGACTAAGGTAGGGGGAAATTTAAAGGCTCAGGAATATAGAGATTAGGCAAGAATAACCCAAAAAGGAAACAACAGGAGGAAAAAGGCAACTTACCTAGGAAAATCGCGCTCCATTCGACCTGTCAGAGGCATTTTTTCTATCCGTTGCATATGTAAAATGCGACCTAGAGACCTCATATATATAAAAAGGTCACACGTGCGGGCCATTAATGAGGTTGCGGAGTCGCATGGCGAGGCGATTTGAGAGGGATGTGACCTCGTGACCTTGCGACCTTGCGACCTCAGGGTCGCGGGGTCGCGGTTTTCCAAATATTTGAAGTTTGCAACTTAGCAACATAGTCCTCCTGACTCTTTACTCAACTTTTCTTTGTGCTTAAGGGGCTCCAAAAAATTTTAAAGTGGTGGTTTTTTGGAGGGTGTTGTAGAGGCTACAACAAATGGCGATTCACTGGTTGAACTTAGAGTCTCTGCCGATGGTTGGCCATGCAGGGGAAAGGAGGGGACTTCACTAGCTGTTCCTTTTACCTAAAGGTTAGCACTACCTTGCCCTTGGCACCTTGTGAGGCTGCTTGGCCTGCTAGCTTGTTTGGGCGCTGGTTAACCGAATTTCATTTCTTCAGGTTTTCAGACCGAAAGGGTTGGAGAACTCCAGGCGGCTACAGGGTCCGGTACGATTATTTTGTCCTCATCGTGTTGCTCCACTGCCTGCGAACCTCTCGGTCCCGGTAGAGTCACTGCCTAGGAGTCATGAACGTTGCTCCACTGCCAGCGAGCCTAGTCAGTACCTCGACGGAGTTGTTACATGACCTCTCTGTGCAGGAAGCCTTTCTCAATCCTTTACCCTTTATTGGTGTGCTATTGCACTTATTTTGAATGTGCCTAAGGAACTTATTTAGATGTGCTCATGGCACTTATTTGAGATGGGAAATTTTTGCCTGGGCGGATGAGGGATCCCGACTTATTTTACTTGCAGAGAGGTTGCTCCTGGTCTGATATGAGGACTTTGGTTTTTCCCGGATGTCCTGACGTCACCCGGAGTTAACTCTGTTCCCTTCCGATCTAGTCGCCGCTGTATCGCACTTTCTTTTCGCAGACACCCTCTCAAACTTGCTAGGTGGGCTCCCCACGCTTGATGGCTTGAGCTAGGTCATGTGCTACCTTTGGGTGCCAATTACAAGCAAGATTTTACCACCTTTATGTCTTTCAGGAAAGGCCTCCCATCATCATAGAACCTATCGCAGTGTGCCAATTGCGTGGCTCTGACAAGGGCTTCTGTTTTAATTTTTTTTTTTTTTCGACAAAAATGGAACAAAAGTGAAAATATGGTACAAGGGTAGGATAGCCCTCTCAGGGCTGCTAAGTGAAGTAATATTTGAGGTCATGCCCATTTACCGGGAGGACCTCGACTCTTCCCTCAATAGTTTGCAGTATAAACGTGTGGGAACCCAATTTCTCCTTAACCTGGAAGGGACCTGTCCATAGTGCTTGGAACTTGGAATGTTTTCCCTTTTCTTCGTGAGATTTATCCCATTTAAGGACTAGGTCTCCTACTTCAAAGTTTTTACTCCCTGCTGATTTTTTATCAAACCATCTCTTGATCCGGCTTTGGTGGATGGAGAACTTTTCCCGGGTTTTTTGTCGTTCTTCCTCCAACTTAAGTAGAGTGTTGATCCGGGTCTGCAAGGTGGGGCATGGGGTACCATGGAATTCTTGGGACAACTGAAGGGCAGGGAGAGATAAGTGGGGAGGAAGAACTGCTTCTTTTCCATACACAAGAAAATACGGGGAGGTGCCTAGGGAGGATTTGGGCATGACACGGTCGGCCCAGAGAGCGTTGTGAAGGGAGTTGTGCCAGTTGCGCTGGTGGGACAATAGAGTCTTCTTAATGATGCGGATAATATTTTTATTAGTTGACTTAGCTAACCCATTACCTTGGGGATAACAATTTTTAGAATGTTTAAGCACAATACCATTTTCCAGAGAAAAATCATACAATTTAAAAGATGAAAAGTAAGTTGCATTATCGAAAACCAAGGAAGTTGGAATGCCAAACCTGGTGATGATGAAATGAGTGACAAATTCTATTACCTCTTGATCATTGATTTGGCGTAAAGGTGCTGCTTCGACCCACCTGGTGAAATAATCGGTAGCAGTAAGAGTATATCAATGTTGCTTGGAGGAGTGAGGTATGATTTCACCAATCACGTCCAAACCCCACTGTTGAAAGGGCTCCTCCACTGCTACTGATAGTAGGGGGGCGACTGGCCGCGCTTCCTAGTTTATGAATCTTTGGCATTGAGTGAACTTTCGGACATATGCATGTGCATCTCTGAAAAGGGTTTGCCAATAATATCCTGTGTGCATTATCTTGTGGGCGGTGGTATCGCCTGCAAAATTCCCTCCAGCTGGTCTGTCATGCATCTCGGTCAAGATTTCCTGTGCTTCATCATGTTCCAAGCAGCGTAACAGAACTCCATCGTAATGTTTCTTGAAAAGAAAACCCTCGATCAACTGGTAAGATGCGGCTTTGAGCCTTATTGTGCATTTCTGTCGGGAAGCTAGAGCAACGTCCACGATGCCATGGGATAAATATCCCAAAATGTCAGAGTACCAAGAAGGGATTCTCTGCTGAGGTGCGTGGTCACTCTGATACATGTCGATTTCTTATTCCCAACACTCTTCTTCAACTCCATGTGAGCTTGCAGCCTCCGCAGCCATTTGGCATAGTCCTTTTCCTTTAACAGTGTGTGCTAGTTTAAACTCTATGTCATACTCTTGCAGGTGTGCCACCCAGTTGCCTCGCCTCTTGCCTAGCTCCTGCTACATGAACAGTGAGCGGACAGCTGGGTGGGGATCGAAAACTGTGACATGGTTTTTCAAGATGTAAGGCCTGAAATGCTTGACTGCTTTGTAGACTGCATAGGCTTGCTTTTCGATTTCAGGGTAGTTCAATTCAGCTCCTTGTAAACCAATACTCATGAAGGATATAGGCCGTTCATCATTGTTGTCGTCTTTCTGCATGAGGACAACTTCAAGTGATGAATCTGAAGTGAAAGTATACAGGATAAAGCTTCTGCTAAAATCTGGACTTTGGAGGGATGGTGCTTCAGCTATAGCCTGCTTGATTTTGTTGAAAGCATCCTTCTCCGGCAGATTCCATTTGAAAATATCATTCTTTTTTATCATCCCCTGCAAAGGCCTGACTATCTAGGCGAAATCCGATATGAATTTACGTACAAAATTGATTTTCCCCATGAAATATTGCATAGATTTTTTACTGCTGGGGGGGGGATCTGGGCAATGGCTTTCGCCCACTTTGGATCTACAACAATTCCCTGCTTAGTTATAATGTGGCCCAGCAAATTCCCTTTTTCCACTGCGAAAACACTCTTCTTCGGGTTGAGTGAAATCCCGTACTTCCTGCACCTTTCAAAAATTTGCTTGAGGTGGCGTAAATGATCGCCCCGGTGTTTCGAAAACATGGTGACATCGTCCAAATAGACCACCACGCTTCACCCTATCAAACCATGGAAAGCTATATCCATGGCCCATTGGAAGGTTTCCCCTCGTTTATTAATCTAAAGGGCATGCGTCTGAACGCAAAAGTTCCCCATTTGGTTCGAAAAGTAGTTTTCAATCTATCCGGCTCAGCTACCAGAACTTGGTTGTAGCCGGAGAATCCATCCAATAAGGAGAAAATCTCTGATCCGAACACAACTTACAATATTTTTTCCATAGGAGGCACCAGATAATTGTCTTTGTTTGAGGCCCGATTTAAATTCCGGAAATCCACGCACAAGCATATTTCGCCAGACTTCTTCCGTACTGGGACCAAATTTGACACCCATGTGGAGTGGTGAAATTTGAAGATGATGCGTGCATCCAAAAGATTCTTAGGTTCTTTCAGAATCATTGGTTCCAAAGTAGGATGCACTTTTCTGAGCTTCTGTTGGAAAGGCTTCATGCCTTCCTTCATGGGTATCACGTGCTGAATAATCCAAGTATCGTACGTATGTAAATCGTCACATGTCCAAGAAAATACGTCTCGATACTTTCGAAATAGTTGGGTGAAATCCTGCATCTCCTGGCCGGTACAGTCTTTCCCAAGGTTGATGAACTTCGGGTTCTCATCTGATCCCAAGTTCACCTGCCGATGTGCCAAGGTGGAACTTTGTACTTTTGTATTTGGGGGCCCGCGGAATTGGCTTTGCATATCAAAGAGCTTTTCAAGTGACACTATCCCCTTGGGCATGGGGTTCTCCTTGCGTTTATCATGCTCTTCCTGCAAAGCTTTATCATGATCCGCCTCTTCTATTTCCGCGTCTTTGAATACTTTAATTTTGAGCATAAATTCCAATATCTATTGATCATCATCAAAAATGCGTAAATTAGTAATATTATCTGGTATGGAGGGTCTATACATAAATTCAATAGAAAATCCATCCCTCAAAGGGGTAAATCTAGCAACAACATTAGCCAGAGTATCAGCTGCTGCATTATGCATTATAAGAACAGATTTGATTCCAAACGCATCGAAAGCAGAAATAAGATGCCATGCCTCTTGTTGATAAGCTTTTAAGTGCGGAGACAAACAATGAATGGTGTTGCGTACCTGTCGAGTGATAATCTCAGAGTCTCCGATGACCCGTAAGCATCTTACCTTTAAATCCAGTGCCTTCTTGAGTCCGAGGATCAAAGCTTCATATTCAACAGTATTGTTAGTGCACTAGAACTATAGCCAACACGAAATCAAGAACTTTTTCTTTTGAGGGTCCAGCAAGATGCAGCCTGCACCAGCTTCGTCATGGGTTTTGGAACCATCATAATACAGGGTCCACACGTCATTTTCTGGCTCCTTCGGGGTTGTAGGTTGGGGAGAAATTTTGGTTTGGTGTGAAATGGGAGTGGCTTGGTCTTCTGCGATGAGTGTTAGTTCAGACTGGATCTCGGGGTCTACTGGAGACTGAGGAGGATGGTAACATCTGAAAGTGGTTACCAAGAAGCACATGCCAAGCTCCTCCTGGGAAAAAATGATGGGCTCGTTAGTAGCATCCAAATCAGTCATAGTATATTTCATATATGGTTCGCTGTCAACCCTGATTTGGTTATTCCGGACCTTGTAAGGAAGCCACAGGTGGGACCAGTCGGTGGAAAAATACCCTTGCAGCTTGCTAGATCAATCTCTGCTAAGTAATAGGCCGTAGGCTTTCAGAATGTAAACAACCACAATGTCAATACATTGGTGGACTCTAGAGTCAGACGAAAGGCGAATGATGATGTTATTTAGTTCTCCTACAGTTGGTACCTACGATCTGTCAAGTTGGATGATCCTCGTGTCAGTTTTCTCCGAGCGGATGTTCATATTCTTACAAACAAATAGGGGCATAACGTTTGTGGACACGCCAGAGTCAACTAGATAGTTATGGACGTTGAAGTTAAAAATCTCAAAAGATAAGAGGAAGGGAGGAGTGGATCCCCTAGAATTCGCATTGATGGCATTTACAATAGACTGAACACTCGGACTAGCTTGCGCGGATGTATTGCTCACAGGCTTAGTAGTTGAGGTATTGGCGAAGGCTTTGAGAATAAGTTCTCATTTATTGGTGATGCGGTAAAGCTCGTAGAGGGAGATGTTGGCTCTGGTTCTTTTCATATCCTCAACAATGTTATAACCAGAATAAGGTTCAGGACTAGGCTCAGTAGTGGCTTTGGGGGACCCCACTGGGAGCTTGCTCTTTTGATTTGCTCGGGTGTTGTTATTGGTGGGCTTCTCAGGGGCAGCTTGTTGTTCATTCCCCGAGGGCATAATTTTCCTTAAGAGAGCCCTTTTCTTCTCCTTAAAGGATGGTTCGGGGACCAGTCCTTTGCTCCTAAGGCTATAGTTTTGTACGGGTTTGGCCTTAGGATCGTCTGCCATATTGATATCAGTGATGGTAATATTGTTTTCCCCGCGGATTATGTCAAACACAAGAACAGAGGACCCTGGTTCTTCATTAGGGGGCACATCTTCATCATGGTTAGAAAAATCATCTTCCCCTACATCCCCTGGGGTTTGATCGTCCAGAAGCTAATTTACTACTGCAGTCATGCTGCCAATCCACTGTGGGCATGATTTTTCAGAGTGGGCAGCCTGGTGGAAAGAACATAAATTGTCTTTTCCTATTTCTTCCACGTTGAGAACAGTGTTCGGGTTAGACGGTGGTCAGCTGGTGTTGGGGTTGCTCTTTCTGAAGAAGGGCTTGGGTGCCTTAGTGCTAGTCCTGGATTCTATAACCTTTCTCTTCAGGTCTGAGACTTCATTTGTCAATAGCTTGAGGGTCTTTGCTATACTCTCGAGGTCAAAAGCATCCTTATCCTTATCTGTGGTTTTGGGTGTGGCAGACTGACCTTTCTTCACGATTGGTTTATGGTCATCTCTCCCTTCGTGATCGATTGCTCCTATAGAAAGCATGTCCTTTTCTACAGCGAGGGCGGCCGCGTAATTTTCCGCAAGGGTGGTGCGGGCTTCGCGTTTCACGAAGACGACAATATCCCTAGGGAGAGCTTTCATATAATAGTCTATGGTGATAGAGTCATCCAACTCTAGGTTGGGGGGAAAATTTTGCAGTATGGTAGAAAAGTGTTGATTGAAGTCTCTAACCTTCTCTTTCTTATGACACTTAATGGTGCTTAACTCCATGAGGAGCAAGGAAGGGGTTTTGTCCTTTGAAAATTTCTGCAAGAACACGCGACGAAATTGGTCCCATGACGTAATGGAGGCACTTGGGAGGGAGAGGTACCAGGTGGCCACTTTGTTTTCAAAAGTGTGTGGAAACAAAAGAACAACCAAGTACACCCCCCACCTGGGGAAGGCGATGGAGATAGAGGCCAAGGGAACGAGGGCGAGGTAAATAGAGCCCGCAGGAATGAAGGTGAGGGAAATAGAGCCCGTAGAAATGAAGGTGAAGGGAACAGAGGCTATGGGAATGGAGGTAGAGGAGATAGAGGCCGTGGCCATGGACACCGTGCCACCCACCGCCAACAGTAGGGGATCTCCCTGGTTAAAAGTCTCAACTAGACTTTAAACCGTTTGGAATAGGGATCCCGTCCGGGGTGTGGGTCCGGCTACCGCTTAGGTCTCCTTTATCTTGGTCTAAAATGAACTCAATGAACCTGCAGACACACACTTATTCAAATGATACCAGATACATGCTTGATGAGTTAAACCATATATAACACTATGGGAATATAGCCGGATGGGCACCTGCAAGATGTAGCTTAGACCTTTTGACCTGTATATATATCTCCCGGTCAGGGAGGTCCTCTGGGAATTCTTATCATTTGACGGGAAAGTTTGTCCAGCCAACAGTAGGGGATCTCCCCGGTTAAAAGTACCAACTAGACTCTAAACCGTTTGGAATAGGGATCCCGTCCGGGGTGTGGGTCCGACTACTGTTTAGGTCTCCTTTCTCTTGGTCTCAAAAGAACTCAATGAACCTGTAGACACACACTTATTCAAATGATACCAGATACATGCTTGATGAGTTAAACCATATATAACACCTTGCGTAGCGAGACAAAATAATAAAGCATGCACGCCGAAGGGAATGTTGTTAACAACACATCATTGGGGTTATGCTTGTAGGTTGTTCTGAATACAAAAGAAACAATTCTTTATGGTGAAAATGCCCTCCACTTCCTGAAAGATTTAAATGATACTAAAAATGCTAATAAACCAAGTCATTAACATTAATGAGAAAGCGAAAAGAGCTGAACATCATTAACACAAATACAGAGACTATAATGTGTAAATTATGCCATTAAAAGTGCAGCTTCATTAATCAAAAGATGTTTGAAACTGTATAAGAAATACTCATAGTGTTCGCACAACAAAACACATCAGATCCAAAAGGAGTTTTGACAAGTATCTCATTCATATGCAAAAGAGTGTTATCCTTCAATACAATGCTCTATAACTCTTGAGTCCCGAAAAAAGGATCCTTTACATTTTCCTCGAAGGGAGTTTTATAGATCAAAATTTTCTCTTTGGGCTTCCTGAATCTTTGCCTGCCCAACTGTTGAGATGCCTTACGACCTAGAAGGGAATTGAGACCTGCGACCTACCGCCACCAGATTATAAATATGTGCACGCAATCGTGAGGTCAGGGGCATCAATCTGTTGTCCCTTGAGGAAGTTTTTCCAAGTCTGATAATCTGCTGCTATGGGAGAAACCAAAGGGACCTCTTCTTTCAACCGATGCATACACTCCAAGGCATTTGGGACTAGAGTCTCCTTCTTCTGTGAGATCAAGTTGGACAGAGAGGCGAGCTTGGTGTAGATCCAGATTGGCGTGACAAGAAACTTGCCTAGGTTCTCTTGTGACGCTGCAAGATCGGGAGTGGCAACAGCTTGCTTAATGGGTTGCAAAAATGACCAGATCTCCTGATCCACCTATTCCCAGGTCTTCCCCTTGTCCAATGCACCCAGCGATGGAATGTGATGTAGAATGTGCATCGAATCGATGCCATTGATCAGGTGTTCGTATGCAGCCATTACCTTGTCTAAGTCCTTGGATAGCTTATCCTTGGACTTCATTTTCATATGGATTTGGAATTTGGAATCTTGCGTGTGAATCCAGTCCTTCTTTGGAAAATGTTCAAGAGCCTAGGGGTACCGCACTGTCCAGTCCATCATTCTATCCAAGGAAACTGAGGCTTCCTTCAGATGCTCGTGCCTTTGCTTAGTTTCCATTTGGGCTCTCACCAAGGGGGCGACTGTTTGTTTTATGGTAAACATTTCCCCATAAAATTTCCTCATGGTAGCCTCTAATATATCAAACTCCCTTTGGATGGTAAGAGACACTTAATTGACAGGGAGAGTTTTGTTTTGGAGTTGCTGAACCTCCTCTCTCAATGCCGTCTTTTCCTGTTCTGCCCTTACCTCCCGCTGCTCTGCTTCATGTAGCCTATTTTTTAGAGAGAAGATCTCCCTACTCATTCTGGTTACATTCTCTTCTGTGGCCGCAGTGAAGGCTGTGCTAGCCGATGCTATCATCACAGGATTAGTCCTAGTATCAAGGACTATGTCTTTTCCCGTCGCGACTATGGATGTGGTGGAAGGATTTCGTGCCAGGCATCTCCTTTTCTCCTGTCGGATTTTGAAGGAGAACTGATCGTACATGAGCCTGGTGAGATCGAATACCTCCTCCTCTTGCCCCTGGGAGGAACTGACATTAGAGAGCGTGGCTCGTGTACTGACTAGAGGTACCTCAAGGAGAGATACCTTGATGTTCTCTAGCATTTCATCCTCCTCTTCTTTATTTTTCTTTTCTTCCTCTTCTCTTCGTAGGCGTTCGGCTTTTGCCTTTTCATGTTCTCTCTTCCGTCTGAGCTCTGCTTCTGCTGTTGCTTCTAATTCGGCTTTCCTTTTATGCTCCGCTGCTGCAGCTTGCTCTGATTTCTTCTGGCGGTCAACTTCTACTTTATCTAACTCTTTCTTGAGTTCCCGTTCCGCTGCAGCCTCCGCCTCTTGTTTCTCCTTTTCCTTCTTGGCCTCCTTGGCCTGCTTTTTCTTCTGCTCTGACCTTAGGCTCTTCTTGCGCTTATCTTCATCCTCTTTCATTTTATTCTCTCTTTCTTGTTGGGCTTTGGCTTCTATTTCTTTCTGTTGGGTAGAAGTACTATGCCCTGTACTGGTTCGAGGCTTTTTAGCCAGAGAAGAAGAAGCACCTCCCGATTCACGGCTCCTGTCTTCCAAGGTTTGATCATCTGGGTCTCCTCGATCAGAGTACACCCCCGGAGCAAGTCGGCGGTCTGCATTATACCAGTTTCTTATTTCATATTTTCCTGGGCATTCCGTTTTTTGGTAGTTCCATTTGAACTTAGCCGTCTTGCAGTGATCAGGGACTATCATTTCCAGGTCATATGTCTGGTGGTCTAATGCCCCCAGGTGGTAGCTTTTCATCTCTTCAGCTTTTGCCTCTACCTCCCTGAAATCTTTGATTGTGTAGGCACTGATAGTGAGGGGTAGCGTAGGCCACGGCTTCTTCTTACCCCTGGATAGGACCCTGGAGAAACTGGAAGACATTTGGCAATAGACCTCTTGCATGAGAATTTTGTCTTTGACAAATCAAGGCATAGCATGTGGGGCTTTGAACGAGCCAAAGACTCGGATGAATGTGTACTCGGCGAAGGGGAACCAATGCGCCACCTTGCCTAGCATCTCCATGGCTCACCAAGAGATGAAAGGAGTGTCTTGGCCGAACAATTTTCTGTAAAGAGCGGGGATGAACACTTGAGAGATCGGCTCTATGTCTTGTTTATACCTGGAATCCAAAAACACCTTGGTTTGTAAGTGGATTTCACAGGTCTATTTTGGATCCCAGTTATGCACCCATCCCTCAAAGTGCAACCTTGAACAAACGACGTCCAACAAATAAGAGGCCATGTAGAATTCAGAAGGCAATCCTTCATTTGGTACCAATGTCGAGGATATGTTTGTATGAATGGAGGTCACCAATATGTTGGCCTAGTTGAAACGGGTACCATGCGCTGTGACATACTCCATGAGAGTTTCCCATGTGCCGCTGAAGGTGGTGGCATCAGGGTGCCTGTACAATCTACAAAGCATGGCAGCCACCAATTTATATACTTTCCTAAGGCCCGCCACTGGATATTCCTGGTCCTTCTTGACCTTAAATTTCTCAGGCTCCTTCCACCACTTCTTTAGAGTATCGACTATAGGGACTACATGGGCGATAGCCCATTCTTCTGTGAAGTCCTCTTCTCACTCAGGAAAAGAGTAATAAACATGAGCGTCTGAGCCTTTGAGCATTGCGAAAGCCTTGCCTTCGCTGTCCCTGATTACGAACTTCTTGGGGTCAGTTTTCTGTATAATCTAATCTATCTTCTCTGGGCATGGGCATATATCCAGACGAGCACCTGCAAGATGTAGCTTAGACCTTTTGACCTGTATGTATATCTCCCGATCAGGGAGGTCCTCTGGGAATTCTTATCATTTGACGAGAAATTTTTTTTGGCCAACAGTAGGGGATCTCCCCGGTTAAAAGTCCCAACTAGACTCTAAACCGTTTGGAATAGGGATCCCATCCTGTGTGTGGGTCCAGCTACTGCTTAGGTCTCCTTTCTCTTGGTCTCAAAAGAACTCAATGAACCTGCAGACACACACTTATTCAAATGATACCAGATACATGCTTGATGAGTTAAACCATATATAATACTATGCGTAGCGAGACAAAATAATAAATCATACACGCCGAAGGAAATTTTGTTAACAACACATCATTGGGGTTATGCTTGTAGGCTGTTCTGACCACAAAAGAAACAATTATTTATGGTGAAAACGCCCTCCACTTCCTGAAAGATTTAAATGATACTACAAATGGTAATCAACAAAGTCATTAACATTCATGAGAAAGCAAAAAAAGCTGAAAATCATTAACAAAAATACAGAGACTATAATGCGTAAATGATGCCATTAAAAGTGCATCTTCATTAATCAAAAGATGTTTGAAACTGTATAAGAAATACTCATATTTTTAGCACAGAAAAACACATCAGATCCAAAAGGAGTTTTGAAAAGTATCTCATTCATATGCAAAAGAGTGTTATCCTTCAATACAATGCTCTATAACTCTTGAATCCTGAAAAAAGGATGCTTTACATTTTCTCCGGAGGGAGTTTTATAGATCAAAATTTTCCCTTTGGGCTTCCTGACTCTTCACCTGCCCAACTGTTGAGATGCCTTGTGACCTGGAAGGGAATTGCGACCTGCGACCTGGCTGGGAAATGAGACCTGCGACCTGGCTGGTCAGTGCTACCTACGATCTACTACCACCAGATTATGAAGATGTGCACGCAATTGTGAGGTCAAGGGGATCAATCTGTTGTCCCTTGAGGATGTTTTTCCAAGTCTGATAATCTGCTGCTATGGGAGAAACCAAAGGGACCTCTTCTTTCAACCGATGCATACACTCCAAGGCATTTGGGACTAGAGTCTCCTTCTTCTGTGAGATCAACTTGGATAGAGAGGCGAGCTTGGTGTAGATCCAGACTGGCATGACAAGAAACTTGCCCTGGTTCTCTTGTGATGCTGCAATATCGGGAGTGGCAGAAGCTTGCTTAATGGGCTGCAAAAACGACCGGATCTCCTGATCCACCTGTTCCCAGGTCTTCCCCTCGTCCAATGCACCCAGCGATGGAATGTGATGTAGGATGTGCATCGAATCGATGCCACTGATCAGGTGTTCGTATGCAACCATTACCTTGTCTAAGTCCTTGGATAGCTTATCCTTGGACTGCCTTTTCATACGGATTTGGACTTTGGCATCTTGCGTGTGAATCCAGTCCTTCTCTGGAAAATGTTCGGGAGCCTGGGGGTACCGCATTGTCTAGTCCATCATTCTTTCCAAGGCAGGTAAGGCTTCCTTCAGCTACTCGTGCCTTTTCTTAGTTTCCGTTTGGGCTCTCACCAAGGGGGCGACTGTTTGTTTTATGGTAAACATTTCCCCATAAACTTGCCTCATGGTAGCCTCTAATATATCGAACTCCCTTTGGATGGTAAGCGGCACTTCATTGATAGGGGGAGTTTTGTTTTGGAGTTGCTGAACCTCCTCTCTCAATGTCTTCTTTTCCTGTTCTGCCCTTGCCTCTCGCTGCTCTGCTTCATGTAGCCTATTTTGTAGAGAGAAGATCTCCCTACTCATTCTGGTTACATTCTCTTCTGCGGCCGCAGCAAAGGCTGTGCCAGCTAATGCTATCATCACAGGATTAGTCTTAGTATCGAGGACTATGTCTTTTCCCGTCGTGACTATGGATGAGGTGGAAGGATTTCGCGCCAGGCATCTCCTTTTCTCCTGTCGGATTTTGAAGGAGAACTGATCGTACGTGAGCCTCGTGAGATCGAATACCTCCTCCTCTTGCCCCTGGGAGGAACTGACATCGGAGAGCGTGGCTCGTGTACTGACTAGAGGTACTTCAAGAGGAGATACCTCGATGTTATCTAGCATTGCATCCTCCTCTTCTTTCTTTTTCTTTTCTTCCTCTTCTCTTCGTAGGCATTCGGCTTCTGCCTTTTCATGTTCTCTCTTTCGCCTGAGCTTTGCTTCTACCGTTGCTTCTAATTCGACTTTCCTTTTACGCTCTGCTACTGTAGCTTACTCTGCTTTCTTCTGGCGATCAACTTCTACTTTATCTAACTCTTTTTTGAGTTCCCGTTCCGCTGTAGCCTCCGCCTCTTGTTTCTCCTTTTCCTTCTTGGCCTCCTCGGCCTGCTTTTTCTTCTGCTCTGACCTTAGGCTCTTCTTGCGGTTATCTTCATCCTCTTTCATTTTCTTCTCTCTTTCTTGTTGGGATTTGGCTTATATTTCTTTCTGTTGGGTAGAAGTACTATGCCTTGTACTAGTTTGAGGCTTTTTAGTTAGAGAAGAAGAAACGCCTCCCAATTCACGACTCCTGTCTTCCAAGGTTTGGTCATCTGGGTCTCCTTGATCAGCGTACGCCCCTGGAGCAAGTCGACGATCTGCGTTATACCAGTTTCTTATTTCATATTCGCCTAGGAATAACGTGTGTTGGTAGTTCCATTTGAACTTAGCCCTCTTGCAGTGATCAGGGACTATCCTTTCTAGGTCATATGTCCGGTGGTCTAATGCCCCCAGGTGGTAGCTTTTCATATCTTCAGCTTCTGCCTCTACCTCCTTGAAATATTTGATTGTGTAGGCACTGATAGTGAGGGGTAGCATAGGTCATAGCTTCTTCTTACCCCTGGACAGGACCCTGGAGAAACGAAAATAATTTTGGAAGTAGACCTCTTGCATGTGCATTTTTTCTGTGACAAATCGAGGCATAGCATGTGGGGCTTTGAACGAGCCAAAGACTCGGATGAATGTGTACTCGGCGAAGGGGAACTGATGTGCCACCTTGCCTAGCATCTCCATGGCTTGCTAAGACAAGCAAGGAGTGTCTTGGCCGAACAATTTTCTGTAAAGAGTGGGGATGAACACTTGAGAGATTGGCTCTATGTCTTGTTTATACCTGGAATCCCAAAACACCTTGGTTTGTAAGTGGATTGCACGGGTATGTTTTGGATCCCAATTATGCACCCATCCCTCAAATTGCAACCTTGAATAAATGTCATGCAACAAATAAGAGGCCATGTAGAATTCAGAAGGCAATCCTTCATCTGGTACCAATGCCGAGGATATGTTTATATGAATGGAGGTCACCAATATGCTGGCCCAATTGAAACAGGTGCCGTGAACTGTGACATACTTGATGAGAGTTTCCCATGTGCCGCTGAAGGTGGTGGCATCGGGGCACCCGTACAATCTGCAAAGCATGGAAATCACCAATTTATATACTTTCCTAAGGCCCACCACTGGATATTCCTGGTCCTTCTTGACCTTAAATTTCTCAAGCTCCTCCCACCACTTCTTTGGAGTATCAACTATAGGTATTGCATGGGTGATAGCCCATTCTTCTGTGAAGTCCTCTTCTCGCTCAGGCAAAGAGTAATAAACATGAGCGTCTGAGCCTTTGAGCGTCGTGAAAGCCTTGCCTTCGCTGTCCCTGATTACGAACTTCTTGGGGTTAGTTTTCTGTATAATCCAATCTATCATCTCTGGGCATAGGAATATAGCTGGATGGGCACCTGCAATATGTAGCTTAGACCTTTTGACCTGTATGTATATCTCCCGATTAGGGAGGTCCTTTGGGAATTTTGTTCTAGCGAACTCTTGGTACACTTGGTACCAACGCATGTTGTCCCCTTTGGCAAATGTGCACAGGGTATCTCTATAGATCGGGGGTGGGGACATTGGCATGTCCATCTCTACGTCCTCCACTACCAGGCTCTTGTCTTTTTTCCGAGATACGGGAGGTCCCATGTCGCTTGAATCTGAGGGGACAGGTATACACTCTAAGTCTGCTTCGAATTCACCTCTCATATTCATGAAAGAATCCCAGGATAAGAAATATGCCATGATTATACAAGACTAGGTACAACTTATCAATTATTTCAACTGGGGACATAGGCAAAGCTGAATAAGCATCCTACTGGGTTGCAGGGTCGCTAGGTCGCGATGTTGATATTTTGAAGGATTTGCGACTTTGTGACCTTGCGACCAGGTCACGAGTCCCCGGGTCGCAAGTTGTGAAAAAATGGAAAAAGTGCGACCTTGCGACCTTGTGACTAGGCCGCGGAGTCGCTGGGTCGCAAGTTGCGAGAAAATGGTGGAAATGTGACCTTGCGACCTTGTGACTAGGTTGTGGGTCACTGGGTCGCAAATGCTATAAAACTGGCGGGAGAGAAACTCTGCGACCTGCGACCAAGTCGCGAAGCTGAGAAAAAAAAAATGGAGAGCAATATGCGACCTGGCGACTTAGCAACTGGGTCGTAGGGTTGCAGGGTCGCAAGTCGCGCTAGGGCTTTCCGGGGTTTTGGCGCACGCGGCGTGAAGTTGCTTTTCCCTTCAACTTGAAAAACAGAAGGCTAAATGGGTCCAGACAGAGCCAGGGGATAGCTTTTGGAGCAGGATACAGGCCATGAGAGGTTGGATGAGGAACTGTGATAAGTTTGGCAAGCAGGGTGAATGTTGGAATCAAAAGGGAAGCCCTATGTGACAAATGAAAACAATGACTAAGGCAGGGGGGAATTTAAAGGCTGAGGAATATAGAGATTAGGCAAGAATAACCCAAAAAGGAAACAGTAGGAGGAAAATGACAACTTACCCAGGGAAATCACGCTCTAGTCAACCTGTCAGAGGCGTTTTTTCTATCCGCTGCATATGTAAAATGCGACCTAGCGACCTCCTATATATAAAAAGGTCGCACGTGCGGGCCATTAATGAGGTCACAGGGTCGCATGGTGAGGTGATTTGAGAGGGATGCGACCTCGTGACCTTGCGACCTTGCGACCTCAGGGTCGTGGGGTCGCAAGGTCGCGGGGTCACGATTTTCCACTAATTTGAAGTTTGCGACTCAGCGACTTTGCCCTCCTGACTCTTTACTCAAATTTTCTTTGTGCTTAAGGGGCTCCAAAATTTTTTAAAGTGGGGGTTTTTTGGAGGGTGTTGTAGAGGCTACAACAAATGGAAATTCACTGGTCGAACTCAGAGTCTCTGCCGATGGTTGGCCTTGGAGGGGAAAGGAGGGGCCTTCAGTAGCTGTTCCTTTTACCTAAAGGTTAGCACTACCTTGCCCTTGTTACCTTGTGAGGTTGCTTGGCCTGCTGGCTTGTTTGGGCATTGGTTAACTGAATTTCATTTCTTCAGGTTTCCGGACCGAAAGGGTTAGAGAACTCAAGGCAGCTACAGGGTCCGGTACGATTATTTTGTCCTCATCGTGTTGCTCCGCTGCCTACGAACCTCTCGGTATCGGCAGAGTCACTGCCTAGGAGTCATGAACGTTGCTCCGTTGCCAGCGAGCCTGGTCAGTACCCCGGCGGAGTCATTACATCACCTCTCTGCGCAGGAAGCCTTTCTCAATCCTTTACCCTTTATTGGTGTGCTATTGCACTTATTTTGAATGTGCATAAGGCACTTATTTAGATGTGCTCATGGCACTTATTTGACATGGGAAATTTTTTCTTGGGCAGATGAGGGATCCCGACTTATTTTACCTGTAGAGAGGTTGCTCCTGGTATGATATGAGGACTTTGGTTTTTCCCGAATGTCCTCATGTCACCCGGAGTTAAATTTTCTCCCTTTCGATCTAGTCGCCGCTGTATCGCACTTTCTTTTCGCAGACATCCTCTCAAACTTGCTAGGTGGGCTCCCCACGCTTGATGGCTTGAGCTAGGTCATGTGCTACCTTTGGGTGCCAATTACAAGAAAGATTTTACCACCTTCGTGTCTTTCAGGAAAGGTCTCCCATCATCATAGAACCTGTCACAGTGTGCCAATTGCGTGGCTCTGACAAGGCCTTCCGTTTTTAATTTTATTTTTTTTTTGACAAAAATGGAACGAAAGCGGAAAATATGGTACAAGGGTAGGATAGCCCTCTGAGGGCTGCTAAGTGAAGTAATGTTTGAGGTCATGGCCATTTACCGGGAGGACCTTGACTCTTCCCTCAAGAGTTTTCAGTCTAAATGTGTGGGAACCCAATTTCTCCTTAACCTGGAAGGGACCTATCCATAGTGCTTGGAACTTGGAATGTTTTCCCTTTTCTTCATGAGCTTTATCCCATTTAAGGACTAGGTCTCCTACTTCAAATTTTTTACTCCCAGCGGATTTTTTTGTCAAACCATCTCTTGATCTGGCTTTGGTGGATGGCGAAATTTTCCCGGGTTTTTTGTCGTTCTTCCTCCAAATTAAGGAGAGTCTCGATCCGGGTCTGCAAGGTGGGGCATGGGGTACCTGGCATTCTTGGGACAACTGAAGGGCAGGGAGAGATAAGTGGGGAGGAAGAACTACTTCTTTTCCATACACAAGAAAATACAGGGAGGTGCCTAAGGAGGATTTGGGCATGACACGGTCGGCCCAGAGAGCGTTGTGAAGGGCGTTGTGCCAGTTGCGCTAGTGGGACAACAGAGTCTTATTAATGATGCGGATAAGATTTTTATTAGTTGACTCAGCTAACCCATTACCTTGGGGATAATAATTTGCAGAATGTTTAAGCACAATACCATTTTCCAAAGAAAAATCATACAATTTAAAAGATGAAAAGTAAGTCGCATTATCGAAAACCAAGGAAGTTGGAACGCAAAACTTGGTGATGATGAAATGAGTGAAAAATTCTATTACCTCTTGATCATTGATTTGGCATAAAGGTGCTACTTCGACCCACCTGGTGAAATAATCGGTAACAGTAAGAATATACCGATGTTGCTTGGAGGAGTGAGGTATGATTTCACCAATCACGTCCAAACCCCACTGTTGAAATGGCTCCTCCACTACTACTGATAGTAGGGGGGAAGCTGGCTGCGCTTCCCAGTTTGCAAATCTTTGGCATTGAGTGCACTTCCGGAAATATGCATCCGCATCTCTGAAAAGCGTTGGCCAATAGTATCCTGCGCGCATTATCTTGTGGGCGGTGGTATCGCCTGCCAAATGCCCTCCAGCTAGTCCGTCGTGCAGCTCGGTCAATATTTCCTGTGCTTCATCATGTTCCAAGCAGCGTAATAGAACTCCATCGTAATGTTTCTTGAAAATCTTACCTTGGATCAACTAGTAAGATGCAGCTTTGAGCCTTATTGCACATTTCTGCTGGGCAGTTAGAGCAGGGTCCAGGATGCCATGGGCTAAATATCCCGAAATGTCAGAGTACCAAGAAGGGCTTCTCTGCTGAGGTGTGTGGTCACTCTGATCCATGTCAATTGCCTATTCCCAACACTCTTCTTCAACTCCATGTGAGCTTGCAGCCTCTGCAGCAGGGATGGTGCTTCAGCTATAGCCCACTTGATTTTGTTGAAGGCCTCCTTCTCCGGCAGATTCAATTTTAAAATCTCATTCTTTTTTATCATCCCCTGCAAAGGCCTGACTATCTGGGCGAAATCCGATATGAATTTACGTACAAAATTGATTTTCCCCAGGAAATATTGCATAGATTTTTAACTGCTAGGGGGGGGGATCTGGGCAATGGCTTTCGCCCGCTCTAGATCTACAATAATGCCCTGCTTAGTTATAATGTGGCCCAAAAAATTCCCTTCTGCCATCGCGAAAACACTCTTCTTCGGGTTGAGTGAAATCCCGTACTTCCTGCACCTTTAGAAAATTTTCTTGAGCTGGCGTAAATGATCGCCCCGATGTTTCGAAAACACGGTGACGTCGTCCAAATAGACCACCATGCTTTGCCCTATCAAACCATGGAAAGATATGTCCATGGCCTGTTGGAAAGTTGACCCCGCATTTATTAATCCGAAGGGCATGCGTCTGAACGCGAAAGTTCCCCATTTGGTTCGAAAAGTAGTTTTCAATCTGTCCGGCTCAGCTACTAGCACTTGGTTGTAGCCGGAGAATCCATCCAATAAGGAGAACATCTCGGATCTGGACACAGCTTGCAATATTTGTTCCATAGGAGGCACCGGATAATTTTCTTTTTTTGAGGCCCGATTTAAATTCTGGAAATCCACGCACAAGCAGATTTCGCCAGAATTCTTCCGTACCGGGACCAAATTTGACACCCATGTGGAGTGGCAAACTTTGAAGATGATGCATGCATCCAAAATATTCTTAAGTTCTTTCAGAATCATCGGTTCCAAAGTAGAATGCACTTTTCTGAGCTTCTGCTGGAAAGGCTTCACGCCATCCTTCATGGGTATCACGTGCTGAATAATCCGAGTATCGTACGTATGTAAATCATCATATGTCCAAGAAAATACGTCTCGATACTTCCAAAATAGTTGGGTGAAAGCCTGCATCTCCTGGTCGGAACAGTATTTCCCAAGGTTGATGAACTTTGGGTTCTCATTTGATCCCAAGTTCACCTGCCGACGTTCCAAGGTGGAACTTTGTACTTTGGTATTTGGGGGCCCACGGAATTGGTTTTGCAAATCAAATAGATTTTCAAGTGACACTATCCCCTTGGGCATGGGGTTTTCCTTGCGTTTATCATGCTCTTCCTGCAAATCTTGATCGTGATCCGCCTCATCTATTGCCGCGTCTTTGAATACTTCAGTGTTGAGCATAAATTCCAATATCTGTTGATCATCATCAAAAACACGTAAATTAGTAATATTATCTGGCACGGAGGGTCTATACATAACTTCAATATAAAATCCATCCCTCAAAGGGGTAAATATAGCAGCAGCATTAGCTAGAGTATCAGTTGCTGCATTATGCATTCTAAGAACAAATTTGATTCCAAACGCACCGAAAGCAAAAATAAGACGTCGCACCTCTTGTTGATAAGCTTTTAAGTGCGGAGAAAAACAATGAATGGTGTTGCATACCTGCCGAGTGATAATCTCGGAGTATCCGATCACCCGTAAGCATCTTACCTTTAAATCCAGTGCCTTCTTGAGTCCAAGGATCAAAGCTTCATATTCAACAGTATTGTTAGTGCATTGTAACTCTAGCTGACACGAAATCAAGAACTTGTTCTTCTGAGGGTCCAGAAAAATGAAACTTGCACCAGCTTCGTCATGGGTTTTGGAACTGTCATAATACAGGGTTCACACGTCATTTTCTGGCTCCTTCGGGGTTGTAGGTTGGGGAGAAATTTCGGTTTGGTGTGAAATGGGAGTGGCTTGGTCTTCTGCGACGAGTGTTAGTTTAGACTGGATCTCGGGGTCTACTGGAGACTGAGGAGGATGGTAACATCCGAAAATGGCTTCCAAGAAGCACATGCCAAGCTCCTCCTGGGAAAAACTGATGGGTTCGTTAGTAGCATCCAAATCAGTCACAGTATATTTCATATATGGTTTGCTTTCGACCCTGATTTGGTTATTCCAGCCCTTGTAAGGAAGCCACAGGTGGGACCAGTCGGTGGCAAAATACCCTTGCAGTTTTCTGGACCAATCTCTGCTAAGTAATAGGTCGTAGACTTCCGAAATGTCAACAACCACAATGTCAATACATTGGTGGACTCTAGAGTCGGACGAAAGGCGAGTGATGACGTTATTTAGTTCTCCTACAGATGGTACCTGTGATCTATCAAGTTGGATGATCCTCGCGTAGATTTTCTCCGGGCAGATGTTCAGCTTCTTACAAACAGATAGGGGCATAACGTTTGTGGATGCGCTGGAGTCAACTAGACAATTATGGACGTTGAAGTTAAAAATCTCAAAATATAAGAGGAAGGGAGGAGTGGATCCCCTGGAATAAGTTCTCGTTGATTGGTGATGCGAGCAAGCTCGTAGAGGGAGATGTTGGCTCTGGTTCTTTTCATATCCTCAACAATGTTATAACCGGAATCAGGTTGAGGACTAGGCTCGGTAGTGGATATGGGGGACCCCACCGAGAGCTTGCTCTTTTGATTTGCTCGGGTGTTTTTATTGGTGGGCTTCTCAGGGGAAGCTTGTTGTTCATTCCCCGGGGGAAAATTTTTCCTTAAGAGAGCCCTTTTCTTCTCCTTAAAGGATGGTTCGGGGACCAATCCTTTGCTCCTAAGGCTATAGTTTCGTACGGGTTTGGCCTTAGGATTGTCTGCCATATTGATATCAGTGATGGTAATATTGTTTTCCCTGCGGATTATGTCAAACGCAAGAACAGAGGACCTCGGTTCTTCATCAGGGGGCACATCTTCATCATGTTCGGAAAAATCATCTTCCCCTACATCCCCTAGGGTTTGATCATCTAGAAGCTAATTTACTACTGCAGTCATGCTGCTAATCCACTGTGGGCATGTTTTTGCAGAGTGGGCAACCTGGTGGAAAGAACATAAATTGTCTTTTCCTATTTCTTCCACGTTGAGAACAATGTTCGGGTTAGACGGAGGTCAGCTGGTGTGTGGGTTGCTCTTTCTGAAGAAGGGCTTGGGTGCCTTAGTGCTAGTCGTGGATTCTATGCCCTTTCTCTTCAGGTCAGAGACTTCATTTGTCAATAGCTTGAGGGTCTTTGCTATACTCTCGAGGCCAAAAGCATCCTTATCCTTATCCACGGTTTTGGGTGTGGAGGACTGACCTTTCTTCACGATTGGTTTGTGTTCATATCTCCCTTTGTGATCGATTACTCCTATATAAAGCATGTCCTTTTCTACAGTGAGGGCGGCCGTGTAATTTTCCGTAAGGGTGGCGCGAGCTTCGCGTTTCACGAAGACGGAAATATCCCTGGGGAGAGCTTTCGTATAGTAGTCTATGGTGATAGAGTCATCCAATGCCAGGTTGGGGGGGAACTTTTGCAGTATGGTAGCAAAGCGCTAATTGAAGTCTCTAACCTTCTCTTTCTTATGAAACTTAATGGTGCTTAACTCCGTGAGGAGCATGGAAGGGATTTTTTCCTCTGAAAAATTCTGCAAGAACACGCGAGAGAACTGGTCCCATGACGTAATGGAGGCACTTGGGAGGGAGCGGTACCAGGTGGCCGCTTTGTTCTCAAGAGTGTGTGGAAACAGAACAAAAACCAAGTACACCCCCCACCTGGGGAAGGCGATGGAGATAGAGGCCAAGGGAACGAGGGCGAGGTAAATAGAGCCCGCACGAAAGAAGGTGAGGGAAATAGAGCCCACAGAAATGAAGGTGAAGGGAATAGAGGCCATGGGAATGGAGGTAGAGGAGATAGAAGCCATGGCCAAGGACACCATGCCACCCACTGCCAACAGTAGGGGATCTCCCCGGTTAAAAGTCCCAACTAGACTCTAAACCGTTTGGAATAGGGATCCTATCCGGGGTGTGGGTCCGGCTACCGCTTAGGTCTCCTTTATCTTGGTATCAAAAGAACTCAATGAACCTGCAGACACACACTTATTAAAATGATACCAGATACATGCTTGATGAGTTAAACCATATATAACACTATGGGAATATAGCCGGATGGGCAGCTGCAAGATGTAGCTTAGACCTTTTGACCTGTATGTATATCTCCCGATCAAGGAGGTCCTATGGGAATTCTTATCATTTGACGGGAAAGTTTGTCCAGCCAACAGTAGGGGATCTCCCCGGTTAAAATTCCCAACTAGACTCTAAACCATTTGGAATAGGGATCCCCTCCGGGGTGTGGGTCCGGCTACCGCTTAGGTCTCCTTTCTCTTGGTCTCAAAAGAACTCAATGAACCTGTAGACACACTTATTAAAATGATACCAGATACATGCTTGATGAGTTAAACCATATATAACACTATGCGCAGCGAGACAAAATAATAAAGCATACACGCCGAAGGAAATTTTGTTAACAACACATCACTGGGGTCATGCTTGTAGGCTGTTCTGACCACAAAAGAAACAATTCTTTATGGTGAAAACGCCCTCCACTTCCTTAAAGATTTAAATGATACTACAAATGCTAATAAACAAAGTCATTAATATTCATGAGAAAGTGAAAAGATATGAACATCATTAACACAAATACAGAGACTATAATGCGTAAATGATGCCATTAAAAGTGCAGCTTCATTAATCAAAAGATGCTTGAAACTGTATAAGAAATACTCATAGTGTTTGCACAACAAAACACATCAGATCGAAGAGGAGTTTTGAAAAGTATCTCATTCATATGCAAAAGAGTGTTAACCTGCAATACAATGCTCTATAACTCTTGAGTCCCGAAAAAAGGATCCTTTACATTTTCCCCGGAGGGATTTTTATAGATCAAAATTTTCCCTTTGGGCTTCCTGACTCTTCGCCTGCCCAACTGTTGAGATGCCTTGCGACCTAGAAGGGAATTATGACCTGCGACCTGGCTGGGCAGTGTGACCTACGATCTACTGCCACTAGATTATGAATATGTGTGCGCAATTGTGAGGTCAGGGGCATCAATCTGTTGTCCCTTGAGGAAGTTTTGCCAAGTCTGATAATCTGCTGCTATGGGAGAAACCAAAGGGACCTCTTCTTTCAACCAATGCATACACTCCAAGGTGTTTGGGACTAGAGTCTCCTTCTTTTGTGAGATCAAGTTGGACAGAGAGGCGAGATTGGTGTAGATCCAGATTGGTGTGACAAGAAAATTTCCCAAGTTCTCTTGTGACGCTGCAAGATCGGGAGTGGTAGCAGCCTGCTTAATGGGCTGTAAAAATGACCGGATCTCTTGATCCACCTGTTCCCAGGTCTTCTCCTCGTCCAATGCACCCATTGATGGAATGTGATGTAGGATGTGCATCGAATAGATGTCACTGATCAGGTGTTCTTATGTAGCCATTACCTTGTCTAAGTCCTTGGATAGCTTATCCTTGGACTGCATTTTCATACGGATTTGGACTTTGGCATCTTGCATGTGAATCCAGTCCTTCTTTGGAAAATATTCGGGAGCCTGGGGGTACCTCACTGTCCAGTCCATCATTATGTGTAAGGCAGCTAAGGCTTCCTTCAGTTGCTTGTGCCTTTTCTTAGTTTCCGTTTGGGCTCTCACCAAGGGGGCGACTGTTTGTTTTATGGTAAACATTTCCCCATAAATTTACCTCATGGTAGCCTCTAATATATCAAAATCCCTTTGGATGGTAAGCGGCACTTCATTGACAAGGGGAGTTTTGTTTCGGAGTTGTTGAAACTCCTCTCTCAATGCCATCTTTTCCTGTTCTACCCTTGCCTCCCGCTGCTCTGCTTCATGTAGTCTATTTTGTAGAGAGAAGATCTCCCTACTCATTCTAGTTACATTATATTCTGTGGTTGCAGTGAAGGCTGTACCAACCGATGCTATCATCACAAGATTAGTCCTAGTATCAAGGACTATGTCTTTTCCCATCGCGACTGTGGATGAGGCGGAAGGATTTCACGCCAGGCATCTCCTTTTCTCCTGTCGGATTTTTAAGGAGAACTGATCATACGTGAGCCTGGTGAGATCGAATACCTCCTCCTCTTGCCCCTGGGAGGAACTGACATCGGAGAGCGTGGCTCGTGTACTGACTAGAGGTACCTCAAGGGGAGATACCTCAATGTTCTCTAGCATTGCATCCTCCTCTTCTTTCTTTTTCTTTTCTTCCTCTTCTCTTCGTAAGCGTTCGACTTCTACCTTTCCATGTTCTCTCTTCCGCCTGAGCTCTGCTTCTACCGTTGCTTCTAATTCAGATTTCCTTTTACGTTCCACTGCTGTAGCTTGCTCTGCTTTCTTCTGGCAGTCAGCTTCTACTTTATCTAACTCTTTCTTGAGTTCTTGTTCCGCTGCAGCCTCCGCCTCTTGTTTCTCATTTTCCTTCTTGGCCTCCTCGGCCTGCTTTTTCTTCTACTATGACCTTAGGCTCTTCTTGCAGTTATCTTCATCCTCTTTCATTTTATTCTCTCTTTCTTGTTGGGCTTTGGCTTCTATTTCTTCTGTTGGGTAGAAGTACTATGCCCTGTACTGGTTCGAGGATTTTTAGCCAGAGAAGAAGAAGCACCTCCCAATTCACGGGTCCTGTCTTCCAAGGTTTGGTCATCTGGGTCTCCTTGATCAGAGTACGCCCCCGGAGCAAGTCGGCGGACTCCATTATACCAGTTTCTTCTTTCATCTTTGCCTGGGCATTCCGTGTGTTGGTAGTTCCATTTGAACTTAGCCCTCTTGCAGTGATCAGGGAATATCCTTTCCGGGTCATATGTACGGTGGTCTAATGCCCCCAGGTGGTAGCTTTTCATCTCTTCAGCTTTTGCCTCTACCTCCCTGAAATCTTTGATTGTGTAGGCACCGATAGTGAGGGGTAGCATAGGCCATGGCTTCTTCTTACCCCTTGACGGGACCCTGAAGAAACCAGAAGACATTTGGAAACATACCTCTTGCATGAGCATTTTTTCTGTGACAAATCAAGGCATAGCATGTGGGGCTTTGAACGAGCTAAAGAATCGGATGAATGTGTACTTGGCGAAGGGGAACCAATGCGCCACCTTGCCTAGTGTCTCCATGGCTCGCCAAGACATGCAAAGTGTGTCTTGGCCAAACAATTTTCTATAAAGAGCGGGAATGAACACTTGAGAGATCGGCTCTATGTCTTGTTTATACCTGGAATCCCAAAACACCTTGGTTTGTAAGTGGATTGCACGGGTTTGTTTTGGATCCCAGTTATGCACCCATCCCTCAAAGTGAAACCTTGAACAAACGACATCCAACAAATAAGAGGCCATGTAGAATTCAGAAGGCAATCCTTCATCTGGTACCAATGTCAAGGATATGTTTGTATGAATGGAGGTCACCAATATGCTGGCCCAGTTGAAACGGGCGTCGTGCACTGTGACATACTCCATGAGAGTTGTCCAGGTGCCGCTGAAGGTGGTGGCATCGGGGCACCTGTACAATCTGCAAAGCATGGAAGCCACCAATTTATATACTTTCCTAAGGCCCACCACTGGATATTCCTGGTCCTTCTTGACCTTAAATTTCTCAGGCTCCTCCCACCACTTATTTAGAGTATCAACTATAGGGACTGCATGGGCGATAGCCCATTCTTCTGTGAAGTCCTCTTCTCGCTCAGGAAAAGAGTAATAAACATGAGCGTCTGAGCCTTTGAGCGTCGCGAAAGCCTTGCCTTCGCTGTCCCTGATTACGAACTTCTTGGGGTCAGTTTTCTGTATAATCCAATCTATCATCTCCGGGCATGGGAATATAGCCGGATGGGCACCTGCAAGATGTAGCTTAGACCTTTTGGCCTGTATGTATATCTCCCGATCAGGGAGGTCCTCTGGGAATTCTGTTCTAGCGAACTCTTGGTACACTTGGTACCAACGCATGCTGTCCTCTTTAGCAAATGTGCACAGGGTATCTCTGTAGAGCGGGGGTGGGGACATTGGCATGTCCATCTCTACGTCCTCCACTTCTAGGCTCTTGTCTTTTTTCCGAGATACCGGAGGTCCCATGTCGCTTGAATCTGAGGGGATAGGTATACACTCTAAGTCTGCTTCGAATTTACTTGTCATATTCATGAAAGAATCCCAGGATAAGAAAGATGTCATGATTATACAAGACTAGGTACAGCTTATCAATTATTTCAACTGGGGACATAGGCAGAGCTGAATAAGCGGCCTACTGGGTCACAGGGTTGCTAGGTCGCGATGTTGATATTTTGAAGGATTTGTGACTTTGCGACCTTGCGACTAGGTCGTGGGTCCCTGGGTCGTAAGTTGTGAAAAAATGGAAAAAGTGTGACCTTGCGACCTTGCGACTAGGCCGCGGAGTCGCTGGGTTGCAAGTTGTGAGAAAATGGCGGAAATGCGACCTTGCGACCTTGCAACTAGGTCGCGAGTCTCTGGGTCGCAAATGCTATAAAACCGGTAGGAGAGAAAATTTTCAACCTGCGACCAAGTCGCGAGGTCGCTAAGTCGCGAAGATGAGAAAAAACAAACGGAGAGCAATCTGCTACCTGACGACTTAGCGACTGGGTTGCAGGGTTGCAGGTTCGCAGGGTTGCAAGTCGCACTAGGGCTTGCCGGGGTTTTGGCGCATGTGGCGTGAATTTTATTTTCCCTTCAACTTGAAAAACACAGGGCTAAATGGGTCTAGACAGAGCCAGGGGATAGCTTTTGGAGCAGGATACAGGCCATGAGAGGCTGGATGAGGAACTGTGATAAGTTGGGCAAGCAGGGTGAATGTTGGAATCAAAAGGGAAGCCCTAAGTGACAAATGAAAACAATGACTAAGTCAGGGGGAAATTTAAAGGCTGAGGAATATAGAGATTAGGTAAGAATAACCCAAAAAGGAAACAACAGGAGGAAAACGGAAACTTACCCGGGAAAATCGCGCTCCAGTTGACCTATCAGAGGCGTTTTTTCTATCCGCTACATATGTAAAATGCGACCTAGCGACCTCCTATATATAAAAAGGTCGCACGTGCGGGCCATTAATGAGGTCGCGGGGTCGCATGGCGAGGTGATTTGAGAGGGATGTGACCTCACGACTTTGCGACCTTGCGACCTCAGGGTCGCAGGGTCGCAAGGTCGCGGTGTCGCAGTTTTCCACAAATTTGAAGTTTGCGACTGAACAACTTAGCCCTCCTGACTCTTTACTCAACTTTTCTTTATGCTTAAGGGGCTCCAAAAAATTTTAAAGTGGGGGTTTTTTGGAAGGTGTTGTGGAGGCTACAACATATCTATAAGCTCACTTATCAAAGCCATGTAGCCATTGTACCGATCTGGTGATCTCCTTTGTCTGCACTATTATGTGGGTGCTCTCACATTCTCTCTAACATCATGCACTAATATGTCAGCTTCCATGGTTCTTTTCCTTCCTTTTATGGATGTCTCTACTTGAGTGGTTGTCTCCACTCTCCGCTCCTCTACTTGTGGCTGATCCACAACTTCTTGAGGTTCTTCCTTTGGAGACAAAACCTCTTTATAAGATTTTAACTGAAGCTCCCTCTCAAGTGAACACCTCATTGCCTTATCCTCATTAAACTTCATGTCTCTAAGAAACAATTATGATCATGAGTGATGGAAAGTACACACGATAATTATGAGGTGTTTCTGTATACCCCACAAATATGCCCAACTCTATTGTTGGCTCTAGATTTTTCCTTTATTTCTTGGAGACATGGAAATATATTGGTTCTCCAAAGATCCTAAAGTGTGACATATTTGGTTTCTTCCCTGAAAAATATTCTTGTGTACTCATCCCAAGAATCCAATGAGGACTCATGTTCTGCAAATAGGTCGCTGTGTTGCATGCTTCAGCCCACAAGTGTAGTGGTAGGCCTTGGTCATGCGACATCACCCTTGTTTATCCCACAACACTTCTGCTCTTCCTCTCAACCACCCCATTCTTCTATGGGTGATGGGGTGTTTCTAGCTCTCGTTGAATTCCTTCCTTTGCACATAGATTTTTAAACTCATTTGACATGTGTTACACCATTTACAATTAGATGGATTGGAATACACCATGTATGACCAATTTTATCATAGTAAAATTGCTTTCACTATAATAATAATTTAATAAACCATAGTTTATTAAGTTATTTCTGGTCCAAATAGGAAACCCCATGAGGAACAATTAAATAAATCCTTATCTATTTGATTTTCCCCTAGGAATAATTAATTAAACCATTGTTTAAATAATATTCCTCATCATATTTAACCCAATTAATGAGAAATAATTAGATAAATAATTATTTATCCTATTATTCACTAGGAATAATTAATTAAATCATTATTAATGATTTAATTAATATTCCTTGTTAAATTTGACTAAATAATTTACGAATAATAATAAAAAACATTATTTATTAAACTATTCCTTAACCCCATCCTTGAAATAATAAATAAATATTTTATTTGTTTATTATTTCTAAATAAAGGGATTTAACCAATTTAAATTCCTATTCCCTCCAACAAAATATAATAAAATATTCCAAGTAGTTAGATCTAGATCTTGGTTGATAATATTTTTTTATGCACCATTATCAAGGATAACTCAATATTTTGTTATAAATAGGAGGGTTTTCCATTCATTATTTACCTTTGATCCTTTTATCATGGTTGGAATTTGATCCTCTTATCATTGTCATACTTTGATTTCTTTTAATTTCTCCTTTCTTATTGAGCTCCCTTTGAGTTCAACACGTCTTGGGCTTTCTACACCATTGAGAGAGAGAAAATTTGAAGCTAAAGCATTGAGGACAACCAAGAACTCACCCATTTAGTGGGACTAGTAACATCATTCTTTGTTCCCTTCCCAAGTGGCAACATAATATAACAATTCTTTATAAATCTTGTCTTGTCCATTGGATATTTGGAGAAACTCTTATTTCATTTTATTGTTTAGTTGATTTTACTGCATAGATGTGGGTTTATTTTGCATTTTTTTTTATCGTCTATTGTAGATCTAAAGAATTTAGACAATTGTATTTTTTTTAGGGTTTTTTTTCATGTGCAGTTAAAGTGATCTCTTTTCGTACACTTGGGTTAAGAATTCATTCTAACAATTGGCAACTCCACTGGGTTTTATTCAGATTATTTCATGACCATGTGATTTAGTACCTAGGGTTTTAATTCAGATATTTTTTAGCCTCTTAACGTTTTCTTTTTACCTTTTATGCCCTAAAACAGTACAAATTCTAACTTCTAGGTGTTTCTCAGTGTTTTCTACAGGCAACAAGTATCAACCGTGTCAGAGACGGAAAATTTTTCCCCAACCTGCTGCCCAAGACTCCCGGAACTAAAACTCACACTTTTTAGCCCAGAACCTATGCGTTCAAGCTCAGGTCACACCTGCTGGGCCCAGAACTATGATTTGAGCAACCTACAGGTTAGTACCTGTGAGCTGCAAATTTTTTCGGGTTTTTTCTATAACTTTCAGGGTTTTTTGCGAGCACTTTTCAGGGATGTATGACCTCTATCTCTGCACGTCTTAGGCCTGGATATGCTTAGTTTTTCTCTTTGAAGTAGGAACAAGCCCATCATGGTTTCAGTGCACTTCCACCTTTTTAGGATGGGTTTAACTGAGCAGGTAGTCTAAGATTTTGCAACATTTTCAACCATTGTTTAGGGTCTGATCTATCTTTCTTTCAGATCCCTTTATATTGATTATTATCTCATCCAAAACTCCCTCTTGAGTCTTGTTTGACGTTTCCCTTAGGGTCCCTCTCGTCTCCCTTATGGTTTTATCCTGTGGGCTCCCATTTTGCAGTAGTTTTCCCTCTCCTTTCTTGTTGTTTTCTGCCCCTTTTTTCTGCAGATATGAGTCATTAGATCTTCTTCACTTAGAACTTAGATATTTTGACCACCTTATGTCTATTGAGTCAATTTCGCACGCCTCTTAGAAAAATTGTTTGAGAGTCCTTTTTGGGTTGAATTTATGCATCTTTAGCTGTTTATGTTACTGTCGTTTCAGTTTTATTTACAATTATACATCATTTTTTATTTTTATTTATACAAAAATATCTGGTCTTAATTAAAATTAACACATATATTCCACACACACACACCTAAAGCGAAGAGCACTTGGTTTACACCGCCAAGCCAAGATATAAACATCATAATTAATTTATCTGCCTCTCTGCGCCTTTGTTTATCTCTCTTCATTATTGGGTTACTTGTGTCTTGCAATCATTGCATCCCCAAGGCATTTTTCCCAGAGAATTCTAGGCCTTCATCCTCAGTTTCTGTGAGGAAGACTTACTCCACCTCGTAGACGCTGAGTTAGTCCTCCACCGAGTCCCAATACCGACTCTAATTCTTGTCCATTGGGCCTTAAATATGATTCTGAACCTGGTTCTCCTCTACCTCATTCTGCTACCATGTCAGGTGGAAATGTAGGTACTGGTCCTTAAGATGGTGGTAGCCCCGACCCTAACTCTAGAGTTGCTAGTTGTGGAACCAATACTGAAACCATCTCGGCTAATCCCTTGCTACCTTTTATGGTAGGTTTGAGCATCCTCGATTTAAGCCAGTTAATTACAACCCTATACACCATGATCCAAGTTGGCCTGTTATGCCAACTAAGCTTCCTTAAAACATCCCTAAGTTCGAAGGAGACACTGTAGAGGACCCTACTAATCATGTCTGCTCCTTTCACATATGGTGTTCGTCCAATTCTATCACTAATGACTCAATTCGTCTTCCGTTATTCCAGCGTATGCTCACTAGAGATGTTGTAAAGTGGTATGTGGATTAGGCCTCTACCTCACATTCCACTTTTGCAACTCTTGCTAAAGCATTTCTTTCCTACTTCTAGTTACTTCTTCGATATGATACCGGTACCGAGTTTTTGACCGCATTTCGTCAAACTTCTGCCACCCTCCTTTCTAACCATGTCCAAGAATGGCATAGAAGTAGGAGCTTATGTTGAGATCCCGCATTCAACGACCATTTATAAATGGATTGGTTTCTCATAACACTTTTTCCTTCTATTGATAAATATGTCGCATCTCACTTCCCTTAGAAAGAGGAAGAAGCTCTCTAAATCGTGTTAAAATATAACTTGATATATGCCTAATCCGATTATGTTTATACAGTATTACCAGATCTTCCTAGACCTAGTGGTGCCAACGCACTGAGGGCGTCTCACGCCGCCAACAGTATCGTTGGATCTATTTCACATCTGTATATTCATACTCCCATGGTTTATGGTTTCCCTCAAGGAAGGGCCAACTCCTCTAGTAGTTATCCCCCTCTCGGAAACATTTATCTAGGACAAGGCACATTTTCCCCATTGCATCAACTGATGCTAGGGCCTGCGGTTGCTCCACCTATTTACCCAAATGTTTCTCAACCTCCTTTTTATCCTTATCAATAGCCTGGTGCTCTAGCCCCTCCAACATTAGCACCCCAGCCTCTTATTCCTTCTCAATCTCCGCCACAACAACCACCTCCCCCTCTGAGTCAGGTGTATGCACACCAGAGCAAGAATGATCCTCCAATTTCCAAGAAAAAGAGGAAAGTCAACCAAACCCAACCCGCGCGAGGTAATCAAGGGCACCAAGGGAACCCACCAAACACTAACAACTAGAAATAGTGCAACCAGCCCAAGCAGGATAGGACTTTTCGTATGAACAAGGCTTGTTCTTGTTGTGGTGTCCATGGATATTATACTCATGATTGTCCCCTTTTAACCCAAATGCGTCAATTGTGTGAATAAAAAGCAACATCTAGAGGACAACAAGCCATGGTTTGGGCACCTCCAAATACTGCGCATGTTCAACCAGCTGTTTTTACTAATCCTTTCCCTCATTAAGGATATGTGGCTGCCCAACCCCCTCAAGGTTAGGCCGCCCCTCAACCCTCACAGTATTGCACCTCTGATTACCAGATTCTCATGATGAATTCTGAAGTGGTTAATAAAGCTGATGTCAACTTTCAAACTCGGTCGCGCCAATATGGCAAGCCACTTGCTTAGTTTACAACCGAGTCTCAAATGAAAGTTTCCACAAAGTTCATTTCGACACTGAATGCCCATTTATAGATCCCTCAGCCATGAGAAGAGGTCATTCCCAAGATCCCTAAAGGGCCATTACGCTTAACTTCTGCTTCTGCCAAAGCCGCCCAAAATTACAACATAATAAATGACTTGGCATAATCTCTTGCTGCCATGTCAATGCTGGAAATCCTCTAGTCGTGCCATTCACAACATAAAGCTCTATTATTTTCTCTGGGCATTGTGGAACCTTTAGATGATCATTTGATCATCTTTGATGTTGAAAAGTCATAACAACCCCCCTTACCTTCATCCTTCAGCTTCCAAATACCAGTCAAGATTCGTAATGCCCATGTCTCGTGATGTATCATTGACAAGGGCACATCCACCTACATGATGTCCACCTCTCTTTGGAATAAACTTGGATCATCTAACATAGCCCCATCCACCATCACTTTGCATGCTTGGGACGGTCACTCTTCTCAGCCCCTTGGCATGTACCACAATTTTCTTGTCACTCTTACAGGAAAGACTGTTTGTATTGAAATTGAAGTCATTGATGCCCCCTTGGAGTACAAAATCCTATTGGGTCATAGCTATACCTATGCGATGTATGTTGTTTCATCTGCAGTTCATCATAAGATGTGTTTTCCTCATAATTGAAATATCGTTACCATTGATCAGTTGACATATTACGAACCGAAGTCTTAGACCTCCCCCAAGTCTATCACATCTTCGGTGGCCAATAAGAAATCAACAACACCTATTATCATTGTTTAAGCTGGGGTCTATAAATATTCCACCTTACTTGGTGCATTCTATGGTCCCCCCCTCTTTTCTTAGATACCATCTCATCGAATATTTGCATGATGCAATTGTCTCGGACTATCCATAAGCGGTCTGGTTCAACCACCCAACATCCTACGCCTCTGCAACATGTCGATGGTCACTCGACAGAGCCTATAAGACCTTGTTTTCAAGGAACTTCACCCTTTGTTGGTGTCTCTTCCACTCCTTTTCAATCGGGAATGGTTCCCCCTAGCCTTAACCAGTTGGGAGCAATTCTGCCAGGCCATTACCCCTTCGGTCAGATACCGTTTCTCGCTCCCCATTTTGGAGTATTTTCAGTGCTTGTTATGGCTACATTGAGCCTTCCCAATTTGACCCTGGGGATCCAAGTCTAGTACATTGATCACCCAGCCGACACCCTGCTTGGTTAGCTCAAATATTATATTGCTTTGACCTCAGTCCAACCTGTTGCCACAACTCCTACCTTTTCTTCAGTGCCTCAACCACCTCAACAGGAATCTACTCCTATTGCGAAATCATTTGGTGAGGGGGACAAAGCTAGAAAGAAGGAACCTAAGGATAAGACTGCCCAAACAACTCCAACTCCTCCTAAGCCTCCAAAGAAGGCACCTTCATGTTCTTTGTGTGATGTTGTTGGGCATGCTACCCAAAATTGTCTTGAGATTCCTCTTCTCAAAACTGTGATCAACGAGATGTTTTCTAAATTCGATATCTCGGAGGTCCATGTTACCTTACTCGATTAATCTAAGAAGCTAAAAATGTTGCACTCAAATCAGGGCCTTGTGCTTTGTGAGATCTTTATGGCCACTACTCTCACCTTTTTCCCTGTCTCGATGATTTCCACAGCACCCTTGAGGCTATTCACAGAATCGAGGTCGAATGTATTAGAACCTCTACTCCTCTACTCTTTCATTTGGCTTAGGCTGAACCAGAGGACATTTATCCACCCATTGTGATACCTCCTCCTAAAGTTGAGATGAAAGAGCCTTCAGACACTATCCTCTATTTATCATCATCCATGAGATCCTTGGCGGAAAACCCCTCCTAGGAATTCCCTTATGTTTTAGCTGAACCTCCTTCGATGATCACCTTGGGCTCAAAATCGATATATTTTTCATCTAATAGCTCTTCATCCGCCCTATGTAGCAATGCGTATGTGAACCATACATCTCATGATGATGCGTAAGGTAGCCCCGCTGCGACATGTGGTATTTCTTCTACCAGTCCCCCCATCTTTCACTCTGATGAAGAAATTATGTAAGAAATAACCACCCCTGACTTTCCTTGGGATGATATGCACCACCGTGCGTACTTCCTTCCGCAATAGTCCTAGGACTAGTATGTTGTGGAGTCTAAGGACTTCATCTCAGATGAGGTCAATCAGTTTAGAAATCCCATTCTTGCACCTGATGCTTTTGAAGAAGAAAACATTGCCTTGGGGGAACATTGTGCCCCAGAAGAAATTGAGGCTTACACTAGGCTAATCAAATAATTCTGTAATTTTTCCACCAGGTCCTATCCATAGATGCATGGACTTGATTTAGCCATCGTTGAACACAACATCGACACATGGCTCGATGTATGCCCTGCCTGTTAAAATTTGAGACACATTCCTCCTCCTCAAAGAAAGGCTCTCAAAAATGCAATCAATAAGCTCAATAAGGATGGTTTTACTATCTCATTCTCAATAAAACATGAACCATTTGTGTCTGTATGGACTTTCGTGACCCGAATAAAGCTTGTCCCCAAGACAACTTCCCTACACCATATATTGACCATATCTTTAACAAGTGTAAGGGGCATAGAAAATTTACTCATAGCATCCCCCATGTGTATTTTATTTGTTCCATGCATTCAAGTTACTTGAATTTCCCATCACCTTCTCATTTTTTTTCTTGTGACACCTTTCACATGGATCCTCCATCCACACCGTACATCGACTATGCTGACGGTGCAAGTCGCTACTTGCGGAATCTAGCCTCAACAGCTTGGGCCATTTTTACCCTCATACATTCGTTAGTCCTTTCCAACGGCGTATGTATTGGATCTGCCACCAATAATCATGTCGAATATGATACGGTGATAAGTTTTTTAGTCAATTCCCTTGACCATCGCATCCTTCATGTTCATGTTCATTTAGATTCACTGTTGCTTGTTAGACAATTGAATGGCGTATATCATGTGCATAACCACGCCCTTTTTAGAAGATATTTACGAGTGAAACCCTTAATGTGTGCATTTGAAACCATTACATTCAATCACGTACCTAGATCCCAGAATCACTATGTAGATAACATTGCAAACAATATTCTAGATTGGCACTTATCACATGTATTTAGCACAATACAATAAACATACACAAATGGTAAGCCACATACTTGTCATATATAAAAATATGAATATCCATAGTATGTGTCCACTAAACCATAATTTTTTTGGGTTCCTCTACTCTAATACATCTAACATGCCCATAGCATGTTAAAAAAATCAAAACTTAGGCCACCACATGCCTAAAATGGGCATCCCTTTGTTTTTGGTGATTTGATACTTCATCCAGAAGAATTTTTCCAAGATGGGTAACTTCGCCACCTCTCAAAATCTAATTTCTACACTTGTGCCACTTCTACTTGGGGCACCACTTAGCCTTCATACTTGTCGATGTGTGTTTTGATTTTCTTCATGAGTAACCATCATTTTCTCATGATTTTATGGTCCCCACTAGGCCTATTATGTGTGGTAGCATCATCAAGTCACCCTTGATCAGATCATCCGAGTTAATTCATCATCATATTCATGGAATCTGTCCCGTGTCCCTTTTTCCTCCTGTTACAGAATTCCATCCATTCATGCCTTTTCCCTCTGTCGTGTAGCCCATTTTGGCCTCCAGTCTCACTATCCCCCATCACCTCAAGAGTCGAATCAGTTTCTGCCAGGTAATCCATGCATTTAATGCTCTCACAAGGGAAGTCGACCATTTGCTACTCAGTATATCCCTTTCCATCATCATCCATGGTGTCAATCCATTATTCGCTCTACTATTATCTCTTGTGCATTAGTTGAGGACCCTCATCACCTCACCTATGGCAGACCTCCTTCTGTCGACATCAACACATTCATTCCAGAAGATAGGTCTAGAGGTCAGTGCATCTTGGTTCCAACTTCCATTATTGTTCGGTGCCTTGGATCAGGCAAAGGGACTCCTTATTTCCCTTTGAATTGATTGTTTCTCATCCGTTCCACTTCAGCATGATCGAGATCCATATACTTGATAGTTCAGTGATCCAACATATTGATCCGGTGATTCTTGGGTGTGTGTGAGATGTTTCAGACCTCATGATGGGGTGGCCCTTCAGGTATCCCCCCACCTGCACGGATGACCTTATTTTATGCTACAACCTCAGATGCAGCTTCACAGATTTTATGGGTTAGTCCCTAGCCTCTTGCAATGCCTCTAGCATGCATGTATCACTTAGATGATCCATTCATATTTTCATAGCCCTCCTATTTATCAAGGCTTCTCTGGTTGAAATTATATCTCATGTACTCATATATTATTGTATTCAGTCCTGGATGTTGTCCTAGGTGCAGTATGTATGTGGGATCCATTATATTTTTGTCTGGCCCATGTTTACGCCAGCATATCATGTAATTTATAGCTCAGTCTCATTTTATTGGGTGTACCATTATTCTTTGTACTTTTTCACCTTGGCAGGCATGGGTATGCCTCCCCTGCCTCACTAAGAACATGTACCCAAACATTAAAGGAGAATTATCTCATTTGTAGGTCTTACCCCCTCAGGTTATGGTCCTCTCTCACTTCAATTCTCCTATGTATCTCTCTCTCTATGAATCCACCTCAGTGTCTAGTGATTGTGTTCTTACAATGTACTTCGGTCATATGATTATCTCCTAATGTTCGCATGTTGGGGGGCAATCCGTTACACTGATTTTTGGTCATCTAACCATTTACAATTTGATGGATCGAAATACACCATGTAAGACCAATTTTACCATAGTAAAATTGCTTTCACTATAATAAATAATTTAATAAACCATAGTTTATTAAGTTATTTCTGTTCCAAATAGGAAACCCTATGAGGAATAATTAAATAAATCTTTATTTATTTAATTTTCCTCTACGAATAATTAATTAAACCATTGTTTAAATAATATTCCTCGTCATATTTAACCCAATTAATGAGAAATAATTATATAAATCATTATTTATCTTATTATTCTCTATGAATAATTAATTAAATCATTATTTAATTAATATTCCTTGTTAAATTTGACTAAATCATTTAGGAATAATAAAATAAATCATTATTTGTTAAATTATTCCTTAAACCCATCCTTGAAATAATAAATAAATATTTTATTTGTTTATTATTTCTAAATAAATGGATTTAACCAATTTAAATTCCATTTCCCTCCAACAAAATATAATAAAATATTCCAAGCAGTTAGATCTAGATCTTGGTTAATACTATTTTATTATGCACCATTATCAAGGATAACTCAATATTTTGTTATAAACAAGAGGTTTTTCCATTCATTATTTACCTTTGATCCTTTTATCATGGCCGGACTTTGATCCTATTATCGTTGTCATACTTTGATTTATTTTATTTTCTTCTTTCATATTGAGCTCCCTTTGATTTCAACACGTCTTGGGTTTTCTACACCATTGAGAGAGAGAAATTTTGAAGTTGAAGCGTTGAAGGACAGCCAAGAACCTATCCCATTGAGGGGGAATAGTAATATCATTCTTTGGTCCCTTCCTAGGTGTTAACATAATATAAAAATTCTTTATAAATCTTGTCTTTATCCATTGGATATTTGGAGAAACTCTTATTTCATTTTACTGTTTAGCTTCTTTTACTGCATAAATCTGTGTTTGTTTTGAATTTGTTTCGACCGTCTATTTTAGATCTAAATAAGTTAGACATCCATATTTTTTGTTAGGGTTGTTTTTCATGTGAAGCTAAAGTGATCTCTCTTCGTACACTTGTGTTAATAATTCATTCTAACAACACGTACCCACCTTTTTATCACCCCTGAGAGCCTTCACTTCCTTTCTAGTTGATTCAAACTTGATTCAATTTGAAAATAGAAAGATCTACCTTCACGAAATGTTTTAGAAGAACAAGGCTTGCACAGTTATGATTTAACATTATGCTAATGATCAAAACTGGAGTGCAACATTAATCTACTCGGAAAACAAAATTGAGAAAAAAAGAGTAAGGAAATTAAACTAAAAACAATGAATGAAAAACCTCCTCCAGTGCAGGGGGCCTCTGCAACTGATTTGGTTGAAATCCTAGTTGGTTAAAGATGCACTTAAGCAATCATTGGCATGGACATGTTCCTTGTATGATAACAGAGCAAAGTCTTAAAACAATACAGCATTTCAGCAAAATATTAACTTAAAACTTAACTTAATTTTTCTCGGTTCTGTAAAACTGGTATTTAAAGAAATAAACATAATTGTCTATGAGCTAATTCTGCTACAGGTGGCTAATCTAACTTATAGAATTGAAATTTGATTGTTTAACTCTTGATTTTCTATGATAAATAAAATCAAGAGTCCTTTTGTTCTCGACTAATGTTCTTTGACCATGCCTTTGACCACGATCTTAGGCCTCCTTTTCTATCGATTTGGATTGAGTAAATAGGAAAAAATACATGTGGAGATGATTCTAGAAATTCCCATGTGGATTATTTCTCCATTCGAACCCTGGAACCTGTCAGACCATGAGAGCAACTACGAAATCCATGATTAGCTGCATAATAGGCTGTGTTTTGTAGCCAAACCAATACCATCTCCTGTCAATATTTCTCCTCCACACAGACCTCAAAATTATCCTATTCATAATTTTGAAGGTAGCCCCAGTAGAAAATCTCCAGGCATAGACCTAGCACAACAAGAAATATATGATTACATAGAATTATTGGAGAAGAGAAGTGCAATAGTGAGTCCTATCAATCCACAATAACCTCTAGTTGAAACTCTCAAACAGGAAATTTATGATTAGATTTATGGCTTCTGTGATACATCAATAAATTAAGAAGAAATCTTTTGGTAAAAATCACATTATCATGAACAAAGTCAAAGCGTTTCGAACCAACCAGTGTGGTTCATCATCAGGACTAGGTGAGAGATCAGATCAGTCGTTAAGTTTAAATAGATGTAGGAGAGGCAAAGAAAATCGTTAAAATCAGCTAATTTGATTATAAAGTCCAAAACGGTTAATTCTAATAATTAAAAAATAAGAAAAAAAAAAAACTGCTAGTTTGAATATTAAAATTAAAAGTTTAATTAAAAAATAAAAATAAAAATAAATAAAAATAATTTTTTTTTTATATATATCAATTTAATAGTTTAATTAAAAATTATTTAATTATTATTATTATTATTTATTTATTAATTAAAAATAATATAATAAATAATTATAATAAAATAATATTTGTTATTTAAAAATAATAATAATAATAATAATAATAATAAATAAATAAATAATAATAATAATAATAATAATAATAATAATAATAAAGAAAAATATAATAATAAATAAATAAAAATAAAAATAAAATAGTTCCATTAATTTACAACCGAAATTCATGATAATGTGATTTTTACCGAAAGATTTCTTCTTAAAGGAAATTTATGAATTGGAGATATTGAATAGGCATATTAAACAGGAGAATGAGGTCTTGAAGCAGCAAAACAAGTTGGAAAAGGTAATTAGTGACAATACCATTCTGCATTTAGGACTGTAGTACAAAAAGAACAAGAAGTTGAAAAGAAATAACAAGTCACTAAACAAGGTAGTCATTAATCTCAAATACAAGCTTCTTATGAGAAAACCCAGGATGGAAACCACTTCAAATAAAAACAAAAGAAGAAAATTGGATGTGTTAGCAGAAGTGTTTGAAAAAATGCAGTAGAAGAGGAGAATTCACATTTTTGGTAAATTGCATGAGGACAAGCAATGACTTCGCAGTGGGGGTATGTTGAACCTCATAATTATCCTCTCCCTGACATCCTTTCTCACCTTTTTCCCTTATTTTATCATAATTTTACATACTCCAATCAAGGATAAATGTCATGTTTTGTCTCAAGGAATGCATTTCAATGATTTCCATATTGTATTATGATTTTCTTGATATTCGAATAGATTTTTGTAATTAGTTTCTTCATCTAAAATTACAAACTATGTCTCTTTTGGTAGTGTTTTTTTCATTGAGCCTCGGAGTCTGGAGCTCCTTCTCAACTGTAGAGGATTATCATTTTCTTCATTTTTATTATCGATCCTATTTCTTATCTTACCTCCTGTATTGACTTTAATTTTCTTTCTTTTCTCTGTTAGCTCTTCAGAGATGATATTTTCATCATTTTTTTGCAATGAATATGTAGGTCTATCTTCAATGTTTGTATCAGTCTTTTTCCTTCTTCTCTTTCTAAATTTTTCTTCTTTAGGTTGGTCTGATGCCTCTTGAAAATGGTTTCTAATAAGAAAATTATCCCAGGTATCTCCTATCCTTTTTAAACGAAACTCAACAAGTATATTTACCAACCCATGATGATGCATGGTGTTATCTATAAGCTGTATTATCTTCTGCACGTTTGTGGACATCCTTTTTAAGCTATTTAGCAGAAAGAAGGGAAGATTTATTTCACCATTCCCTAAGAAATTCATCAGTAATAGAATATGATATACATACATGCAACCAAACCTTCCTTCACAGGTGATAAATTTCTGTAAAACCGATAGTATATTCCTCCATTTATTTTTAAGGGCTGAGCTAGGGATACCTTTTCTGAAAATAAAGACATCCATACCTGGGATTTTTAGGATAACTTTCCACGATTCATTGTGAAACTCCTTGTTTATGAACCACCTTTCGCCAAGCCTTGGAAGTTTCGTGGCTTCGGCCATGAAAGTCTCAGTAACTGTGAACTTGATGTCTCCAATTTCCACTTCCGTGCCATCAAAATACCGAGCAAAATATTCTGTAATCTCTTTGTGAAAACATCGAATTTCTCTATCAATTTGAGCCATCCAACTTTCTGCAACATTTCCTTGATCTGAGGGTATCCTTACATATATTTTTTTCCCACCGGTTCTGATCTGACTATTATTCCCATGCCTTCTATTATGAAGAGTTCTCAACCTTCAGAATTATGCCTCTCTGTTTATGAAATGAATTGGGTAACGGATTTGACGAAAGGTATCGAGGATTTGTAGGAATAAATAGGTGGTATGTCTTGTGGTTTTGAAGAAACGTAGACAAATATGTCACATCAACAGGTCATGACCATTAATCATCGATGAGGGAGTCAATTGTGGACCATTATGAAACATAATGCAGAGGATGTGGTTGATCTGTGGTATGATGGAAATTGCAATAAAATCAAATGATGATATGTCAAGAGAGCATATGACCATCCATATTATACATGCTAATGTTTTAACCTTGCTATTAAAGCAAATTTTTGCAACTTTACCTTTAGAACTAACCCTTTTGTTGTTTGTTTCTTTGGTATTGATTCCTCAAGTACCTTTTAGCATGGTGGTCTTCAAAATGTGGTCCTTTAATTTCCTGTATTCATCATTTGTTTGTAGGCTATACAAATGTGTTAGAACTGCTGAATGAGATGTAATGTGGCTGTGGAATAGAATCAGTTGGAGAATGTAGTCAGCTACAGAATGTAATCAGCTGCAGAATGTAGTCAGCTACAGAATGTAGTGAGCTGCAGAATGTGATCAACTGCAGAATTTGATCTGTAAAAAATGAAGTATAGTTGTGGAATGAAATGTAAGTGGAATATGACTATGGAATGGAATGGAATGAAAGTGGAATATAATTGTGGAATGGAATGAAAGTGGAATATGATTGTGGAATGGAATGTAAGTGGAATATGACTATGGAATGGAATGAAAGTGGAATATGACTGTGAAATGGAATGATTGTGTAGATTATGAGCTGCAAAGATGGAATATGAATGTAGTTCTGTGTTACTACTTATTGCAGAAAAGAAATGGAAAATATAGGATGTCATAAATATCTGATTTCCACCCTGTATTTTCTGTATAAATATGCCAATCATTGATTGGTTTTCATACTTATACATTTTTTTATTTTTATTTTATTATATACATATATATATATATATATATATATATATATATATATATATAGGAAAAATAAAATCTAAGTTAGTGAAGAAGAAGAATTATTCTTCACTAACTTCATATCAGTATTATCTTGGAAAATCTTGACAAAATATTCTCTTGAAATTGGCTTATGATATACTTTCTGTTGACAATATGATGCTGAGTGTTTTCCTTGATGGAAACCCACTTGATGAAGATGATGGCAACCTACTTGATGAAGTTGTCCCTGATGGAATATGTCTTGATGAACTTGTTAAATAATGTAAATCTGATGTATATAAAATGAGTACATAAGGTAATGATGGAAGGAATGTCAGTATGTGCTAGAACATGATGAAAAGAGTATGTCTCAAGGAATACACGGATTTGTATAGACAAAGTACTGTATGCACGCGGGAAATAACGTGCCAAGTCGCGTATGGGAAAAAGCGCTCTAAATATGTAAAACCAGGGGTAACCACCATGGTATTGACCCATTGTATTGAGTAATGATTCATCTATGTGACCCCATCCAGGAATACCATCGAAAGTAATGTGGTTTTGGCTCATGGTATTGATAAAGGGTAAACCTATATAAGGAGAAGAAATTCATTGTGAAAATGTGTGCAAGAAGTCTGAGCTTGAATGAATACTTCTCTCTGAAGCATATCTGAATGGAAAGGGTTATAGTTGAATGAAAGATCTGAATGTATGATGCACCAATGAAGAAATGATGAAGAAGGGAATCTAGATCTGGAATGTATTTGTATTTGCTAGATCTGTTTATGGAATGATTAGATCTGAGATGAGGCGAACATCTTTCTGAAGTAAAGGGTAAAATCTGAGTGATGTATCTGTTCTGAAGAATTGCAATGACCTAAATGTTTGAAGAACTATACGCTAGTTCGCCGCAGAGTAAGCACGTATATACGCGGGTTTGCTGAAGAGAAAGCGCGTATGGGAAGTAAAATTAGCTCCGTAATTTGTACAGAAGTATACGCAGGTTTGTATGGTCGAAGGCGCGTATATACGCGGTATCAGTGAAAGGAAAGCGTGTATGCAAAACTAGGGTTTGCTGAAATTTGTGGTATGAGATGTCTGATCTGTTCTGTTGGTTTACTGCTATCTGTCAATGTATCAGTTTGATGTTTGATTGAGCTTAAATGTGTGGAGTGGGTCCAGTCTGAAAATATGATGAAACGTGGCCTGCAAGTTGTGTTCTAAAGGAAGCTTTGGATCCAGTGTGAAAATTGATGAAACGTGGTCCATAGAGGTGCTGAGGGTTGTAGCCTTCAGTCAGGGGGTTGTAGCTCCCTTCCAGGTGAGGCTGGTAAACGAGAGCAGGGGGTCGTAGCTCCCTTCCAGGAGAGGCTGGTAAACGAGTCAGGGGGTTGGAGCTCCCTTCCAGGAGAGGCTGGTAAACGAGCGCAGGTGGGTGCCTGCGTGCTGGTAGGAGTCTGCACCGGCACATATGTTGTAAGATGTTTTCTCTATAATAAAATATTGAAGGCTGAGCAACTGCAGCGGTGGTTTTCTCCCGACTTGGGTTTCCACCTAAAATCCTGGTGTTCATGTGTGATGCTTATGTGTGATGGTTTATTCTTTTCTTACTGCACATGTTTACTGTTTATTGAACATCTAATGAATGAATGATGGAATGATATAAGTGAAGAATTAATGGCATAATTAGATCTCTGTGTATACGCGATTTTTATGAAGGATATCCGCGTGTATACGCTAGTTTGGTTCATCAAAGTAGTGTATGGGTTTTAGAGAGTGAAAAATTAAAAAGTTTGATAAAGTCCTAAATACTGATTCACCCCCCCCTCTCAGTATTTTTCCCAACAGTTGGTATCAGAGCAGGTCCTTCTGCAGAAGCTTGATCACTTGAAGGAGATCCGTCGCAATGGGAAGGAAGCAAAAGAAGAAGGCTACTGAAAAGGCGATATCTCCGAAAACATGTGCAGCAGAAAATGGAGGAGATGAAATAGAGGAAGCTATCAAGAAAATTGAAGATCAACAAAGATCAATTAATAAAAGCGAAGCTATGTACAAAGGGATGAAAGAACATATAGAAATACTGATTGGACAGACAGACAAGTATCAAAGGTTTCATGCTTATGCATCCAATCGAATTAAAAGACTAGAAGCAGAAATCAACGATCTAAATGCAGATCTCAAAAAATCAAACAAGAAGAATGCAAGACTTGAAGCAGAAATCATCTCCCTCAAAGAAGATCTGGAAGATTCAAAAAAGAAGAATGAAAGACTTGAAGCTGAAATCATCTCTCTCAAAGAAGATCTGGAAAAATCAAATAAGAAGAATGCAGCAGAAGTCATCTCTCTCAAAGAAGACCCGGATATCAAATAAGAAGAATTAAGAACTTGAAGCAGAAATCATCTCTCTGAAAGCTGATCTCAAAGCATCGAATAAGAAGAATGAAGAACTCTTACAAACTTCTGAAGAACAAGAAAATGGGTTGAAAGAAGAGATTCTAAATCTGAATGATCAAGTAGAAGAAGGAAGAAGGGTTGAAGAAAGTATGAAGAAGCAATACCAAAGCTTGGAGGTTGAGGTAAATATTCTCAAAGGTAAATTAGAAGAAAAAGATAAATTGTTGAGGTTTCAAGATAGTACTAATATTCTGGACAATATTATTAGTAGTCAAAGGTCTCCCTCTATCAAAATTGGTCTCGGTTTTCATGAAACGGTTAAAGGAGATTCTAGTTCACAAGGAGGTGCTAAAGAATCAAAGGACATCAATGAAAAATCTGAAGTGTTGAAAGAAGAAAAAGGTCAACCGACAATCATGAATTCTCAAAGGAAATCATTCAATAATGTTGAATGCTTTAAATGTCATAATCATGGACATGTTGCAGCCAATTGCAGAAGCAGATTGTTTTAGCCACAAACAAACAGATCCTACATAGAAAGGTACTCTGGTTTCTTCAAGGGATATTGTTTTTCATGTAACAAGTATGGACATAAAGCAGATGATTGCAAAAGAAGGAAGATTAGAAATACTCATTATGATTCTTATACTTATTTCTCTGGACACATGAGATGTTATTCTTGTAACAAGTATGGACATGTAGAAAAAGAATGTAGGTTGAATAGATCTGAGAAAGTGGACAATTTTCAGCACACAATTAGAAAGTTCAAGCAAATTTGGAAAAAGAAGGAGGACCGGTCAGAAATGTAGGGAATATTGACCCTACTGCAGTCATCAGCTTCTGAAGCTTACTTCTCTTAATGACTGCAGAAGTGATGTGAAATAAATTATGGAGCTTAGTAATGTATCGTCACATGGGGAGCGATGTATGATGATTCTCATGGTTGATTTGGAAAATCTGGTTATGATTATTGCTGACAGAGCATCTGACATGAAGAAGACAGGTACAGGAAGGACAAATTCAGGGGGAGATGGAGGAATGTGAAATTTTCTATAATTCACTTTCCATACGCGGGTTCAGTGAACTAAAGCCGCGTATACATGCGAGTTCCAGCAGACACAGTCGCGTATGCATTGATGATAAGAGAATTGGGATGACAGCTGAAGATCAGAAGCAGAGGTTCAGGGGGAGCATCAGTCCGACTGCTAATGATTGTACTGTTAACATTATTCTGGTATACTCATGCTAATGAAATGATACATGGTTTCTTATGTTGAAGATTATGGATGAGCCCAGATTGCTTATTTGATGAAGAATATCTTTTGGATATGATGGAAGTCTTATGATTCAGAGATCCGGACAGATCATGCAGAGATTGTTGCTGATGACTTGCTGTTAAAAGTATTCAGATTGCACAAGCTAAGGAGGAGCCTTGGTCATATGGAAAAGATGCTTGGATGTACATTTTTCAGGGGGAGCATTAGAATTGTTGAGTATAATGCATTGTTGGCATTATGATGGTTCTGAAACATGATCTCTCTTGAGGTCCTTCCGATATTGGTCATGAAAAATCATATTTGTAATTTGATGAAACGTGGTCATGTTGAGACCTATGATGTAAATTTGTAATATTCAGTCATGTAAGGACTTGTCAAAATTTGTAAACCCACTTGGTTGGGTAGTTGAGTTGAGATGTGTAAACCCACTTGGTTGGTTATTTGAGTCTCATATGTAAATCCACTTGGATGGATCCTTGATGTAAGTATGAGTCATTGGTGATAGGAAGGTCATAGAGTCATGTACTTCATTGAAAAATGTGTTTGTAGGTTTAGCATGAACTCAGGGGGAGCATGGTCACTTCAGTGTACATCAGATCTGCAGAACGCTTCCTTGTGTTGGTTTTGGTCCGCCCTTTGCCCTTGATGTCAAAGGGGGAGAGTGACATGGTGTTTGAATAAAGAGAAATAGTGGTGTCAAGAGTGACATGGTTTCATTGTATTCTTAATATATCTATTTGTTGTGGTGATCAAACACCATCGTGGTTGCCATCAAGTCCAAAGGGGGAGATTGTTGGCAATATGATGCTGAGTTTTGTCCTTGATGGCAACCCACTTGATGAAGATGATGGCAACCTACTTGATGAAGTTGTCCCTGATGGAATATGTCTTGATGAACTTGTTAAATAATGTAAATCTGATGTATATACAATGAGTACAGAAGGTAATGATGGAAGGAATGTCAGTATGTGCTAGAACATGATGAAAAGAGTATGTCTCAAGGAATACGCGGATTTTTCTAGACAAAGTAGCGTATGCACGCGGGAAATAACGTGCCAAGTCGCGTATGGGAAAAAGCGCTCTAAATATGTAAAACTAGGGGTAACCACCATGGTATTGACCCATTGTATTGAGTAATGATTTGTCTATGTGACCTCGTCCAGGAATACCATCGAAAGTAATGTGGTTTTGGCTCATGGTATTGATAAAGGGTAAACCTATATAAGGAGAAGAAATTCATTGTGAAAATGGGTGCAAGAAGTCTAAGCTTGAATGAATATTTCTCTCTGAAGTATATCTGAATGGAAAGGGTTACAATTGAATGATAGATCTAAATGCATGATGCACCAAAGAAGAAAATGATGAAGAAGGGGATCTAGATCTGAAATGTATTTGTATTTGCTAGATCTGTTTATGGAATGATTAGATCTGAGATGAGGCGAACATCTGTCTGAAGTAAAGGGTAAAATCTGTGTGATGTATCTGTTCTGAAGAATTGCAATGACCTAAATGTCTGAAGAACTATACGCTAGTTCACCGCAGAATAAGCGCGTATATACGCGGGTTTTCTGAAGAGAAAGCGCGTATGGGAAGTAAAATTAGCTCTGTAATTTGTATATAAGTATACGCGGGTTTGTATGGTCGAAGGCACGTATATACGCGGTATCAGTGAAAGGAAAGCACGTATGTAAAACTAGGGTTTGCTGAAGTTTGTGGTATGAGATGTTTGATCTGTTCTGTTGGTTTACTGCTATCTGTCAATGTATCAGTTTGATGTTTGATTGGGCTTAAATGTGTGGAGTGGGTCCAGTCTGAAAATATGATGAAACGTGGCCTGCAAGTTGTGTTCTATTGAAGCTATTGGATCCAGTGTGAAAATTGATGAAACGTGGTCCATAGAGGTGCTGAGGGTTGTAGCCTTCAGTCAGGGGGTTGTAGCTCCCTTCCAGGTGAGGCTGGTAAACGAGAGCAGGGGGTCGTAGCTCCCTTCCAGGAGAGGCTGGTAAACGAGTCAGGGGGTTGGAGCTCCCTTCCAAGAGAGGCTGGTAAACGAGCGCAGGTGGGTGCCTGCGTGCTGGTAGGAGTCTGCACCAGCACATATGTTGTAAGATGTTTTCTCTATAATAAAATATTGAAGGCTGAGCAACTGCAGCGGTGGTTTTCTCCCGACTTGGGTTTCCACCTAAAATCCCGGTGTTCATGTGTGATGCTTATGTGTGATGGTTTATTCTGTTCTTACTGCACATGTTTACTGTTTATTGAACATCTAATGAATGAATGATGGAATGATATAAGTGAAGAATTAATGGCATAATTAGATCTCTGTGTATACGAGAGTTTTATGAAGGATATCCGCGTGTATACGCTAGTTTGGTTCATCAAAGTAGCGTATGGGTTTTAGAGAGTGAAAAAGTAAAAATTTTGATAAAGTCCTAAATACTGATTCACCCCCCCCCCCTCTAAGTATTTTTCCCAACACTTTCCACCGATGACCATTCACAAGAAGAGGTAGCTTTTATTCATCAATTGTCCTTATCTTCACTGCTCCATTATCAAAGACTTTTTCAATATCATGTGGCCCAAGCCAATGAGTCTGAAATTTTCCTTGAAAATATTTGAATTTTGAATCGAACAAAAGTTCCCAATCCCCTGCTTGAAAATTCTTCTCCTTGATATATTTATCATGCTATTTAGCCCTTTGCTACTGGACTATACTGGTTCTTTGAACTGCATATTGCCTGATTTCGTCAAGCTCATTGATTTTCTCCAATCTATGTTTCTGTGCTTCTGATAAATCAAGTCCCAATTGGACTACCATCTTGAAGGTTCGAATCTGAAACTCTATAGGGAACAGGACTTGCTTTCCATAAAAAATTTCAAAGGGAGTATGTCCTGTTGTATTCCTCCATGTAGTTCTGTAGACCCATAAGGCTTCAGGAAGCCTTTTTTCCCAAACTCTTCTATGATGTGTGCAGTCTTAGTGAGAATTCCTTCAATCACCTTATTGGTAGATTCTACTTGACCATTTGCTTGTGGATTATAAGGAGTAGACTTTCTGTGCTTGATCTTGTAATATTCCATGAGCCTTTTCACCAATTTATATGTAAAATGGGATCCCTGATCTGTCACAATTTCTCTTGGGACACCAAAACAAGTGAATATATCCTCAAAAATAAAATTAACTACATAACGTTCATTATAAAAAGGTAATGCTTCAGCCTCTACCAATTTAGTGACATAATTAGTACATACCAAAATATACTTCTTTTGTTTAGATGGTGGATTGATTGTTCCAACAAAATCCAAGGCCCATTTTTCAAAAGGCTCAATGAGTACCAGAGGTTGTAATGGAATTTGATCTGAAGGAGCAGGTTTCCATACCCTTTGGCAGCTGTCACACCTTTTGACATATTCTTTGGCATCTCTAAATATCGATGGAAAATAATATCCTAAATGAAGGATTTTATAGGTTTTCCTCTTGTTAGCAAAGTGTCCACCACAAGGTTCATCATGACATGCCTTAAGAATTTCAGGCATTTCATCTTCTCAAACACATCTTTTGATAATGAGATCTGGACCTGTTTTATACAATTCATGAGTAATCCATAATTATCTTGCACTTATTTGAATGATTTTTATTTTCTCCCTAGGAAACAAACGTGAAGGTAATTTTCCCGTGACTAAGTAATTAGAAATATCTGCAAACCAAGGATTTTGAGTAGTTATTGCAAAAATATATTCATCAGGAAATTTATCTTCAACTAGAGTGTCATCTTTAATATTTTGAATTCTAGACAAGAAATCAACAACTATGTTTTGTTTTCCAGGTCAGTCTAGAACGGTGATGTTGAATTCTTGTAGGAGTAATAACCATCTTGTAACTCTGCCATTAGTAATAGATTTATTCATTAAATATCTTATTGCAGAGTGATCTATATGAAAAAATGTTTCATAGCCTATAATATAATGTCTGAATTTATTGATATCATGAACAACAACTAAGAATTACTTTTCAGTTATAGTGTAATTTAACTCCGTGGGAGTCAAATTATTGCTTGTGTAATAGATGGCATAGGGGATCAAATCTTTTTTCCTAATACAACTCCCAGAGATGTATCTGAAGCATTTGTTGAAATGTGAAAAGATAGTTTCCAATTTGGACCTCTTAAGATGAGTGCTTCAGAAATTTTTTCTTTTAATGTTTCAAATTCCAATTGGAAATCTGGATTCCAACTAAATTCACAATCTTTGGTAAGTAACTTGAAGAGTGTAGATGCTATTTTAGTGAAATTTTCTATAAATATTCTATAATATCCTGTGAATCCTAGAAAACTTCTAACATCCTTTTTACAACTTGGAATTGATATTTTGGAGATGACTTCAACTTTAGATTTATCAAATTTAATTCCATCTCCTGAAATGTGATGTCCTAAAACAATCCCTTCTGTAAACATCATAAAACATTTTTCATGGCTTAGTGAAATGTTTTCTTCCTTACATATTTTAAGAACCTTTTCCAAATTTTCTAAATCTTCTTCAAATGAATTCCCATAAGCTGTAAATTCATCCATGTACACCTCTACACAATCATGTGTTAGATTAGAAAAAATTCCTAGTACTGCCCTTTGGAATGTTGCAGGTACATTGCACAATCCAAAGGGAAGTACTTGGTAGGCATAAGTCCCCCATGGACAGGTGAATGTGGTTTTATCTTGCTCTTTAGATGCTACCTGAATTTGATTTTAACCACTAAAACCATCCAAGAATGAGAAATACTTCTTACCTGCTAATGTATCCAATACTTGATCTATAAAGGGTAAAGGAAAATGATATTTTATGATAGCTTTATTCAATTCTCGATAATCAATGCATACCCTCCATTTACCATTCTTTTTTGGCACAATCAATAAAGGGGAAACCCACTGATTGTCTAAAATTGGGTAAATGAAGTTCACATTCAACAATTTTTGCAACTCTTCTTTCACAATTTCCCTAAGATTTGGATTCATCCTTCTTTGAGGTTGTTTGATAGGTTTACAATTTTCCTCAATATAGATGTGATGTATACAAGTCTTAGGACTAATTATTTTCATGTCAGTGTATTCCCATGCATATGCAGAAGAATGTTGTAATGTTTTGATTACCTTTTCCTGTTGTAATCTCTCCAAGTTATTGTTTATGTTCAAAGTTTTTCCTAGAAATATTTCAACTATATAGCTACCAAATTCTTCCATAGAAGAAAAAGACATCTGCCTAGATGAAAAATATTCAATATTGGATTTTTCTTGAAATTTATCATGTTCATATTCTGGAGATGATTCAAAAATTTCCATTGAGTTTAAAATTTGACTATCTTCACTAATGGTTGAAATAGTAAAGAGAGGTCGTATATCATTGTCATCATCAATCCATTCTTTGTCATCTAACTCTGTGATCGTTCTTGCTGGAGGATATAGAGTGAATTTATTTGTTGAGTTACCATCAGAGATATACATGTCACCAGATCTACAGCTAATGAAAGCGTCAGTTGTATCCAACCAAGGTCTTCCTAATATAAGTGGATGTCCTCCTAGATTTTTCTTAGGAGTTAAGATCATAAAATCAATAGGATACTCCCAAGAGTCTAAGGATACTGAAATATATTCTAAAAAAACATCTGGATTGATTACAGATCTATCTGCTAATTGCAGTAATGTAGGTGAATACAGAAGATTAGGAAGTTTGAGATGTTCCATGGTTTGTTTGTTCATGATGTTTATTGCTGCTCCTAAATCAATCAATGTATTTGGAATTTCAACTCCATTGATATGTGTTTTTGCAACTGGAATTCCTGGATCTAAATATTTTAATATGGCAATTTTTCCCATCATTATGTCTGCAATTTTTCCTACAAACTAAAATTTTTTTATTTCTTTTTTTTTTCATCCTGGTTTCTTCATGTTCAACTCTTTTATTGTTTTGGATAGAATTGGAATCTCTTTAATGGCTTGTAACAAAGGAATTTTGATACAGACATTTTTCAATTCATCTAGAAAATCATAATTGGGCAACATAATATGCTTTTCTACCCCTTTATCAACTTGTAATCTCTTAGGAAAATGAGGTGTAGAAGTAATTACTGATGCTTGCTCTATGATAGGAGTTGAGTTTATTAGTTCTTTTTGTCTTTCATTTTCAGAATTCTGGTTTTGAAGAGATGTTCCTTCCTCAAAACTTGTATTTGGTTGTAGAGAATCTTCCTCAAAATTATCTTGTTCTTGAATAACTACATAAGGCTTTTTCTTTTCTAATATCCTACCAGATCTAAGTTGGACATCGTTGAGATCTAGAGGAGTAATCATGTAGGTTGGAAATTGTTGTCCTTTTATCATGTAGGTATTTTGAGGATTTTTATTATTGGGTTTTGGTAATGGTTGGGTAGGTAGTTGATTTGGTCTCTGTGGAAATGGTAATGAAAGTTGTGGACTTTGGTTTTGGAGTTGGGGTTGTCGATTTTGTTGAGGAATTTGTTGGGGAGGTAGTTTGGATATGATGGAGGATATTGGTAGTATTGAGAGAATCTTCCATAGGGATTTTTCATTCCTTGTGCTCAAGATTGAGATTGAGATGGAGATTGAGGCCAAGGTTGCTGCCAAGAATTCCAATTATTTGGTGGGGGCTGATTATACATTTGATTGTTAAAGCCTTGAGTTTGTGGCCCCTGCCATGGTCTTATTGAGACAAAGCAAAGAGATTCTATTGGATTTGAAGTTTTTTCTTCTTGAAAAACAGCCTTAAGGCATGGAATTGAAGGACAACTCTTAGTCTCATGATTGTCTGAAAAAATCATACAGGTCTCTATGAATTTTGTGTCAAGAGGGCATTCTCTTAAAGCATGCTTATTTCTACATTTAGGACAGAAAATAGTTAAAGCATCAGTCTCGAATTTCTTCTTGTTTTGTAATTTAAGGGTGTTTATCTGTTCACTAAGACTCCCTAAATATCTATTTTAAATTCATCAAGCATGTTTCCAATTTCTGCCCTACTTACTATTCCAGTTGCAGATTTATTTACCCTAGCAAGAGAACGATATCTTGGACTTTCCCAGTTTTTGATTTTCCCCTTGAGATATGGATACATAATTCATCAATGTCAGATAATGGAAGTTGAGAGATATCCCCCTTCCCCATCATGTTGAGAATTTATATCCATTCATCTCTATTGGCTTTTAATAAAAGAGATTTTAAAGTATCTTAATCTAAATTATCCATTTTTTCTCTTTTTATGTTATAATTGAATCTTTCGATTAAATCCTCCAAATTCTCATCCTCTTTTTGCATCATTTTAAATACTTCATCCTTATGATTGATGGGTATGAAATAATCCAAATACCTTTCTAAAAATTCTTTCTTCATGTCATTCCATGTTCTAATAGACTGAGTGATTAAACTCATTGACCATTTTAAAGCTGCTCCTTTCAATTTTGAAGGAAACAATTTAAGTTTTTGAGAGTCTTGTAAATAATTATAAGTTTTACATAAGGCTTCAAATTCAAAAAAGAAGGTTTCAGGGTCTTCACTCTTTAATCCATGAAAATTTGGAAGGACAGAAGGTGAAATATTTTTCATTGTGCCATTTGTCTCTCCATCAAATACAGGGAATCCAAAGGAACTACCAATTTCCCTATTTCTTCTGCCTCCTTTTGCATTTCTTCTACCTCTTCCTCTGCCTCCTCCATTTAGGACTTCTCCTTCTCCTTATCCTCCTTCTCCTCTTCCTGCCATTATAGATTCTTCAGAGCTAATAAAATATTAAACTTGTAGGGTTAATTTCTCTTCTTCTGGTTCTTCTATCAATGGTATGTTGAAGAAAGGTTCTTCCTCTTCCTCTCCACTAGGAATTTCTAACTCTTCAGCTAAAATATGTTCCCCTGTAGAGGTGAAAAATGTTACCCCTTCTGTGGGAGATCTAGGATCTTTTTCCTCTAATACTATCTGAGTGGATGAAGTAGGAGATCCTCCTAATTGGATTTCCGACCTTATAACTTCAAGAAGTCTATGGCTAGTGAAGTATGGAATATGATTTTGAGATGGAGGTGTATCACTTCCTAATATTGGTGGATTGAGTGTTGTTGTAGGAATTAAAATCCCGCCTCTAGCTATGAATCTACCCCTAGAGAAAGAAATGAGGTTACCTAATTACACTTCCCTGGAAACGGAGCCAAAATGTTTAATCAATTTAATGTATTAAATTTTTTACATAAATTATAAATCGAGGTTTGTAAACTGATGAAGTGTGGTGCACTGTATATGCTTAGTTAATATTTTTCCTACTTCATTGTATACATTTTTATTTTGTTTTGGGGGTTTTGTTTTTGATGTTTAAGAATGTTAATCTAAAAACTATGAAAGAAATTAAATGAATCTAATAAATTTTAAGTAGGAAGAAAAGGAAGTGTTCCTAAGTTAAACTAACTTACATAAAAATAAATCAAAGATTTTTGGCTAGTTAGAATCTAATATGAAAAACAGATCATCTATCTTAATGATTTATACCTTAACATTAGTTCTATTCCATGGATGAATCTTATATCTGAGATTGAAATTGCAGTGCTATTCTAAGTAAAATCAGAAAAAGATAAAAAATAATGTATATTTAGTTACTCCAACATTTAATGTGAAGTGTCACCTTCTTGAGATGATGTGTAAGCAACTAACAACACCTTTAACTTCTAATGTTCTAGAAAAGAAAATAAAGTGTGCAAGGGAAGACAAGTATTGTATATTTAGTTACTCCAACATTCAATTATGAAGTGTCACCTTCTTGAGATGATGTTAAGTAACCAATTATACCTAATTATCTAAGCAAGTAAAGTATGCAAAGGAAAACTCAGTAATTTCATGAATTAGACATTCAATCATTCAGTCTAGAAATATGATGGAATCAACTTCTTGGAATGAACTTTAGGAACATCAGTGATACAATTAAATGAGGATCTAAAAACAGAGGTAAAAGCATGCAAAGCTAAAGCTTAAAAAAACAACTAATGTATGTTTGATTTACTCCAATATTCAATATGAAGTATTACCCTCTTGAGATGTTGTGTAAGAAATCAATTATACCTTAGTTTCTAAGTTCCTAGAAAGCAAATAAAATGTGCAGAGGAAAACTCAATAACTGTATGAATTAGACATTCAATCATTTAGTTTAGAACCATATTCTTGAAATGACCTTTGAGAACATCCATTGATACAATTAATTGGGAGTTCTAATCTAGGAAAGTAAATGGAAAAACAATAAGGAAAACTAAATAACTGTGAATTCTTATTGCTTCAAATTTGATTCAATTGGAAAATAGAAAGATCTAGCTTCACGAAATGTTTTAGAAGAACAAGGCTTACACAGTTATGATGTCATGCTAATGATCAAAACTAGAGTGCAACATTAATCTACTCAAAAAATAGAATTGACAAAAACAAAGTAAGGAAATTAAACTAAAAATAATGAATGAAAAACCTCCTCCAGTGCAAGGGCCCTCTGCAACTGATTCAGTTGAAATTATAGATAGTTAAAGATGCACTTAAGTAATCATTGGCATGAATACGTTCCTTGTATTATAACACAGTGAAGTCTTAAAACAATACAGCGTTTCAGCAAAAGCTTAACTTAAAACTTAACTTACTTTTTCTCGGTTCTGTACAACCAGTATTTAAAGGAAATAAACATAACTGTCTATAAGGTAATTCTACTATAGGTGGATAATCCAAATTATAGAATTTCAATTTGATTGTTTAATTCTTGATTTTCTACGATAGAGAAAATCAAGAGGCCTTCTGTTCTCGGCTAACGTTATTTGACCACGCCTTTGACCATGATCTTAGGCCTCCTTTTCTATCGATTTGGATGTATTAAATAGAAAAAAATCCACGTGGAGATAATTCTAGAAATACCCATGTGGCTCATTCCTCCATTCAAACCCTGGAACCTGTCAGACCATGAGAGTAGCTACGAAATCCATGATTAGCTACAAAATAGGCTGTGTTCTATAGTCAAATTACAAAAATCTATTTGAATAGCAAGAATATTAGAATAAAATATGGAAATCATTGAAATGAATTGTTTGAGACAAAACATGACATTTATCTTTGATTGGAGTATGTAAAATTATGAGAAAATAAGGGAAAAGGTGAGAAAATATGTCAGGGAGAGGATAATTCTGAGGTTCAACAACCACTACAGAAATCAGATTCTCCTTTAGACCCAATTCAAACATCACATCTGTTATCATAAAATTGCTTCTGATAGGATGCTAATCAGAGAATATCATATAAAGTTTTCAAACGAATATTGTGATTGAGGCTTAACCTCCTCAGTCTGAGAAGGCTCTCTCAAGGGTTAATGATATTGAATAAAAATGTAGATGGCTAAATCTATTTAGGAAATAACTTGCTTATAATGAGTGTAGGTTGAAAATAATATCAGTATGTAAACAGTGGGCTTATGGAGTCAACATATTCAGTGATTCAATGAGTTCACTTGACATGGAAGCTGAGGCGGGTCAGAGTTTTTAGTATTAGGACACACACACATGAAACAGGAAAGTACATAGTCAATTCATCTATAAAGGAAGTCAGAGCATTGCCATAATGAATTATGAGTATTATAAATGAAAACCACTACAAATGAGATACATAAAAAGGTATATATAATATAGGAAAGCACTAAAAACTCATTTAGAATCTCAGGTTGGTCAAGTAACAATTCTCTGTATTGTTGAAATAGTTAATTTACAATAAGATGCAATTTTTCCAAAAATATCCAACCCTTGAAAAATGCAGCTCTATTCCCTTTAATAGACTTGTTACATCATGAGATGATCTGCCTCCTAGCTAGATTCATCGAATTTTTTCCTAACGACACCTTGCATAACCATAAAAAATCTATTTAATGACAAAATGATAGCTATCCTACTTGACAGTCCTTTTCCTAATAGGACTAAAAAAATTCATTATTACATTTAACAACCTTATCTTCTAAATAAATTACATATTTAAAAAATATGATTTCACATGGTCGAATTGGGGTGATGGGACTCATCACTACATGACCATTTAATTGACCTCCTCTAAAACTGGAAACAAAACCCTGTTTTTTAGGAAAACTGGTCTTCTTCTTCCATGAATGCTATGGATGCTAATTTATCTTCATTTCGTGGTATTTAAGTGCTGAATAACTATTTTAATTATCCTCTAACACTTTGATAATACCCGAATATCCATATATGCCCAAAAATATGCTTAAAAAGCTCCCACACAGTACGCTACGAAGGTAAGGCAGTTTCACAGCGTACTTTCGTAGCGCTGCAAATTCACCCTCAATATTTTTTATTATTTCCTTTGGTATGGTCTTCATCATCCTTAGATACAACTCCCATGAAAATTTCACCTTCTGAAATCTCACAAAACTGATTCAAAAAGGAAACAGAAAAGCTACAGTAGTTTCGTAGCGTTTTGTTGTCCTTCAAGCCCAGGCATGCTACGAAACTGTTGAAAACTGCTAAAATTCCATATTTTTGTCTAGCTTAAAAGATGTGTCTTACATATGTAAAAAACTTATTTCCAACATTCCATTAACATTTAAATTAATAAATCAACTCAAACTAAGAGTCTTGAAGTGTCAATCTTACCTTTCATATTTAAGACATCCTTGCAGATTTTTCCTGTTTTTTTTCTTCTTCTGAAAACTAGGTCTTAGAACAGAGCCTATATCTCATAATCCATGATGTATTTTGAAAAAATAGAGGATTTTTTTGTCAATGAGAATGTTTTGAAGAAAAACCTCTCTTGTTTTTTATAAAACCATCTCCAGCTGTCCAGAATATGCATTTTCAAAACATGTGTAAAACATAAAAACTTTGTTTTCTGAAAACAGGGCTTCAAAGAAATCCTTGTATATCCCAAATCTTAACACCTATGAGAAATGTGAGAGATTTTATTGTTATTTCATATTTTATTGAAAATAACTTCTCTCAGTTTCTTAAAATTATTTTATGTTTGCCCAGAAACTGCCTTTGAAGTTGACTACTCAAAGCTAGAAAACAAATAAATGCTTCATATTTCACTACGAAACTCTCAGCAGTTTCATAGCATTTTTTTCCTGTTTTACACTGAATTAACTACGAAAGTAGGGATTCTTGGCTTAAATGACCTTTTCGGAGTTTTAATCTTGGGAAATTAAAAATGTCAGAAAGTTATGATTAATGTGACATAAGGGGATTTGAATGAGGGTGAGTTTAGACCTTAGGATAGGCTAAATAAGAAAAATTAAAAATTTTCCTTGACCAAGTAATGAAAAATAAATTCTATTACCGTACCTTTGACACATGAACCTCTAGGATTTTGTGAAATTATGCTTCATTTTTATGAGTGATAACAACATCCTTGAGCCTGAGAGGGGAGCCAGACTCCCTCTGAAAAGTCACTATACCAATACTAGTCACACTATAACTTCCATCATCTCCCATATCAATGTGAATCTAGATATATTTCTCCTCCAAGTCATTGAAAAATTCTTGTTCCCCATCATGTGAAGCAAGGCGCCACTATCAAAATACCACATACATCGTTTTGATTACCATACATGCAATGAGGGTAAATTCCAACTCAAATTGTGAAGCCAAAGTTTCACCTGGTGCTTCTCCTAAGGGATTCTTTCTTCCTTCTTATGTGGAAAATTCATGGCATAGTTTCCCAGTTCATGATAGAGAGAGCACTTGATTTTGGAAAATTATTTATTCTTGTCCCCTTGACTACATTCTGCTTTAGATTGGGATTTATTCCCTTTCCATTTCTTTTCCTTTCCAGCCAAGGCACAATTTTCTTCATCCTTTCCCTTCGATGAAATATCGTCTCTGGTATTATGCCTTATTTCCTCTTGTACCAAAGCAGACCATAGGTGATCCAAATTCGGTATTTTATCCCTCCCATTCATTGAATTTTGGTAGTTGTGCTAGCTCTTGTGAAGACCTAGATTCAGGGCTCGGCTCACCAAATGATCATCTTCGACTATGACACCAACTCCTACAAGTTCATCACGACATTATGTGAACTTGCTCAGATACTACCCAACTGAGTCATTGTTTTACATATTGATACTTCAAAGTTTATCCTTGAGTGCTAGTTTCTTATGTTCACTACTATTCTAGGACAAATATGTCAATTCTTGCCACATTTCATATAGAGTCTCTTTCCCATGGATATTTGAGACTATATGGTCTCCTAATCCCTCCAGTATGATATGATTCTCCCCGCCTTGGCTAAGAACTTATTCCATTATGTTAGAATATGAGTATTAGTTGTTGCTTGTTTTGGGATATCCGTATCAATGAATTCCTTCAACCCATTATCTTCTAGTACTACCTCGATGGGGTACTTCCAAGAAACATAATTTGAGCTTCCCTGATGGGCATATTCGAGTCTTAGTCCATAGAAAGCCATGCTTCTACCTTTGAATAATTGATCCTGCAAATTCCATCATCCTACAAAGACAACTTCGAAATCTCCTCTACTATGAATCTTTCTATGATACCATGTAGAAATTAATGTGTAGATTCTAAATCTCTCATGAAATTTACTAAATCACAAGACCAGAAGTTAATCTATTGATATGCAGAAAATAATTCATGATCAAGAAAAAATACCATAAACATGCAGAAGGAAACATCGCACATGCACATGGATTTATCTAGGTGAAAGAAACTGCTCAAAAGCCCTTATTATTTGTATTGCATTAATAAAAGAATAGAGATGAAATATAATTCTTTCTCAAGCCTCAGCACAACCTACACCTGTATAGTCTATCTCTCTTCCTAACTGACTAAACCTAACCAATACTTAGCCAAATTCTCAAGCCTCAAAGCCATCCTTTGACTGCATGCACCACCTATACAACTTGGATTAGTTTACAACTGATATTACACTTCCCTTGAACTCCAATCTCTACTGGGTAACTCAAATTATCTGCATGCATCATTTATTTTGGGTTGAATGAGTTAACTAGATGACCACTGAGTGTGATTGAAGTTACACTGCACAACTTGACCTTCCATTAGATTCTCCAACAGTTGGAACTAGTTTAAATGACAATAACTCAACTTAACTAAAATAATTTTCTAGAAAATAACAATCAATCATACATAACTAAAATCAAGTGTCTACAACTCAAATTAATTGAGTGACAAGTGCTATGTCACCTCAGTTAACTACCTCCAAGTATTATGTTGAAATTGAAATCCAAATTTTAATCTAGTTTGATCAAGACAAAGTGAAAACTAGATTTTCTTACTGCATTTTCAACAATACCCTAGGAATATGAACCCTTAAATTAATAAACCTAAGGGATTGGTATTATAAACCCAAGGGAATAATATTAAAACCAAGGGGCTAATATTATAAACCAAAGGTATATAAACCCTAAGATAAGTATTATAAACTCTAAAATAAACATGGTTAAACATGGTTTACCATCATTGATTTTCATATTGAGACAATCTTTGTGGCAATGTGACATTGGATGATGGTTTACCATGGTAAACCATGATTGATTTTCATATTGAGACAATATTTTTTACAATGTGACATTGGACCATGGTTTACCCTGATTTATTTTCATATCGAGACAATATTTGTCACAATGCGACCTTGGACCATGGTTTATTTTCATATTGAGAAAATATTTGTCACAATGTGACGTTGGATCATGGTTGACCATGATTATAAACCCAAGGGATTTATATTCAACCCAAAGGATTAATATTTTTTTCTTTCTCAATTGGCTAATTCTATTAAGCAAGATTATGGTACATAAGAAAGTACAATCAAGAGAAACAAAAACACGGCCTACCGGAAATGATTTAATATCAACATCGGTCACCGGAGAGAGAAAAAGACAAGCAAGGGGCAGAAGCAAGTAACTAGAAAGCAGGAAGGAACCGACTACTACCCAGAAATGGTAGAGTTTTCCACACGAAGTTTCTTACCTTTCTTTTTGTTGACTTTAACCCAACCATCCTGGTGAGTATGTGCTGGGACAATTTGAAGACTGGAGTTCTCCAAAAGAGGGGCCTCCTTATCTGAATCAGAGGAGGCGGACTCATGACTACGCTTCTGGGTGACGGTAGTATCAGGGGGATGCTCGGGAGCATCAGTGGACAAGTTCTCAGTCTGAGGAGCACGATCTGTTTCTGCGTCACTCCCATCATCATCAGAGCTCGAGGAGGTAGAATCTGCAGCAGGCGGCAGGTAACAGGGAGTCCATTTTTTGGAATTGGAATTTGTATGGTTTCCTTTAGTCTTTTTGTCTGCGAGAGTGGGGCAAGAGTTCTGCAGATGCCCTGCTTGGTGGCAGTGACGGCAGCGGAAAGCAGTGTTCTCGTAGTCTAAGATCTGAGTCCAAACATAATCGCCGACCTTGATGATGAATTGATCAGGCAATCCTTTGCTGATGTCAACCTCCACGCATATTCTGGCATATGTGTAGAGGCTCTGAAGTTCCCTTTCAAGATCTACAGTGAGAAAGCGTCCCAAGGTATCGCCCATGCGTCTGAACACTTCCAGATGCCAAAGATGGACTGGTAAGTTGGGAAGCCTGATCCAAACAGGAGTTCTGGTGATGGTAGCTGTAGCAGGGTCGAAATCTGGGAACCATGGGGTTAAGAAGAGCCCAGCATTTCCAAAAAACCAGGGACCTTCCTGTAAGGCCTGTTCATAATGCTTCGAGTGATCGAACAATACTATGCAGAATCCTCGTGAGCAGCAACTAACCTGGCATTTGCTAGTCTAGTTTTCATGGATCCAATCAAAGAGATCCTTTGTTCGCGGCCAGAGTCCATTAAATCTGCAGATGATGGCTCTATCTGAAATTTTTGAAGATCTTCTGCGAGAGTTGGCAATGGGATCTCAATAGAAGGTACTTCATCCAGTTTGTCAACCAGAAAAGGCTGGGGTTTGGGGGCTGCAGGGGGTTTGGGGTTCTGAGAAAATACAACATTTTTATAAGAGAGAGTAGGGGCTGAAGAAGACTGTCCCACCGCCCCTCCTCTCAAACGAAGGGTGAACACTATAGAATCATTTCTGTTAATGTTGTAAGCAGAGAGGGGAAGAAGATCCTCAAGATGTTTACCTTGGAAAAGAAGTCTCTGGAGTATTGAGGGAATCCCTGTCCGTCGTTCCAGATTGAGCTTCAGATTTTGCATCAGATCTGTAGAAGAAACCCAAAGCAAAAGAGTTTTTCCAGAGAGCATCCGGAGTTGGATCTGAAATGTGGCAGGGTGCTTTTTAATGGCAGAATCTACGCAGCAACGAGGGGCAGATCTGCTTTTGCGTACAACTCCAAACCTTTGCAAAGAAATGCCTTGAGGGTGGGAAACGCCTGTAGACCAATGCCGGTTTTGCAATAGGGCAGAGCTGTCATTTGATCCCATCTTGTTAATACAGCTCTGAGAACAAAGGGAGTAAGTTCGCAGAAAACCCAGCAACGCCTGGCCCATCAGAGGTATGAAGGGGGAAGCAGGAAATTAATCGCCACCCATAAACTCCGCTGCAGTCCACAAGTGCCGATCCAAGGGATGCATCTGCCAGAGGTTGCAAATGGAGGCGGAAACAGAGCTTATGTTGAAGCCTGTAGAAACTGCCTTTTGGAGGACTGCAAAAAGACCTCGGGGCTGAGAGACTCCTTTGAAATAAGGGGAGGCCTCCGCAGGCACCGAAGGGTGGACATCGTGGATCTTGGAAATAGTGAGGTCTGTATCGTCCTTGGGCTCAGTAAGTCGTGTGCCCTTTGAAAAAGCATCGACATCCAGTGAAGAGGCGTTCAGTCCATACGGAGGCATCGCTAGGAAATGGTCTGTAATGAGAGCCTCCCCATTAAACTTCCCATTTGGAACAGCAGCGGGGCGGAGAGCAGGTTCAGAAGCCCGAACAGCAGCGTCGGCGGGGGCGGCAACAGAACAAGACGAAACCCTAGCCATATCTAGATCCAACAACCGGCAAACTCCCAAAAACCCAAAGGATTAATATTAAAACAAACAGATTAATATAATAAACCCAAGGAAGATAAATATTATAAACCCTATAATAAACATGGTTGACCATATTTTACCATGGTTGGTTTTCATATTGAGACAAACTTTGCCACAATGCAATGTTGAAATATGGTTGAAAATGTTTGATTTTCATATTGAGATAATATTTGTGACAATGTGACATTGAACCATGGTTTACCATGATTGATCATTGTTGATGGTTGAAAATGACTAACCATGGTTTATTTTCATATTGAGAAAATATTTGTCACAATGCAACATTGGACCATAGTTGACCATGATTGATTTTCACATCGAGACAATCTTTCTCACAATGTGAAATTGGACCATGGTTGATTTTCATATTGAGAAATGCTTTGTCACAATGTGATGTTGGACCAAGGTTGACCATGATTATAAACCCAAGGGATTTATATTGAAACCAAGGGATTAATATTATAAACCATATGAATAATATTCAGTAGTAAAAAATGATGAAATTAATGACTAGGTGACTAAAAACGTTAGTCACTGCAATTATTTCAAGTGAATTACTACTAAATTTGAGCAATTTTAAGTGAACGAACAAAAAATAACTAACTTAAATGAATAATTTAGTCTTAGAATAAAATTTATGACTAGATAATAAGTGACTAAAATAAAAGCGACTAACTTAAATGACTAATTTAGTCTAGGGATAAAATATATGACTAGATAATAAGTGACTAAACTGAAAGCGACCAACTTAAATGACTAGTTTAGTCTAGGATTAAAATATACTACTAGATAATAAGTGACAAAATTAATAATGATTAATGTAAATGACTATTATAATCAAAGAATAAAAATATGACCAAATAACAAGTACAACAAGTATATGAATTAGTCATTTATGCTAGTAATTTTTAATTGTGTCACTCCATAAATGGAAAATTGTAATTTTGGTATTGAAGTGTTACATTTCACTATAGTTGTCTTTGAATCCATCTGCAATGTTAAAATTTAGAGACAAAGGGGTCTTTGAATTTAAAGTTTTAAAATTACGAATACCCTTTTGTCTCTAAAGTTTAACATTGAAGATGGATTCATCTACACTTAACATAATTGCATGTATCATCTATCCACTTTACACTAATGCCTTCATTATAATATTAGCAAAGGTGATATTTAGATAGTTAAATCAATACTTATATTTATATTTAATCTTCGACCATAAACTTTAATTTTGAAACTTCATTGATTTATGTTAAAAGTGTGATTTGTTTTAAATCTAAGGTTAAATATTCATATTTACATTTAATAAATATATAAATATAACATTTCTTATGTTAAATGTGTGAGTTCATTTAAATCTAGTATTAAATAATCATATTTGTATTTGATAAATAGTAAATAGATAAACCTAAAATATATATTTATAGACCTATTTAATAAATAGGTATGAACCTTTATTAATTTAAGTATGAACCTTAATTAATTTTTTAATGATGTTTGAACCTTTTTTTTTGTAAGTCAATGTTCTATTCATGTAGGAACAAAGGAGTACATATAGCCGCTTACAAAAAAGGTGGTCTCACCTCGACCAGGTTTGTTGACCAAAATTTGCACCAGATGAAAAAAATACAAAAGAGAGACTAGGGACATTGTCCATAAACGATTGGGCTAGAGGAACCAAAACACATATAAAACATGAAGAACACCAAATAGCATCATATTCGTCCAATGTGATGGATGCAGGCTTGTCTGGGGTTGTTCCTGGAGGTGGTGGAGGACATAAGTAACACTGAACGTGCCCTTCAAAGTGCACCAACCAAGTCTACAACTTTTCTACTTTCTCAGTGAGTTGATTTTGGCATCACCAAACAATTACCAGTCTCTCACAGACTTAGAACTATAAATAGTACAGTCGTTCCAATGTTTCCATCTGCTCTGCATGCTCCTCACGAAAAACTCTCTCAGTTGTGCCCACTCTTTCAATAAGGTTGTTGATAAGTGCATGATAGTTCTCCAGGAAGTAATGCTGGATAAATTTCCCCTCACTTACCTCAGATCAATTAGATCCATGATTCCCCTTTCCACCATGGGATCCTCTGCCTCGACGACTCTGCTTTTGAACCCTCAAACCCCCACCCCTCCTATCCCCCTTCTTACCTCCTCCACACCCCCCATGCCCACCCACACTAGTGAGTCACACATGCCCCACAGTCTTACCACCTTGGTGTGGAGCCGCAATGATTATTTCTGAGTCTGCCACCCCCACAAGGGCCATGGATGACATGGGAGGGAGAACATCAACACCGCACTGGGGGCTTCATAATTCTCCAAGGTTGAGGAACCTCGTCGTGTGCAGAGTCAAAATACCAAAACCCCCAGCATAGAAAACAAACACCACTAGAAAAGGAGCCAAATGTCGTCACCCACTACAGCAGGGAAGCATAGAGCCACCTCCCACTACTAGGTAAAGATCGCCACCACCAGGAAAACCAAATACCATCACCCACCAAACCAACAGGGTAAATTGAACAACAAACGATGATAAAGTAGTCGACGCCTGAGCATAAATTCCCTCAGGGTAGTGACCAACCTTCAAATTCTCCACATAGAGACCACTCACCAATCCACCAAACACCATCGCACCAACACCAAAGGGCAAGAAATTGGGAAAAGAAACTATTATTCTGCCACCACCCTCAAGGTTTCCTGGAGTGGATATTCTAGCTTCCTCTCTTAGTATGAAAAAATAGGCTCACCAAAATCCAAGAAAAATGGAAACGAGTGAGCTCACTTCCCTTCAACTTCCTATCCTCTACCCATACATAGATAATGGCTAAGAAACTGAGCAGCAGGGACTGGTTGAACACACTGCACCAACAAATTCCAATGACAAGAAGACACAAGCCACTCCCTCTGTAAACCTTCCTGCGACTTTTACACTTCCTCTTCTAAGGCCACCATCAGGACCAACACCAAACCAGAGTGAGGAGTTGAAAGTCGGACTCCCTCATCTTCCATCACCTTATCCTTTCACCACCTCTAAACTCCAATGCACAGTTATTTTCACACATATTACTAATGTGATGCTAGTACCTCTCCCCTTTCATGTGTTATGGTGAAGGGACCAAGCGTTATGTCCCTCACCCTTGCTCCACTTGTATTTACTCATGTGAGACGCCTTCCATGTGTTTCTCAGACCTCACCCCCATCAGGGAGTATTGTATGAACCTTAATTATTTTTTTAATTGTGTATGAACTTTTATTAATTGTTTGATATGAACCTTGGTTAATTTTTGATGATATGAACTTTATTTAATTTTTTAATAATATATAAACCTTTATTAATGATTATAAATATGTAATTCAAAATATTTAAGTATGGTTTATTGTGTAATAATGGCTAAATGTGTTTATTTTTTTCAATTTCTATGATAATTGTGCCAAATAATATATTTATTTCATTTAATACATAATTTACATGATTTTAACAAACTAAGCTTTAAATAAAACAATATTATTGGTTTTATATTTTATTAATAATCAAAGTAGTAAATATTTTTTTCCAAAAGAGCTCCTCTCAAGTCATGCATAGTAGGGACTTTGAATTCCTTTCCTTTATCTATAATAGAGTCCCGCATAGCTTGGTAATAAGGTGAGTGAGAAACATTAAATTGGATATATGCATCATACCACCATATAAAAATATATTGAAAAGAATATTATTTTCACACTTACAAGACATGCCATATAACCCTCGATGATGGAGAGCTTGAGCTTCACATTTGTGTTTGACAACTTGGATTTTGAGATGGGGGAGATAGTGAAGGGATTTTATTAGCATATATGGCAACAAAAATGAACCCTGGTTTTGGAGGAAAGATTCGAAAGAAGTCTCCTTTTGGAGGACGACGACTTTGATACATTGACGAAGGAAACCAAATATGTATGATATCCAATGTCTCTAGAATTTCACTTATCTATCGATATTTATTAGCCAAACACTGATAATTCCCCTTAACTTGACATGGTGCTAGGTTTATGGACCCAAGCTCACGAAGTGGACCAGAAACAATATCAAAACCCTTGCAATGTCACCATCTTAGAGCTCGGAGGTGTGATCGTGGATCAGAGACAAGATCAAAACCCCTGCAACATCACCATATAGAGCTCGAAGGCATGACCTACAATAATGAGAGGGTTTTCAAGCTTAGCCTCATGGGATTTGGCCTCAAAGGAACAATATTTCCTTTTATTTTCAACTACACCAATTTAGACTCCCTCGACTTGTTGGAAAGTTGTCTGACTGGAGAGATACCAATGAAGCTTTCGTATCTGGTCAATATTGAAATCTGATTCCCTTGTCATGAATCCTCCATGCTTATCTAAATTTCAGAGATCTCCATGATAACAAGATCATAGGTAAAGGTGGCGGACTTTGAACATTCAAAAACTGAATCCACTCTAGATCAAACCCATGTAAGTACTGCAATGAAAGGTAGTTTTGGCCCTTGGGTAGCTTGATCCGGAATACTTCAGAAGGCAAAAACTCACCGAGAAATATGATGTGTATTCTTTTGGAGTAGCGTTATTGGAGCTCTTGTGTGCAAGGGAAACTCTTAATATTATTTTTCCCAGAGAAAATTTTAATATAGCAAAGTGGGAAATGCATTGGAAGAAAAAGGGAAGCTTGAAAAAATCATTGACCCTCACCTTGTTGGGCCATCAACCTTGGTTCTCTGAAAACGTTTAGGGAGACTACCAAAAATTTCTTGGAAGAGCAGGGAAAATTTTAAGGATGGAAAATTATCTTGAAGTTTAAAAAGTTGGCGAATCTCACTAGTCCCTAATATGCAAACTATAAAAAGTTATCGTTGTATTTGTAAAATTATTCAAATTTATAATGATATTATATATATTGTGAATATAATGTTGGCGATTTTTAACTTAAAATAATTTTATATTGTAAAATTTTGGCGAATCATTTTTATAAAAAAATGCAAATTGGCGAATCTTTTTTTGGAAAAACCATTGAAAATTAGCCCACCTGAGAATATTAGCCCCTAAATTTTTCCATGTGGAAGAGAAGGGCATCGACATGTCTTCCATGCGAGATGTTCTATGGAACCTGTAATATTCATTTCAACTCCAGGAGATATCCATGCAAAATGATCTAGATGAGAATAGTACAAATAATATTGAAAATGTTCCTTTGCACTACCCAGCACCTGAGCCTTTTGGTCCAAGTTTTGTATGACTTCAAGTCTTATACGGAAGTTTTGAATTTATAGATTTCATTAATGAGCATGTGTAATTTTGGAGTTCTCAACATCCCACATAGGTATAGTTGTGATAATTTACCTATCATTTTGAACATGTTCTCCTTTAGTGTTTATGAAACATATTGGATCCATATCTTGGTGCAACAATTCCTTACCTCGGGATGTTTGCACAAGATTTAGGGAAAATTGAACACACAACACTAGTTTCTTTGGTTTGGGAAGAGAGATACAAGTATGTATAATGGATTGAGGGCACGTGCATTATGTTCCTTTGCGCTGCCAAGAGCCTGAGACTTTTTATACTAGCTTTATTAGATGAGGTGTTGGTGGAAGTGATGATGATTTAGAAGATGCAACCACAAGTGTTGTGTTCTGAAAATTGGTGAATCCTCATGGGAGGTGATAACAAAAAAAGACTCATTTTTCATGTTCCAAATCTACCAAATTAGCATATGCAGAGGGAACATTGGTGAATGTGAAATGGTTAGGTTCGATACTTTTTTTTGCATATCACATTAAAAATCTAGTGCCTCCCCTTAAAATCCTCACCTCGTATAATTGACCACCATTACAAACGATTACACCACATTTGGTTTAGAAATTTACTTGGTTAGGTAGGGTGCCCATATCTCCCATCTCCCTATAGAGTAATTTGGTCAAATATCCTTTCTTCTATGATATTGGTTCCTCTCTCTCTCTCTTTCTCTCTCTACCCTCCAATCCTCTCACTATATCCCTCCCTCTCTCCTTCTCTCTCTCCCGCTTCCATATGTGTGTCACTCTCTCCCTCTCTTACCCTTCTCTACCTCTCTCACTCTTATCTCTCTCTCTCTCTCTCTCTCTCTCTCTCTCTCTCTCTCTCTCCATTCCTTTTCTCCCCTCTCCTTCAGTTTATCTCCATCTCTCCCTTGTGACTCCCCTATCTCTCCACCTATACCACTCTATGTCTTTGTTCTTCCTTCTCATATATATCATCATGTGTTAATATATATTATAATATAAAAAATTTAATATTGTATCAATCCAAATTTATTAAATTTAATAATATTAATATTACAATATATTAATATGAATATTAGAATTAATAATAATAATAATAATCTTTTAATATTTATATTAGGGTTAATAATGTTTTTTTTTGCATGGCATTAATAATAATTTGTCCAATGGTAATTGGTTCATAGGCTTCACCTAAATAAAAAATCTTTTTTGAGTGTTCATAAATATAAATAGGATTATGGAGTAAATCTAAAGAGATGTTTTATCTATTTACCATATTTATGGTTTATTTATATTTTATTTATTTACCATACCTCTATTATTTACTATAGTATTTGGCCCATAGGCTTGGTATATAATTAGATATTGATTTCTAATCCTATTTGATATATTTTTATTTATTTACCATACCTCTTTATACCTCTTTTATATTTATTTATTTACCATACATCTTTTATAAACATGGTATTTGGCCCATGGTATTCTTTAGTGTCAGTCTATTCAACCTATCACCAGTGATCAAATGTGCTCTTACCATGTCTTGTTAGGTTCTCAAAGTCAAATTTTTGTCATTTCATTAGGTCTTCAAATAAAAATTTGGTCACTGGATAGTGTGTCTAAGGCTATTTCCACTCCTTTCAAAATTTTAACATGTCAGTCCTTGTCATCACTCATTTGAGTGTACCATCATAAGAGATCATCATCATCACTCCATTCAAAATCATCATGATTTCATTCATTTCAGTGTCTCCATTAGGTCATTAGGGTTTTGGTCACCAAAATCTGTCATTCCACGCATAGATTCGACAAATGAGGAGTGGTAATAGGTAAATTTTTTCTATGAATTTGGTTTCAAATGAAATTTATGTTTCAAATATATAATAAGTTCCTAATGTTCCTAAAGCTGCAAAGAAAGTTTCAAAGCTACAAGTTTTCAAAACAAAGTGAAAAGACATGTAGTGGGCCATCCCGCTATTATGAAGAAAAGTGACCATCACAAGCTATAAAATACCAATTCAAGCTCAATTTCCCATTCAAATAATTGAAAATTAGCTCTATCTCACCTACCGAGGCAAGTCCAACAGTTTCAAGTCAAAGACAATCCAAAATTTGATGCCAAAGTAGGCATGTTGCACTTTCTAGGCTACACAACGCACTTTCTTCCACACATTGTGTTTTCTCTCTGAAAAGAATAAAATCCTTATCTTAAGGTTCTAAAGGCTATCAAGGTGTATATCATTAGTGCACAAGTAAGTTACACCTCATGTAACCCCTCCTTGCAGCTCAATTTCATTAATTTAGAGTGAAAACCCTCCATTGGCCCCTACTCTGTGTTTTAGTGGCTGGCCCATATTTTCAAAATTTGAAAGGTAAATATATCTTCCCATCATTTTTTACCCTTCCTCACATTAAAAACCATAACCCCCAACCTTCACACCCCTTCATTTCCATTTAAATCTTCTAAGCCCCAAAACCCTAAAATCTAGCCTAATACTACAATGTTTGGCAGTTTTCCTAGCTAGGACTGTGTAAAAAATCCCTAGCTCAATTCCCATACCCATTTCACTCCATTCAACTTCCTAAAGTTCCATAAGACCCCTATACACCTCCCTAAATTTTCCCACTATCATCTTCCTTCCCTAACCCCTTCATCCTATCCCTTCACTCACTTTCCATGTTTTGTCCTATTAGGGTTTCCCCCCTTGCAAACAATCAAATGGAGGAGAAGAACCACTACAATAAGGGAGGCCATTTGATAATATATGAGCCCTTAACCACTCATGAAGTGATGTCTTCACCATTTTCCAAGAAGTGTTTTCAGAGGGTAGGGTGTCTTCCTTTTTGTGAGCAAGTTGAGAAAGTCAAATACCATGCCACATTGACTAAATTGTTTGCCACTCATCTCAAAAAGGACAAGGTAATTATTGCAAGGGTTAATTCCAATATATCAATTGATGTAGTAGCTGAGGTCACAAGGATACCTTATCATGGTGAATTTTTTTTTAAAAACCAAGGCCTAGACATTCAAAATTACTAGACTTATCTCAGAAGACATTATCAACAACACATGAAGAAGATTTTTCCTGTTGGGCACCTCCTTGAGAAGTATACACCACTACTGAAGATCATCATGAAGTACTTCACTTGTGAGGGAAGATTTTATAGACTATACGGGTATTATGTCATAATTCTCATGCATTTCATAGGGGTAAAGCCACTTAATTTTCCCTATTACCTCTACGGAAGTTTGGAAAAGATGGCAGAAACATTTCAGCATAAGCAGAGTAGTCTTGAAGGCAGCCTCTTCCAGCATGCTCTTCTCAAAATAATTTTTTTACACCAGCTTGAATAGAAGAGAATATCTTGGTAAACCTTCATTAAAGAAAATGTCTTTTTGCCTTCTAGTAGCCAACCTACTAGCCCTAGTTCACCATCAGTGCCATCTAGACATGTGGAGGTTGGCTCACCTAGCACAGTTTCAGTGAGGAGGAAGATTGAGGTCACTCAGACATACCAGAGATGTATAAGGCTTGTTTTTTATCCTCATATTGAGGAAGGGGCCAAGCTCACATAAACAGAGAAGGGATAACCATTACAAAATGAGACATATTTGCATGATGAGGAGCTCATCCATCATGACATTGAAATAGTAGAATTAGAGGCCAATGAAGAGCATGAAAACCTACAGTAGATCATAAAGGAAAAATATTCTTATATCAAATAACTCAAGGACAATTTGGCAAGGGCTAATTTCATAATTTCCTTCCTGGAGCAAGAGAAAAATCAACTAAAGGTAAAACAATTGTCTTTAGAGAAGAATCAATTTCAAGCTAGTATGCAAGATGTGAAAGGAAAAGTAGTGGTTGAAACTAAAGATTTAGATAAACACGAAAATCAAGTATCAATGAAAAGGCCAAGGACCATGGGTCTCCAAAGGGCACTTCATAAAGAAAAATATTTCCACCAGATGAAGAGTTGACATTTGAAGAGAAGATAGCCATGGAAATCAATGAAAATAGGAAGTTTTGGCTTGATTAAGTCAATATTCACTTGGAGAAGCTCCTTGACAAGGCTAACAGAGACAAAAAGTTACAAAAACACATGGATGACCACTACTATACCAGGAATCAAATTTACAAAGTCAAAGTCAAACAATTGTAAGCAAAACATAAGGAAACCCTAATTAGTCAAAAGGAGAAGGGTAACTTGGAGATGCCTGATGATTCTTACTTAGTAGCATAACATACATTTTTAGGCATCTCTTGACCAATTCTGAGGAGCTTTGGAGAAATTTTTTATTTTCTTCAGTTTTTGGTCAAAATTGGAAATTTTGAAAACCAGTCAAACTGGAAAAAGCGCAACGTGGGCCATGCTTCGCTTTTGTTGGTTAGGTCCAATGGAGGAACTCTTAGAATCGATGGATTCCTCTTGATGAGTACTTCAATCCTAGTTAGCGGTTGAGCCATGCCAACCACTTTTGGAGGGTCAAAATGCCCAAAAGTTAGCAAAAAATGACCTTTTTGCCCACTTTGGGGGGGCACGCTGCGCTTTATGAGTACTCTTAGGAGAATGAATTTTTGGAGGTATAGGAAACACATTTTTGAGTGTTTGAACATCCTATCATGTAGCAAACATTCAAGGATTTCCATAGGAACTTTCAGATCAGAATTTGGACACCTCGAAGGCCTTCAAATTGCCTTTTCCCCCAAAATGTTGTGCTTTCTCGAGGCACGCAACTGCGCTTTCTCCAGAATTCACTGCGCTTTCTCTAGCAAGAATTTTTGATAGGCAGTTTGTCCCAGTTTAAATTTTTACACGTGTAATTGATAAATGATGTTTATTTTTTGATGCCATGAAGTGTAATTGAGTTGGTAAATAGTGAAATACGATAGATATATGCGTGTTGATGTAATTTTGGTCAAATGTATCTAATTTCCTGTGATGAGGTGAATTAGTTGACCTTCTCTAGATATTAGGGTTTTGTTGAGAATATCATGTAATCAGCTCCACAATTGATGGATTCGACCCCTGAGAGAGGGGAGATGTTTTTTTAGTCTATATCTATCATTTTTAGAGTCATTTGACTGGTTGTACATGAGAGGATTGTAACTCTTGTAGCTTGTACTTTCATTTTCATATTCAGAAATTAAAGAATGCATTTGCAGCTATTATCTAGGAATTCATGTGTAGTGAGTTTATGATCATGTATTTTCTTTGTTATATTCTTTGATGAATAATATATAGCTCCTCTTTAATATGTTGTATATTTAGTGGCTTTCCTTATAGTTCATAAGTAGAATTCTATTAATTTAGCTTTGTTTATATGGAAATATCATTTTGTGTTTCATGCTTCTAGTTTAATGAATTCATGATTAAACATGCTCATTAAATCCCTCTACTTTTTCAGACCCTCCACCATACCTACAAAAACCTAAAGCCATCATAGATTCACTACTACCTTTCTCCTTTATATTTTTTCAGTTGTAAACCCTTTTGATACCTAGACCTAGCTACTTGGTTTCATCCCTGATCCAGCATCAAACCCTAAAACAACTCAAAACCTACCTGAAGCTATCATATCTAGCCTAATATCATTCATATCACAGTCAACCCTTGGCTATGATCTCATAGAGAGATCCCTCTCAGCTTGGTAGGGATAGCTACTAGGTCAAACTGGTATGTGGTTACCTTTGTCAGTCTCCTTTTTAGCCTTCAGAGAACTCGTGGAGTGCTAACAATATTAAAATGGTATTTTCCCCATAGGCTTCACCTAAATAAAACCTATTGTTTGAGTTTCCTTAAATATAAAGAGGTTTATGGAGTAAAATATAAAAGGAGGTTTTATTTATTTACCATACCTTTAGTTTATTTATATTTTATTTTCCATACTTTTGCAGTAGTTATTAAAATAGGTTTTATTTATTTACCATACATTGGCTTATTTATATTTTTATTTATTTACCATATATCTTTTTTTAGTGTTCGTAACCATATTTATATTTTAAATTTATAGTGTGTTTATACATAATAATAATTAGATTCATTTTTAAATAGGGTGATATTAGATTAAAAATTTTAAATGTTTATGTGTTTAAGTTTTTACTTGATATCTACCCCATACTGGACTAGAAACTCATAATCATTCTTGTTTAGTGAAATTTTTAATGCAAACCCTTACACATTTTATGAATGTACTTGAAATTTTAAAATCCTTATTCTTTATTATTTAAAAATGTGATAAATAATGTTTTTTCATTTTCCCTCCTAAAAATTTCGTGGAGCTATCAAAACACTAAAACCTCTTGAAACTCTTACTAAGCTTCTTCATTGTTTGTTGACATTGAATTTATTTATGAATTCCAGATCTAGTGGATGTTGGCAAATCTACTGTCCATTAAAAAGTTTTCACATTAAGATAGCTTTTCTACCTCATGAGCTCAACATAATCAACATTTTCTTACATTTCTCCATATACAGGTAATATTATTTTGGTACATTTATGTATCTGAACTTCTATTTTAAGTTGTCTCTACTTCAAACCCACAATATTTTACATAGAACAGAAGATGATAATTTTTTTCTTTGTCAGTATTTCAAAAATATAATGTTCAAGATGATGCCATGAGGTTTTGTTGTTGTATTTTTTGAAATGGCATAGATTAGATCATTGATTTAAGTAGAAAGCTCGAAATAAATGAGACATCAAGGCTAATACAATGGAGAGAGGTGATTTTGATCCAAAGAACCTTTTTCAAGTTGATATCCCCACTGAGGTTCCGTTTACAAACCCTACATCTCAGATTGCAAGTTGATATCCCCACTGAGATTCCATTCACAAAGCCTACATCTTGGATTTTTTTACCTGCAGATAATTTTATTACATAATTTCTGTAAAATAATTATTTTGTGGTCATTAGAAAAAAACCTAATTTCTTTTTGCCTCGGCTTTTCTTGATTGAAATATTAATTGTGCTTGATTTCCTTCAGTAAAACCTAACTTTGCTTAGTTTCCATGAATACAAATTTGATTTGGTTTTGTCCTTGTGAACGTTAGTCACCAATTAAAGTGATGCATCAAGTTTGATGCTCTTTACAAATATGTTTACCTAAATTCTTGAGCAACGTAATTTTTTGAGGGAAAGGAAAATATACTCACACATACAATATTTTTTCGACATTCTACAACTACATTTTGCTTGCTGAATATATCATCATTTGACCATTAATTTTCTTAAATTAGTATGGTTTATTTCTCACCCTAGATCCATAGACCATAATAATGATTTATAAGGTTGTCTCAGAAACTATTGAGAAATCACTGCATCCAGCCAACATATTGTAAGCATATTGTAAGCATTTGATCACATTTGGAGATAGATAACTTTAGTGATGCATTGATGGCCCATGGTTTTTTGAGTATTTTTCCATGAGCATTAAACCCTCAATGTATTTTTTATTGTTTTTTTGTGGGTTCACTTCTTAGGAGCATAATACCATAGTTCACAATTTGTCTTCTTTGTGCATTCTTCTCAAATACACAAAGTATATAGAGATTCTAGGTATTAAAAATATTTCATTTATTTCAATTGAATATACAGCGAGATTTGTGGCTTATAATTTTTTTTTAGTTTGTTTTTTAAGAACTTTTGTACTTTTACTTTCGTGGATACATATAAGTCTATTCTTTTAAGCGATGGAATTTATTTTCCTACAACATGACATATATGATTGAGGATTTCGCTTCAAATGAACAAGCTAACTAGTATATTATTATTCTTGAACCTTGAGATTGCAAACCATGCCACAATCCTTCACTCATGATATGAAAACCCAAATCAAATACATTTATCCATGAAAATACTTGTTTCTCTGCGTTGGTAGGAAACTTGGGAGCATCTATAAATTTTTAGTGATGGAAATATTCTATGAATGCATTGTTAAAAATTAGAAGAACATATATTGAAGTATAGATAAAATACTACTAGATTTGTTGTTCACCCATCTAATAGAATGGGTAACATATATATTTTTGAAATTTACTTCAGAGAAGTATATATTTAAAATGCTTGAAACTATTGTTTTTGGTAATGCTTGACTAGTAGGTTTCTAGAAAAAAATAATGAGGGGAACATCTATAAGATGTTGCACAAATTTAGTAGAAATTCCAAAACTATGGTCTCCCTACATATCCCTTGTTTTTGTAGTAAAAGGAAAATTGAAAGAAATATTGTAGTATATTGTCTAGAAGTTGTTCAACAGGTTTTCTCAATGCATAATATATAATATCTCAAGGGTTTTTTAAAGATTCCTTAAAGTTAAATTCAATATACAAAATTATAAGTTAGAACCACAGATATGTGGAAGATGGTTGTTTATGTTTTTCTTATGCTTTAGTTTTTCTATGTGACTCGGTGGGTGTTACACAACATTTCGTCACCGTCCTTGTAATCCCCATCCCGCACATTGAAGGATCATTTATGTGACTAATAAGAAGTGTCATGCCTTGCTAATAACATCTTTGCATCCCTTGCCATGAGGAAAATGTTCCTTTTGTTGACAATTCCTTGAGAAAACCATCAGAAACACATGTTTTTGGGTTGGTGCTGGTAGACTATTATGCCCTCGTGCCAATGAGGAAGATTAACACTGGGCCCCATGCCCATTGGTGCTCTTTCCCAGTGAGCTACCCGCGCCAAGCTATTTTTGGAATGTTTTTTAAAAATAGAGGCAAATTTTCCATGCTAACAACTTCGTGGGCAAGTCAGCGTGGGTGGTTCGACTGAATAACCACAACCACCCTCCTTTGACCTCTTTTTTCCACCTTTTAGGGAAACCTCCCAAAGGATAAGGCCTCCCTTCCACTATTGTAGGGATCTCAACCTCCTCCTCTCCCTCTATATATAAAGATATCTCCCATTGATACACTAGCTGAATAATTATAGCTGAATAGCTAAAGAGAATTACTGAAACATCTTGTTGGTGAGATAGAGCAGAAAGAGACCTTTGTAGAGTGAGAACTTAGGCTTGTGTCCTCGCCTCATCCCAATTCTCCGATGATCCTTCAAGACGTGCTTCGATTGAACCCACTGAAGGAGGCTGTGACGTCAAGGCTCTAGTTGTAATCGCTTTCTTTCTATTTATATATACATCAATATTGTCTGGTTCCCATCTTGTGTTAATATGGTTTATTTTACGCAATATGTTTAATCTTCCTTGACTAATTAGCTAGTTATGAATGCAATAATTTTCTTGTATGCTGCTCTTGTCCTTTGATCTTTGTGCAGGAATTCGAGTACCATTGCCAAAGGACCATGACCTGTCAAGACAGAGATCAAGAGGCTGCCACTACTACAGCTGTGATAATAGCGTTGGACTATAGGTAGGATAATATATCCCAACCTATTTCATTCGTTAACTAGGAACCTACACCTTACCTTGTTGCTAGACCCACTTTAGGGTTAGAGGGATCGTCTTTGTCCGTAGAGAGGATTTACCCATACAACAAGCTGGTGACTCCGCTGGGGATCAGTGTGAGTTTGTCATCTCGTTCCTCATTGGGAATTTTCCTTATCGATTCGACTTCGGTCGTTTGATTGCTTGTCTGTCTTTTTTGGCTTGCTTGACTATTTGGAATTCTCCTGTTCAGCTCCAGAGTGTTAATATTGACCTCTGCTCACTGGTTTTTTCCTTTTCCCATAGTTTTTCGGCTTGGTGTGGGTTTAATTTGAACATTCGCGCAAATTTGCGCTGGTTGCTTTTGTTGCAGTAGCGCCAACCCCTGTTTGGTGCGGATTACCACCTCGCAGTCACGCCGAATTATGAATTGGTTTAACCTTCTTTCTGAGTTCTTGGTCAGTTGTGCTTGACTCTGGGTTGTTTATTTGATTTGTAATTGGTATTTTGGGCTTGTTCTAACTACTATAAACTTGTTCTTCTCAGTTGTTTGTCCATTGTCTCATTAGTAAGTTTCATAGCCCTAGGGTTTCTTGGTGTCTTTTACTCATTGTGCCTTCTGGTTGAAGTTCGAGTCTTTTTTATTTTCGTCAATTCGATTCCTTGATCAATTGTGTTGGTCTTTCTTAATCCTTTGTGTTTTGGTTTGTTGAATGATTACCTTTTTTTTTGCTTGACTCTCCATTTTGTAACTTCGAGCATAGATCACATTGCTCGTTTGGGTCATTTTGAGAAACTTATGTTGTTTGAAAGAGTGCATCATTGGTTTGAGTGTGTTTTTATGTCTATATTGCTTTTGAATTATTCATTTTAAGATCTCTACATTCACAGTGCTCCAAACTAGTGTTCTATTTGATTTTTAATGTAATATTGCATCATGTGCTTCATTCATTCAAAAAAAAAAATCACTCTTTCATTTGCATCGAAAATGAAAAGTTCTTTTTCATAACTAGCTCTTAGTGAACTAGGAAAGATTTTTTCGTTTCTCGTTTGGTTGCATTAGATGCATTAGTGAACTTCTTCTTGTGTTTTCATTGATTGTTACTTTGTGAAAGATCTCTATCCTTCTCTTAGTTAGCATTCATTGAACAGAAAATGGTGTTCTTTTGCATATAACATGCATTTAGCAATTTGAGACTCCATTCGGTAGGGCCTTAAAACTAAAACATTAATTCAAGATCAACTTTAAAATTTATTCAATCAATCTAAGGAAGCATTGGAACCTAACGCAAACATTTTTAGAGGTCTAGGATAGTGATGTGTTTTGGGGTCGTTAAACATAGTAGCTGTCATTTGCCACCTGGCTTTAGACAGCACTAGTACAAAATTGTGCTCCCCGTATCATCGTGTATATAAAGAGAGACCCTCATATGTTCAAATATTTTATCCATAGGAAGTCGAGTCTATCGCTCTGTAACTGTGATACACCGAACACAACATTCAGGGAGACTACCTGCACATACATTAAGTCCTTAGTCACTTCTCTTTCATTTGATCGCCAAGGTGTATATGGAAGTTCATGGAAACTTGATACACCCTCTTGCTTAGATTACATGAGTAGTCATTTTGGTATTTTCATGACTCTCTAAAATTGAAAATATCATCGAGCACTTGTCCTTTCACACTCGTTCAAACTGAAAGTGACTAGGGTCACCTTTTGCACTTTTCTTGACTCTTAAAATATGAAAAGGCGGAGTTTTGTTTCAGTTTCTTAAAATATTAACTGCCCACGAAATACTCCTAGTTAAAGTTATCTTCATTAGTGTTGGTTTCAAGTTTTTTTCTAATGGAAATTTTTCCAAAGTTTGCCAACCAAGGAATCCCCTCTGAAGGCAATCCTGGTCCTTTTCCTGCTTTTGGGAATGTTGGTGCTCCTTATATGGCAACATTGTCCCTTCCGAGATTAACTGTTGGTTTTCCTGTGTGGTTATTCTCCACCTCTGTGGTCTTGAGTGTTCTGCCCACTGTAAAACCATCTCCTCCACCTGAACAACATCATGTTGATTCTAAGGTGGACCTCTCCCCTTCACCTGTTTCTTCATCCTCCTCTTCTACTTTTCCTGGTGAAAGTCTGGATTCTAGTAACCTGGTGGCTAAGAAGAAGAAGAAGAAGACGAAAAAGAAGAAGTCAGATAAGAGAGAGGCCAATTCTACGCCTATCACGCATCAAATACCTTCCCTTGATAAAACATCCAACCTTCCACGGAAAGTCAAATTCCCTTGCATGTTGTGCAAAGGTGACCACCTTCTTCGAGACTGCCCTGGCATTCCCAAGGTACTTGAAGCATGGTCCGATGGCCATCCGCCATTGCCTTTGGCTTTTGGAAGTCATATTGGTGGCACATCTTCGACTAGACATGATAAGACTCATAAGAAACAGGGTAAGATTACCAATCCTTGTAAGTTGTGTGAAGGCATCATCCCATTCACCTTTGCCCGTACATGGATGAAGCCACAAGAGTGTTGGAAAACCCTACTGTTTCTACACCCTACCTTCCGATTGGTTACGAGAAGATTTCTTTGAGTCCTCCGCTAATATATTTGACGATAAGTCAAGATTCATCCTTGGTTGATCCCATTACCTCGGAAATTCAAATTCATGAATCCATTCCCGACCAACCATTGGTTGTAGAACCGATCAATATAGTCCCGCCCTTGGTTCATTAGGTATTTTCCGTCGAGATTGGATCTCATCCCCTTCACATTCTTCTTGTTTCTTCAAATTCCTCAAACTTGGAGAAAGATCGTCCCATCCCTGTGACTCAAGAAGTTGCTCTTCCTGCTCCCATGTCTATGGTCCAAGAGGATGCTCCTCTTGCTCTGGTAACAATAGGGGATGACCATATCAGTTCAATGGTACCCCCTCCAAGTAGTTTTATCGCTTCCTTTGATTGGAGTCAATTTGCGGGATACCACCTTCCTTCTTATGTGCCTTTTGAGATCATGGTATAGACCTTTGATGTGGCCATACCTAGCACAATTATAGATGAAGGCACATCTGTTAGTGTCCTGTATTCAAATACTTGGCAAGATTTTGGTTCTCCACCACTTGTGCCTATTACTCAGAATCTGTTGGCATTTAATAGAGGAACCAATCAACTGTTAGGGACCCTTTCGAAGTTGTTGATTACTTTGGGAGGGAAAACCATCTATATGGACGTGATGGTTGTTCAAGGCCCCTTGGATTTCAATTTAATCTTGTGGCATGACTATGCTTATGCCATCAGTGCAATTTTCTCTTCCCTCTTTTGTATGATTTTTTTTCCACATGAAGGTCAGATCATGACCATTGATCATCTTTCATTATTTGGTCCTAAAGTGGTACATGGCCCACCATCATCTCTGCAAAATATTTATTCGTTGGTTTTATCTTCCCAACCATGGGTTAATTATGTGGACACTTGTTCATTTCCCTCATCCAGTGATAGTGCCATCGAGTACCGTCTACTGGTGGCGTTCAATCACAATTTCCTAGATGTTCTTCTCCCATCAGATGCGAACCTCTTGGAATCCATGACTTCTTATTCATCATGATGAAAGGTCATCAAAGCAGAGTTCATTTTTCTTGTGTAAAGCTCCTTAAAAAATGAAACAAGCTCTTCAGAGCAGAGTTCATTTTCTTGTGTCAAGCTCCTTAAAAAATGAAACAAGCTTCTTTTGGAGAAGAATTCATTTTCTTGTGTCAAGCTCCTTGAAAATGAAACAAAATCTTCTGAGGATGGTTCGTTTGTTATGTCAACCTCGTTAAAAAATGAATTAGGTCATGAGGATAGTTCTTTTACTATGTCAACTTCATTAAAAAATGAAACGGGTTCCCTTTTCAATTCGAGTCTTTGTTAGACCTCGTAAAATCCCAGTCGAGTGTTTCTCTTGATCTCGTAATTTGAACCTTCATTCCATCCACCTGTCAGTAACTAGCAGTATACTCTGGTGAATGCACTAAAGCTTGGGGGGCATGTACCTAAAATTGAGTCACCATGTTGGGGACATGCAAACATTTCAAGCATAGTTTGTTTCCATTTCAAGGTTGTGTAAAAATGAAACCGGTTTTGAGCATATTTTGTTAAAGTTTCAAGCTTGTGTAAAATTGAAACCAATTCCAAGAAAATCTTCCCATGTTTTCAAGCTTCTATAAAAATGAAGTCATTCTTATTTTATCTCTTGTGATTGCCATTTTATCATCTTGTTTTGCCAGATGAAACTTGGTTTTCTCATTCCATCGTCACCATCTGCTTGGTTGATCATATGCTTTCACTTGATTATTTTACCCATTCCCAAGGAATCGCTACAATGAGTGGTCTTGTTAGCCAGCCTCTTGACCTTTACTTTTTCTGAGCAGTTCCACCATTACCAGAACCATTTTCTACCCTTAATACCACTCGTTCCTCTAGGAGGAGTCAACTTTAAGCTCTTTTCTGAATCTCTAAAACTGAAAATATTTTCGAGACTCTTGTCATTCTGAACTCGTTAAATGGATGCGAAATGATATCTACCCTGTATATGTTTACCCCTTTTTCAGGTTGGGATAGATTATTTACAAAAAAGGAATACCTTAGCCTATCGCGACTAAGAGGTTCTCTCGGATATTGCTTTCTACCTTTTCGGATCCAAGGGACTATTTGTGAAAAGGGATCTGCTGGAGTTTTATTTTCCGCTTCTTTTCAAACTCTCTAAATATGAAAATATGCCAATTTCTTCCTTTGTTAGACTCATTAAACCCTGATGACATCGGAAATCGTCACCATGAAGTTACCGGAGTTCCTCCTTCCTAGGGTTCGTAAAATGTACTAGGATGGATTTGTCCGAAGGACAAACTTACATCACAAGCATATGCTATCCCCTTCAATCTTGTTTTTCAAAAGTAATAGGGGTTCTCGCAGGAAATGGTGGGGGAAAATGGAACTATTTTTCAGTTGTGTTGGTAGTATGTCGCTTTTGAACATGACACTCATTTGCATTCGTGTCAGGTTGCGGACATCTCATTTCGTCATTTTTTCCTCCATGGGTTTGGGTAATCTGTTTTGACCTCTCATTTTCTCTTTTCCATGTCATCATGAGCTCATATCCCTTGATGTCAAATACTTCGAAATCCAGAGTCGTGTCGCCGATATGTTCAAGAGAAGTTTTCCTTTGCAGTTTTCAACCTCCCTTTGATCCTCTGTTTAGTCTTGATCCACTATCATCATGTTCCTCTATCTCGTGTCGATTATGTGGGAAACATTATGACTCTCCTTTGACTGGTTCACTTCTTGTCGACTTCAGCTCATTATCCAGGAAGTTGACCTAGAGACTCCCTTCTGGCACCTTGCAGCTTGCATGCCTCAATGGCAAGTTCTTTGCATTCGACGATAGGTCCACATCATTGGCCTTCAATCGAGTGATTCTGCAGGTGTTCGACGTCGGATCACTATTCAAATCCCGTGGATTGTACCTATTGTACCTTGAGAGACATTTTGATTATTGGTGGTTTCTCTCATGCCTTTTAACAAATTTCATCGTTGGCTAGTAATCAGGTGACTTTCTTGCATGTTCGACTTCAGCTCACATATTCGCATGCTTGAATTTGTACTTGTTCGGTCGAGATGGAGCGCAAGACACTGGGTTTTGTCTAATAAGATCCAGGCTGTGGGATATTGCAATTTATCATGACTTATTGCATGAATCTTTTAATTGGATGGCTGCAACCATACCTGAGTCTATATTTTGATCCTTACTGCTGAATGGCTGCATCCATGCCTCAGATATCAGTTTTTATGTACTCTATTATGGATGGTTGCGCCCATGCCACATGTTCATGTATCAGAGATATCAGTTGTATTTGTACTTGCAGGTCTTCCTATAGTAGTGTTTGGTTCAAACGCATTCTCGTAAAGCATTCCACCCCTCCCTCTCTTCCGACCTCATGCTTTAGGGGGAATCTGTTACACAAAATTTTGTCACCGTCCCTTCAATCCCCATCCCGCACATTGAAGGATCATTTTTGTGACAAATAAGAAGTTTCATGCCTTGAAAAGACCATCTTTGCATCCCTTTCCATGAGGACAACATCCCTTCTATTGACAATTCCTTGAGCGGATCATCAGAAACACATGTTTTTGGGTTGGCGCTGGTAGACCGTTATGCCCTCACACCAATGAGTAAGATTAAAATTGGGCCCCATGCCCATTGGCACTCTGTCCTAGTGAGCTACCCGTGCCAAGATATTTTTGGAATGTTTTTTAAAAATAGAGGCAAAGTTTCCATGCTAACAACTTCGTGGGCAATTTCTCTTGGGTGGTTTGACTAAATAACCGCGACCACCCTCCTTTGGCCTCTTGTTTCCACCTTTTGGGGAAACCTCCCAAAGGATAAGGCATCCCTTCCACCATTGTAGGGATCTCAACCTCCTCCTCTCCCTCTATAAATAAAGCTATCTCCCATTAATACACTAGCTTAACAATTATAGCTGAATAGCTAAAGAGAATTGCTGAAACATCTTGTTGGTGAGATGGAGCAGAAAGAGACGTTTGTCAAGAGAGAGCTTAGGCTTGTGTCCTTGCCTCATCCCAATTCTCCGACGATCCTTCCAGACGTGCTTCGACTGAACCTGTTGAAGGAGGCTGTGATGTTAAGGCTTTAGTTGTAATCTCTTTCTTTCTATTTATATATACATGACTATTGTTTGGTTTCCATCTTGTGTTATATGGTTTATTTTACATAATATGTTTAATCTTCCTTGACTAATTATATAGTTATGAATGCAATTATTGTCTTATATGCTTCTATTTTCCTTTGATCTTTGTGTTGGAACTCGAGTTCCATTGCCAAAGGACCGCGACTTGTCAAGACAGAGATCAAGAGACCACCACTACTACAGCTACGACAATAGCGTTGGACTACAGGTAGGATAATATATCCCAACCTATTTAATTCATTAACTAGGAACCTACACCTTAGCTTGTTCCCTTGTTGCTAGACCCACTCTAGGGCTAGAGGGATCGTTTTTGTCTCTATGGAGTCACCAACTTATTGTATAGGTAAATACTCTCTGTGGACAGAGTTGATCCCTCTAGCCCTAGAGTAGGTCTAGAAACAAGGGAACAAGCTAAGGTGTAGGTTCTTAGTTAATGAATGAAATGTTGGGATAGATTGTCCTACCTGTAGTCCAACACTATTGTCGCAGCTGTAGCAATGGCGGCCTCTTGATCTTTGTATTGACATGTCGCGATCCTTTGGCAATGGTACTCAGGTTCCTACACAAAGATCAAAGGACAAGAGTAGCGTACAAGACAATAATTGCATTCATAACTAGCTAATCATTCAAGGAAGATTAAACATATTGCGTAAAATAAACCATATTAACAAAAGATGGGAACTAGACAATAGTCATGTATATATAAATAGAAGGAATTAGATTACAACTGGAGCCTTGAAGTCCTAGCCTCCTTCAGCAGGTTCAGTTGAAGTGCGTCTCGAAGGATCGTCAGAGAATTGGGACGAGGCGAGGGCAGAAGCGTAAGCTCTCTCTTGACAAAGGTCTCTTTATGCTCTACCTCACCAACAAGATGTTTCAACAATTCAACTATAATTTTTCAGCTAGTGTACCAATGGGAGATAGCTTTATTTATAGAGGGACGGGAGGAGGTTGATATCCATAAAGTGGTGGAAGGGAGGCCTTATCCTTTGGGAGGCTAAGGTGGAGCAAATTGAAAATGGTGATAGGTTGAACCACCTAGGACCCACGTTTGTAGCATGGAAACTTCGCCTCTATTTTTAAAAAACATTCCAAAAATAGCTTGGCGTGGGTAGCTCATTGGGACAGAACACCAATGGGTGTGGGGCCCAGTTTTAATCTTCCTCATTGGCGCGAGGGAATAATGGTCTACCAGCGCCAACCCAAAAACATGTGCTTCTGATGGTCTTCTCAAGGAATTGTCAATAGAAGGAACGTTGTCCTCATGGCAAGGGATGCAAAGATGGTCTTTGCAAGGCATGAAACTTATTATTAGTCATAGAAATTATCCTTTAATGTGCGGGATGGGGATTGCAGGGACGGTGACAAAATGTTGTGTAACAGTGGGGTATGGGGGGGATGTGGAGTAATCTCGAATTCTTTATTTTCAGCTTAGTTTTATTTTTCTAAAAAAATCATCATACTAATAGATCTATTTAGGAGGTAGGTGCATGCGAGTAGGTGTATATATGTAATAGACAATAGGAATTGGGATTACCTGAAAAAAATATGTCAATACTCCCTAAGCCTTAAAGGAATTATTTTCTTCTAGAAAGTTGCCAATAAAAGATCCAGTTTGGTCTCTTATTACCCCTATAAAAAAATCTTGTATCGACTTGGATAAGCTAGCAAGTCTCCCTAGGAAAATATATGACCTTAGTGTGTTAATCATGTTGGAGGTCTTGGTTGAGGAGATACGATCTACATGTATGCACATGCAATAAAATTAATTGGAAAGTTCAATGGAGTGCTCTTTCTGCTTTATGTGATGGAATGATGAGTTGCATATCTACCTTAAAAAAGAGTTGTAAAGGGAATATTTCTCTTTGAACATAAATGGAAAGGCATTTTCAGCTTGGGATTTCAACTACATGAGTATCTTAAATGAGTACAATGGGAGTTCCATGGTTCTTCAAGAATAATGGCCTTTTTATGCATCACTGGTTTCCCCTTCATACCCCCAATGAGGTAGGTTCTTAAAAAAAAATTGTCTGATCATATTGGATTATTTTCTTGATGATTTTAAGGTTCAAGAACTATTGGCAAAGATACATGGGTTGGATGAAGGAAATTCTTTAAGTTACTGGATGATCTATTTAATATAGTTAAATTAAAAAAAAATGTGTACCGTCAATTGGTTGGTTATTTCCTCAAATATTCGGTTAAGTGCAAGTGACCCACCACATGACAAAAAACATATATAAATGACACTCCCTGATGGTTAATTTTTTGAGTATAGGCTTCATTTCCTCAAGGATGAATTTTTTCCAACCAGCTACATATATCCTTGACTTATTTTTTCCAATCAACTATAGTTTTTGTATTAACACCATTTTCTGAAAAAGATTTATAAATTCATTGTTGTAGGTGATATGATTTTGTTTGTCCTTGATGAGTAGTATCGTGACATTTTCTTTCATGTTTCTATCATTTCAATGGTTGGTACATTGTACGTACGTTTTGATTTCTTGTTTTTCTCCATTAAGGTATATTGGGATTCTGGACTTTATGCTCACTTTTATGTCCATGTTTTACAGTTATGCACTAGAACTATGCATGATTTTTAGTTAAAGACAATGGTTATCAAGAAATGGTGTGAAATATAAACATGTTGCTCCATTAATGGGAAAATATCCTATCACATTTCATTAGATTTGTGGCACTATGGAAAGTTTAAAATTGACCAATTGTAACTTTAATGTACTATAGATGTCATCTTTGTTTAATGTACTTTAAAAATGTTCAAATTAGTATATTTTCATTGTTGGTTATCATTTTCTTATCATCTTTATTTTTCCCACTCTAATCATATTCTATATGGATCTTTTTTTTATTCCCCTAGATCCATTCTATAAAGGTAGAGGGGGGATGAAGTGTGTTTTTGTAATGTGTAGCCTTTTTTTCTTTGAGGTGCTTGTCTTCACACCCCTTTTCTAGTTGAAGTACTTGTGGGAGGACATAGTTATCATTGAGAGGTAGAGAGTTATTTCCTTGTATCCATACAATTACATATTTGGATACTCATGCTTTGTGTGGATTTGGAAGTGTTTGAATGCCCCTTTGATATTTTGTTGGTGGAACATATATTAGCCAAACTTTGTACTTACAATTTTTAACATCTATTTAGTGGTTACGTTTCAAGATCATTGTTATTTATTGTTGTATTTTGACATATTTAATTAATTAATCATGATAACCACTCCCAATTAGTTTTATAGACCCCACAGCCAGTGGGATTCAAGCATGTAGCTCATTATTTATAATTGCATCATACATACTCATTGTTTTTGGATTTTTTGCATGGAAATGAATCTTTTAGAGGCAGATTTTTATGCCGTCAGAAAATATTTATGTGATTCACAAGGCACGAAATCAATCTTTGTTGTAATTGCATATTTCGGATTTGATAAGTGTAGGTCATTTATAGGCTATCAGTTTCTTTAAAGTTTCACTTATAATTGAGTATTTAACTGAAAATATTGAGTATCTTATACATGACTATTTTTCCCTCCACCCACTTTTCATAACTTCCATAACCATTAGGTACAAACTTCGAGCCTATTTTTCTTTTTTTAGTAAAATATTTTCCAAGACTTTACAAATTTTATAATTTATTGAAATTTTTATAATTTACAATTAATAAAGTTTCAAGATCTATTTTTTTAAAGTCTAATTCTCTAAAGGGTGTTATCTCAATGGAACAACACCTGCTTTACAAGCAGAAGTTTGGCGGTTTGATTCCATCATGCCCTGATATTTATATGGAATGGAGACGATCAATAGTTAGTGATAGAGAATCTTTTTACCATCCCCAATGAGCCAATGGTGAAATTTTTCGATGCTCACCAAAATATGAAATGGTGACGGTAAATGAATGCCACCATATATATGCATCAATAGTGATGACCATGAAAGTTCCATCACCATAAATCAATGTTTTTCAAATGAAATGTTTACGGTCACTATCCGTCATTATAATCATTATTCATGACAGACCTTGAACGTCACCAAAACACTTATACTTTTGGCGACGCCATATTTAGTGACATTCACTTTTTTGGTGATGGAGGTTAAGTTCCATAACCATTTCACATATGAAATGGTGATGGTCACTATCCCTCAGTATAAACCATTATTGGTGACAAACCTTGAATGTCACCACAACACCTATACTTTTGGTGATGCCACCTTTTGTGACCTTCAATTTTTGGTGAAGGAGGCTCTTTTGACCGTCACCAATGAGCTTATGGTTCATTTTTCAACCCTCAACAATGTCCTTTTTCTTGTAGTGTAATTGAGGATCAAAAATTGGTGGTATTGTTGTAATATGTTAAATTAATGTTTATATTGAATCAAGTATTTGTTGTAAAATATAAATCAATGTTTTATATATGAGAAATTACAAGTATGGTAAATATGGGAAAACTATTTGTGATTTGCATGTAAATCTACAAAACATATCAAAACTACTCTTAATTTATCTTTTCATTATAATGATCACTAATGTTTTGAGCTTGAGTGATTGAGGATGGCCACAAGTGTTCCCTCAAATTGGAAGTTTGGTGTTGGAATTCAGTGTGGATTTTCCATTCAAGAATCATATAGCATCTGGAATATGAAATTTACATTCCAAAATAAACTACTAGTGTGATTGTTGTATATTTCGATGTAAATTTTCTCCAAATCATAGCTAATATATTGTACCACGGGTGAGAACACAATGGGAAGGGAATTATCTCTGCAATATATCCACTTATATTATAGTGATCCATTAATATAAGAAAAACATTAATAATATAATATAGACGAGTTGTTGTATTCATATGTGATAATGGACCCAAATAGTAGTTCTTATTTGAAGAAATGATCATCATACTTGGGCATTCTTGACATCATTGACCTCTAGCCCTAGACTTATTCACATAGTGTTCTACATTATGCGGTTATATACATGTATACGAGGATATCCTATTATTGTATACTTTTTACTTCATTTTATTCTAGACTTAGCTTTGGCATTTTCTAGGATTTTTATTTGCACTCCCACATTGTATAAGTAATCTACAACTTGACATGTTTAGCATGTAACTTAGTTGGCATGATTGTTCCTATTCATTCCTTGGGTGTTGAATACTAATTTTACTAAGCTGTTATTTTCTATGTTGACGTTTTATTTGCTTTTTTTATATAGGCCATTTGGCGACATAAAATCCATTATTGCCCAACTGAAGAAAAATAGTTTGAGTTTCTTGCTTTTATGGGGGAAAATAGCATTGACAATATTGTTCATGTTGAGGCATATATCGTATAAATCCTCTATATTATAATTTAGTTTATATTCCAGTGTTCATCATCTTTCATGTCTTATACTCTGCATTGTATCTTCTTTCTTTTTCAGAAAAGGAACTCAGTATTGATGGTAAGAACCAGGAATTGAAGAAAGAGGAGAACATAACACTAAAGTGAAAAAATTCAAATTAAAGAGAGAGAGAAGAGAATTGGTCTAGTGGTACCTGTAGATTCAATATCCCACATAAGAGACACACATAGACATTGATGGTCAAGTCTTCAGAGTTGTTGAATTCACCTGCAATCACTACAAGGAAAAGACCATCTAGCGAGGGTTATAAAGGAGGTTTTTAGTGTTATAAAATTGGCCAAATTTGTCAAAAAAACATTTTCTACAACATTTGTTTTTGGTAACGGAGTTTTTGGCAGAGCTTTTAACGGAATTTAAACTCAACTAAAAAAACCTGGGCAGCCACAAGTTATTACGAATGTTTTTTTCATCGGTGCGCTACTAAGGTTTCAACGCACCGGTGTGTGTAATATAGATGGTCGCCTCGAGGCAGTCGAAGGTTCATGCACCGGGCAGTAAAGGTATACAACCGCACCGGGCACACTATAGGTGATACAACACATGGGGCCGTTCTAATTGGTATTGGGATTTGTGTGGTGCCCATATGTCGTATCAACGCACCAGTACATATTCTTATAGAAGCGCGTCGGTGCACAGTATCAGAAAAATGCACTGATTGTTGTAATTCGTATTGGTATTTGTGTGGTGCCCATAGGTCGTTGAAATGCACCGGTGCACAGTCTCACATAAAAGCACCGGTGCGCAGTATCGCACAAACACACTAAGATTTATAATTGGTATTGGTATTTGTATGGTGCCCGTAGGTCGTAGAAACGCACTAGTGCACTGTATCATACAAACACACCGGTGTACAGTAATTGACACGCACCAGTGTTCATTTTTTTTTTTTTAGAAACATTGACCTGTGACAGTGCAATTATTGTGATATTTTAAAATTCATTATTCATAAAAAATTGACACATCTTATAATAGTATTCATATTAATTAATTTTTTATTAATGAATTTGAATGTGATGTTTGGATTAATTTGTTATATCATATCATAATTATTGTGATTTTTTAAAATTCATTATTCATCAAAAGACGACACATATATTATAATTGTATTCATATCAATTAATTTTTTATTAGTGAATTTGAATGTGATGTTTGGATTAATTTGTTATATCATATCATCATATTTCACATCTCTTCATTATAATATTTAATCATCCATAAACTTAATCAGTGGTGTTACATTTCACATCAACAATGGAGAAAACAATAGAATAAATTAAAACATGTTTTGCTTTATATATATATGAATAAGACAATCTTTGTCATACAAAATGGGATAGTTATTGGTATCCCTCTATCTTTCAATTGGAACACCATGTCCATTACATTAAAAAAAATGTCTGATTTCACAGACAAATATATCAAAAAATACAACACCTTGCTTTGATATCCAAGAATAATGATCATCATTGTTTGCTTGAACTATTGTCATTGCTCGAGCTACTTCCATGACTTGGGTTATTTTCAGGAATGTTTTGTTCACGATGTAGATTGTTTTCTTCTTCTTCACCTTCCATCTACAAACATAAAAATAAACTGTAATGAGTGTATATACATTGGTGAAAATAATGAAAATTACAATATTAAATAATATACTTTAATGTAAATCGAAAATAAAGGACGTAACATAGAAAAAATTGACTCATGAACTATACACATTCTTTCAAAACCATGTAGTATGCCATCTTTCAAGATTTCAACTGTTGGCACAGTTCCATACTTTGTTTTCTACAAATTTTTTACCCCATAGCAAATCATATATTTAATATAAAATATTTTTTTGTTCTATTAATTATAGATGGAGCTAAGTAAAACAAGATCGATAGATGCTTACAAATTCCACAATTAATTTCTGATATGCCAACATATACTCACAACCCATATTTAATACAATGTCAATCAATTTTTCTGATAGTTATTCTTTGTATGTTGGCACCTATTTGAAGACATTCAATGATGATTTTTGTAAAACAAATTAAAATATACAAAAACGAAATCTAGTTAACTTGTTATAAGGAAGTAACAATTACTCACAAACTTAGATATCAACCCTTTTCTTCCTTGTCGTCATGTTTTATGTGCTGAATGAGTTCCATTTTCTTTTCTTTTCTACAAGAAGATACTTGAAATCTAATATTTAATGCTAAATTTTTTATTTACTGTACCTAATGATCAAAAAAATCAATTATTACATATTACATTTGAAGCACGTTGTTGTTGAGATGGCTCCTCCTACGATGAGATTTTGTCCATTTCTTTGACCATATCCTTGTACACCTTTTTAGACATTCCTACTAGCATATTTTTGATATCAGCTCATTCATCTTTTGAGTTTTTCATAATCTTCTTGAAAATATAACATGACAATAAACTATTTAATTTTTATATTGATATATGAAAAGTAAATATAACAAAAGTGATATTTATAAATGATATTTATAAATAATTATAGAAAAACATTTAAAGGAATATTATCTTTTCATTCCTTCTTTTATTTGTTGTACGTTTTTTCTATTAAAAGTCTGACATGTCTCATTGACCAATTCTCTGGAAACTCTTCCTGTAGTTTAGATAAAATTTGGTTCTTGGAATCATTGGCTTGATTTTTGTATTTTAAGTGGAAAGAACGTCTATACATTTGTTCCACTAGATCCCTCAAACTTTTGTAAAAGTTTTTCCCCCTCTCGTTAACCTCCAGCACCACTCCAGATGAGCTAAGGAGAAATTCATTTTCATTTGCATGTTCTATTTTTTTTCTTTTCTTAGAACAACATTCCTTTTATGAGTTGTTGCTCGATGTAGAACATTAAATAGATGTGAATTAATAGATTGTTTGAAACATTTTATCTAATAATTTTAAGTATATTATTAATGAAATTATAAAAAGAAACTCATATTGGATCGATAGTATTTTTTCATTCACCTGATTCATCATTTTGCAATTTTTCCATCAAGCTTTTACGCTCTTCTAGTCCTAGATCAGAAATAATCTTATCAAGCTTCGTCATTTTGTGGCTCTGCATGATACACAATAAACAATACATATTAGTTAAACTTACATATAGTTCAAAAATAATAATTTTTGTAAATAATTTACAAATAACTTGCCTTTTTTTCTTTTCTTATGTGTTATCAGTATTTTTGTTACTTGATCTCTTGTCAGCCATTTCTTTATCAATATGAAACATGTAAAATATCATTCATTAATATATTTTATAAATAAATTGTCAAATTTTCAGGTTAAAAAGAAATATATCAAGAAATCAGTGCGCTTTTCATGGTATACGCATCGACGTCGGTGCATGGTGGTCTTATAAATCCACCACCCAAACAGTGTAAAACACTGTACATTTCTCTATTGCAACAAGGAGCACCAGTGCATTACATTTCAACCACTGCACTGATTAACACAGACAAAATAATAAAATCATCTAGTGTTAGTTTTTGTAGCATATGGTATCATGGAGGGGGCGGCGCAGTCTATTCTTTTAAACGCCTCATGCAAACAAGGGACCACCATACGGTGTTGTCTGTCAACTAGGAGATGAGGTGTGGTGTGTTATATGTTACATGGTGCACCGATTAACACAATAAAAAATTGTTTTTTCGAAACAGTACGTTCGCGGTGCACCATAATGACATAGCGCACTGGTGCCCTATTTTACATATGGTGCACAGATTAAAAAAAAAATTGTTTTTTAAGGTTTTATCAAAAAATACGTGCACAGTGCACTGGGATAAGCCAATGCATCGGTGTGCTAGGTTACGTCGGGCGCACCAATTAAAAAAATTCTGTTTTTTTTTAATTCACGCAAGGGGCAACATGGATTGGGATCCGATTATGCAAGTCATCTCGTGGGTTGGATATCATAGGCCTATATAGAGCAATACAAAACCTATAAATATAAAATGAAAAGCCCTAACTTTGAAATCATAGAAACAGGGAGAAGAAAGGGCAGAAACAAAAAAGAATGAAGGGTTTAGGGTAAAAATGGATTTATTTATTTATTTTTTTCTAAAAATGAACAAAATATTGAAATATTTTACTTACTGCGTAAAAAAAAAACTGCAAAAAAAGTTAAAAGAAATAACAAAATTTAATCACGGGATCGTTTAAAATTCTATGCTACAGGGTTTGAATCATGAGAGGTTTGGAATTCTCATTATCTGAATACTTCTATTCGAATGTATTTCGCTACTCCAGAGTGATCTCGTGCTCTCTTGCTCCAAGTATGTCTCCTGCAAATCTCTGGCTGAAAATTTTTGCAAAACAGTGAAATAATGAAAAGTGTTTAGTATTTAAATAATTGTTTTATGAAATTAGATTTTCGAAAATATTTTGCTGCCCATTTTTCAATTTACCATTTTGTTTTTTCACTTAAAAAAAATAGTGTTACGCTTTTTTTATTTGCGGTTATTCATCATCGGTGTGTCACTTAATAGCACCGCACTGGTGCGTCTGTTGATAACACGGAACCGGTGCATGGTAACTAAACACACTGGTGCGGTTATCTGTACATTATCACCGATAACAAGAAGTCCTTTTTTAAGGCATCGGAATTACTTTTAGGTGTGTACACCAGAATTTATTGTTGATTTTGCTCAAATGCAGGGGGAAAATATCATAATTATATCGAATGGAAAATTCTTCAAAATCCAACTCGTTCCATAAAAATTTTCAAAGTCCATCGCAGAGTTCTCCCTATCCATATCAAGACGTAGTATTTACTTCAGATTTTATTTATATTTTCATTATCTAATTGATTTTATGTTTTTTATCCATGTCAATGATGCACAGGTTAATTAAATTTATAATGTATACAAATTTGTAGGTTCAAGCAAATTCATAATCGAGTTCATAGGCACAAAATATTCAAACAGTTCTAAAACTTTAGAAGCTCTTATCAAGAGCAGCATACCACAAGGTGCATTTGGTAGATGAAAATGGATAGCCGCTTCACCCAGCCAATTGTAACAATATTTCATCTTCTAGCCACAATCTTGGGACAACGATGGTAATAATTATAATTGTTTGGTATATTTATTAATGTAATTATTTCAATGTGAAACCAATTAATCATGCAATATTGTCAACGTGCTTACTAATTGATATCATATATTTTGTACTAATCATGTTCAAATACTTTTTTTTTTAAATTATTAGGATTCTACTGATGATGAGCGACCTACCTACCATCTTCCGTTGCACCTCATGACAATGTCAAATCGAGAGAAGACTAAATTAAGAGAAAAAATCAGAGAGGAACGATACCAAGAATGGTTGAATCAATCACCGAAGTCCAGATTCACCAATTAGGAATGAATACAGCAATAGTAGTTCTTCACAATCTGGCAATGGAGGCAATCAAATAGAGGTTGGTATGGATGAATACTTAAGGGATATGACTGCCATGGAGATAATGTTGTTATATGCATTCCAAAATGATGATCAGCTAGGGGATGATGCTCATATCGCTAACACCTTTTTCGAAAGCCTTAAATTTGCTTCCACCGCTCCTCTCTTTGGACCTGGTGGTTAGTCAAAGTATACCTAGTTTGGGACAATGATGTTACTGTACAACTTGAAAGCAAATTTCGGCTTGTCGAATGCATGTTTCTCAAAAATTTTGAGGTAAGTTACCATAAAGTCCCCCCTTATATAAATTTGAGAAATATAATCAGTACACAATGAACATTACAAATGATCATTTTTAAGAATGTTAATAATTATATCGGAATTAATGTACATTTATTAATATTTTCCATGATCACCAACTATAGGTTATTCAAAGATAAGTTTCTTCCGAGTGATAACGTATTGCTTGGTAGCTACGAAGAGGCAAAGAAATTGTTGAAAATGTTGGGTGTTGAGTACATATCATATCATCCATGATCAAATGATTATATTCTATATAGAGGAGAATATACAGACAAAGAGATATGTCCAAAATCTAGGCATGAGATGTATGATAAATCAAAAAATAAGGGTAAATCACTTGGTCCTCCTTTTAAGATATTGAGGCACATGCCTATAATATCAAGGATTCAAAGGCTCTTTCGTTGCAAAGAATTAGCAATGTTTCAAGGATGACATGCCTCATACAGAAGTGAGTTGGGAGTTATGCGAATCCAAATTGATTCAATAGCCATGAAGCATATAGAGGATACATGGACCAAAAAATTCAAGGATGAAGTACGAAGTATATGACTCAGCATAGAAATGGATGGCGTCAACCCATATTCCTTCCAGAACACCAACTATTATGTTTGGCATGTAGTAGTGATAAATAAAAATATCCCCCCATGGTTTTCTGTGAAGAATGAACATCGTATGTTGGCTCTCATAGTACCTGGTAGAAGACAAGTGAATAATATGGATGTTTACTTACAACCACTAGTAGATGAGTTGAAAGAATTATGGGATGGGATAAATGTATATGATGTATCAAGACCCATCACACCAGAGATTATTTTTACGCTGTATGGCATATCTGCTTACACGACACATGATTATCCAGAATTAGGAGTTTTCTCTGGTAAATTACATGTTTATTGATTTGTTTAAATACATAAAAATATTCTTTCTCATATTAGCTATTTAATTTGTTGTAATTGTTCTGATCTTCATGATATTATTTAACGTGCCATGCATATAAATTGTATACAATAATCTCGCAGGTTGTAACAAAAGGGTATTTTGGATGTAAATGTTGTGGACCTTATTTGAAAGCTAGATGGTCCAAGGAACTACGAAAGCCAGTGTATGATTTCTCCAGGGTATTCCTCCCAGAAGAACACCCTTATAGAAGCACAACATCCGCTTTCAATGTGTTGAGGTATAAAAGGTATCTTTTTAACACCTATTTATCCTACATTAATTATCAATCCGAGAATGACTTTTTGTTTCAAGAGTGTACTCTATTTGAGACTACAATTGAGCTAAGAGTAATGCTATGAGAGATGTAGTATAGTATTTTAGATACAAGAGTAAACGGATGATTGAAAAGAAATCTAATTACAATAACATGAATACAAATACTCTGAAATCTTAACTACTCACTCTGCAAAACATCAATCAAGGATACAGTAGCAATAACTCATTCCTTTAGAAATTGATGCAACTGAAATCACACTGGAACAAGGCAATCAATCTGGGAACTTGGAAGCAATAACCAATGTTCTCTACAGTTGATAGTCCTGCTCTTTAAGCAATCAAAGTGAAATCGAAATTGAACTAACTACTGTTGAAAATAAACTAAGAAGAACTTCTTTTAAAAGTAAGAATTGGAAATGAACAACAACTTGTAATCTATGTGAATACACAACAAACTGTAAATAAAAAATCTCTCTGCAATCTGAAACTAACAAATTATAAATGAACAACAAATTGGAATTGAACAGCAATTGCTAACTAATGAATCTGAACAACAGACATGAAATTAACAAAATCAGATAACAAATCCTATTAAACTCCAACCCTGTCGATAGAAAACACTATTAAGTAATCAATCAAAATGAACAATAATCCAATGGAACATCAAACGGAGCTAAATATGGAACAACAAAGATTTATAAGTGATAACAAGGTGAATAAGACAGTAATCATGATCCTTGTTGAAATGAAACAACAACGCAATTCATTAGTGCAGACAACAATCCAATAAGAAATTCAACAGTAATTAAGTGACTATGTAATCGTAATGAAACCAAACATAATTATCACGCAACAATAATTAAAGGATAGAAATACAAACAGTAGAATGATTCCACCAGGGCCGGGCCCTTAGCACTAGTGAAACACTGCTGGGTTACTTCAAAGCTTGAGCGATGAAATAAAACGCGTCTTTGTATTAATTGAACATAAAAGTATTTAAAGTGACCGCTCTCTGATCATGAGAGTCAATAAAACGCATTATTACAAAAGGAATGTTTTTAATCAAATGATTCGACTCCCTACAATCTCTAAAGGCGTTGCCTTATATAACAAACTCGACGGACAAGACAAGGAATGAGATAAGGTTTGAACAGCGATCCCTCAGGATCGAAGGATCCTGAGGGATTCGCTTCCCTTCTTTCTTTAGCTGTCACTTGATTTCCTTTGACTGAAGCCGAGCTGTCCCCTGCCTTCTCTTAGCAATGCATTCGGATTTTCTTCTCTTTGGCAAGATTTGGTCTAACGCTGGAGGAACAGTAGTTGCACTTACTTTAGCCTTGCCTCTGGTATAGCTGTTCACCTCGCCTGATTCCTGCTTTTAGCAATAAAAGGAAGTTTTTAGTTACATTTTACAATAAACATAAGTCTTTACAATTTTACCACAATTCTTGTAATAAGTCACCTTTCTAAAGTAAAAAGAATTATGTTTAAAGTAAAAGAATGGGAAAACACATAGTGAATTCATACCTTTTCCAATGCTCAACATACCCCCCTGCTTACCCTTTTTCATGTCCTCATGAAAAACATAGTTTACATGCAAAGTAGTTAAAGAATAAGCTGGAGAAGGTTTTTCATCAAAAGGCCTAAAACCATGCATTGCAGCTAATGCTTCGAAGACATGCCCTGTCTGTCCTTCGGGTATTTCATAAATGGCTTTATAGTCTGTAGCAGGATACGATGCAATGGGGCTTCGAAACCTACACCCTAGCCAGAATGGGCCTTCCCTCAAAATGAGGTTGCTATAGAGAACCAAGCAGTCTGCAGCTAATCCAAAATTTTTATAGTTAAATGGCTCTCTATTTTGAACATTCCGATTGGAAATTCCCCATCGGACCTTGGCTGCTATGTAGGCATAGTTTCTAATAGATAGAAAATAGTCTATCCCATTCAAGACAATTGCTTTATGGACAGGCCCCAATTCTTGGATAACACCTTCTCTTGTCATCAAATTCTTTTGCCTAGCCCATAATTGTAACAGATGTTTAGGTTCGCTCCTAACCCACAAGTCTAACTCATTTTCCTGCCTTTGAAAAACATTATAGGCTTTGAGCCATTTTAATTGATTAACAACAAATGAAATAAATGCTTGGTATTGGATATCACCCACAAAAGGACTGGGATTTGTCTCAACATCATTTTCCAATATGAGATTATGCAAATAGAACTCACAGAGGAGACGTTGTACCTTTACCCCATAGAGTTTGCAGCATGTTACAAAATCATATATAGTGTTTGAATCTATAGATTTTCCTACCCTAACTGCTTTAATTTTCATCTGTAAATATATCTATAATAAAGAATAAAGAATAATTCTTGGCAGGGCATCTACAAGCTAAAACATTTGTGTATAATGAGCAGAGAGTATTCATTCAATTATGGGCTATTTTTAATTTATTCATTACCTTTTCAGCCTTCTCTTTTGCCCTTCAACACTTTTCATAGGATGATCTTCATTTGCTACTAAAAATCCTAGTATTTTCTTCTAGGAATAGTGTCTTCTTCAATTTTTTCCCTTTCCTATCGAGCTTGTGCCAACTCCTCTTGGAGTCTGGCTCATGTAGGGTCACTAAAAGTGTTTTGAATATAGGCTTGTGCATTTTCACTTGAGGTTGCTCGATTTGGAACAACTCCTTCTGGAATAGCTGCCTGCTTTTCCATATCTTCATGATTAGGCTCAGCCATAGTCTCTGCAACTTGGGGCTTTATTTTAGTGGCCACTTTCCTCTTTTTCGAGGCTCGTTTGGTGATTATGCTTCTTTTCTTTGGGGTTCGTTTGGGAATTTATTTCATTTTAAGAACCCTAATGGTCTGCCTAAGTTGTTCCACTAGTCTCTGAAGCTTCAGTCGTTCCCTCCGAACTTTTTCAAGCTCAATTAATTTCTTCCTTTTCCTTGATGGAATGGTTGTTCCTTTTTCTGGACCCAATTTCTCAACAGGGTTTTGCTCCTCATCAGCTGTGCCTTTAGTTGGGCTTGCTTCTTTGTTTTATTCTTGGGGAACTTCTTCAGTATTCATATGCCCTCAGCTGAATTCTACAGGGGTAATACCCTCAATTGACTCTGTAGTTCCCTGAGAATTTTCAGTTTGGAACACTACTTCAGTGTTCTCCTCTTCCTGTCCATACTTCTCAGGGGAAGCAACCCCAGCTGATTCTACCATTTCGTTAGGGTTTTATCCTTCTGTTTCATTCAGCATTCCCTCAGTCATTTCTTTATTGACAACAGATTGTTGCTGCAATTGGTTGATATCAACATTAAGGTCTAGTGGGCTGTGAGGTTTCTCATATTCACTCATATTGGCCAAAATTTGGGCCAATTGGTCTTCTTGTAAAGGGCTTCGTGGTGAACTTGTAGTAGTGTTTTCGGGAGGCTTTGTTCCTTCTCTTTCACTGCTATGATTATCTTCATCCTCTTCATAGGTATAGTAACTACCTTCTTCCTCATCAGAGTAGCGAATTTCTCCCTCTACACTAGTATGAGGGCTTCCTTCTTCTTCCTCAATTTCCTCTTCTTCATTATTTCCTTCTTCTGCACTGGTTTGTTTCTCACCACTGGTGTGGTGACTCATTTCTTCTTCATCCTCATCAGTATGGGGACTCCCTCCTTCCAATTTTGGAGGTTGTTCATCCTCCGAGCTGGGCAATTCCAAGGGTTGGCTATTGCTACTTGGAAGGCCTTCTATCATTCCCCTACTTATTTTTGAACGGGAGGACTGTCTACGTTTTGATGGCTCAGATACCGAGCTAGCCATTCTCTTTCATTTTGGGGTAGGTAAGGCTAATCCTCCATTAATCAAAAATATTAATTCTTCCCAATTGGTCTGGGCAAGACTATGACTTACTATTAATCTGATTAGGCAATGGTGGCTTACCACCATGTCTATGTGCCGAGCTTTTCTTATACTACGGGCAACATCATGCAGTAAGGAATTTAAAAATGCAGGAAAATTTACAATACATTTTTTCTTTAATACTGCCAATAACTTAAGGTGGCGAGGTCTTACCACATCTTTCCTTCCATCGCATGTTATATAGGCCTGCACTACCTTTGCCAATTCCTTCCATGGTTCTCCCAATGATGTCGGCTGAACTCCTTTGCCTTTGATGACCAATGTCTGTCCTTATTCCTGTAATATATTCATGGCTTCTTGAAGCCTGACCTTCTTATAAGTCCATATGATTCCTTGCACTGGTAGACCGGACACCTCTGCAATTATTTCATCTGTTATTGCTATCTTTCTTCCTCTAACCATGGAGTATCCTTCCTGAAAATTCTCTAGAAACTCGGTAGCCACTATTTCATGGGGTTTTTGCAGCCTTGTGAAGTATGTAATGTATCCCAATTTTTCCAGAATCTCTCATGCAGCATCAGAAACAACTAGCACTTGCGGCTTGCTACGAATTAATTGACCTCCCATTTTCTCTGCGCACTGTTACTTATTTACAAACACACAGTAGTGTAATGGAATAGCACGGCACGGTAAATTGGAATAATATCGTTAAGTTTTTGTTATTCCCTAGAATATAGGGATTTGATTCGCATACAGGTGAAAAAAATATAGGGATTTGATCTGCATGCAGTGATTAAGAGGAATCCACGCCCCCCCTGGAAGATGATAGGTCGTTCTCGACCATCAAATAAGAGAGGAAAGTACTGCACAACAGTTGTACCACAGGAAAAAGCATGCATACTTATGATACAATCAATCAAATTATTGCATTTACTGAAATCGATGCGTGTGATTAAATCGTAAATAGATATAGAAATGTTTGTAATGATTTAAATATAAGGAAAAGGGACAACTGATGTGAACACAAGTACTAATGCGCTTATCACCCACTCAAACTAATGTGATCGATTTATGATGATTTTCATGTATAATAGTTTCGAAATCAAGGGTTTAGCAATCATACTTTCATTTGATATTTAGATAGAGATATAGGAAAAAGGGTTTAATATTATGATTGATTTGTAGAAATGTGACTCCAATACCATCAGCAGAGCTCTGTTGCCCACAGGTGTCCATAACATTGACAAAGTTTCTTTCTCACCCTTGGAACCATTTCCCTTTATTTATGCCTAGGGAAGTGTTGTTTAATGTCATAATGGAGGCCATTGTGTTGGCTTGGGAACCAGATGAATCACAATGCCATTCACCGGGAAGAAGTGAAAAGTGGGCAGGCCGGCTCGTGATGAGACCTCTTGTTCCAAGGACTTTTTTTTTTTTTTTCAATTGTCCATTGGACCATATCCCTAGTGTGGTGGCCATGATAGGAATGCCACTTCACTTGCTTCCTTATGATCATGGTAGGCTGGCTCTTGATGAGACCCCCTATCCTCCATTTGCCATATCATAAAATTGTTAGTAATATATATAAATATTTTTCTTCTTTTTCATATAGCACTTTCCTATTTATATATAAAGGATGGCTCAACACTCCTTAAGAGTAGGGATGGTGGAAGAAGTATAAACATCTGAATAGAAAAGAATATGCCCTTATTCCTACTCAATAAATAAAAATAAAAGAAAGTTATAAAGATTTGGGGAAGAACCAACATGATAAAGATAATCGATCATAGTAATTTTAGTGATAGTAAGACAACAAAGTAATATTATTGGTTATGTCATTTTTTCCTTTTTCTTATCATTATGAAACAATTTCTTAAAAAATGACAATTTATTTCAAGTTTCTGATTTCAGTAAGCTTTAATTTTTATGATCTTGTGTAAATAGTATGTTTTCCTTTAGAATATTCATTAGAAATACTCAAAATGTTGTTCTAAAACAAGTAAAATAATACACTCAAAAAGTGTTGTTCCTTTGGAAAGGAACAACAGAAACAATCTACGGAAATGATGTTCCTTTGGAAAGGAACAACAAAAACAATCTGCGAAAAGTGTTGTTCCTTTCGAAAGGAACAACAAAAAGAATCTGCGAAACTGATGTTCCTTCTAAAAGGAATAACAAAACAATCTGCGAAACTGTTGTTCCTTTCAAAAGGAATAAAAAAAAAAATCTGTGAAACAGAAAAAATAAACAGCACAACTGTTGTTCTTTTCAAAAGGAACAGCAAAAACACTCTCAGCAAAGCTGCTGTTCCTTTCAAAAAGAACAGAAAAAATGTTGTTCCTTTAGAAAGGAACAGAAAAAAATCACAATAAGCGAAATAAAAAGAGTTTGAAGAAACAGAATTCGATACAAAAAACAAAGTAAATGATCAAACTTTATGTACAAATTTCAAAGGAAAGAAATGATTTAATGAATGGGTGCCAAGGAGGGGTTATCCCCTTCAGCAAGAATTTGCATGGTAGAATCTTCCTGTAATTGCTAGTAGAAGGATTCTCGAGTAAGTGGTTTATGGTAAAGCCGTACTCGATGATCGTTTACTTTGAAGGAATGTCCAGATCCATCAATGGTGGTTAATGTAATGGTGCCATTATCATGCACTTTTTGTATCTTGTAAGGTCCAAGCCATTGTGTCTGGAGTTTCCCTGGAAAATCCTAAAACCTGGAGTCATATAGGAGTGCCCAATCTCTTTCATGGAAGATTTTTTCTTTGATGAGGGCGTCGTGCCATTTTTCTCTCTGTTGTTGAATTAACACAGTGTGTTGAAGAGCAGAGAGCCTAATTTCATCTAACTCATTGATTTGCTACAATATTTCGGCCTGGGCTTCATTTAAATCTAGGCCCACCTTCTGGGTTGTTCTTAATGTCTAAATTTCAAACTCTATTGGAAAGATGGGCTCTTTTCCAAATACCAATTGATATGGTGAATATCCCGTAGTAGCTCTCCATGTTGTTTGGTATGCCCACAAGGCTTCTGGAAATCTATAGGCCCAGTCACGTCTGTGTGAGGCAACAGTTTTTGTCAATATAGACTCGATCACTTTATTTGTGCTCTCTACTTGACTGTTTTCCTGTGGGTGGTATGGGGTTGTAATCTTGTACTGAATGTGGTAATTTTGTAATGTTTCAGTGAGTTTATTACCTAAAAACTGCGTTCCTTCATCTGTGATTATGTCCCTTGGGAGGCCATATCACACAAAGATTTGGAAAAGGAATTGTATTACAGAGTCCTCTGTAGCTTTCGAAAGTGCCTCTGCTTCAACCCATTTAGTGACATACTCGGTTGCAACTAGGATGTATGTTTTTTGGTTTGATGGGGGGTTAATGGGGCCAAAAAAATAAAGCACCCTTCAAATGGTTCAATTACTAGTTGTGGGTTCAAAGGCATTTCATCGGACTATCCAGGGCGACTCGCCCTTTGGCAGCTATCACAGGCCTGCACAAATTTTTTAGCATATTTAAAAATGGTAGGCCAATAATAGCCTGTCTATAAAACCTTATGGGTGGTTTCACGATTTTCAAAATGTCCGCCACACGGCCCGTTGTGGCATGCTTTCAGAATATCAAATACTTCGTCCTCCCGGACACATCTCCTAATTTGCATATCTGACCCTGTATGAAATAGGTAGCCCCCAATCCAAGAGAATCGGGTACTACACTGTATTATTTGCTTTCGTTCATTAAGGGTTAGATGTTTAGGTAATTTACCTATTGCCAAATAATTTGCTATATCAGCATACCATGGGGTTCTAACAGTAACATCGAACAAATGTTCATCTGGGAAGTGATCTTCGGCTGCTGTTGCATCTGTTGGCTTTGGCATTCGTGACAGGAAATCAACTACATGGTTCTCTTTTCCAGGTCGATCTTTGATTGTAATGTCAAATTCCTGCAATAAAATCAACCATCTTGTCACCCTTCCATTTGTAACAGGTTTATTTGCTAAAAATTTAATGGCAGAGTGATCGGTATATAAAACTATAGGGTACCCATTTATATAATGTCTAAACTTATTTACAACATGTACTACAGCTAAAAATTCCTTCTCAGTCACAGTATAGTTTAGTTCAGCAGGAGATAGATTTTTTCTGATATAATAGATTGCATATGGTTTTTTATCTTCTTCTTGCCCAAGCACTGCTCCAATCGCTGTGTCTGAGGCATTAGATGAAATTTGGAATGGAAAATTCCAATTTGGGCCCCTGAGCACTGGGGCTGTTGATACAAGCTTTTTCAGATCCTTGAAAGCATTGTCACATTTATCTGTCCAAATAAAATCAACATTTCCTGTTAGTGCATATAAAGGTGCAGCTATTCGAGAATAATGTTTTATAAATCTCCTATAATAGCTGGAAAATCCAAGAAAGCTACGTACCTCTATTTGTGTGGTGGGTGTAGGTATTAAAAAAATTATCTGAATTTTGGCTGGATCCACCTGAATTCCAGCTGATGAAATATAATGTCCTAAGATAAGTCCTTCGGTCATCATCATATGACACTTTTCATGGCTTAAACAAAGCCTAGTGTCAATACATCTTTGCAACACCTTTTCTAAATTTTCTAATGCTGGCTCAAAATCATCTCTGTAAGATGTGAAATCATCCATATATACTTCGAGCCCTTCATTTATTAAATTTGAAAAGATGCTGAGAATGGCCCTTTGAAATGTAGCAGGGGCATTGCATAGGCCAAAGGGTAAGACTCGGTAGGCAAATGTCCCCCAAGGACAGGTAAAAGTAGTTTTGTCTTGGTCTTCACGGGTAGTCTGGATTTGATTGTACCCACTGAAGCCATTGAGGAAAGAAAAGAATTTCTTTCCTGCCAATGTGTCTAATACCTGGTCAATGAAAGGAAGGGGAAAGTGGTCTTTCTGGGTTGCCTTGTTGAGATCTCGGTAATCTACGCATATTCTCCACTTCTAGTTCTTCTTTGGTACCACTACTAATGGAGAGACCCACTTGCTATCAGATATTGGGTAAATGAAATTAACATCCAACAGTTTTTGTAATTTATCTTTCACGATATCTTTAAGGTGAGGGTTTAATCTTCATTGGGGTTGGCGAATGGGTCTCACATCCTTTTCGGTATAAATGTGGTGTGTACATAACTAGGGGTCAATTCCCTTCATGTCTAGATAATCCCATGCAAAGGCTGTTTTATATTTTCGTAGTAATTGGACCAACTTCTCTTCTTGTTTAGCAATCATATTTTTGTTAATGTTTAGAGTTTTTCCCGGCTCAATTTCTACAATATTACTATTGTACACAGAAGTAGTGGGTATTACTTGATCAGGGATGTCTTTCATAGGATCTTATTCTTCTTTATTATCAAATGCTGCCTTGATCATGTGACATTGTAAATGGGATCTGATTTGTGTTTTGCTAATAAAACTATTAATGATATCATCCGCTGTTTGGTCTTTAAAATCGAGAGCATCTTCTATAGTTAGAGGTGACCTCATATTCCATAAGGTATGACACAGGTTTCTTTCTTGTTTTAATTATTGATAGGCTTAGTTGGGCTGGGGGATATAAAGCTAAATTCTTGACATAGTTTCCCCTTGTTATTGTCATGTTGCCTTGTCGGCAGCCAATATAAGCATCGGCAGTTTCCAACCAAGGTCTACCTAGAATTAACAGGTGTCCATCTAGCCGGTTCTTTGGGTTGATAACCAGGAAGTTAGCAGGGTATTCTTAGGAGTCTATGGATACCATTACATCTTGTAGTGTACCTTCTGGTTTGACTACCGATCGGTTAGCCAATTCTAGTAAGGTTGTTGTTGGTTCTAATGATGTAATGCCATGTTTTTGACAGGTGGTGGTTGTTAAGATATTGATTGCAGCTCCCAAATCAACTAAGGCATTTGGGAACAATTTCCCATTGATTTGCACCGTCACTATAGGATTTCCTGGGTCTTCATATTTTACAGGTGTTTCCATTCTTGATAATAATTCAGATAGAGTACCGACTATTTGGACAATTGGGTTGGTGGTTGTTCTCCTCTTTGGCTTCTTTATACATAGTTCCTTAATGGTTTTTGCATAAATAGGGATGTCTTGGATAGCTTGGAGGAGAGGGATTTTTATACACAGGTTTTTTAATTCTCCCAGAAGATCAAAATCAGGATATTCTAACGGGCGAGGTATAATTAATCGTTCTAGGAATGGTGGAGAAGAGGTTGTTTCTTGTTGTGGAGTTTGATGTTGATTTTGTTGTTGAACCACCTTCTCTTTTTGCAATGTTTGTTCTACAGGTAACAGATCTTCAGTGTGAACATTTTTGTCTCTCTCTATTTCTACTATACGCCCAGACCTCAATTGAAGGTCATTACACTCCCTCAGTTCAGTTTCTAATTATGGTGGTTCCATTATTTGGATAGACTGAACTGGCATATTATTTGGGTTTGGGTTGGGTTGGGCTGGGAGTTGTGGTCTTAAATTGGTCTGGGGGTTTTGTGGTAATGTATAGGGAGCTGGCAGTGTAGGTTGAGAGAGCGGAATTGTTCTAGCTGGCTGATTTGTAGGTCTTTTCCAGTTTGACTACCAGGCTTGACTATGCGAAGTAGAGGGGGACCATTGTGTTGGATAAGAATTTTTTTTCCAAAACGGTGGGCAGAAAGGAAAATTTGGCCAATTAGTTTGGTTTGTTTGATTTGGCCATGATGATGTAGGAAATGGCTGTTGTGACCAATTAGGGAAAGGTGGTTCATTTTTACACATTCCATTATATTGCTGAGCATTATATTGAGGAGGCTGAAAAGAAGAAAATGGATCAGTTGGCATACCTGATTGTTGTGGCTGCCATTATCGGTGCTGATTAAGTAAGCATACCACTTCTGATTCTTCTTCTGCCTCTTTATAGAATGCTTTTAACCCAAGAAGCGAGGGACATCCTTCTGTGGGGTGGTCTTTCATGCAAATGGCACAAACTTTTATTATATCCAGCGGGCACTCTTTGTGGCTGTGTTTCTTCTTGCATCTGGGACAGAATACTGCCAAATTTTGTTCTACTTCTGCTTGCTTTTGTTTGTCTTGCATAATGTCGAACTGCGTTGTTAGAGTCCCTAGAATATCTGTTTTAAAATCTTCCAGCAGATTCCCAATCTCTGCACGAGTTACACCTTCACTGGAGGTCTTATTATCCCTTGTGATCATGTCACGCTCTGTTGATTTTAGCCTTGTATTGCCCCTCAAACTCCTGATACACAAATCAATAATGTTAGCATAGATCTCATGATATATATCACCTTTTCCCATAATATTCAATGTTTCAACCCATTGATCCTTCATTCCCCTAATTAATTTAGTCTTCAGCAAATTATCATGTAAGGGTAAAGATGCATAAGGAGATCTCTGGAGATTGTATTGAAACCGTTCCACATATTCTTCCAGGGTTTCATTCGGTTTTGCTGTCATTTGAAATATTTTGTCTTTTAATTCTCGAGACCTGCAATAATCTTGATATTTCTTTAGAAACGTAGCTTTCATATGATCCCAATCAGTTATAACACCCCCACCTAGCCCCATAAGCCATCGTAAGGATACTCCTTTTAATGTGGAAGGAAATAGTTTTAATTTTTGGGGATCGGTGGTATAGTCATACCCCCTGCATAACACATCGAATTCAAATAGAAATGCATCTAGATCTTCCAATTTCAAGCCATGAAATGTAGGAATATGTTGAAGAGGAATGGCTTTCATAGGTTCATTAACTGCAGTATCCACTATAGGATATTGCAGTGTATAATTTTGCTAGGGTGTTTGCTGGTTCTGGTTTTGGTTCTGGTTCTGGGCCATTTGATCAAATATGTGCCAATATCCTTCTGGGATATCAAGGGAATTCCTAGGTTGACTGGAAGGAGTAGGAATGGCCTTGACAACACTCCCTTGATCTGGAACAATAATTATTCCTTGCTGGCCTACTGTTTGAGGAGATTCAGGTCCTTTGTTTTGAATGAGTTTGACAACACTTCCCTTATCTGGACTATTCACTGTTTGGACTATTTCAAGAGGAGATTTTGGTTCTTCTGTTTCTCTTGTTTCCCATTCTCCTTTGCGGATATTGCTAGAGTTCCCTTCTTGTGGAGAAATTAGGCAGGGATTCTCAATTTCTTGGGAATCTTGCTCAATTCCCACTATTTGACTATGTATCTCAGCAAAGACTTCAGATGGTGACTCTATGGCCTGAAGGGAACTAGTAGGATATCTAGAGATAACTTTCCTAGGTCCTACTGATGGCTGAGATTCAGTCTTCTTAAGAATTTCGTCAATGAAAGTTGTTCGCCTAAGGGTCACCGGTCCCTTAGGTTTTTCGGGTTTAGGAGGAATTTTGTTTTGTTTAGCTGGTTTATTCATTCAAGAAAACAAGTCTTCATTCCTACCTAAAGAAAGAATTTTACCTAATTCTGCTGTGAAGCGGGCTGTGAGCAAGTATGTTCCTTGCCAAGTGCGCAGGTTCTTACCTTCCGTCTTTAATACCCAATTATTCCCAAGCAGAAAAATCAAATGTGCATCACTCCTTCTAAATGGCATACACTCTCCCCAGCAACGGCGCCAAAATGTTGAGGTATAAAAGGTATCTTTTTAACACCTATTTATCCTACATTAATTATCAATCCGAGAACAAATTTTTGTTTCAAGAGTGTACTCTGTTTGAGACTGCAATTGAGCTAAGAGTAACGTTGTGAGAGATGTAGTATAGTATTCTAGATACAAGAGTAAATGGATGCTTGAAAAGAAATATAATTACAATAACATGAATACAAATACTCTTAAATCTTAACTACTCACTCTGCAAAACATCAATCAAGGATACAGTAGCAATGACTCATTCCTTTAGAAATTGATGCAACTGAAATCACACTGGAACAAGGCAATCAATTTGGGAACTTGAAAGCAATAACCAATGTTCTCTACAATTGATAGTCCTGCTCTTTAAGCAATCAAAGTGAAATCAAAATTGAACTAACTGCTGTTGAAAATAAACTAAGAAGAACTTCTTTTAAAAGAAAGAATTGAAAATGAACAACAACTTGTAATCTATGTGAATACACAGCAAACTGTAAATAAACAATCTCTCTGTAATCTGAAACTAACAAATTAGAAATGAATAGCAAATTGGAATTGAACAGCAACTGCTAACTAATGAGTCTGAATAACAAACATGAACTTAACAAAATCAGATAACAAATCCTATAAAAATCCAACCCTGTCGACAGAAAATGCTATTAAGTAATCAATCAAAATGAACAATAATCCAATGGAACAACAAACAAAGCTAAGTATGGAACATCAAAGCTTTATAAGTGATAACAAGGTGAATAAGACAGTAATCACGATCCTTGTTTAAATGGAACAACATTGCAATTCATTAATGCACACAACAATCCAATAAGCAATTCAACAGTAATTAAGTAACTCTGTAATTGTAATGAAACCAAACATAATTATCACACAACAGTAATTAAAGGATAGAAATACAAACAACAGAATGATTCCACCAGGGTCGGGCCCTTACCACCAGTGAAACACTGCTGGGTTACTTCAGAGCTTGAGTGATGAAATAAAACACGTATTTGTATTAATTGAACATAAAAGTATTTATAGCGACCGCTCTTTGATCACGAAAGTCAATAAAACACAGTATTACAAATGTAATGTTTTTAATCAAATGATTCGACTCCCTACAATCTCTAAAGGTGTTTCCTTATATAACAAACTGTACGGACAAGACAAGGAACGAAATAATGTTTGAACAGCGATCCCTCAGGATCAAAGGATCCTGAGGGATTTTCTTCCCTTCTTTCTTTAGCTGTCACTTGATTTCCTTTGACTGAAGCCGAGCTGTCCCCTGCCTTCTCTTAGCAATGTGTTCGGATTTTCTTATCTTTGACAAGATTTGGTCTAACACTGGAGGAACAGCAGTTGCACTTACTTTAGCCTCGCCTTTCGTATAGCTGTTCACCTCGCCTGATTCCTGTTTTTAGAAATAAAAGGCAGTTTTTAGTTACATTTTACAATAAACATAAGTCTTTACAATTTTACCACAATTATTGTAATAAGTCACCTTTCTAAAGTAAAAAGAATTATGTTTAAAGTAAAAGAATGGGAAAACACATAGTGAATTCATACCTTTTCCAACGCTCAACACAATGGTAAATGAGAGAGAACCCAAAGGCCTCCAAAAATGACACCAATTGAATGGCTTAGAGCATATGAGAGAGAGAAGGAGAAGGAGTTCATAGAAATGTTCGACTCGAATGGGGAGCCTATGTTCGATGATCCAGAATTCTTCGACACTTATGTTGAGTAATTTCCCATTTGGATGAAAATGAAATCTATCTTTTATAACCTCCCATATTGGGAGCATCTTAAGATTACCCACTTATTATATCCCATGTATATATTCAAAAATGTTTCATCTTCTTTATGGAGGAACATATCATTGAAACAAAGTGACACATTGGCTATTAGGAAAGATCTTATGACTTCAAAAACTAAAAAGAAACATTGGCCAAGATGATTAGAAAGTACAGGATCATAGGTAGGCACTGGTCCCTCTAATTCATGGTATTTCAAAGAAGGTGATGTCCCATGGATTTTAAAAAAATATGATCTTTCTTTGGCAAAGGAATTTATAATGTGTGTGAGGGTTCCATCTTCATACGGGTCTTCACTACAGCGCTGCTTCACTATGGATGACCATTTGTCAGGGTTGAAATCTCATGACCATTTGAATCTTCTAAGAGTACGTATAATGTCAAAATCATGATTATATTATTTTTTATATTAATAAATTGTATCCAATGCAGGGATCATAAAACATAACAAATTTTGTATATTATTGCATGTGTTTATAACTTTGTAGTGTCATTATCCTTTGTTCGTGCATGGGTGTGTGAAACATGAATTCCCTCAAGACCTAGGATGTGCCATATCTAAATTATCTGCATTTTTATGTTGGATCACGTCAAAGGAGATTCATGTGGCTAGCATTCAGGGTGGCGTCAAGAGATAGTTGAGACTGTTTGTATGTTTGAGAAGGAACTGCCGACGAGTTTCATGGACTTGCAGGTTCATGTTCTAATCCACCTAGTAGATGAGGTTGAATTAGTTGGGGTGGTTTCTTGTCATTGAATGTTCTTCTTAGAGAGGTATATGAAGAAATTGAAAGGTTTTGTTCAACAAAGGGCAAAACCTTAGGGGTCTATGGCAGAGGAGTACATAATGTATGAGCATTTATATTATACCAGTGGGTACATCAAGAAGATCGACAATAGAACAATTGTGGTGATTTGGGACGACGAAAGGGATGAAGACAAAAGAGAAGGGGAGTTGCTCCAAACGAGAGGAAAAAAATGCTTGATAAAGAGTAAGCGAATTATAACTTTTCAAATTTACACAAAGTAAATATTCATGTTGAAATTCGATATAATTTATATTTTGATCTCTATGTACTATATAATGTCGGTTTTATTTCATCAACGAATGAAGAAATTGATGCAATCAATAAATTCGGTCTTCAATTCTAAAGCAACACAACCGTGGATCTCATTGTACGAACGAAAGAGGATGAAATGGGATAGTGACTAGAAAGAATTCAGACGATTGAATGGTATAAGTGTGCCTTATCACGATCATTTAAAAGAAAATATGCCAAAAATATGCCCCAATAGTTGGGTTGCTAACCAAGTCAGAGAGAAATACAGTGCAACCAGTCGTTACTCGCGTGCTGAAGAGGATGCACTAAACATAGGGATTGGGTGCATAAACTCAGTAATAATATATTTAATTTATATGTACATTTGAAACTTAATAATGCACCTTTCAAATGTGATTACATCTATATTTCATATTTTAAATTTTGGGTTATTATAAGACACATGACAATATGATTTTTTAACTTTTTTTATAATAGGTGCATTTGTTCCCATCTCCGTGGACATATGGACACCATTTTCGCAGAGAAAATGCCGATGTTGGACACGTCACACAAGACTATGGAGTGGAAGTCGAGTTCGATCAATTTAGTCGATATAGTCACCGTGATCAAAACTTAGTACGAGGGACGTTAGGTTAGGTCGAAAAGATACAAGAGATCATTGAAGTGGATTTCTCTTCTTTCCAATGTGTTATTTTTAGGTGCAAGTGGTGGGACACCTTTGATCGGAATAATGTAAAGGAAGATCACGATAGTAGGCTCATATGTATCAACTCTAGAAAGATGTGGGATGAAGCTAAGGAGCCTTATGTTTTCCCCAAACACTGCAACCAGGTGTATTTTTACCCAGATGTATTGGATAGGGATTGGTGGTTCGTATTGAGACATGACCCTAGATCAAAACATATTTTTGAGAAAAATAGTGTTATCATGCCATGCGAGCTGGAAGATAATGAGGGTGATTATGAGAACCGAGAGTGATATGGTACATGTGTTATTTCATCAATATTTATACTTTTTAAGATGGGTTTTTTTTAACATTATAATATGTATTTTGAATTAATTGGTAATTTTCATTGTGTTAATGTTAAAATCAATATTTCACTTCATAATTTACAATTATGTTGATCTCAAAAACAATGACGTATTGTATAAAGTTCTTTTTTTGGTATGTAAGATCATAATAAAATAATGATAATTCTAAACTACATGAATTTATTTGCATTATTTTCTAAACTTTATTATGTTACAAAAATTCATATTATTCTAGATTTATTATTTAAAAATTATTTAAAAATTTTAATAAAATCATTTCACATTAATACAATTAAATTTTTATAAATATTTTACATACAATTAGAATTAGAATTAGAGTTAAAATTACAATTACAATTTTACAATTTCACATACAATTACAATTTTAGAATTTTACATACAACTACAATTACAATTTTAGAATTTTACATAAAATTTAGAATTACAATTACAATTTTACAAATTTACATATATACCATTACAATTGCAAATTTAGAATTTTACATACAATTACAATTACAATTTTACATATATACAATTACAATCATTTCACAATAAATTAAATATTACAATTACAATTTTACAATATCATGATCATTTAATATTAAATTAATTAATAAACATAACGATCATGATAACCATAGTACAATATCATATTCGACTAAAAAACACATTCAAATTCGCTAACATCATCGTGATCATGATCATCTAACAAAACACAATTATCTTGTATAACATCATCACAACACAAACATCAAATATACATCTCATGTGAAATAACTACTATCACATACACATCTATCTGCAAGTTGCACTTTAAATGAACATGTCTAACATGACCTAACAATATATACATCATGACGATCACCAACATGTAAATTAAGTACAACTGCAACATGAACATAAAATACATGGACCATATATATATATATATATATATATATATATATATATATATATATATATAAGCGAATGTCAAAAATATACAATTGTAATATAAATGTCATATATCAGCTGGTGGTACATCATCAATAGTAGTACTAGTTGAGGCCTGCTCAATCAATGGTGCAGCCTCGACAAGCTCAGATACATGCTGATCATCACGTGCCTGATATCTGGTACTGGTGCCTCATGCTGATCAGGATCAACTCTAGGCTTCTCATCATGATGACTTGACATGGTCGATGGTCTAGCCTACTCATGATCATGAGTACTGCTGGATGTTGTAGGTTGCTGACTCGACGTGGCTCATGGTCTAGCCTTCTCTCCATGATGACTGTTGGTCGATGCTAGTGGAGGCTACTCATCTGGCGCAACATGAGGTGAATTATGATCACTCCCCTGATCGTGATCATCATATGATGCATCGCTGCTCGCGAACTGTCGATCACGTGCTGCATCTCGACCACATTTATAACATGCAAGGGCCCTCCTCAACCGCGTAACTAAGGTCATATCTCCTACGACATGCCGCATCAGGCTGTACATGTCACGCAGCATGCCTCTCCACATATGTACTGGCCTACCATCAGCCAATATGTCTCTCATAGTAGAGGGCCTGACTCCCGCCTCAACAAACAATGCACAAAGTTGGTCACCCAACTCCATCCTCAATCTACTATCAAGCCTACTGCGCCTAGCAAAAGGGGGTACCGGCATACCAGCAGGAGCATGTCTGTCTAGACCAGCCTCATGATCCTTAGCATATGCCATATCCTGATCGTCATCAGGATCCACACCTGGATCATTTGTTGGCGTTGGCATGTCCTCGCCATCAAAAGACCCAATGTATGCAAAATATATACAAGTACACAAAAATAATTAGACAATTTCATTACACAATTTAATAAAAATATGTTAATGAATATGTTAGCATAAATTTAAATAAAACAGTAATATTACCTCTATCATCCGATGGTTGATCATCTCTAAAGAGGATGTTGGCACACCCTCGCCAATCCAAACTAGCATAAGGACAGGGGACCATACCTAAGGGATGCTCATCAACACTGGTTAGCAACTCTAGTGCATCATGTGATATCATAGAGGAAAACTCAGTCTCGCCCCTCTTGGGCATCATGTATCCCCACATGTGCATCCATGCATCCAGCATCGGCCTATGAGGCTGCCGAAAAAAAGCAGGCCTCGTCTTTGGAAACCTCTAAAAAATAAACAAAAAAACTCTAAATTAATAGGGAAGTTGACCCTCCCTTGTGCATTAGCACGACATCTATCTAAGGTTGTGCAGAACTGTCACAAAAAAATGGCAAACCACCTGACAAGTCGTGGCTCCTGTACTGAAGAATCAACATAATATAGAAGCGGGCAACTAATGCATTGTCTGTCAGTGGTGTTGTGTGAAATGGTCGAAATCATAAGTGAGAGGCACCTCACCTCCTCACTACCAAATGCAACAATACATAACTGACCTCCGAAGACTTAAAAATATGAAGGAGATAGTATATCCATGCTAATGTATCTCTGGGAGTACACTAACTAACTCCCTACTGCATTGCCAACTGGAACCTATGGGAACGAGGGAAAATCTACCCCTCTCCTCGATAGCCCTGTAATGAAATAGATTTCCTCCTCAGTGGGCGTGTACCATTGGTTAGGACCAACTAGGAAAGCTTGTAGGTGGGCATTCCACCTGCGGATAAGATGTCGTAAAAGCAAACCATGGCCCTTTAGGGAAGTAGCCTCCTCATAGAACTTGAGGAGGCCTACTTATCTTAAGAGCCCTTGGGTAGCTGCTATAATAGGGTGAGGGTACGCATCTCTCTCCCTCTCTCATGCCTCCCATAGGCGAACCATGTTATAATGGTCCACTTGTTATTGTTGTTGTTCCCTCTCTTCTCTCCTTTCACATCTTTGAATGATTGACATATTAAATACAATTTTTTTATTAAATGAGACATGTATTTAGGAATATACATATATAATTTTTTTTGAAAAAAAAGGGGTCGGTGTGCCACAAAAAACAGGCATGAACTGGTCACGGTGCATCTTTTTTTGTTGCACACTGGAGGCAGTGCACCAGAAAATTTGCAGCTCACCAGAGGCAGTGCACCTGCAAATTTTCAGCGCACCGCCCTCCTGGCATTGTTCCAAAGTCAAAGGTGTGGTGGTAGAACAGACCGCACTGTTGAATATGGACCAGTGTCGGGAGGGTGGTGCGCTGACCAAACTATATGCTCCAGGGCATAAAATTTGGTCAGCGCACCGACCTCCTTACATCAATACATAGTCAACAGTGTAGTCTTTTACTAGGTCACACCATTGACAATGTCGAAATGCCAGAATGCGGTGCACTGACAAAATTACCTGCCCTGGGGCAGATATTTTAGTCAACGAACTGCATCGACGCTATTCCACAAGGTCAACAGTGCGGTTGGGTAACTAACCACACCGCACTTTTTTTTAATTTTAAAATATCACGGTGGACCTTTCAGTACCAGCCTGAAACCAGTGCGGTTTCCAACGATGATTAAAATTTACATATATATGACTATTAGTAGCCAATTTATAGTATCTTATAACACAACCAACATTTTGGTCATATTTCTTTGGTCATTAATTGGTTTTATAGGGTGATCATTTAGTAATTTATTTTGTTGTATATTTGGTCATTAATTGTGAAAATTAATGACTAAATCAATGACTAAATTAATGACCAAATTTATGACTAAATGTACTACTAAACATAAAGTTGAGACAAATAATGACTAATCTAAAAACGACTAAAATTTGGCCGTGTTATAATATACTATAATTAGCTGCTATTGGTCACCGACCAAAAAATAGTCGTTTATATACAAATTTTAGTTGTTTTTTAGTAATGAAGTAGCAATTTTTTATTATTGATTACACCCTAGCAATATGAACCTTTAGATTAATATAGCCAAGGGATTGATATTATAAACCCAAGGGATTAATACCAAAAACTGAAGGGGTTATAAACCCAAGGGAATGATATTAAACCCTAGGGATTAATATTATAAACCCGTGGTATATAAACCGTAAGATAAATATTATAAACCAAAAATTAAACATGTTTGTCCATGGATTACCATTTTTATTTTCATATGGAGACAATCTTTGTCACAATTCAATGCTGGTCAATGTTTGATTTTCATATTGAGATAACCTTTATCACAATGTGACATTGGACCATGGTTTACCATGATTTACCATGTTTGATTCTCATGTTGAGACAATATTTGTCACAATGTGATGTTGGATCATGGTTGACCACGATTGACCATGATTATAAAATCAAGGGATTTATATTAAACATAAGGATTAATATTATAAACCCTATGAATAATATTATACACCAGGTATATGAACCCTTAGATAAATAAATCCAAGGGATTAATATTATAAAACCAAGGTATTAAATCAAAGGGGTTAATACTAAAACCCCAGGGGATTATCAATCCAAGGGAATAATATAAACCCAAGGGATTAATATTATAAACCCAAGGTATATAAACCTTAAGATAAATATTATAAAACCTAAAATAAACATAGTTGACCATGGTTTATTTTTAGATTGAGATAAACTTTGTCACAATGCGATGTTGGCCCATGGTTGACAATGGTTTATTTTCATATTGAGACAATATTTTTCACAATGTGGCATTGGACGATTGTTGATCATGGTTGACATCGACTCACAGTCATTTATCATTGTTGACCATGGTTCATGATGGTTGACAAGTTTACCATGGTTGATTTTCATATTGAGGCAACCTTTCTCATAATGTGACATTGGACCATGGTTGACCATGATTATAAATCCAAGTTATTTATATTAAACCCAAGGATTAATATTACAAACCCTGTGAATAATATTTACCCTAATAATATGAACCCTTAAATTAATAAACCTAAGGGGTTAAATATAAAACCCTAAAGGATTATAAACCCAAGCTATATCAACCTTAAGATAAATATTGTAAACCCTAATATAAACATGTTTGACCATGGTTTATTTTCTTATTGAGACAATATTTGTCATAATGCGACGTTGGACCATGGTTGACCAATATTGATTTTCATATTGACACAATATTTGTCACAATGTGACATTGGACCATGGTTGACCATGATTGACCATGGTTGATGATGGTTAACAATGGTTTACCATTGTTAACGATGGTTGACAATGGTTGATTTTCATATTGAGACAATCTTTGTCACAATGTAACATTGGACCATGGTTTACCTTGGTTGGCCATGATTATAAACCTAATGGATTTATATTAAACCCAAGGATTAATATTATAAACCCTGTGAATGATATTATACCGTAGGTATATGAACCGTTAGATTAATAAACCCAAGGTAATAATAAACCCAAGGGGTTAATGCTAAAACCCCAAGGGATTATAAACCCAATGGAATAATATTAAACCCAAGGGCTTAATATTATAAACCCAAGGTATATAAACCCTAATATAAATATTATAAATGTTATGATAAACATGGTTGACCATGGTTTATTTTCATATTAAGACAAAAATTTTCACAATGTGATGTTGGACCGTGAGTGGCCATGGTTGATTTTCATATTGAGGCAATATTTGTGACAATGTGATAGTATACCATGGTTGACGAGGGTTGAAAATGGTTGACCATGGTTGATTTTCATATTGATACAATATCTGTCTTGATGCTACATTGGACAATGGTTGACCATAATTTATTTTCATATCAAGACAATATTTGTCACAATGCAATGTTGGACCATCGTTGATTTAAATATTGAGAAAATATTTGTCACAATGTAACATTTGATGATGGTTGACCATTATTATAAACCCAAGGGATTTATATTGAACCCATATATTATAAGCCCCATGAATAATATTATAACCTAGGAAAATGAACCCTTATATTAATATACCCAAGGGATTGATATTCTAAAACCAAGGGAATAATATTCAACCCATGGGATTAATATTATAAATCCAATGTACATAAACCTAAGATAAATATTATAAACCCTAAAATAAACATGGTTTACCACATATTACCATTGTTAATTCTAATATTGAGACAATTTGTGTAACAATGCAACGTTGGACCATGGTTGACCCTGGTTTATTTTCATATTAAGACAATGTTTATCATAATGTGACATTAAACCATGGTTGACCATGATTGGCCATGGTTGACAATGGTTGATTTTCATATTAAGAAAATCTTTGTCAAAATGCAACTTTGGACCATGGTTGATCAGGGTTTATTTTTATATTAAGACAATTTTTGTCACAATGAGACATTGGACCATGGTTGACCATTATTGACCATGGTTGAAAATGGTTGACAATGGATGACCATCGTTTATTTTCATATTGATACAATCTTTGTCATAATGTGATGTTGGACCATATTTGACCACAAGTTACCATGATTATAAACCAAAAGGATTTATATTAAACCCAAGGATTAATATTATAAACCATAAAATAATATTATATTCTAGGCATATGAACCCTTAGATTAATAAACCCAATGCATTGATATTATAAACATGAGGTAATAATAAATCCAAGGGGTTAATACTAAAACCCAAGGCATTATAAACCTAAGGGAATAATATTAAACACAAGGGATTTATATTATAAACCCAAGGTATATAAATCCTAAGATAAATATTATAAGCCTTGTAATAAAAATGGTTGACCAAGGTTTACCTGTGAAAATTCCTAAAGCTAGAATCCTATTGAAGAAAATGGAAAATATTCACCTAATTTTTTATATTTACTTAAAAATATATTTGTGGTTATCTATGGAAAACACTGAATACATCACACTGCAACCTACACCAATAAAAATGTTTCGGAAACAAAATAAAACACAGGAAATAAATAAACACACAATCGACACCATTATTTTTGGACAAATGTCCTCGAAAAAACCCAATGCAAGAAAACCGGTGCAAAAACTGAGGGTTTGTATTATTATGCAGTAGTTTATGAATACAAATATTTGGATTCCTTACTGGCTATCTAATAAAAATAATGTAACTATAATAAATGAAGTGATAATTAAACTCACACTATCATTGGTGATCCAACACTGATCCAACCTCTGAATGGATAGCCCCAAGTTGCCTCTGCATAGTCATTGCGTTGCCTCTGCATCACAACTCGTCGGGGCTGCATCACTCCTTTGTTTGATCGATCTGTTGGTTGGATACTTAGATCTATGACCCTCCAGTCTCACACCCCAACTCCCAGCACTAGATCTGTACTGCTCCTCAGTAGATATGTGAATTTCCTCAGAGGCTCTGCTTTGCCTCAATGTAGCTCTGCACTACCTCAACTCTACTTTTGCCAGCATGGAACTGCACAACCTCTTTGGGATCTCACTCTGCCTCCTCTGCAATGTATTCACCGGATCAGGAATACTTCCTCCAGCCAACTATCCTTGCCCCTCACTGCAAGAAATCACTTTGGTCTTCCTTCGGAAAATACTGTACTGCTCTCTTGAGAAATCGATCTCTTGGTCTCTTACTCGATGTATATTCCAAATTCTCATCAAGCTCCTTCTTATCATCTCTCGTTGACATATCAATAGATAAGATTAAAAAATAATCAAAGGCTAAGATTAACTGGGAGTTGATCTATGTCTTTATCTAGGAGATTCACACCCGATCTAATTAATACACTTGAATTATTCACATTTCCTAAATTTAGACTTAAGAATACATTAAAAATTATTAATTACTTTAATTAAATCCTCTCCAAGTGGAATTTCCCAAAAATCTTTCTATGTATTGTGGAATAAATGTTTCTTATCCTCCCTACAAATGTTTGAGGCTAGAGCACATCCGATCCTACAAAAATCAACACTCCCACTTAGAAAGGAATGTGCTCAAGTGTTGCAACCTCCTGAAGAATCCCTTTAACTTTTTCACCATCCCAGCTGCACTGCTGATGTCTGGCTTCTGCTTCCCACCAACTACTACGTAGCTTTCTCTGCATTGCATCTGTGTTGATGTTGACTCTACGTGTTTCTTTCAACAACTACATCTACACTACAACTTTGTTTATGTTGCCACTCAACCATTCGCAACCCCCTCTCATATGTTGGTACTGCAACTAAGAGATGTCCATCAACTGAACCAACTGTGTTTAGACTGATGCATCTGTCCACCAATATCTAACTTCTACTATCCTCTGTGTTGTCACTGCAGCCTTTGTACTACTACTGAATCTTCACTACTTCCAACTCTACTCTGTGTTGCTAAGTTCCTAACGCTACTAACCACTACATTTGTCACTCTAGCACCTCACTGCACCATCTGTCGTTGTTCCATCCTACTACTACTTTTATGGTCTCTTGTAGTAAGGAATTGATCCAACAGGTGGACTCGTAAAGGATCCTACCCATCCTGTAGTGCTCTGGGGTGACAAAACCATATCACCCCACCTGTCCCCTAGAGGTATATGGGAAATCATATCAAGCTCCTCCTTCAATCTGGAGGACAACCTATCAATTTCTGTGGTAGCAGCTTGCTAATCGTTCTCCTTCTTTTTGTCCTTATTTTGAAGAGGACACTAAGAACTGAAGTGTCCCATCTCACCACATCAAAAACACTTGATCCTTGAAATGTCTTTTTTTTGCCAATTTTTCTCCTGTTGTCCCTTCCATGCGAGGGCTACATTTTCCTCCTCCTCCTCGATCTTGACCCCACTATTTCTTCTGCCACTTATGGTGACTTTCACGAAATCATGCCTCATTTCCTCTTGTTGTAGATCAACCCAAACTCTCTCCCAATTAGGAAACTTCTCACTGCCCACGATAGTCTGGAAAAATAATTTCCACTCCTCGAAAATGTTGTTAAAGGCCAGCCATAAAAAATTAGTACCTTGAGGCACTGCTCCTATAGCAGCCAACTAATCTTGGGTATCCTAAAGTTTCTCTAGGAAGGGTTCTATGTTATCCCCCTTCTGCATCCTTGTGCATATCATCTTATCCTCTAAGTACATCTTGTGTTGCTCGGAAGACCCCTAATATAATGCGACCAATGCATCCTACATATATTTGGTTGTGTCTTTGCCTGATATGTGAGATACAATATGATCTCTCACTCAGTTGAGGATCAGCCTCTTGGTCTTCGCCATCTACTTCTTGTATGAATTAATTTTATCTGCATATGTGGACTCAACTACCACATTAGTGATATAAGTTTTGATATCATGATCGTCTAGAAGGAAATAATCCCTTACCTTCCATATTACATAGTTGGAGGCACCCTCCAACCGGTCTTGATCTTGCAACCTAGTTGATTCCATCACACCCAAAACAAAAGTTGAAGTTTTACTCTAACCCTCTGCGCAGCTTCTGACTAGCTCTACGCACTCCCTACTGGAATGAGAAAAACTTCTCTCATATACTACTACTTCTGCGTGGGAAATTATAATTTATGGGAAAGAAATTCTCTGAGGTCAGAATTCCCTTAGTGTGTTCTTCTTCCCTTCCGATCATTTTCTTCTCTAGCAACTGTTGCAAAAAATATGTGTCCTATTTGAATATATTATCTGCACTAAAGTTGATGTGATGCTCCCTCCACCATTAACAAAGCTCAATCTCAAGAATATTCTTATCTATCGACTTACTCACAGAATTATTTTTCCATGAAAATATTTCCCTCCTGGAACTAGACTCTGTAGCCCTTATGGGGATTTTATCTGCCGCCTACCTAGCTCTTCGAGATCTCTCTTCAAATTTCCTTATGAAATCTTCTATGTTTCACATGCGCTCTGACACCTTGTGAAAATTCCTAAAACTAGAATCCTACTACAACAATTGGAAAATGTTCACCTAATTGTTAATATTTACTTAACAATTTATTTGCGTTATCTATGATAAACACTAAATACATCACATTGTAACCTACACCAATCAAAAAGTTGTGGAAACAAAATACAATGCGGGAAAGAAATAAACACACAATCGACACTTTTATTTTTGGACAAATGTCCCCGGAAAAACCCAATGCGAGAAAATTGGTGCAACGACTGAGGGTTTGTATTATTATACAATAGTTTATGAATACAAATGATGCCTTAGCGGCTATCCGATATAGAGAATCTAACTGAAAAAAATTAAGTGAGAATTAACCTCACACTATCATTTGCAATTCGACATTGATCCAACCTATGAAATTCTAGCCCCAAGCTATCTCTGCACAGTCACTACGTTGCCTCTGCGTCACAACTCGTAGGGAATGGATCACTTCTCTGGTTGATCTATTTTTTTGTTGGATACTCAGATCTTCGACCCTCTAGTCTCACACTCCGACTCCCGGCACTAGATCTAGACTAATCTTCAACAGATATGCAAATCTCCTCAAAGGCTTTGTGCTACCTCAACATAGCTCTGCGCTGCCTCAACGAAGCTCTGCGCTACCCAGCATTCCACTACACAACCTCTTCTAGAGATCTCTCTCACTCCTCTGCATTGTATTCACCAGATTAGGAATACATCCTCTGACCAACTATCCATTCCCCTCACTGCAAGAAATCACTTTGATCTTCCTCCAGCAACTGTTGTGTTTCTCTCTTGAGAAATTGATCTCTTGATATATTACTCTATTTATCTTCTAAATTCCCATCAAGGTCCTTCTTTTAATCTCTCGTTGACATATCAATGAACAATATTAAAATATAATCAAAGGATAAGATTAATTGGGAGTTTATCTGTGTCTTTAACTAGAAGATTCACACCCGATAAATTAATACACTTTAATTAATCACATTTCCTAAGTTTAGACTTAGGAATACATTAAAAATTATTAATTATTTTACTTAAATCCTATTTGGTTGTAATTTCCCTAAACTCTTTTTGGGTATTGTGGAATACATGTGTCTTAGCCTCCCTGCAAATTCTTGATGCTATAGTACATCTGACGCTACAAAATTCAATATTACCATGGTTAATTTTCTTATTGAGAAAAACTTTGTCACAATGTGATGTTAGACTATGGTTGACCATGTTTCATTTTCACATTGAGATAATCTTTGTGACAATGTAACATTGGACCATGGTTGACGGGGGTTGAAAATGGTTGACCATGGTTGATTTTCCTATTGAGACAATATTTATCACAATGTAACATTGGAACATAATTTACCATGATTTATTTTCATATCGAGACAATCTTTGTCACAATGAGACATTGGACCATGGCTGATTTTCATAATTAGAAAATATTTGTCACAATGTGATGTTGGGCCATGGTTGATCATGACTATAAACCCAAGGGATTTATAGTGAACCTAAGATATAAATATTATAAACCCTATGAATAATATTATACCCTAGGAATATGAACCCTTAGATTAATATACCCAAAGGATTGATATTATAAATGATGAGCACCATCATTAGGTACATTCTAAGGAGGTTAATTGTTACATTTTTAGGCTAATTATAATCTCTTTATCACATTTAATTTAATTTTGTCATGTTTTCCTTAGTGAGAATGGTGTATTAAGGGTTTTCATGCTTTGAGGCCTAATGTGGTTTAAATATAGGAAAATCAGGGGAATAATGCCAATTTTTAGGAATATTGCACAATCAGGGCTTGCAGTAGATAGAAAGGAGTGATTGTAGGAGGGTTTACCACCTAATTCCTAAAGGAAACCAATCTCTATTGGGCGTAATAAACAACCTAACATTTAATTCTCAATCCGGGAGTTTATGAACTTTGAGGAACAACATTGAAAATTCTAGAGAAGGACTTCAACAACCTGTACTAGTTAATACAATGAAACCACACAATTTTGGAAACTTGATTCACTCAAGAAAAATACTTGCCACAAACTTTGACAAAAAATTAAAACATATTTGCAATCAACTCCAAATAAATTTGGAAAATAAAGGAATAGATCATTGTGATTGAGTCTCAATGCTTTAAGAAAAAAAGTAATAATTCTAAGTATAGTTAAATTTGTCTCCGTTATGAATGTTTCATTCCTGGACCAAACCAATTTTCCTGCACCGCAATAGCTTTCATGTACTAAGGTATTATTCTTTCCTAGTACTGGAACTCCAAATTCTTGTACTAAGATTCTCTGTTCCCGTACTATAATATCTATCCCAACACTAAGAAATTTGTTGTTCCTGTACTGACAAATCGTAGTTCTTGTACCAAAACAATTTTACCTTCAATCATTTTTATCACGCATAAAATGTGTTATAATTAACCGACTGGAAATAAATAAGAGTAGAAAGAGAAACTATGACTTAAGCATTTTAAGAACAAAGATCCTTCAACCAACAAGCATTCAAATAATGTAAATACTGAAAGAAATTATTACTTGACAAAAAGAAAAGACTCTTGTGTGGAAACAATAAATGTCTATAAGGAAAATTGTTCCCTCTCTCGGATTTATGTTATAAACATAAATAAACTTTTTTTTTCTGAGAAATATATATTTGAACCCAAAAATATACTGCAAATAATTCCTTGCTTCTTGATAATTTATTTATATTTCTACAAGCAACCATTACAGTTATATCACACATATTTTTACTTACGATGCGATTAGATTTCTTGTTTAAACCAAGGCACATTCAAATCTAAATGAAATAAATCGACTGGAAATAGATCAACTGGGAAAAAACCGACTGGAAATAAAATCACAACTCAATCTCGCGGAAATGAAAGGAAACACTTTCAGGAATAAATGAAACAATCATGTGATGCTTCAAAAGGAAAAACTAAATGTTGTAAATGAAATAAAATTAACACACTCACACACCATGAGTCCTCATATATGAGATGCATGCACACGCTCACAAGGGTTTTCAATCTATGATATAAATAAAATAAATAAATAAACTATTATGCTCACACCAGCATGATTAAATATAACACACACTAAGTAATAGAGGGAGAACGAGTTGGGTTAGTTGGGCCCTAGACAACCAGCTCATTTCACTCACAAAATCTTTGAAATTAGATGCAAGAAGGAAACATCACATTTACCAAGAATCTAAAATAAACATAACTAGCATCACCTCATTGTATTAACTCAAATTTTGTAGCAAAGTTACATCATAAACCATAAATCCAACCTCGAACTGATCGTAAGGAAGGGGGGAGAGCCCCATAAACTTGATCCAAAAATGTGAAAGTACAATGAATGGTTTCTCCTCCTCCAAGAACTAACAATACAAGACATGGCTAAGCCATTTATTACAAGATGAATCAGTCATTTTCCCTAATTCTGGAAAATTGCATATTGTTAACAAATTGGCCTCAACGATATTGGCATATCTTCCTAACCATAGTGAATTTTGGAAACCTATTTAGAGGGAAAATAATTTGTTATATTTTAAACAAAAAAATCACTTGGATTTGTCTCATTCAATTCCATGTCCTCAGAAATCATGCCCAAATTTGGTTGTTTGACTCCTTTTGTAAGATTCTAGAATTCTGGAAAAACAATGTTTTTTTGTGAAATTGCAATATAAATTGATGTGTAATTTTTTAACCAAAGAATCTTGATAATTTATATATATATATATATATATATATATATATATATATATATATATATATATATATATATATATATAGATAATGTGTTATATTGGTAAAAAAACCATTTTATCATATTTTCAAGATTTACCTCCCGCTGCACGCAAATCAAGGTAAAACTTGGAAGTTTGGAAACTATGCGGATTTTGAGCAGATTTTTGGATTTTCTTCTAGATACCCACACATGCAACCTAGGTGAAATCCAACTAATGGGAAGGTGTTAGAAAATCATTTTAGAGAATAACAATCTTTGGTTTTCCATGAAAGCATGTCGAAATATCGAAGCCCCAAATCGGTGCAAGAATGCTAGTGTAGGAGTGTTGGTGCAGGAACAGAACTTGGTGCAATTAATTGTTGATGCATGTGTATATTTGATTGTGATTTAATACATCTTCCTGAAACAACACATGCACCATCAACAATAATAATTTTCATGCAAATCTTAACGAAATAAAGGAAATATGTTAAATAATGAATAATTACCTTATCATGCTCCAAGTTTATGATATTAGCCCAACAATTGCGCAAAATGATAGTAATAAAAATGAAAACCATGAGTAAGAATAGGGTGAGAATTTGAATTAAACATGACAATTTTGGGGCCCAAAATCCCCCCATGTCGATCATCTTGCATGTCCTCATGCAATAAAAACCTCTAATAAATACCAAAGTTAATTAAGACTTTAGGGAAGGGTTTCTTATTAGTGTCATGTTGCATTGACTTAAAATATAGAGCTAACTAAGTAAGAGAATGTAGGTAAGTTCCATATGATGTTCACTCCCTTTGCATCAATAAGATAAGAAATACTTGCGGCCATAGATTTAGTGATGTCAATACTGGTCTTCATTATTTTCTAACTAATGCCAGGATTTCCATAGGAATGCTAACAATGTTGTGAATGTAGGGATAGTGTCATCATAAAATATCCAGCCATAAAAATTTCCACAAAGCATCTCAAGAGTAATCCAAATCAGTAGGTATTTACTTTTAATATCCTCATTATTATAAATAGAAGTGAAATTATTTGAAATCCAAGACATTAAAATGGATGGTAATAGGGAAAAGGAAATATGAAAAGAAAGATACCTTCCCATATTATCGTTATCCAAAAACATAGTTGAAGTTACTCTTTTTCAGGAAAAGTGAATCACCTACACTAAGGGTCCCACATCCATGAAAACCTTCATGTTTCTAAAAGATAGAACTCCAAGTCACATTATTGAAAGGATCTTAAAACCATTACCAGAGAGATATGATAATTATTTCAGGGAGATACAAAAACAACCAAGTAAATCATAGTGTAAAATTAACTTTAATACCACAGACATGGCCCTGCTACCAGCAGGCGTCTATAGCCTCGACAAGGATGCCTTTTAACCCAATTAAATGCATTTATCCCACCTATTATATATATATTCAGAGCCATTTAAAAGCGTTTACTTTGATTTTTGAATTAACTGAAGGTCGATGTCCTGGCTTGGCAACCAATGAATGACAGTGCCATTCAGGAAATAAAAAAGAATGAACGAGCCGAGTCGTGATGAGACCTCTTGCCTTCTAGCTTTTCAACTAAAAGCCATTACCATGGCTTAGTGACCAAAAGTGGTAATTTCATTCCCGTTAAGACCCATGGATCATAGTAGGTATGCTTGTAATGAGACCTCCTATCCCTCAATTAATATGTTTATGTTAAAAAAAAATTGATTATGATTAACCTTAAATAAGTTACTTAATAGGTGGGGAGGCAAATCTGCTCCTTAAGAGTACGAGATGACATGATTTTTTTTTTAATTACCGATATTTATTGGTTGGTCCTTCTACCCTAAGTATTCATTTTAAAGAAAACATCTGAGATAATTACTAAAATATTCCTTGAGTTGATCATGCTAGAGTTCTTATGAGTGCTCGTTAAGGTTTTGTAGGAGTGGTCCACCATAAGCGATTTTTCATCAATACCTTCGAAGAGAAACTTTAAAAGGTTTCTTGGGTGAGAGTTTGTTAGAATGAATAGGCAATAAGTAGGTTTTTAAGCTTATGAATGGAAAGTATTAAACATAACTATAACAATACACTTAAGTAATCGAATGACTAATCTTGGACAATAATAAAAGTCACTTTATAAAATTTGACACTTTAAGAGTGAATTTCTTCTAACAAGTCTTACCACGAGAGTGCATAATAATGAAAATTTAAATAGTTGTGCCTTAAGGAATTTCAATTTTAAGAGTGCTTCTATAACAATTTTTATTCCAAGTGGCATTTTTATTTATTGTTTCTATAATACCCTACCTTAATTTAAAGAGAGGAATATATTCTTTCAGTGTAGGAGTACTTCCAATGAAACCATATGCATAAAAAAATTCTAGATATACACACACATTTTGGTTTTAAATAATAAAATACAACACATACCGGGGTAAGAGAAACTAGTTGCTTTAATTGATATGATACCAAGGGTTGTCGAATGATGGAATAACACCATGAAACAATGATTGTTTAGAACCAATTTTCAATAGCATTCACATATTCTTGGTCTTATGATTCATTAGTAGCTGGTGGCATCCCCTCTTCTGGAATATCATGCTGGTCTTCCTAGGATTTTTAATTGTTTTCTTGAGTACAAGTTAGATCTTGTGATAGAAATTTCAAGAACTCTTCAATCTCTGTTTCCAATGGCCCTTCCTCCTCATCTGATATCATCCATGATTCTTCAATTTCCTCATTAGATTAAAAAATATATTCAAAGAAATATTCTCGAACTTATTGAAGGGATGGCTCATGGGTATTTTGTGCCTTTATCACATCTGAAAAGATGGAACTTCTCTTGAATTCTGCCAAGATTTGTTCCTCCTGAGAAGTAGAGATGCTAGCTGCTTCCAAGATCTGAGAAAGCTCTTCGAGTGCATCTCTTGTCAAGAATTTGATAATTTTTCTTATGCTAGCTGGAAGATCCTGTTAACACATGTATTAGTGCATAGGGGGGGTCCTTACAACACCCAAAAACTTAAAAACAGAATTTGTAGGAAAAGGAAACAAACTAGGCTTGTGAGCTCTTTGGCAATATCATCCAGTATGCTTCAACAAGCAAGAAAACCACACTAAAAATTAATTTGTAGGAAAGGAAACAAACCAGGCTTGTGAGCTCTCTGGAAATACTGTCAAGTATGCTTAAGAAAGAAAGAAAACCACACTAAAAATTCATTTGTAGGAAAGGAAACAAACTAGGCTTGTGAGCTCTCTATAAATATCATCCAGTATGCTTCAGCAAGCAAGAAAACCACACTAAAAATTCATTTGTTGTAATATTCCAAAAATTTAGCCTCCAAGCTAAATGTAATATTATAGTTGTTTTATCATTAGGTTGGTAAATAAATGGGTGGGGAGGTCCATAAGTCTCTTGAGTAGCAATAAAAACACTCCTAATGTGAAAGGAGGAAGAATAAGCAGCTGGATTAAGCACCTTTTGGTGTGAACAGGGGCTGGATCATGTTGATTCAGTCAACTTTGACCAAGTCAACAGCGCTATCTAGATACATTGAATCTCCTTGATGAACAATGTAGTTTTAGTTGAGGACAACTTACATGAGCTTGGTGGAAAATATGGATGGGACCTAATGTGGAGAGGCTCTCATGCTATATATGGAGGGGATAGCAACCATTGTTATTCATGCTTTTTATTATCATTGTTATTGGTCTTTTTAGACTTTTCTTCCTCTTGCTGTTTAGCAGGGTTGCAGTGTTGCTTAGCACAAGGGTGTTCCTGGTCAGGAATCCCTACCTCATCCTCAGGAAAAAAGATTTTCTTTGGGCTAAATTTCCTCATTCTAGAATTTTGGACAAGTTACCTCCTCCAGCTACAACGCAGTTTCTATTTAGAGCTGGGTTGTGTTACAGGGTGCAGCAAAGGAGGATCTCTTAGAGTCATTTCTGAGCTTGTTTTTCAATGGAGAGGTTGTCTATTAATTGGAGGATCAATAAGGAGGACTCCTAGGCATATTTTGACATATTTAGCATCAAGCCAACCATCTGCTATCCCTCACAGCGCAGTTTCCATCCTGAACTGCATTATTTTTGGAGGCATTTGCTGGGAGGGTTCATTGAGCTCATCAGGAGGGTCTATTTCTGAGTAGAGGGATCAACCTTCTAATTAGAAATACCATTGGAGGAGGAAATTATTATTTCATATCTGTCATAGCCTCATTTCATATCAGATCCAGTTTGCAGTGGCATATTAACCCCTAGGTTATTTGTCACATTGTATGTTTATTGATATTTATAGCAATCCTTTCTGGGTTGGCTAGAAATCTTGTATTAGAGCCCACATCTTCATTGCTGGACATTTATTTTGTTTCTATCAGCCACATTCCATTTATATATGTATTAGATATTAGCTACACTATTAGAGATAGCGTTGTCACTGCTCTCTGGCATTCTATACAATTGCAGCAGCTCATGTGTTGCTTGTTTTGTTTATTGGAGAGTTGTTCCCATTGCTTGAGTGGATTTTCCCTCATGATCTTGTTGTACATTTCTGCTGATATCTTAATAAAATTATGGTTGTACATTTATCCTTCTTATGTCATGTTCAGATTTGCATATTTTTACATTTTTATGTTCATGTATTGCTGCAATCGCATTTTGGGATATTACAGTGGTATCAGACAATAATCTTGGCTCAGCTTGTGCGTCCAAGACATTATGCCATTAGGAGGAGAAGCTTATCACAGAAGAAACAAAGGCATGACTCCATTATTTGGAGAAATGAAGGAAGAGAGGGTTTCCCTGCTTCTTTTCCAAGCTATGAAAAATATCAAAGAAGATCTCAAGGAGATGAAAGGGGAGAAGTGTAGGAAATTCCTCAAAGGGTTTGAAAGGGAAGCAAGCCCTAGCTATTCACATGATGGGTGTGAGAATTCAGCCACACATGCAAATCCACATCGCAATCTATTTCCCACATTCACTTCAAGAAGGATGGAGGAAGGAGATGCACCAAGGGAGGAGACCTTCAGTGTCTATCTTCAGGAGTATGAGTCTCAATCATGGAGATTCAAAGAGCACTTGGACTTCCAAGGGTTTTGCCAACCCAAGGAATCTAGAAGATCCAACAACCATGATAGAAGAAAGAGAGGTAGAATCTTTCTATCTCACTTTGATGGATCAACAGAGTGCACATCTAAAGCTTGGGTGGAGGAGCTAGATTCATATTTCCAGTTACACCAAGTTTCAGAAAAGGAAGCCATTAGAGTAGCAGCGCTGCACCTCAAAGGTATGGCCCATAATTGGTGGTTTAATAGTTCTTCTTCATCTTATCATACAAATAAAAACACTTATGTGGGGTTCACTAGGGAATTGGTGAAAATATTTGACACTAAACATTGTAAAACATCTCTTGTGGGACCCAAAAACTTAAAACCTTTGCATGAGTTGGAGAGATCTATCTTGCCAACTCCACTCCATATTTCGGATGAAGGGTATAAAAACATGCATGGTACCTTGACAAGGGCAAGATCCCCACCTTTTGAAAAAACCTCTTCTATTGGTGAAGACATGGAGAAAGACCAAGATAAAGGGTCTCTCATTGATGATGAGGCAATCTCACACATTGATGAAGAGGATGAGCAGAGAAGAGCTAACCGCGTTGTACCATTGGGAGAAGATTCATCACCACATGGAGATGGGAAGGGAGCCATTTCTTCCATTGGAGGAGCCCTTGTGTCTTTGCAAGGAGTTCCAAATGATTGAGCATGTGGGAAACAAACCACAATTCTGGAGCAGTATGCATCAGTTATTTTGGGTTGTGAATCTTGGCAGATGGAAGGAGACTAAAGGAAGGATCAGCGTCAAGGGATGATGAGAATTCACCCTTATCTATTCTAGGAGGTTTCTGCACAAAATAAGGAGGCTGTATTGTACAGTGAAGGGAGGAACAAATCAGTCCACACATATATACATTCCACTTTAGATTTTGATGTCTCACTACATGGGGGCATTCCCACCTGGGAGGCCACCAGATCTAGAGTTGGTAGGATACATTTTACCATTTAGTTCACCACTCTTAGATTTTGGAGAGGTGAAGACTTTGGAGGAATCCAGTACAGTGCAGAGAGTTTGGGATAGACTCAAGGAGGAGAGAGGAACTCTTTCATTTTCTGCATTACCCACTCTCACTACATATGTTGCGCTGACACAAGTTGCTGCAGTGATGGAGGATGGCACATTCATGGTGCAAGGGAGCTGCTCCATGGATTTTGGGAACAAAGGGTACTTCCTTTGAGGAAGGAATCCTCCATACACTGGAGTAGATGGAGGTCACTCATGCTTGCATTGGCCAAGATTGGGAGATTCTTCTTGGATGGGAGCTTCTCATGGGAGGCCAACTTCCAAAGATCCCTACTTCTTCTTGAGCATGAGAAGCTGCATGATGGGCATGGAAACAATTTGGAGGATTTCTTTGGCATGAGGGATGTCAAAGGAAAAGACAACAACATGTGGGGAGCTTCATATTGCAGATCATCAACACTGTCTCTTAGGAGGATTGATCCATATTGGAGGTCTCAACTTTTGGTAGAGTACTCCAAAGATCTTGGTGCTTGCTGAATCTTGATGACCCAGAGAGAGATGATGGATACTTGGTGGATTATGTGGTCATCTATTCTTATGGTAGGATCTTCTTGACTATAGTTTCTAAGCTCAAGAAGAAGCTACTACATGCAACACATGAGGACTTCTTCTCCATGCACTTTGAAGCATATTTTTCTTTGATGGAGGAGTTCACTTGGGAGGGCATACGACATGACATATTTCAGAATACGGAGAGATGCATAGCCCAGATGGTGATGGAAAGGATGTCACAGCCACTTCCCTACTCATTGGAGGTAAGGGAGAATTTCCAGTTGAGCCATTTCAGCTCAAGGACCATAGTACATGGTGGAGGAGGTACAATTTTGCATTGTGATTTGTATTCCTTTACGTTATATGAGCAACATGTTGTATTTGGAAGTGCCTTTCCTTCTTATAAATTATATGATGATGTACTTGAGGCCAAGTGTAGCATTGAGATTGGTTGTCTTATTGGTGGTTTGTGGGGGAGGCCACATAATTCTTGGTGTACACCATTGACACCACATTGTATATTCATGATTCCATCTTATGGGATGACCGTGGCAGCAAACAAGTGGCTGAGAAAGCACTTGTTAGTCTTTGTTTTGAGGCAAGAAATAGATGCCCTGCGTTGGTTCCATGTGTGGAACCTTGATCCACTTTCCGGTTGTCATACGACAACTTGTTTTGATTGGTTTTTGTTTCCATGTATTGCTAATATTTTTATATTCATGGGGAGCTTTGTTTGGAGAGTGGAATATGATTTGGATATTCCCATTGAGAGTATGATTCTCCCTAATTTACATTTTGTATGTTTCAGGAGAAACAATGGGCAAACCATGATTTCCACATAACCTCTCTTTTCTTCATGTGGGAGGAGCCATTTGAAGAACTCGAGTTCTTGGAGGAGGCACTTCATGGCTGAACTGTTGAGTGGGGTAACTTGGGCCATTATTAAAGGCCATGTCAATTCAGCCCAAAATCAGAAACAACCCCATACTTACCATAAATGGAGAGAGAAACCACTTGAATGGAAAAATATAATCTCTCCATGCAGCCCCAACACATTTCATACACCGGGGGTTGAGGATTCTTTTGATGAGCTACCTAGAATGGCTCATTTAATTTGGATGATAGCATGGGTTTGGGAGTATCTCATTGGTCATGAGATCCACTATGCTTGCCATAAATTCTATCTTGAGGAGGCCATTGGACAACAAGAAGGTTTCCACTTACACCTTCCACCTTTTCATGATGTGAGCCCTTTGGTTTTGCATGCTTGGGAGGGAGTATTGGAGGAAAAATTTATTGCAGATTGTTTTGAGCAGTGGTGGGAAATATTGATGAGGAGGCCACAAGAGGAGGAGGGGAGGAATTTTTCTCTCCTTATACAGTTGCTTGAGGACAAGCAACATTTTGGAGGGGAGGACTGTAATATTCCAAAAATTTAGCCTCCAAGCTAAATAGAATATTATAGTTGTTTTATCATTAGGTCGGTAAATAAATGGGTGGGGAGGCCCATAAGTCTCTTGAGTAGCAATAAAAACACTCCTAATGTGAAAGGAGGAAGAATAAACAGCTGGATTAAACATGTTTTGGTGTGAACAGGTGCTAGATCATGTTGATTTAGTCAACTTTGACCAAGTCAACAACGCTGTCTAGATACATTGAATCTCCTTGATGAACAACGCAGTTTTAGTTGAGGACAACTTGCATGAGCTTGGCGGAAAATATGGATGGGACCCAATGTGGAGAGGCTCTCATGCTATATATGGAGGGGATAGAAACCATTGCTATTCATGCTTTTGATTATCATTGCTATTGGTCTTTTTAGACTTTTCTTCCTCTTGTTGTTTAGCAGGGTTGCAGTGTTGTTTAGCACAAGGGTGTTCCTGGTCAGTAATCCCTACCTCATCCTTAGGGAAGGAAAGGTTCTTTGGGCTAAATTTCCTCATTCTGGAATTTTGACCAAGCAACCTCCTTAAGCTACAGTGCAGTTTCTATTTAGAGTTGGGTTGTGTTGCAGGGTGCAACAAAGGAGGATCTCTTAGAGTCATTTCTGAGCTTGTTTTTTAGTGGAGAGGCTGTCTATTCATTGGAGGATCAAAAAGGAGGACTCCCAGGCATATTTTGACATCTTTTGGATTAGTTCAACCATCTTCTATCCCTCACAGTGCAGTTTCCATCCTGAACTGCGTTATTTTTGGAGGCATTTGCTGGGAGGGTTCATTAAGGTCATCAGGAAGGTCTATTTCTGAGTAGAGGGGTCAGCCTTCTAATTAGAAATACCATTGGAGGAGGAAATCATTATTTCAGATCTGTCATAGCCTCATTTCATATCAGATCCAGTTTGGAGTGGCATATTAACCCCTGGGTTATTTGTCACATTGTATGTTTCTTGATATTTCTATAAATCCTTTCCGGTTTGGCTAGAAATCTTGTATTAGAGCCCACATCTTCATTGTTGGGCATTTCTGTTGTTTCTATCAACCACATTCCATTTATATATGTATTCAGCAGTAGCTACACTGTTATAGACAGCGCTGTCACTGCTCTCCGACATTCTATACAATTGCAACAGCTCATGTGCTTCTTGTTTTATTCATTGGAGACTTGTTCCCATTGCTTGAGTAGCTTGTCCCTCATGATCTTGTTGTACATTTCTGTTGATATCTTAATAAAATGATGGTTGTACATTGATCCTTCTTATGTCATGTTCATATTTGCATATTTTTACATTTTTATGTTCATGTATTACCGCAATCCCATTTTGGGATATCACATTTGCATAAAAGGAAATAAATGATGCTTGTGAGCTCTCTGGCAATATTGTCTAGTATGCTTTAGCAAGGAATAAGACCACACTAAAAAATTATTTTCAAGAAAGGAAACAAACTAGGCTTGTGAGCTCTCTTGAAATATCGTTTAGTATGCTTCAGCAAACAAGAAAACTACAATAAAAATTATTTGTGGGAAAGGAAAAAAAACCTTACAAGAAAAAGTAGGTGAAAAATTAAACCAAATGCAACAGGTCACCAAGGTCAATCCCCTAAGTGCATCCGCAGAAATGGCACCAAAATGTTGGGCATAATAAACAACCTAACATTTAATTGTCAATACGGGAGTTCAAGAACTTCAAGGTGCAGCACTGGAAATGCCAGAGAATGACTTTAGAAAATTGCACTAGTTAATACAATGACACCACACCATTCTGGAAACTGGATTCACTCAAGAAAAATACTAGCCACCAACTTTGACAAAAAATTAAAACATCTTTGCGATCAGCCCCAAAGAAATCTAGAAAATAAAGGAATAGATCCCTGCTATTGAGTCTCAATTATTTAAGAAACAGAACGAATAATTCTAAGTATATTTAAATTTGTCTCTATTATGAATGTTTCATTCCTAGACCGAACCAGCATTCCTGCACCGTAACATTATTTCTGTACTGAGGTATTCTTCCCTGGTACTGGAACTCTGAATTCTTGTACTAAGATGTTATGTTCCTGTACTATAATATTTATTCTAACACTAAGAACTTTGTTCTTCTTGTAGTGGGAAATTGTGGTTCATGTACCAAGTCTTTCTGTTCCTGTACCGAAGCAGTTTTACCTTCAATCACTTTTATCACGCATAAAATGTGTTATAATTAACTGACTGGAAATAAATCAGAGCAAAAAGAGAAAATATGACTTAAGAATTTTAAGAACGAAGTTCCTTCAACCAACAAGCATTCAAATAATGTAAAGGCTGCAAGAAATCATTACTCGACAGAAAGAAAATACTCTTGTGTGGAAACAGTAAATGTCTATAAGGAAAATTGTTCCCTCTCTTGGATTTCTGTTACAAGCATAAAGAAACTATGTTTTCTCAGCAATAGATGTTTGAACCCAAAAAGATACTGCAAATGATTCCCGACTTCTTTATAACTTATTTATATTTCGACAAGGAAACCATTACAATTATTTCACACAGAGTTTTACTTATGATGTGATCAAAGTTCTTGTTTAAACCAGGGTGCATTCGAATCTGAAGGAAATAGATCGACTAGAAATAGATCAACTCGAAATAAACCAACTAGAAATATATTGATTAGAAATAAAATCGCAACTCAATCTCAGAAAAATGAAAGGAAACACTTTAACGCATAAATGAAACAATCATGTGATGCTTCAAAAGGAAAAACTAAATGTTGTAAATGAAATAAACTTAATACACTCACACACCATGAGTCCTCATATCTGAGATGCATGCAAATGCTCACAAGGGTTTCATCAATATGTGATTTAAATAAAATAAAGAAAGAAACTATTATTATCACACCAAAATGATTAAATATAACACACACTACATAATAGAGGGAGAACGAGTTGGGTTGGTTGGGCCCTAACCAACCAGATTTTTTCCCTCATGAAGTATTTGAAATTAGATGTAAGAAGGAAACATCACATTTACCAAGAATCCAAAATAAACTGAACTAGCATCAGCTCCTTGTATTAACTCAAAGTCTGTAGCAAAGTTACAACAGCGTGAAATTACAATGAATGGTTTCCCCTCTTCCAATAACTGACAATATATGCCATGGCTAAGCCATTTAGATGATTTATAAGGTGAATCAGTCATTTTCCTTAATTCTGAAAAATTGCATATTGTTAAAAAAATGGCCTCAAAGATATTGGCATATCTTCCTAACCATGGCGAATTTTGGAAAACAGTTTTTATGGAACCTAATTTTTTATAATTTCAACAAAAACCTCTCCATTATTTGTCTCATGCAATTCCATATCCTCGTAAAGTGTTCCAAAATTTGGTTGTTTGACACTTTTTGCAAGATTCTAGAATTATGGAAAAACAATGTTTTTTTATGAAACTGCCTTAAAGACCTGTGCATAAATTTTGAACCAAAGCGAATATTGAGAAACGGTTTTGGTTATAGATAATGTGATATATTAGTAAAAAAACCCATTTTATCAAATTTTCTAGAGTCACCTCCAGATGCATGTAAATCGAGGTCAAACTTGGCAGTTTGGAAACTATGCAGATTTTGAGCAGATTTGTTGATTTGCTTCTAGATACCCACAAATGAAACTTGGGTGAAATAAAACTAATGGGAAGGTGTTAGAAAATAATTTTGTACAATAAACATCTTCTTTTTTCCCCTAAAGTGTTTCGAGATATCGAAGCCCCAAATCAGTGTAGGAATGCTAGTGTAGGAGTGTTGGTGCAGGAACATAACTTGGTGCAATTAATTATTGATGCATGTGTATCTTTGATTGTGATATAAAACACCTTCCTAAAACAACACAAGAACTATCATCAATAATAATTTTGATGCAAATCTTATCGAAATAAAGGAAATATGTTAAATAATGAACAATTACCTGGTCATGCTCCAACATTAAGATACTAGCCCAAAAATTGTGCAAGATGATAGTAATAACAATGAAAACCATGAGAAAGCATAGGGTGGGAATGTGAATTTAACATGACAATTTCTTGGCCTAACAATATCTCTTCAAGATTCTCCTCCAATAGCTCAAAATCAGAGGTAGGCAAGAAAGTGAAATATCAAAAGGAGCCAAGCTCCACTTCTTTCGAGTTCTAAGGGAAAAAACACCTACTTTTTAGGGAGCTATTGGTAGATACCCTTAAGAATAAATAAGGCAGAGCAAGAGCTCACTATGATTCAATTTTTGGAGGTATCTAGAGCACTCTTAATGATCATTTTGTTTCTTCTCCACTGATTTAGTTTGAGGGAGATGAGATTGTGGGTTAGGGCCCAATCGATTGGTCCCAGTCTCTCTTATGTACTTTTGTTTTCACTTTTGTTGCAGTAGTTAATCTCTTTCATTTCCTGTTTGGTAGCGTAGAGAACCTCAAACCTATGTGCTAAGCCTCCCTCTCTCACGTCTTCCATTGGATCTTGAGGAGGAAGGTCTAAACCATAGGCCAAAATTAATTTTAGTTTATGATTTCTTGGAAAAATTAGATATTTTACTTTTTTTATCATGAACATGTTGTAGATGCAGAGGTAGATTTATGTTTTAGTTGCATAGGTAAGTTTATTTAAATTAGACTCATCTTTTCAACCATTATTATGATACAATTTTGAATAATGAATGCAAGAATAGGTAGTGTGATTTTAGGTTTGGATATAGTAGCAGAGGATGATCCCTTCATCATCATCAGCTTCAGTCTTCACCCTTCATCAACCACCTTACATCTAAGTCACATTCATACATGTTTTTGGAAATCCCCACCACATCACTGAGAGCCACCTTGGAGGTGCAAGACAGAATTTGTGAAGAGTTATGAGCTTGACCAAGGGTTTGGATACCCTTCATCCACCTATATCTACCTTCACCCCACATCTCGTAACATTTTCCTCACCGTTTCTAGCCTCAAACTCCACATGGCATGTTTCCTGTAGCTTTTCAGGACATCCTGTAGAAGCTTCATGTAGCAGTGCCAACCACTCTCTCCTTCAGCCCAAAATCACTCTTTCACCTCATATAAGCCTAGCCAAGCCACCAATAGACCTTCAACCCTGAACCTTTGGGATAGGGACCCTCTTAGACTACCTCAATGCCTCCTTCTTTTGCTGCAAAACAGAGTCATTTAAAAGTGTGATTAGCTCATTGCTAGATGCATCATTAAACATAGTAGTTAAGCATAAGATAGATGAGATTCAATTAGTCATTTGGTTTAGTATGTATGCTCTAGATTAGTTTCCATTTTTGCAATTCAATTCAACAATTTAGATTATGAATTCCACTTAGCATAATTTCATTTCTTGCATTAGCATAAGTGTGAATTTCTCTTTCTTGCATATAGCTAGATGAATCAATGTGATATAGAGTAGTTTATTTCCCTGTTGATAGAGTAATGTTCATGATTTATTTCTAGTCTTAAATGAAATTCAAAAGTGTGACATACTTCCTTTCCTAGAAGCAGCCCTAGAAGTAGCACCTCATTGTAGAACTTAGAAGAGGATGGCATGAGTAGAACTCATATGTTGTCCATAGAGCACTGTCACCTCCAAGTTTGTACGAACCCCGGGTTGATAAAGTAAATTTTAGTATCCACTGGGAGTTGCAGCACTATTGGTGCAATACCAAGGCTCACCACTTGTTGGCATCATTGTCGGGGAGGTGCCTAAGTAGATGTTTGATTATGCTTTAGCATTCTTTTCTGCTTTTCTTTTACATTCAGTTCTAAAATATTGAAAAATACAAAAATAGTTTGACTTTCATTCCTCGTAGGAGTAGGGATAACCAAGGAAAATTCCTACCAAAAAGCCCTCACATCCCCACATAGTCACCCTTCACTCTTTTTCAGTCACTGTGAGGTTGAAGAAACCATAGGTGAACCACTTTGAAAAATTTTAAGAACCTATTGCAGAAGAGGAGGAACTTGCTTCACCTGAGGAACCTACTTCGCCAATTCAAGCCATGGCTCAAACTAGAACTCAAGGAGTCTTTCCCAATAGAGAAACAGATGGAGAAACTAGACGGAAGAATATCAACCCCTTACCCTTTCCACATTTCCATGGCCTTACCTATGAGGATCTTGATACCTTCATGTTCGAGTTTGTTGTTTTCTACAGGAATTATGACTATGCCTCAGATGACCAAAAGCTAAAACTATTCCCATCCATTCTCAAGGATGTAACCTTGCGCTGGTTCATGGGTTTGCTTGGGAACAACATCACTACCTGGGCACAGATGCAAGAGTCCTTAAAAAATAAATATAGAGACTAATATAGATCCAAATAAACTAAAGAGGAGATATTTAGGATGAATCTAGGACTCGATTAATCCCTGGAGGATTATGAAGAAAGATTCCATCTAAACTATAAAAGAGCCAACTGTACCCTTGATCCTGGATCACTCAAATTGGTACTTCTCCGAGGGATTAGAAAAGAGGTGATAGAAACCCTTAACATGTTTTCGAGAGGATACATCTCCCAACAACCTTATGAGGACATCAAAATTGTCTTTAAAATCCACTCTAGGGCAGCTAGGAAGAAGGGTAGAGCTAGCCAAAGCATGACCAACACCCCTTCCTCATCCACCTCCATCAAGCATGAGATTGGAAATATGTTGGAGGACTTTAAAAGTGAGATTCTGCACATATTTTCTTTTCAAATGGATAAAATGTAGATCAAGGGGAAGCAAGAGGAAGCAAAGACCACCTTAGCTATATTTTTCCATAGTTGTACCAGAAAACACCCTTGAAATGAATGTCCACTAAATTCCATAGACATTTTCTTGGTCTGTGAAGAGAATCATGCCACAAATAAGTGTACCTCCTTACCTGGTCTCGAATCTATATATCAATGTGGGGAAGGAGGACCCATTAGGGGAATTTTGAGGTCTAAAATGGGCCTCCTAAGAAAAATGTAAAACCAAAATAAACTTTATAAGAACCAATAAGATTAAAGATGATGATGTCAACCATGGGGGATGATTCACCATTTTTTAAGTAAAAGGGTTAAAAATATTAAAAATTAATAAAATAATAGAACTGTTTTTTCAACATATTTTCAACTTATCTCCCAAATTTTTTACTCAAATTTCGAGTGGAATTACTTGTTGGATGAAAAAATTAATTCCACATCCAAGGAGTACCCATGTTGCATACTTTCGATGGACCTTGCAACACGAAAAATGAGAAATGCATGAAAAACGTGATTGCAATCACGTTTTTCATGAATTTCTCATTTTTCGTGTTGCAAGGTCCATCGAAAGTACGCAACATGGGTACTTCTTTGATGAGGAATAAAATTTTGCATCCAACGAGTACTCCCACTTGAAATTTGATTAAAAACTTTGGGAGATAAGTTGAAAATACCAGTTAAAAAAGTAGTTTTTCCTTTTTTCCCTCTAAAATTTGATGATGTAATCAAATATTATTTTATTATTTCCACTATTATTTTATAATTTCCTTAGGAGGCCCATTTTAGACCTAAAAAATCCCATAATGAGAGCACTATGTTTCATAAATTAGAGAAGGCCTCATGGGCATCGGTCATATCAGCAGGGCATGCAAGGTGCACCTTACTCCTAGTATCAGATAAACTAGAATGCAATTATGCATTCTTGGTACACATCCTCTCCTCCATCCTGGACTAAACCTCCTACTTGGACCCATTCCCCTCCATATCACCCTCATCCTATGAACCAATAATTCCAGCAGTATGTTCCTCAACCACCTCAGTGGAGCAACCCATCACAAGGTTGGAGGCTCCAACAAAACCAACCAACTTCGTTACTACCTCTACCCCAACCTCAACCTTAGCTCACTCACTCTACTCGAACTAATTTGCCTCAAATGCCTTCTCAGCCCAATTTGAACCCAAACAACAAGAATGCACAATAGGTTTACAGTGGGGAAACATCCCATCTAGCTTATGTTGTGGAGATACATGACATTAACCTCATGTCTGGAAGAGTACTCCCAGAAAATAATCCTCCATCTCCACATGCAGAGGTTGAGGAGTAAAAGGAAGAGAGAAATAACTAGATAAATCAACCTTCGTTTCCTTAGCTCCTGATCCACCCTAATCAACACACACTAGAAGAGACTGAACTTCTGGGAGAACTGAAAAATCTGTGTGTGAAAATACCCCTTCTCCAGGCCATTAAGGATGTCCCTATTTACAATAGGCTCATCAACGAAAAATTCTTTAGGAATCCTGGGAGAAAGAAGAAAGACACCCCCACCATCAATGTTGTAGGACAACTATCCGACTTAATGTTGGGAAGGGTGATCTTCCCGAAGTACCTGGACCCTGGAAGTCTAGTAGTAGATGTACACATCAATGGTGTCATATTCCTCCACACTGTGATTGATCTTGGGGCTTCCATTGATCAGAAACTGAATTGGGGGCAAATATTTTCTAGAAATTCAAAGCACTCATAATCACTTGGAACCTAAATGATTTGATATGTCTCGTCTTCCTGATTCTGGTGCACTTGGTTTCACTTAAAACGGAGTCTGTATGAGAAAGTTAGAGTGATTTGTTAAATTACACAAACATGCAAATTTTGGTGACAACGATACTGACTAGGCATTCGTACATCCCAGTCAGCAAAAATAATATTCTAAGGAATATTACTAAATATTCCCCCCAGGTGGACTAGTGAGGTTTTGACAAGTGTCAGCTGCTGATTGGTTTTTAGGTAGGTGATTTGTCGCAATGTGATTGGTTTTGGTTCCTACAATTAGGTGCTGACACGTGGCTAGCCCGGACGCTGCCACATGCCCCTCCAAAGGTCAAAGTCATATTGTATGGTCAAAAAAAATTTTATATGGTGGCTGGGTGGACGTCGGGCTTGACCCAACCACCTCCCCCACACAAAATCCACGCCATACAGTTTCTACTATCATTTAGTGCTTACATATATATGCCAACCACATTTATTTAAACCCAACAAAGGTTTGTGGTGTAGAAAATGGGGGCTAGCCCTGAAGGGCTATCCCCATCACACGGGACCATGCGCCCGTGACCAAGCAGAGTCTTATCCATAAAATGATGAAGTTTAAAGTCTTAAACCCACTTTATTAAACCATAAATAATGTTTAAATGTGTTAATCCCAAGTTAATGCGGATTTACATAAAAAACGTCGTTAGTGCCTAACCCTCAATTAAATTGTGCTTATATTTAATTAATCATGCTTATCTCTGAAGATTATTTTGGCAGACGTTGCTAAATTCGGCGCTACCTCTATTTTTTTCGGGGTTAACTGAAGTTTCTCCAGATTTAGAGGAGGTTTCTGAGGAGAAACTGAAGAAGCCATAACTTTGGCATATTTCGACCAAATTAGGTTTAGAAAGAGTTAATCATAAATGATTTGGATGCTCTGAGTATGATGGTGTAGGTTGTAGAGGTAGAGGAGCACGTATATAAGTGATTTTCCCACTTTTAAGATTAAAGAAGCCGAGGGCCACTAGGAGAGGATGCCATGTCTAGATCACCTGAAGACCATTTGCAGAACCAGAAGAGGCTACCTAGGGGTTTTTGAGTCTTATGAATCAAATGGATTAGGTTTCACAGACATTGTAGCATTTTAGGTGCATGTAATCAGAGAATTGACCATTAATACGAAGAGGGCCAAGCCATTGAAGCAAGTACATGGAGATGTAGCCCAAGAGGGGTGAACTCTGTTATCAACTATGTGTTATGTGTTTGTTGTGTATTACATTCTCTGTAATTTTCTTGTTATTATTTGTTTTTAAAAATCTAATTTACTTAATTAATTCTCATAAAAGACACATAAACCCTCACATAATTGGCTATTTGATACAATCCTTAAGCACACTTTTATTTAACTGATGAGGAAGCTAGCACGACAAAACTATTTTGTCCATATTCATATAAAGTTGGTATCAGAGCTTAGTTTAGCTCATTTTAGCCCTGAGATAATTTTCCAAGGTTAGCTAGAGAATTAGCTATTGGTTTTGCATTTATGCAAGGAGAATTTAACAGTGTGCAAGCTTATGTGTGTGAATATAAGGTCAAGATTGAGGACTCAAATGTCAAATCACAGCAAAGAAGCTTTTTGTGCTTTACTATGTGTGATGGTGGCTTCATCAAGCACTGTTTCTAATCAATCTTCCTCAGCAAGAATCTTTGATAAAGAGATGTTGGAAAAGCTCTACATCGTGAGAGATATGGTGCAAGAGATGTATGAAGATAAAAAGGAGAGAAATATACTTCAAGAGAAGTTTATTTCCATGAAGGAGGAAAAGCAAGAGCTTCTTGAAAAGATGGATGAGATGGAGACTCAACTCCATCATGCCAAGAAAACCTTAGCCAAGTATGTGTGTGAAAAATAGGTATGCAATTCAAGTTTATCTTCAATTTCCTCTCAAGATGAATGTTTTGGTGTTTTGAAAGATGCACTAGAGGAATAGGGTCCAAATTATTGATGAATATGGGATATGAAGGTAAAGGATTGGGAAAAAATGCACAAGGCATAGTTGAGCCAATTGTTGTTGAGGAAAGGCATAGGTATTTGGGTCTTGGTTGTGGAAAACATGATGGAGAATGCTCCAAAGCCAAGGAGGCACATGAAGGTGTTCCAAGAATGAATTTCATTACATTTTCATTGCCTCAACCTTGTGAAGTTTGTGTTCATGAGGAGTGAAAATTTTTTATACCAACTTGGCAAGAAGATGCTCATAAGCATGAAACTAATGAGAATGAAAAACAAGAGGATTTTGAAAGCTCTAAAGGCATTGAATCCATTGTTGGTATTTTGAAGAGAGCCACTACCTCATCAAATTCACCTCCTCAAGAAGACAACAAAGGTGAATATGCAAGGTATAAATATTCCTTTAATCAAGTTTCTTTTTATTATGATAAACATGGTAAATACTCACATAAGATTTGGAGAAAAATTACATGTTATTTTTGTGGTTTGAATAACCATATTTTTTCTAGATGTTGGAAGAAGATAGCCATATACAAGAAACTTTCAAAACAAAGGAGATGAAAAGCCAAAGGTCCATTGGATAATGCAAACCATGTTGAAAAGAAGATGCAATTATTTTGCACTCATTTCCATAAGAAGGGTAATCTAGTAGACAAGTGTTGGACTTTGCATTAGAGGAATTTTGAGGTCTAAAATGGGCCTCCTAAGGAAATTATAAAATAATATTTTAAATAATAAAATAAGATTAGATTACATCATCAAATTTTAGAGGGAAAAAAGAAAAAAACTATTTTTTCAACTCATATTTTCAACTTATCTCCCTATGAGTTTACTCAAATTTAGAGCAGAAACACTCGTTGGATGAAAAATTTAATTCCTAATCCAAGGAGTTCCCATGTTGCATACTTTCGATAGAACCTGCTACATGAAAAATGAGAAATACATGAAAAATGTTATTTCAATCATGTTTTTTCATGTATTTCTTATTTTTTGTGTAGGAGGGTCCATTGAAAGTATGCAACATGGGTACTCCTTGGATGAGGAATTAAGTTTTGCATCAAACGAGTACTCCCACTCGAAATTTGAGTAAACACAGGGAGATAAGTTGAAAATACGAGTTGCAAAAGTAGTTTTATTATTTTATTATTTTTTATTATTTTTACTTTTTTACTCTAAAAATGGTGAATCATCCCCCATGGTTGACATCATCATCTTCAATCCTATTGGTTCTTATAAAGTTTATTTTGGTTGTAAACTTTTCTTAGGAGGCCCATTTTAGACCTCAAAATTCCCCTAATGGTATCCAACAAGTCATCCATGACATTTGAAGAAGGTGGAGAGAGAAATTGACAAGAATGGAAAAGAGGATTCCATAATTTATGTGTGTTAGGATGATTAACATGATTAAGTGCAACTGAAATAAGCGCCATTGAAGTGGTTTGGAAAGAGATTGTTAGATTTATTAACTAATTAAGGCCTTGCATTTATTTCGATAATTGATGAAAATATTTCCTTATTGATGCATTTCTTTTCAAATTGAATGCATTTATTTTCTCTTGAAAGTATGTTGCATATTGCATGAAGTAAGATGTTGGAAAAGTAGAGTTATGTTGACTCACCTAGATGCAGCAAAGATGAAAATTTGTAGTTGAAATTTTCATATGAATGCATTTCTTTTTGTCTAGAATTCATGTTGCATGTTTACTCCAGGAAGGTGTTTGAAAGTGGAGAATGTTGACCAAATTTTCTGCAACAATACCAAAGGTCGAACTGGGTCTAAATTTGTTCATTTCAACTCTTTAAGTACTTTTACATACTAATGGGATTCTTGTACTTGTGAGAGAGTTGAGATTTGTATACATGCATGAGAGTTTGTGTGTGTGAACAGTGGAATTTCTGATAGTTTCATTGTGCTTGAACATGCATGAGTGATTGACTTGTGTTGGTTGATTTCTTTGTTTATCATGTATGATTGTCAACTTGAGAGTGTTGATCATTTTCACATGAATGAGTGATCAAGTTGTGTTTGCCGATTGATTGTTACATGTATGTCTTATTGACTTGGAGGATTTGATTTAGTCTCTAAATATGAAAGGGAGATGTTGACGAATTGTTTCATAAGATGTGAAATTCTTGTTGATTTGAGAAAAGAATCATTAAGTTGTTGTACATGCTTGTGTTTGACTTGAGAGTCAGTTGTTTGAAGAGGCATGTTTTTTCAACTTGTGTTTGGTCGATGATTTTATACACCAATATGTAAGAATGCATGGAGATGTTCACGTGATGTGACATTTGTTTCTTTGAAGGAGCAAAAGGAAGAGGTCATCAAGTTATGTTTCTTGCATGATGTGTTTTTCAAGATTAATGGTTTTTCTTGTGAGAAGATGACTCAGGATTTTGGAAGGTCCACTCTTGAACGAGAGGCTCATGATTAACCTTCATTCTCAAATCATGGCATGAGCAACATTTAAATGTTGGAGGATGATAGAATCAAGAAGTGGAAAGTGGACAAGTAGTGAAAACAATAGCCATTGTAGACCATTTGATGTGTTGAGGCCAAGATGCGAAAGAGATGGCGAATTCATTATTCCAGATGTTTAATTTGTAACCATGGGGGTAAAAATAATGGTAATTTATTTTCTTGTGATTATTGATATTGGAACTCATTGTTGTAGTTAACTCAGATGGACTTAACATGGAAAAGTGGTTTCGAAGGAGAAGCTTGCACTGAATGCATGTGTGTGCAAAGGAGGAACATGATTCTAATTGGGAATGCCATCAGACATCATTCAAAGCACTAAGGAATTGCTTTGGTACAGAAAATTGATTAATCAATCAACAAGCATCCAACAAGTGTTGGCTTGAGTCAACAATGAAAGGAGGACATTGGTTGAAGTGCGAAGAAATTTGTAAGGCAAGGCATGTCAGTGAAAAGAGTGGTTGTCATGGAAATTTTTCAAAGTAGAATCGAGTTGATAGAACTTTCAGAAGATAATAGTATTAAAATCTCATCAGATAACTAGCTTTTGTGGGACCAAAAGGCTATCAGTGGGAAGGAGTGATTAGAAATTGAATTGGGGACAAAAATCTGCTAAAAATTAAAACTGCTAAAAATCACTCGGAACTTGAATGGCTGGATAGGTCTCGTCTTCCTAATTCCAGTGCACTTCATTTCGCTCAAAACAGAGTCTGTATGATAAAGTTAGAGATATCTATTCAATTGCACAAATAAGCAAATTTTGGTGACAGGGATGCTGACCAGGCATCCGTACATCCTAGTCAGCAAAAATAATATTTCAAGGAATATTCCCCCCAGGTGGACCAGTGAGGTGTTGACAAGTGTCAGCTGGTGATTAGTTTTTATGTAGGTGATTTGTCGCAATGTGAAATTGATTTTAGTTCCTATAATTAGGTGCTAACATGTGGCTAGCTTGGAGGCCGTCACGTGCCCCTCCAAAGGTCGAAGTCATATTTTATGGTCGGAAAATAATTTATATGGTGGCTGGGAGGAGGTCAGACTCGACTCCATGACCTCCCCCATACAAACTCTACGGACCATACCATTTCCACTATCATTTAGTGCTTACATATATATTCCAACCACATTTATTTAAACCCAACAAAGGCTTGTGGTGGAGGAAATTGGCACTAGCCCTGAAGGGCCAACCCCATCACATGGGACCATGCGCCCGTGACCAGGAAAAGTCCTATCCATAAAATGACAAAGTTTAAATTCTTAAACTCACTTTATTAAACCATAAATAATGTTTAAGTGCGTTAATCCCAAGTTAATGCAGATTTACATAAAATGTGCCATTAGTGCCAAATATTCAATTAAAATTCACTTATATTTAATTAATCGTGCTTATCTCGGTGGATTAGTTTGGCGGAGGTCCCCAAATTCAATGCTACCTCCAATTTTGTCGGGGTTAGCTAGAGTTTCTCGAGATTTAGAGGAGGTTTCCTAGGAGAAACTGAAGAAGCCATAACTTTGGCATATTTCAACCAAATTAGGCTTAGAAAGATTCAATCCTAGATTATTTGGATGCTTTGAGCATGATGGTGCAGGTTGCAGAGGCATAGGAGCACTTCTGTAAGTGATTTTTCCACTTTGAATATTAAATAAGACGAGGGCGACCAGGAGAGGAGGCCATGTCTAGATCACCTGAAGACCATTTGTACAACTAGAATAGGCTACCTATAGGTTTTTGACTCTTTTGAATCCAATGGAGTAGGTTTCAAATCCATTGGAGCAATGTAGGTGCATGTAATTAGGGAATTTACAATTAATCCAAAGAGGGCCAAGCCATTGAAACAAGTCCATGGAGATGTATCCTACGAGGGGTGAACTTCGTTATCAGCTCTTTGTTATGTGTTTCTTATGTATTACATTCTCTTTAATTTACTTGTTGTTATGTGTTTTTAAAAATATAATTTACTAAATGAATTTCTCATAAAAGACACACAAACTTGACACATAAAACTTCACATAACTCGCTATTTGAGGTGATCCTTAAGCACACTTTTATTTAACTGATGAGGAAGCTAGCATAGCAGAACTAGTTTTTCCATATTTAGATCATCCAATCAATGTGATGGCCAAGGAAACTATGCTTAAACTCAACCTCCAAGGAGCCTTGAGAAATACCACCATTGTTCTTCAACTTGCAGATAGATCCACAGTAGCTCTAAAAGGAATTGTTTAGGATGTTATGGTCTCGATCGACTCCTGGGAGTACCCCACATATTTCCTAGTTTTCCAGCCAAAAACCAATTTTAATGGATATCCTCTCATTTTAGGAAGAAATTTTTTGTCCACTGTCAATGCTTATATTAGTTTCAGGGTCGTAAACATGACTATAAAGAATAGGCACTTTTCCAAACAGCTGGTATTATATCCTCCTGCCTAGCCTTCCATTGAGCATGACCTACTCTTGTGGTTGGAGGATGAAGAAGGATAAGATGAAGTGTACAGTACCACACCCTACCCCATTTGTACCAGAAATATTTTTCTTAGAGGGGGGAAACATGATGAGGATGATCTCATCAACCACATCATTCAAATCCAACCCCCCAATGTCATTACACTCGATGACCTACTCAGAGACTTTGGAAGCCACCCTTGGATTGAGTTGCACGTAGTTGATTTAACCTTTGAAGCGACCAAGGTTCTGGAATTTGGCCCATCGAAATCCCTAAAGATTAACTCATCCCTCTTGGCCAAGGAGGAAGACAAAATGTGCCATCTCCTTAAGGAAAAATTATATTATTTTTCTTGGAACTACAAGGACATGAAAGGGGTGCATCCCTCGGTGCACACACATCATATTTATACTAAAGAACAATATAATATTGTGCACCATCCCCAAAGGAGGATGAACGTAGCCTTAAAAGGCATAGTGAAGGATGAACTGAAAAATTTGTTGGATGCAAATTTCTTCTATCCCATGTCAATCAGTGAGTGGGTGTCTCCTCTTGTTCTAGTCCCAAAGAAAAATGGAAAGTGGAAAATCTGTGTTGACTACCGAGAACTAAACAAAGCCACTAAAAATGACCATTTCCCTTTTCCCTTCATCGATCAAGTTCTGGATGGTATTGCAAGAAATAAGTTCTGGATGGAATTCATTGGAACCATTGATCCATCATCTGAGCAGAAGAGATATATTATAGTTTGCACCGATTATTTGACTAAGTGGGCTGAAACAAGGGCTGTAAAAAAAAAAAACAGAAGAGAAGGTAGCTAATTGTTTGAGAGAGAATTTTTTCTACAAGTTTGGATACCCTAGAGAGGTAGTCACTCATCATGGGGCTCAATTTACTTCTCATTTCATTGAGAACCTCATGAGGCAGCACAAGACTTCCACTTCCTATCATCCTCAAGAAAATGGCCAAGTGGAAATGAAAAATAGAGCCTTCGAAAAAATCCTCACCAAGGTTGTGATCAACAACAGGGAATATTGGGTAGACATATTGGTGGAAGCCACTTGGGCTTACAATACCACCTGGAAGACAACTATAGGGTTTACTCCATGTGAGCTAGTTTATGGGAAGAAAGATTTTCTCTCCATTGAGTTTGACTATAGCACCCTAAGGATGGCAGCTTAGTTGGACTTGGACATCACAAAGGAAAAACAAGAAAGTTTGTTGCAACTAAATGTTCTGGATGAATTTAGAATCCACAATGCAAGAAAAAAGGACATTGGTGAGAGTCATGTTTGTGACAGAACTTTAAGGTCCGTCACCAATGTCACATATGGCGATGGTCCTTTAAAAAGGGTCATTGTAAGTGTATATAGTGATGGTCCTTTAAGGTTCGTCACCAAAGCCATTTTCAATGACACTTTTGGTGAGGGTCGTTAAAGGCCCATCACTAATTCTCTCTTTGGTGACACTTCTAGTGATGATCTTTTAATGGCCCTCACCAATGCTCTTTTTGTTACATTTGGTGACAGTCAAAAAATGTTCATCATCGTTGATCATTCCAATGATTTTTTGATGACGCTATGTTCCTGTTAAAATATTTTTTTTCAAAAGACAATTATTTAAGACCATTATTGTGGAGTATTTTTTATAATATGTCCAACGCCAAAGTGGTTAGATTCAGTTAATTTGTTAAGAAGTAATTAGTGTGTATCATTTCCCTCAAGTAATGACTAGTCGAATAGAGTTTTCCTATGAGTCAACACATGATTCATATCTACTAAGTTTATTATCTAGCAAATTACCTTTAGATAAAGTTCCACTAGTGTGTGTAGGAAATATATTATTTAATACTTAATCAAAATCAATCAATTCTATTAATGAGAAATACCTAACACTCCTCAATAATATGGGCACACCTCAAATTAATGCTTTAGCACACACTAACATTTCTTAGCACCTCACATGTCTTGGAACATTTTTGTACCTAGAACATATTGTCATGACACTAACACCCAAGCACATGGTGGCATGCGCTAGTGTAATGTTCCCAAAATTAGCATGAAGCTAATTGGAACATTGATTTTGTTTATATCATCTAGGAGGTGAATAAAATGGGTAAGGAGACCCATAAGCAGGAATAAAATCTCTCATAGTGTGAAAGGGATCACTAGAGTAGCTATATTTTGCACCTTCCAGTGTGAAAATGGACTTTTGCAAAAGGACAAGGTCTAATTGACTAAGTCAAATAGCGCAGTGATAGGAGGTGGAGATAATCTTCTGGGATAGTGCAGTGAAAGAGGAGGGAAGTTTCCTTGATGGAGGAAACCCTAATGAGTGGGACCCATGGAGAGGGAGCTTGCATTTATTTTAAAGTAGGGAAAGACAGCCATTGTTAGGGATGCTTATGATTATTGATTTCTTGTCTGCTTAGACTATTTGCAGTCTCTAGTTGTTTAGCAGAGTTGCAGTGTTGTTTAGCACAAGGAATTCCTGTTTAGGATTCCTTCTCCTTCTTGAGAGGCCTCTTGAGGGATTTTACTTCATCTCTCCACATTCAGGCTCAAGGCCAAGCCACCTCCTTCAACTATAGCGTTATTTCTGCTGAAGTATAACGTTGTGTTGCAGGGTGTTGCAGTGGAGATCCCACAACACCATTTCTAGAGCTATTTTTCAGAGGAGGAGGCCTTCTCTCTTTTGGGAGATCAGTAAGGAAGGATTCAGAGCATATTTTAGATCTTGGCACTTGGAAAACACTTTATATTCCACCTACAATGCAGTTTCCCTTAGTGACTGCGTTTTTTTTAGTATGCATCTGCAGTGAGGGTTTGCAGTGATTGTCGGAGGGTGAGATATTCACTATTAGGATCAGCCTTTCACTTGGAAGATCCATTGGAGGAGTTGTTTTATTTGATGCAGCATCTTCATCCTTCTCTATTAATTTCCAGTTCTTGAGTTGCAGCTGCTACCCAACAACTCTGACATTTTTCCATTTTTGTATATTTCAGCCAATCCTCCTAAGGATTGTTGTATTATTGTTTTCTGGGGTTGAGAGCTTACTCCCCCTCATTTCTTGAGCCATATAATGTCATATACTTCTATTATTATTTAGTATGTTGCAATGTCTCCTATAAATTGCGCAGTCATAGCCTAGGGCATTCTCAGTGTAGCAGTCTATTTCACATTTCATGTACATGATCTATTGAGGCTTGTGTTGCCTATCTTGAGTGACTCTTTCCTCAAGGAATTGTAATCCTTTGATGCTATATTATAAATTTTATGGCTATTCATATCTTCATGTTTTATGGCTCATAAAAATAATGTTTTTTCTTTATTATATGTTCATACAATGTTGCAGTCCCTTCATTGGGAACTTTTCTGAGACAACTAGGTGTGGGAGACCTATTTAACCCACCTAGAGTGATTTTTTTGGAGCCTCCTCTTTGATTTCGGTCTTAGATACATTGATATAAGGGATCCAGGTCTTGGTTTCAAATACTGTAGCAACCATTCCTGAAAAATGTGTTTTTCAGGCATGCCTTGCTGAGCAATCCCATTTGGGGATATTACAATGGTATCAAAGCAACTTTCTTGGATCAGCCTGTGAGTTTCAGCCAAAGAAGATAGAAGAAGATCAGAATGATGAATAATATGAGATTACTCTCATCATTTTTTAGAACTAAGAAAAGCCTCTCTAAAGAGGAGGAGCAAAAAGAAGAGGAAGGACCATGCACTTCCTATTCTCATGAAGAAGAAGGAGACAAGCATGAAATATACTTGGATCATTGGATTCTAAGTGATTACCTCATTGAGTACAAATCTCAACCTAGAGCCTTCAAAGAGACTCTATCTTTCTCAGAATTCATCCAGTTGAAGGAAGAGAAGAGACCATGCAACAGAAGAGAAATCAAAGGCAATAGATTTTTGTTGCCTACATTTGACGGGTTACTACAGCAAGAGCTTGGGTGAGGAAGCCAGAAGAATTTTTCCTTATACATCCTATAGTGGAGAAAGAGGCTGTTGATATCTCAACACTGCACCTAGAAGGTGAAGCCCAAATTTTGTGGTTCATCCATTTGAGCCATGCAAGAGTGTCTACTCTTGCTAAGTTTTCTCAAAAGATGATCAAGGAGTTTGAAAATAGAAGATCAGAAAAGGAGGAGCCCTCACCACCACTTGAGGAGTCTTGTACTAACACTATCACACTCATGGAGGAGCAACCACATACATCATCAGTTGAGACAGCCAACACATTAGAGGAAGGAACTCTTGTAGCCCTACAAGAGATTCCCAAATCTCATCAAGGCATGAAAAGATTTCCACTATCTATTATTGCAGCAAAACCAATTGAAAGTTGTGGAAATTTTCTTTTGCATGACCAAGGGTCAAATCACACTGCTAATCTAGAGTAGCAGGATTGCACTACACTGTGCAAACTTGAATGGTTCAAGAAAGAGGTGAACCATCATCCTCATGCACCTTTGTTGAGTTGCACACAACCCTTGAGGTTGGAGTGTGAACTTTTGGAGGGTGAAACAAACCATGAAACTCCTATGAAAAACCATGGAACCATCCTTAATTTGGAGTATGAGACAACTACTACATCCTTGTAAAGATTAATATCACTGTCAAACAATGGTGGAGAGGAAATGTTATCTTCATCATATTTGGATCCTTGTGGATTCAACATAGTCATGGGTAAGAGATCTTCTCTAGGAGGTCTCTAGAGAGCTGCATTTCAAACTTTCATGAAATGCAAAGAGAGAAATTTGGTTTGGGAGAAGGGTAGCCCTCATAAGAGGAGTACCAAGGGAAAGGAAAGGAGGAGATATCCCCAAGTGATTGAGTGGATGTGGTTGATGAGCAAGAAGATGGAAGGCTACTTGAAATTGTATGACACTGAGCAGCAAGAGGCTTGGCTGCGTTGGCTCCTCTTCAAGGAGTTTGGCCATCACTTGGAATATCCTCTTCCTAAGGGGATGGGGATGGAGAAGAGGTGGCAAGATGCTTGCATCATTGGGCAGCAAGGAGTATGGATGCATGGTGTTGATGTGACATTCATATCATTCATTGTGTCTTCATCACATGAGTTGTATGATGGGAGCATAAGGAGACAGCAAGCACTTTGGTTGCTTGAGTTGTACTTGAGAGAGCAAGGGCACATTTGATCTCACATGTTGTGTGATGTTGCAAGAGTAGAAGGGAGCACCCTCATAGTGAAAAGGGGCTACTCCTTGGCCTTAGATGACCAGGAAGCACTTCCATCTTGGGAGGTATTCCATATTTGCAGCAGCATTACTAGAGGAGTCTTTGACAAGGAGAATGTCAAAGAACAAAGCTTTGTATTGACAGGAGCCTATTTGCATGTTCTCACAGCGCTTTCACTTTGGAGCAAGGACTTATGGATGAATTGTCCCCAGGATCACTTCACATTGGATGCACTTGGTGAATGAGAAGGATGTGCAAAGGATGGGGTAGTGGATGGAGACATCTATTACTATGACATATTCTTCTTGACTTGGGCTTCCAAGCATGAGAAGGAGGATCTTCTTGCAGCACATGGATCATTCCTCTTCATAGCATGTCAAAACACTATGGAGGACTCACTCATGGATCCATGTATCATCTTACTTCCAGAATATGGTAAGAAAATTGTTTCTACATTTATTGATTTGCATACTCTTACCATTACTATGCAGTGCATTGCTCCACAAGAGGGCAAGCTTTTCACATTGCTCCATGATCAATGTTGGGCCAAACTATATGACGAAGGCAGCCATATTTTATGTGGCCTTGGGAAAATGTTTTCTCATTACATGTATGTTCAGTTGTTATATCCAACTATTTTCCATATGATGACATACATGATTAACTATGTATCAAGAAACATTTTTCCTTAAAATTTTCTGAAGCAGCATTTGGTAAAACTGCGCTGTACATACTTAGGAGACTATTGGTATCTTCAAGCACCACATGAAGCCATCAGTATCTCCTTCATTCTTGTACTGATCATATCTTCATTTGCTGATATTTTTTATATTCTTGTTGAGAGCATGATTGGGGAATTGACACATGAGTTGGATGTGTCCTTGAGAGGAGATAATTCCCACATTTTCTGCACTACATGTTCTAATGGGATCATGGGAGGAACTATGGCCACCACAGCCACATATTTGTTCTATTTTTGGGTGGACCATGAGTTTGATAGCCATCCATTGTATAGCCATGGGAAAGTGTTTACTTATGTATTGTTGACACATTCAACCATTTACTATTCATTGGTAGATGTGATGATTTTTGTATATTACTTGCCATGCTATTTTCTGAAGTTGTAGTGGATGAGACTACGTTGTGTCCTCTTGAGACATTGTTTGTATCATGCATCATCATGTAAAACCTGCAACAAACTTCTAATTTGGGTACTCTATGATGACCATGTCCTATTCATCATGGATGAGATGTTTTGGGCCAGCTTGTTCTTCATTGTTGGGGAGGATATCCTTGGAGGATCATTATTCATTTTTCCACTTAAGAGCAGTACAATTGCAGCCCAAGATCAGCACACACTCTACACTTATCTTAAGTGGAGAGGAGGACAACGTGGGGTAGGCTATGATGCTTACCATATTCATATTTTCAGCCCACCTTCATTTCCAGAGCTCAAGGTGGAGGAACATTTTCAGGAGTTTCCATGTTGGGAGGTAACTCACTTTGTTTGGATGATTGCTTGGGGATCAGAGATTCATATGGGGATGACAGATCCCAATTCATTTTCATCCCACATGCCTCAAGAAGGCCCTTCAGTTCTATCCTTGTAGTTTCTTGAGGACAAGCAATCTTTGAGAGGGGAGGACTGTAATGTTCCCAAAATTAGCATGAAGCTAATTGGAACATTGATTTTGTTTATATCATCTAGGAGGTGAATAAAATGGGTAAGGAGACCCATGAGCAAGAACAAAATCCCTCATAGTGTGAAATGGATCACTAGAGTAGCTATATTTCACACCTTCTAGTGTGAAAAGGGACTTTCGCAAAAGGACAAGGTCTAGTTGACTAAGTCAAACAGCGAAGTGATAGGAGGTGGAGATCATCTTGTGGGACAACACAGTGAAAGAGGAGGGAAGTTTCATTGATGGAGGAAACCCTAATGAGTAAGACCCATAGATAGGGAGCTTGCATTTATTTAAAAGGAGGGCAAGGCAGCCATTTTTAGGGATGCTTGTGATTATTGATTTCTTGTCTGCTTAGACTATTTGTAGTCTCCTGCTGTTTAGCAGAGTTGCAGTGTTGTTTATCACAAGGAATTCTTGTTTAGGATTCCTTCTCCTTCTTGAGAGGCCTCTTGAGGGATTTTAATTCATCTCTCCACATTCAGGCTCAAGGCTAAGCCACCTCCTTCAGCTACACCGTTATTTCTGCTGAAGTATAATGTTGTGTTGTAGGGTGTTGCAGTGGAGATCCCACAACACCATTTCTGGAACTATTTTTCAGGGGAGGAAGCCTTCTTTCCTTTGGGAGATCAGTAAGGAAGGATTCAGAGCATATTTTAGATCTTGACACTTGGCCAACACTTTATATTCCACCTACAGTGCATTTTCCCTCAGTGACTGTGTTATTTTCAGTATGCATCTGGAGTGAGGGTTTGCAGTGATTGTCGGAGGGTGAGATCTTCAGTGTTAGGATCAGCCTTTCACTTGGAAGATCCATTGGAGGAGGTATTTTATCTGATGCACCATCTTCAGCCTTCTCTATTCATTTCCAGTTCTTGAGTTGCAGTTGCTACCCAGCAACTCCGGCATTTTTCTATTTTTGTATATTTCAGCCAATCCTCCTAAGGATTGTTGTATTATTTTTTTCTAGGGTTGAGAGCTTGCTCCCCATCATTTCTTGAGCCATATAATGTCATATCCTTCTATTATTATTTAGTATGTTGTAGTGTCTCCTATAAACTGCGCAGTCATAGCCTAGGGCATTCTCAGTGTAGCAGTATATGTCACATTTCATGTACATGATCTATTGAGGCTTGTGTTGCCTATCTTGAGTGACTCTTTCCTCAAGGAATTGTACTCCTTTGCTGCTATATTATAAATTTTATGGCTATTCATATCTTCATGTGATCTGGCTCATAAAAATAACGTTGTTTCTCTATTATATGTTCATACATTGTTGCAGTCCCTTCATTGAGCACTTTTCCAAGACAACTAGGTGTGGGATACCTATTTAACCCACCTAGAGTGATTTGTTTGGAGCCTCCTCTTGGATTTCGGTCTTAGATACGTTGATCTAAGGGATCCAGGTCTTGGTTTCAAATCCTGTAGTAGCCATTTCTGAAAAATGCGTTTTTCAGGCATGCCTTACTGAGAAATCCCATTTGGGGATATTACAACTAGCACAACATAGAACTCTCCTAACATGTGTTGGCATGCATGTAGTCCCTAGCATGCATTGTAACACCTTGGTTGCATGCATTGACATACATTATAACTTGGCACACAATGCCACTTGGCATATATTGGGACCTATTATTAGTGTGCCTAGCATGCCCCTTTTGAAAAATATAAAGTCCTGACTTATTAACCCTCTTATGTGTTCATTTCCTTACATTATAGCTTGGTTATTCCTTTTGTTTCCTTGACACATATTGACATACCCTGGCACCCTGCACATCCTTAGCAACTGCCATGTATTGGCATATATTGGCACTATTTGGCACATATAATTAGCACACCCTGGAACTCCCTGGCACACTTTGGCACTTCTTGACATGCCTTGATATTCCCTAGCATGCCTTACCAATGCTTAGCATACCTTGTCACACCCCCTTGGCATGACAACTAGCACTCATTAATAGTAGTCCCTGGCACACGTTCCTCATATTCATTAACTTCCATGAATTTTGACCTAGTGCTCCCTTAATTTTTTTTCTTAGTACTCCTTAACACTCCTCAACATGAATTAGCACTCTGTAGCACACCTTAGCACTCTTCAATATTCCCTTCCACTTCATAGCATGCATAACACTCCCTAACACATATTGGCACTTGGCACATGTTGGAACTTGGAAAGTCTTAGCATGTATGGAATACTTTGAGATTCCTTGTTATGATTTGGCATGGTTTAATATTAAATTTATGTGAGATCAATTTTTGGAAAGTAGATGAGAAGCAACAAAGGAATACTTGGCCCTTAGAATGCACTAAGAATTTGTACTTGGCACCTATTGGCACCTAGTGTTGGTGCGCCTAGCATGCCCCTCTTGGAAAAGGTAAATTGATGACTTATCAACCCTTTTATGTGTTCATTTCCTTGTAGCTTAACTTGTTTCTCCCTTTTGTTTCCTTGACAATCCCAAGCAGGCATTCACACACCCTTGCACATCTTGGCATGCCTTATCACTTAGCACATATTAACATGTTTGACATGCCCTCACACTATTTGACACATCTTAGAATTCCTTGTCACACCTTGGCACTCATGCCAAAGCTCAACTTGTCCCACTTAAATATTTACCTAGGCAAGGATCACATGATCTAGCCATGGCCATAAAACAACTAAGAAACGTAGCTTACATAGGAAATATTTCACATGTATGTTCAGTTCATATAAATAGTAGAACATTAACTAAGAGTTTGCAAGAACCATGAGATGCACAAGGCACACAAGATATAAGCTAACACAAGCTGATTGCCCCAAAACTTATACACAAAAATGTACAATATGCAATTATCTATAATAGTTTAAAACATGAGCATGTAGCCAAAGTGTGCCACATCTCATAAAAATAAAATAGCTAAAGGCAAAATAATGTTGTCCCTAGCACAAAGTGATATCCCTTTCTCCAAAATTCTATGTCGAGCCATGTATAACAACCGTAGGCTTGCCTCTTGTAAATCCTATTCTAAACTTGTCCTAACACACTCCGTCCTTCGCACACTTGAATTCGTAAACACTCCCTGGCACAAACTCTTATTTGTTCCTTTCCATGCATTTTGACCTAGTTATACCTTGATATGCCCTGACACTCCCTAACACTGTAGTTCAACATGCATTGACATTGTCCGACATGTGTTATCATGCCTTTTCATTCCTTTGCATGCCCTGACCCTCCCTAGTTATCATGCTTTCACAACTACCCTTAGTTAATTTGAAGCTTGGGAACCCAACCAAGCCCTCGCTTGACTACAAGAGCTTGACCACGTTACATTTACTACAACTAGAGTATGTTGTTGAATTGTGTAGCTGTGGAGGTACTCCACAAGCCTAGTGAGATCGCTTTTTCTAAGTTTGGTGAAAAAAGGATTTGTGGCCAAAGAATCCAAGCAAAGGGACTTTGGACCCAAGATGGGATTTAAAATTTAAAAGAAAATTAAATTGATATTTCCTAAGTTCTAGGTGGATAAAACCCATAAGTTCTAGAGGGTTCCTAAGAGGTCTATGAAAAAATATTTAAGGAGTACTTAGGATGAAGGAAATAACATCGAGTGATAAGGATCTCGGGGCGAAGAGAGATGTAGTCCTAAAGAGGTGATGATCATTAGCATGTATAGCATTCATTAACATGCCTCGGTATGCTTTAGCATGGTTTAATATTAAATTTATATGAGATCAATTATTGGAAAGTAGAATAGAACTAACAGAGGATGATTTGGCACTTAGAATGAAATAACACTTTTCACTTGACACTTATTTCCACCTAGTGTTGGTGTGCATAGCATGCCCCTCTTGGAAAATGTATATTGATGACTTATTAACCCTATGATGTGTTGATTTCCTTGTAGTTTAACTTGTTTCTCCTTTTTGTTGCCTTGATAGTCCATGGCATGTATTGTCACACCCTTGCACCTCTTGGCATGCCTTATCACTTGACACATCTTAGAATATTTGACATGCTTTCGAACTATATGGCGCATATTAGCATTCCATAGCTTGCCTTGGAACTCATGCCCTCACAACTAGCCTTACATTTTTTCACGACTTGGGAACCCAATCAAGTCCTTAGCCACTGCAGCTCATGTGACATTGGTCTGCTTCATTTGTAAAAACTTGATCAATTGCACCCACTACAAGTAGATTGTGCCTTGTTCACCGAAGAACTGCCTATACCTCATCTTAGGCTACTCATGTCCAAGCTGAAATTTTCCCTCTTAAGAAGTTACCAAGACAAGGACCACATCTAGCCATGGTCATAAAACAACTAAGAAACATAGCTTACATAGGAAATATTTTACATGTATGTCCAGGTCATATAAACATTAGAGCATTAACTGAGAGTTTGCAAGAACCACAAGATACACAAGATAGTCGGCACAAGCCGAGTGCCCCAAAAATTATACACAACAATGCACAACATGCAATTGTCTAAAATAGTTTAAAAAATGAGCATTCAGCTAAAGTGTGCCACATGTCAGATAAAAATAATAGATAAAGGAAAAATAGTGTTCTGCCCAAAACAAAGTCTCCCTTTGTTTAAAACTGCTTTGTCAAGCCCCTTATCACAAGCATAGGCTTGCCTCTTGCGAATTGTATTATGAACTTCTTCTAACACACTTCATCCTTGGCACTCTTGAATTCACTGACACTCCCTGGCACACACTCTAATTTGTTCATTTCCATGCATTTTGACCTAGTTCTCCCTTATGATGCCTCAATACTCCTTAACACTCCTAAACATGCATTGACATTTTCCAACATGTGTTAGCATGCCTTTTCATTCCTTCGCATGACCTAACCCTTCCTATTTGTCATTCGCTCACAACTACCCTTACTTAATTTTCAACTTGGGAACCCAACGAAGTCCTCGCTTGACTATAGAGCTTGAAACAATGTTACCGATGAAATAGGTAACCACATTGTTACCTACTTTTTTTTGGTAGCATAGAAAGCACCCGATTTTGAAAAGTGGTGATGCAGAATCACCTCTTCTTCTTTTTTTTAGCACATTTTTGACACTCTAATATTTTTATTTATGAAGTATGAATATTTGTTCTAAAATGTTAGTGATTTTCATGCTAATTTTGAAACGTATTGATGCAACATCAACTTTTTTCTTAGAGCAGTGATTTTCATGCTAATTTTGAAACGTATTGATGCAACATCAACCTTTTTTTTTAGAGTGGTGATTTTCATGTTGGTAATAAAACACAAAACTTAGATAAAAATATATATATATAAACAATATAAAAAACCAATAAAAATGTAAAAAAAAAACAAAATTAACTTGTAAAAATAAAAAATTTAAACAAAAATAAATAAACAAAAAACAAAAATATTCAAAAATTATACAAAAAGAAATGACAAAATTTGAAAAAAAAACACATAATTTAAAACAAAAAAAAAATTAACAAAAAAAAAAAAAATTAAAAAAAAAACATCAAAACCATTTTTTTCTAAGTTATTAAAAAAATCCATATAATTAAAAAAAAAAAAAAATAGAAAATTTAAAAATAATTTAAATTACAAAATTAAAATTTAGATAAAAAAAAAATAAAATACAAAAAAGAAAAAAATAAATTCAAAAATTTAAATTAAAAAAAATAATAATAATAAGAAAACAAAAATACAAATTTTAAAATTAACAAAAAAAACAAATTAAAAAAAAAAAACAAAATCAAAAATTGAAAAAGAAAATTAAAATAAAAGAATTATAATAAAAAAAACCATCATTAAAAAACAAAAAAAATGAAAAAAAAAACCACGTGCAAATAATTAAAAAACAAATATCCATAAATTTGTTGTTTTTTTTTAAAAATGAAACAATTTATAAATTTTAAAAATGAAAAACCAAATAAACTAAAAGATTAAAAAAAATAAAAAAAAATTAATTAAAATTTAATAAATTTAATGAATAAATTTTAAATTTAAAAAAATAATTAATCTATAATATTAAAAAAAAAAAAAAAAAAAAAAAATTCAAAATTAAAAAAAAATTAAAGTAAATTTTTTGAATTTAAAATAAAAAATAAAAAATAAAAATCTAATTAAAAAATATATATATTAAAAATTAAAAATAAATAAATAAATAAAAGATTTTTTTATCGTGGTGGCGCCGCCAGTCGGCCTCCGCCGCCACCTGGGCAGGAGGCCGATTCCCAGAATCGCCCTCCCGCGCGGCGAGAGGCCGATTCCGAGAATCGCCCTTCACAGGCAGAGGGCCGATTCCGGAATCGCCTCTTCGCCGTGGGGAGGCCGCCCTCCCGGAATCACTCCTCCCCGCGGCGAGAGGTCGGCTCTGGGAATCGCCCTCCCGCGGCGAGAGGCCGATTCCGAGAATCGCCCTCAGGCCGATTCTAGGAATCGTCCTCCCATCGATCCGTGAATCGCCCCTTCCGTGCCAGGCCGGACTGGAATCGCTCCCGCGCCCCGGGGGCCGGACTCGGAATCGCCTCCTCATGGCGGAGGGGTCGATTTCGAAAATCGCCCCGAGGCCGATTCTGGGAATCGCCCTCCCGCCGCGAGAGGCTGATTCCAGGAATCGCCCTCCTGCCGCGGGAGGGCGATTCCCAGAATCGGCTCTGCCTCACACTGGCGGGAGGGGCCGACATGCATTTTTACCACAATAAAAAAATTTCTTTTTTATTTTTTTTATTTTTTTTTTTTATTTTTTATTTTTTTTTATTTTTTAATTTGGTTATTTTTTAATATTTGTTTTTAATTCAAAAAATTTAAAATTATTATTTTTTTTTTAATTTAATTTGTTTTAATTTTTTTTGTTTTTTTAATTTTTTTTTAATTTTATTCATTTTTTTTGTTTTTAATTTTTCTTTTTCTAAATTTTGTTAATAATTTTTATTAGATTTTGTATTTTATTTATTTAATTGATTTTTTTTTCATATTTTCTATTATTATTAAATTTTATGTTTAGTTTTTTCTTTTAATTTTTTAAAATTTAGTAAATTTTGTATTTTTTTTTAATTTATTTGAATTTTATATATATATTTTTTATTTTTTATTTTTTTATTATTATTTTTTTAATTACATAATTTTTTTTTTTTTAATTTCAATTAAAATTGTGTATTTAAAATTAAATTTTTTTTTTAAGTTAAACTTAATATTTTCAAATTAAATTGTTTTTTATTTTATTTTTTATTTAATATATATTTTTTTTAATTTATATTTTTCAATTTTTCAATTTTAATTGATTTTTAAAATTTTTTAACTTTTTATTTTAACAATATTTTTTTTTCTCTATATTTAAAATTTATTTTTTATTTCAAAATTTATTTGTTTATTCATTTATTTATTAAAATTTAATATCTTTTTTGTTCATTTATTTTGTTATTTTAATATTAACATTTTTTTTTAATTTAATAAAATCTAATATATATATATATATATATATATATATATATATATATATATATATATATATATATATATATATATATATATATATATATATATATATAATTTAAGTTCATATATATAATTTTATTTTTTATAATTTCTTTTTTTTTTAACTTGTTTTTCTTTTTAATTTAATATTTTTATTTTGTTTTTATTTTTATTTTTTTATTCCTATATATTTTTAAATTTTAAGGTTTAAAATGTTTTTATTTTTTAAATTTGTTTATTTTCTTAAATTTTAGGTTTTTTTTAATGTTTGAATTTTAAAAATTAAAAAATGTTATTTCTATTTTTAAAAATGTCAAAAATATGACAAATTTTTTTTTTTGGTTATTCCAACGTCAACTGGTTTTGTTTTGAGGGTGTTTTTTCAATCCTTTTTTCAAGAAACAATTTTGTTTTTAGCATAATTTTATAAAATGTTGAAATTTGACCTTCGAAAAAAACCAAGTGCGTTCTGGAATACACTTTTTTTGTTTTTGGGGTGTTTTTTCATGTTTTTTGAGTCTTTTTGGGCTAGAGTTCCCGTTTTGAGGTCAGGTTACCTATTTCATCGGTAACAGTGTTTTGACCAAATTATGATTATTACTACTAGAATATGTTGTTGAATTGTGTAGTTTGGGAGGTACTCCACAAGCCTAGTGAGATGGGTTTGTGTGAGTTTGGAAAAAAAAGGCTTTGTGGGAAAATAACCCAAGAAAAGGGGCTTTGGACCCGAGATGGGGTTTAAAATTACAAGAAAATTAAAAAGAAAAAATAATATTTCCTAAGGTCTAAGTAGATAAAGTTCGTAAGTTCTAGAGAATTCTTAAGAGGCCTAGCTAGGAAAATCTATTTAAGGAGGCCTTAGTATGAAGGCAAGAACATCAAGTGATAAGGAGCTCATTTGATCAAGGAGGCCAGGAGAGATGTATTCCTAAAGTAGGTCGAGTTAGAGGGATAAGTAAGTGTTTCTAAAGGGAGGCCGTGATCATCCACCAAGAGTAAGATCATTATGTGAGGGTTCACAAGAATTTCACATACCTTAATGGGTTTGATACAGGAAGTAGGATGGAATATTGTTGGTTCTATTATGACAAATCAAGCTCAAGAGAGGTGAGTCATGATAATTTGGGCATGTGATTTCAGTGGTGTTTCTGTGTGAAGGTCGCATCAAATTTTGCAATAGTAGAGAGGGTTGATACCCTACCTTGTGGTGGTTACGAGGTTGCAAGGTTTGTGATAAATACCAACACAAATGGAAGAGGGTATGCACTATAATTTAGGGTGAGAACAGAAGTAGTCATAGGTGTAATATTTACTGAGGTAATTGTAGTTTGAGGGTCGTAGAGATCTAAAGTTCATGTCAATATTCAGTCAAAGAAATGACCAAAATCTGTGGATCCATATGAGTTAGGCCGAGTCTCCTATGGAAGAAAGAGTTGTCATTTTTTCTATGGGTGGATATGGTTTCTAAAGAAATTATACTAGAATTATAATTTCCTATTTAGGGTAGTTTCCTAGCATGTTTAATCCATAAGGTATGCCATTAAGACTGTGACAAATTTGCATAGAAGAAGAGGGGTTGTGACCCTTAGAGATAGGTTTATCTCTGCAATATATACCACAAATTTGGAAGATTATTTGTAGAAGTATGTGTAGAAATAGAAAATCCAAAGAAAGGTGGAATCTGAGTAGAAGATAGAGCAGAAGAAATGTGCCATATGAGGAATGGATTGACATGAAGAGGAGTTGATTTGTTGGACTGTCCATAGAGTTTTGGACAAAGATCTAAAGTATCCTATAAATAGTTAGTCAATGGACTATTAATGGATGATTTGTCACCCTAGTTCAGTCATCTACAAATTCTTAGAAGGATGATAAGAGGAGTAGTTCAGATTTGTTCATAGATTGGACAATAAAGAAATTTATACATAATAATAGTGATTTTGAGAGGACGCAAATCACTATTAGGTGGCATATTTGAAGAGCCCTAGATGAGGGCAGTGTTGTGGGCATTAGATCAGTAAAATAGTTTACTATGGTTGGGAAAATTTATGGCATTCCAAGTAAAATTCGAGGGTTGTTAGGATAATGTCAAAGAAGAGCTCTAAGTCATGTACTTGTGAAGGAAAACAAGACTAGTAGAAGGGTATGTGTATTGGGCCTAAGGACGTGCAGAATTTGAAGGAGTAAAGCGGTAGTCAAGTGGGCTAGAAAACTAGCCCTAGTTCATTTTATTGTAGAGGATTGCATCATTGAGAAGAAGGGAAACCTCCATATCCCTAGACTTTTCATCTTCAAGCAGCAATATGGAAAAAGTGGGAAGACTAAATATTTTTCACAACGGAGTTGTGAACAACTGATCGAAAACCTTAAGTGTTGCAGACCTTAAAGGAAAAAAGAGGTAGATAGAGGGAAAAGTATTTTGAGATGAGTTCAGTAACATAAAGGATTTTAGTTCATTGATAGAGGGAGATTGAGGAGTTGCATAATGGAAGGCAATAGAACCAGCCAGATGTGTTCAAGACATGTGGATTGAAATGGCTATGTGTGGCCACCATCAAATAGTGGGTCAAGTGTTGTATTGTTCAAGGTATATTGGTTGTCAAAGGACTAACACCAAGCCCTATTTGTATTCCTTGTATCAGTGTGATTGTAAAGGACCATCATCCCTGGTACGAGAGCTCTAGCCTATTATATTATAGTTCTTAATTTAACGAAGAATGGTTTGAATTTTTTTTAAAAATTTCATGTGCACTAGTTGATTCCCTAATGTGTGTAGATTTCATTATGAAAAGTAGATGTGTTTGCATCAAATATTCTAATACCAAACCCAAATTATAATGTGTCATGGAAATTCAACATATGCCTTGTTCACCTACGAATTATATGTAACTCATCTTAGACAACTCATGTCCAATCTCAACTGATCCCACTTAACAAGTTACCAAGACAAGGCTAATCACATCCAATTGTGGTCATAAAACACCTAAGCAACATAGTTTACATCTTGACATGCCATAGTTTACATTCCTTGGAACTACCTAGCATACTTTGTCAATCCCTCCTTAGCACACATATAACTCAATGACACTCCCTGTCACACACTCTTATTCATTTCCATTCATTTGAAACTAGTGCTCCCTTGACTTTCCTTGGCCCTCCATAACACTCCCTGACATGCATTGGCACACCTTATAACCTGGAACATATTGGCATGTTTCCCTGACATCTAGCATACTTTGTCACTCCCTCCTTAGCACACCTGGAACTCACTAACACTTCCTATCACAAACTATTATTTTTTCATTTCCATGCACTAATTTTACCTAGTGCTCCCTTGTGTTTCCTTGACACTCCCTAACACTTCCTTGCACATGTTGGCACACCCTGGCACCTGACACATCTTGGTCGCATGCCACCCTAGCACTCTAGAATGACTTAGTGTTTCCTAGCACACCTTTCCACTCTCTCCTTAGCACACCTGGAACTCGCCGACACTCCTTATCACACACTCTTATTCATTCATTTCCATTCATTTTAACCTAGTACTCCCTTGTGCTTCCCTATCACTCCCTAACACTCATTAGCATGCATTGGCACACCCTGGAACTTGACACATCTTGGTATGATTCCCTAAGACTCTAGCATGCCTTGGAACTTCATTACATACCTTGTCACTCCCTCCTTATCACACCTGAAACTCGTTGACACTTCATTTCCATGCATTTGAAACTATTTCTCCCTTGTGTTTCCCTAACACTTGGACCTAACACTCCCTAGCATGCGTTCGCACCACACCTTAGCACCTGGCACATCTTGGCATGCCTTAACAATTGCCTTGTCTTGGCATGCCTAACATGCCTTGGAATTTTCTATCATGTGTTAGTACTTCCTGGCATTCTCTAGCACACCTTAGCACTCCTATTTTTCATGCCCTCATAGATAGCCTTACTTTTTTTGCGACTTAGGAACCCAACCAAGTCATTGGGAAAACAATGTTGTACCCAACCCAAAGTCTCCCTTTATTTGAAACCGATTTGACCAGCCCCTTATTGTAACCATAGGATTCCCTCCTAAAAGTTCTTATGACCTTCTCCTAACACACTTTTTCCTTGAGACACCTGGAATTCGTTGAAACTCCTTGGCACACACTCTTATTTGTCCATTTGCATGTATTTTCACCTAGTTCTCCCTTGTGATTCACTAGCACTCCCTAACACTCTTAACCATGCATTGAAAAATTATAACATGTGTTAGCATGACTTTTCATTCCTTTTCACACCCTGGAACACCCTAGCTATCATGCCCTCACAACTACCCTTAATGTATTTGGGACTTGGGAACCCAACCAAGCCTTATATCGACTACAACAACTTGGCCAAGGTACGGTTACTACAACTAGACTATGCCTTTTTCACCTAAGAATTAACTATAACTCATCTTAGTTTACTGATGTAAAATTTCAACTTAACCCACTTAACAAGTTACAAGTTACCAAGTCAAGGCTCATGTCCAAATGTAGACATAAAAAAACTGAGAAACATATTTTACATCTTGACATGGCATAGCACTTGGCACGTATAATAATCCCCTGGCACTATGTGGCATCTGTTAGCACCCCCTGCATTCCTTGGCATGATTTGGAACTCCCTAGCACACCCTACTACTCCCTGACATGTCGTGGCACTCTAACATGCATTGGCACTTCCTAACATATAACCTTGTCTCTCCCTCCTTAACACACCTCGAAATCACTAACACTCCTTATCACTCAGTCTTATTCGACCTTCATTTCCATGCATTTTGAACTAGTTCCTCCTTGTGTTTCCATGGCACTCCCTAACACTCCCTGGAATGCATTGACACAACCTGGCACCCGGCACATCTTGGCATGTCTCCCTAGAAGTCTAGCATTCCTTGGCACTACCTAGCATACTTTGTCACTCCCTCCTTAACACACCTAGAACTCACTGAAACTCCCTATCACACATTCTTATTCATTCATTTCCATGCATTTGAAACTAGTGCTCCCTTGTGTTTCCGTGGCACTCCCTAACACTTCCTAGCTTGCAATGGCACACCTTAACACCTAGGGCATCTTGGCGTGTTTCCTTGGCCTCTAGCATGTCGTAACACTCCTTAGAATATATTCTCACTCCCTCCTTAGTACACCTGGAACTCACTGACACTTCCTGTCAAAAAATATTATTCATTCATTTCCATGCATTATTTTTACCTAGTGATCCCTTCTATTTCCTTGGAATTTTGTAACACTTCCTAGCACGTGTTGGCACACCTTGGCACCTAGCACATCTTGGTTGCATGCTTCCCTGGCACTCTAGCATGCCTTAGCACTACCTAACATACAATGTCACTCCCTCCTTTACACACCTAGAACTCATTGACAATAACTGTCACACACTCTTATAATTCATTCATTTCCATACATTTTTACCTAGTTCTCCCTTGTGTTTCCCTAGCACTCAATAACACACCTTAACACGCATTATCACACCTTGGCACTTGGTACATCTTAGCATGCTTCCCTAGCACTCTAGCATGCCTTTACACTGCCTATCATACCTTATCACTCCCTCCTTAGCACACTTGGAACTCGCTAACACTCCTTATCACACACTCTTATTCATTAATTTCCATGAAATTGAAACTAGTCCTCCCTTGTGTTTCCTAGCACTCCCTAACACCCCCTAAAATGCATTGGCACCACACCCTAGAACCCGGCACATATTTTCATGCTTTAGCACTTGGCATGTCTTGGCATGCCTAACATGCCTCGTAATTGTCTAGCATGTGTTAGTACTTCTTGGAATTCCTTCACACATGTTGGCACTCCCTAGTTGTTATTCCCTTATAGATAGCCTTACTTTTTTTACGACTTGGGAAAACAACCAAGTCATTGAAAAAATAATGTTTTCCCTAACACAAAGTCTCTCTTTGTCTGAAACTGATTTGTCCAACCCCTTACCAAATCATAGGCTTGCCTCCTACAAGTCCTATTATAAAATTCTCTTAACACACTTCATCATTGGGACACTTGGAATTCACTGACATTCCCTAACACATACTCTTATTCGTTAATTTCCATGAATTTTGACCTAGTTCTCCCATGTGATGCCCTAAAACTCATCAACACTCCTTGACATGCATTCACACTATCTGGAATGTGTTAGCATGCATTTTCATTCCTTAGCACACCTTGGCACTCATTATCTATCATGCCATCACAACTACCCTTACTTTTTTTGCAACATGGGAACCCAACCAAATCTTGCCTCGGCTACAACAACTTGACCAAGCTACAGTTACTAAGACTAGACTATGCCTTGGTAACCTAAGAAGTTCCTATAACTCATCATAGGCTACTCATGTTGAATTTCAAATCTTACAACTTAACATGTTACGAAGGCAAGGCTCACATCCAACCATGGTCATAAAATAGCTAAACAACATAGTTTACATATTGACATGCCATAACACCTGACACATCTGACAATCCTTTAGCACTATGTGGGACATGTTAGCACCCCTTGCATTCCTTGGCATGCTTTGGCACATGTCAGCATCCCTTGCATACCTTGGCACTGCCTAGCATATAACCTTGTCACTCCCTCCTCAACACACCTAGAACTCATTGACACTCCCTGCCACACACTCTTATTTATTAATTTCCATGCATTTTGATATAATTTCTTCCTTTTGTTTCCCTAACACTACCTAACACTCCTAGCATGTATTGGCACACCCTAACACATGCCACATATTGGCATGCTGCCCTAATGTTATCACCAAATTGAGTCTTGTTGGGCTGCTTCAATGGTCAACTTGGAATAACTCATTCAAACCACTTACAACTGGAAATTAGCCTCACCAGTCTGACAGGTCTCTCTCAAAACATAAATGATATTCAATGAGTAATCTTGAAAACAGATGACTAACTCTGCATTGGATGGGATCTATTTTTGTGTAGGTGAAATATATGTTAGGTTTACTACCATTGGGCTTATGGAGTCGATATGAAAACTAGGTCACAAGTAAACTTATCTCATGGAAGTTGAGGCAATTGTATTCTTATTAAACCATACATGAAGGACAAAATAACAAGCTATATGCATATAGGAAGTTGGAGCATGTCACCATAAATTCCAAGTGATTATACATAAGCAAAATAGTAAATCTTGATAAAACAACAGCCTAGGTGTAAGCTGGAATTTGGAGCATGTAGTCATGAATTCCAAGTGATTATAAAACTATAACACTGGAGAGAAAGTAAAGGAGTGACAGAACAAACTTACATAAGAATACATAAAAGAATCTCAGGTTTGAAATAAGCATGCTACAACAATATATTTCTGATATCAAACTATTACAATAGTGGTAGTGTCAAGTAACATCTCCCAACCCTTTCTAACACTAAAACTCTCTCCTTTATAGAAGGAGGACTCATAAAAATGATATTCCACCTTTCTAGCTTCAAATTCCCACCTCAGATGCCTATTTCAAATATGATTCCATCACTTGGAGACTTTCTAGGGATATTTCTGTTTTGCAGAGTTTGAATACAAAAAGGACTCTCCTTTCACTAATAGTTCAAAAAATAAATTTAATAACCCTTATCAAATGCAACCAACTAATTTTCTGAGTGTACTATAGTGATTATGTGTCATTATGCCACGTGGATGTTGAGTTGGACCTCCTCCAAGTCAAATTTTTACAATTTTCTCATAAATCTGGTTAGTGAAAATAATGAAACAATAGGCTTCAACGATGAGTCTATAATTTCCAAAACCTGATGGCTTTGTAGAAAAAGAGAGATTTTTTTGTATATAGGCCTATGCTGAATAAAAACCTCTTTCAGATTTCCAAAATACTTTTTCATTTTCTCAAAAACCTTAAAACATATCTCGCTATGAAAAATAGCTTTTGCACTCAAAATTTCTGCTCTTTGGTTGTTCCAGGGTGTCCATCATGACCTGATACCTCATCACTACCATTTACTCTCATTGAAAGCCACAAAAATTGGTTTTGAAGGAAAAAATATAGCTACAGGTGTTTTCGTAGCGTTTTCTTGGCTTTAAGCCTAAGAAACATTACGAAACTGTGGAAAATTGTGCAATTTCCAGATTTGACTTTGCCTCAAAAAAGTAACCTCCAGCTTTATAAAATTCGTATTAAACATTCCATTAAACTATTAAAACATAATCAAACTCAATTTAAGAGCCTTGAGGTGTTTCCTCTTCAAAAAACATCCTTTTCACCTTTAGCAAGTTTATTCATCACTAAAATGACTGTTTTTCCTGAAAACAAAGGGTTCAAAGATGAAATCTTATATCCCTATCATTGAACGATATTGAAAAACTGAAGGATTTTGTTTTAGGTCAGTATTTCTTGAAGAAAAACCTCTCTTGGTTTTTTTAAACACATCTCCAGTTGTCTAGAATCAACATTCTAAAAACATGTATAAAATAGGAAAATTATGCATTTTGCAAATAGGGCTGAAATAAATCCCTGTGTCTCCCAATTTATAGCACCTTTGAGAAAAGTGAAAGAGGTTATTGTTATTTGATATGTTCCTGAAAATAACCTCTCTCATTTTCTTAAAATACTTCTCTGTTTTCCTAGAAAGTGCCCTTGAAGTTGACTATGCAAAGTCAGAAAACAGAGAAATGCTTCATATTCGCTACGAAACTATCAACAGTTTCGTAGTGTTTTCTGCCTATTTTACACTGAATTCACTACAAAAGTATGGATTCTTGTCTAAAATGAACTTTTTCAGAGTTGTAAGCTTGGGAAATCAAATATGTTAGAAAATGATGACTGATGGAACATAATGTAACCTATATGGAGGTGGTTTTGAGATGAAATGAGGGTGGTCTTGAAACTTAGGATAGGTTAAATATGAAAAAATGAAATTTCCTATGCCAACTTGAGAAAGTTTTAAGCAATCCTTACCCTTTTTAGGAGTGAACTGTATGACCATTTCAAGTAATGACTCACAAAATTATGAGTGATAACACCTACCATTCTAGAATTCCTTGGCACTACCCAACATACCTTGTCACTCTCTCCTTAGCACATCTATAGCTCAATGACACTCCCAGTCACAAAATCTTATTCATTCATTTGCATGCATTTTTACCTAGTTATCCCTTGTGTTTCCATAGCATTCCTTAACCCTCCTTGGCACGTGTTGGTACAATCTAACACCTAGGAAATCTTTGCATGTCGCCTTGGCCTCTAGCATGCCTTAACACTTCCTAGCATATCTTGTCACTCCCTCCTTAACACACCTAGAACTAACTAACACTTCCAATCACAAACTCTAATTTGTTCATTTCATTACCTCTTGACGTAGTTCTCCCTTTTGTTTCCCTGGCACTCCCAGTTAACACTTCCTTGCATGCATTGACACATCTTGGTTGTATGATGCCCTAGCACTCTAGCATTCCTTAGCATTGCCAAGCATGCCTTGTCACTCCTCCTTAGCACTGCCAAGCATGCCTTTTCACTCCTCCTTAGCACACTTAGAACTCATTGAAACACCCTGTCACACACTTTTATTCATTCATTTCCATGCATTATGCCATATTTCTCCCTTGTGTTTCTCTAGCACACTCCCTAACACTCCTTGGCACACATTGGCACACCCTTGAAATTGGCACATATTGGCATGATTTCATAGCACTATATCATGCCTTTTCATTGCCTAACATACCTTGTCACTTCCTCCTTAGCACACCTATAACTTGCTAACACTCCCTATCACACACTCATATTCATTCATTTCCATGCAATTGAAACTAGTCCTCCCTTCCGTTTCCCTGGCACTCCCTAGCATGTGTCGGCACCACAACCTAGCACCTAAGAAATATTGGAATTACTGACATGCCTTGGAACTTTCTAGAATATGTTAGCACTTCCTGAGATTCCTTGCACACCTTGGTACTCCCTAGTTTTCATGCCCTCATAGATAGCCTTACTTATTTTACGACTTGGGAACCCAACAAAGTCATTGAAAAAATAGTGTTGTGTCTAGCCCAAAGTCTCCCTTTATCTAAAATTTCTTTGTCCATCCCCTTATCACAATCGTAGGCTTGCATATTTAAATTACTACTATGAAATTCTCCTAATACACTTCGTCCATGGAACACCTAGAATTCACTAACACTCCCTGGAATACACTCTTATGAACAAGAACATGCCAAAAGTTAATTTCAAAGTAGTTCACAATAGATCACCGACATGGAAAGGAACAAGTAAACACTGATTTGAGAGTGAAACATACATGAAACCACTATGAATTAGTCCATAACATATTTCATATATGAAAGAACACATACAAATATAGTGAAATGTTAGACAACTAATACTACCACCATGAGAAATCATGCGAATTAGTGTCGTAAAAGGAGAATATCTTATTAATGCTACTGCAGCTTCAAGTAAATATCTTTCAACTTGTCAAAACCCAACAGTGGAATGTGGGCTATACCTAGCAATGCCTAATTCCAAAGCCCTAGCCTCACTACAACTCCCTCTACTAGCTACCAAGTGTCAAGTGCCTCTAGCTCTGAAGCACAAGTCAGTTATCTAGTCCTAACCTCAACTCAAGTGCTAAATATTCCTTTACAATGAGGCATGAGGGCTCATTTATAGAGATGAGGTGATTGTTCGCCTACCGTGATCCTTGACCTCCCCTCATGACTCTTCAGCTTCTTCACCGCTCTCTCATGCCTATTGATCGTTACATGCTCAAATCAATCTTAGCATAATTGTTGAGATATTGGTGAGCGATACTCACATTACAATGAGTGAGAAGAGGAGGACGTTGAGGGTTCTTGGAAACCCTAGAACATTTTTTTCCCAACTGCTAAAATAATGTGATTTCTAGGTACCTTTGTGATGACACCCTAGATGGGTCATATGTATTTATAATCAAATAATGATACCAGAAGCACATTCAATTAATTGAAATAATGATATTAACAAACAATCAATTTAGACCCTTGTGTGGTCAATTGTTGTGCCACAACGTTGTCAGAGAGATTTGATTTTATAGTTCCCCTATGTCTCTTCAACCAATATTTTTCTTGTGGGCTTACAGTTGAATGGGCATTGACTGCAGCTCCACAACTATGTAATTTAACTAGTTGTGGGGGCATGGATGAAAACCAGGAAGTATCCAACAAATTCAATATTAGTGCCTTTGCAGATCCTTATTTTTCTGCTTTCTCGAATTCCTTAACTCAACCTATCATGTTTCTTCACCTAACAATGGTATGATAAACTAATCCTTGTGGATGGGTGTCCTGGAATCTCAACCAATATGTGGGAGTCATTATAGTGAGCTACAACATGTATAGTTCCTCAGGCCCAACGAGCTAGATTGGCACTGTGGAACACGCCCAAATCTACAAAAACACTATCATAGACCAACTACACCACCAAGAAAACATTAGCATGTGTAGGATGCCTCTTGTTGCAAAAATTACAACATGGAACCTTTGCAGTTTTTTGGGTTTTCCTCCCAAGCTAAGAGGGAGAAACAATTTGTTTAGCGAATGTAGAGATGTATCATCATACAAGCTCTATAGCTCACATATATTACCCAACATAGAATTTGCATGTCCTACTGCTTCAATACATTCCAAGTATCGACTTATTCTTTTTCCTTGATCACAACAGCTCCTTCAACATTCCTTCTTAGAGCCTCACCAAGGTTCCAGCAACCATAGACAAAAGGCATATGTGAATTATGTCTCTTGATATGGTGTATGTCACTTACAATAGTGAATACTTCACTCTCATTGATGTAATCAATACTGATGGCCTCCACGCAACGTCAAAACAAAGGGAGAGTCACACTAGTTGCATTGGTCAAATTTTCTAGGGCATTCAAATGTGATTCTACAGTACGACTAGTGGAGGTCACATTGGTCGCCAGGTCGAGTAGGTTGCACCGACCCCTGCTTCTTGAGACTATCACTCAGAAATTGGTCACAACTGGCCAGAGGTTGCACCTCCTAGCTGTTACTTGAGGCTGCAAATCAACGATTGATCCATAGCCTTGGCCATGAATTCAATTCCATCGATGTGATTCTCGATTGGCTTCAACTATAATGTGTGAGACATCCTTATGCACCAAATTCACTTGGCCAATTCTAAATTCTTTAAATAGTGATTGGATCACCTCCTTTCATACTATCCTTGAAATGATAATGAGATCAGTTCTGGAACTGGCTCATCCACACACGCAAGCAACATTTTGAAAATATGTGATAGCTTGTCGAGGACCACCTTTAGAGATAAACTCAACGTTCTCAAGGCATCTGGAAGAAAGTAACTTGATAATCCTGCCAACACAGTTGCAAGAAAAACCTTATAACTTGGACTATAACCCCCCCATGCCAGACACATGACATCATGGCCATTACTGTAGTATAACGTGCCTCATCTGAAATACAATTTCAATGGGTGGAAAAATATAAATATTGTTCACATTTCTAGAACCCACTATGACCACTACAAAATTGCTTGCATTAAGCTTAAATATTTTGATTTGTATTCAGGCCCAAAAAGCTGGTGTGCAATCGTAAAGTCATTTCCTGTGGCTTGAATTCTCCAATGCATTGGTCGCATCCACAACTGAAGAGGTTGTATGGTCACACCATTCATACCACAACTGAAGAGGTTTTATGATCGCACCATTCACATGCACAAATAAAGAGTTTTTATGGTTGCATCCACTCCAAATACTATTCTGTGACTTTGCAACCTGGGTGGGAGTGCGACTATCTAGAAGTGAAAGAGTCGCAGCATGGATTGGTCACACTTCTGAGCTTGTCCCCAGAGCTCTGAGACACAACTCCACAACCTATGCAACGATCACAAGTGGGATATGCAATCTGTCGCACTTCTCAAGGGTAACATGGTTCACATGAAGCTCTAGCCTGCATTGCTACAAGACCGCTCGAAGATATTTTCTCACAGTTGCAACTTATATGTTCAGAATATCCAACATCTAAATGAGATGAACTAGACTGTACACTGTGAGGAATGGTCAAAATCCCAATCTTGTTCTTGACGTAGCAACAACAAGAATAAGCTAAATCTGTGTGCCACTGTATTCTGATGCTTCCCATGGAATCTATCAAAGGGAATTTTTAAATGGTGCCATCTAGCGCTGAATATTGGTGATTTTGAGAGATGGTCACTACTTCTTCTACCTCGGCTTCCTCGACTAGTTGAAGATAACGAAGATCTATATAACTAAAGGCCATGTGAATGAGAGAGAAATGCCTCGTGGTTAAAGTATCATCCCAGGTTTCAATGTGTTGTCGTTTCTATAAATGCGTGGCTTATCAAAAACCTTCACGTGCCTGGCGTTATACATAGACTCAATATATTTTGATAATTTTTTTCCACTTCCATTACTTTCGCACCCAAATCACCAAAGGAATGCATCTTGCAAAGATTTTTAACAATGAACAGTCGATCCTTGTAGATACCTCAGCGTTCTGAGAATTATAAGCATCCAAATAGATTTTTGTTTCACCCAAGTGGATGTTAGTGCTAACACATATGCAATCCTTTTGGAGCCTTGCTATTTTATTTTAGAAGCCAATGTCCACTCCCAAAAGATCTTTTTTCTTAACATATTCATTGATCTGTGGCTTTGCTTCCACCCTAATAACACATTAACATCATTAAAAGGTCCTTGTTATGGGATTTTAATAATATACATACATATGTGTCGTATTCCCATGGCATCTGGCTTGTATATAAATGTTCATATTTCCTAAAAGAAAAGCACAACTCGTCCTCTCTCTCTCGTAGTGATTAGAACTCATTAAATCCCTTTACCATTTGATTTTTATGCTCTACTTTGGAGTGCACATTCATGTTGTAGTGAACACTGAGATTTTTACCAATATTTATTTACATGCGACATTTGGATGCAATTTTGATGATCCTCACATGTTCAGCCAATAAATCCAAAATTCCAAGCATGAGCCACTTTTCTTAAAGTTTTCTTTACATGTACCATACCATGCCAGGGAACACCCTCCTTAATGCAGAAAACCAAGTCTAGTTTGGCATTCATTGCTTCCAAAATAGTTGCAACAACAAATGGAGTTGGTACATAAATGACTGATGCATTTTCCTCTGCTTTAATCATTGCTTTTGCAACCGTATTAAAATACTGGAAGACCTAAGTGTTTTGTTTCTCATAGTCTTGCATGTTCACCCTTACCCAATGCTTTCTCAGTGTCCAACGTCTTGGTGCTTTCCAAATTTTCATGTGAGGCCTAGTTGGGCGGTGCTCCTTTCATTGTTTAGGGTGGTTCTTTCAGCAAAAATCTATGTTGGTTTATCCATGTGCACACATGCCAACCTTATGAGAAGAAGTGACCAAATACACATATGGTCGAGATCCCTCTTGTATGTAGACCACCGTGTCTTTATTCCTTTTGAATTGGTGGCCCCCCCTTAGTGGTTTAAGAAAAGACCTGCAATGCCACATTACAAGAAGTCACAAGCCACACCATAAAACAATACGAATACTAATACGAATAGTAAGTCCCTTTATGGCTCTAGGGTATCACTAGTTGTTTCACATTTGCAATATAAAGATGCGGTTATCAACCAAATAACATAATTTCAGGCATGCATTAAGTAAGGACTTCAGCGAGCATGATAAGGTTATCCTCAACTTAAGTATATCTTGTGATGATTACACTAGAGACTTTATAGGTGTTTTTGTAAACCATTATGACTTGAATGTTCAGACATTCCTTCTAATATTAATATGAAGTGAAATGCCAAGCTTTGGACGCTTACTCTCTCACACATAAACAAACCTTATTTTGGGAAAATAATGTCTATGCTCATGGATATGATGGATATGATTCCTTAAAACTTGGTGGAGAGCAGGTTGAGTAATACACGCCAAAGTGAAATTCAAGAGAAAAAGGTTTTAACCTTTTATTCATGGCTATGATAACTTAGGATTTTATAACATATGGACAAGACCATGATAATACAAACCCTAAATTAATGGAGAGCATAAGGGAACATGCGCAATATGACCAATGGGAAAACACTCTTGTAAATGCAAGTTGATGAAAACATAACTCCCGACAACAGCTACCTGCACAAACCCTAATTAAATGAGAGGGAATGAGGACTAATGATATATGAGGTACCTTGTAAACCCTAATGCATATGAGTGATCCAGTTTCAAGATAATATGAGAAGGTGAAGATTATAAGCACCATTGAGAGTAATGATTAATTCACGGCAACATTGGAACTTCAATCACCAACGCCTAAGGTTTCAAGGATGTCGGGGAAAATATAAAATTCTCTCAAACCCTAATGCACATGTTGAGGCATAGGACCAATCAAGGGCCTAGGGTGACATGTTATGCAATAAATCCCACCATGGTGTCATGCGATGTCGATGAGACTATGCCCTTAGAGGCGTAGGTTAAAAACAGAAAGGGGGTCACTTTCTTGCAAAATTAGGGTTTCTCCCAAACCCTAGTATAGTCAACATAAGGGGAGCCAAAAATGGAATCCTGATTCTCCACATGCAGGGCTTCTATTGATTGTGATACATACCAGGGAAAGATAAGTTTTGAAGTCATGGGAATCTCTTGGCACATCACCAAAGCGACACACCTTCGAAACCCTAATGTAGTCATAAGGTCAATGTAATATTCCTACTTTAACAAGCAGCTAAGGGGAATATTAAAATTTTGAATTTTGCATTTAGTAGTGGGATAAATGGGTAAGGAGGCCCATGCTTAATAAAAACATGAATAAAACCCATTATAATGTTAAAGGGGATCATCAAAGCAACTAGATTTTACACTTATGGGTGTGAACAAGGGAAAATGGATAAGGACATAGTCAAGTTTGACTAAGTCAACATGCATGCATGAAGAAGAGGAGATCATCAATAAAACCAGTTCAATGTGAACAAGTATCAGCACAGACAAAAATTTGTGAGCTAGATTGATTGCACTTGAGTGTGAAAAGGGATGAGGCAGATTGAAGAGGTCAACCTTGACTAAATCACAACACTATCCAGATGCATTGAACCTCTTTGTTGATCAGTGCAGTTTTAGATGGAGGATCTTCATGTGAAAGGAGCTAGAGTTTTGAAGGTGGTTTAGGGTTTCTCAAGCTCTCATCTTATAAAAGGAAGGGGAAGGCTCAAGAGAAGGTTGTTGATGATATTTTATTTTGATGTATTTTTAGACAATTCGAGTTCTCTTGGTTGTTTAGCAGAGACTTGTGAGGATTTCTTGTTTAGGGATTCTCTCTCCTTCCATTGAGTAGCTCTTGGAGGGAATTTTACTTCTTTTCCACTATTAGGCATATTTCCAAGCTCCATCTCCCTTAGACAGTGTAAATCCTGTTGGGGTTTACTTGTTTCAGTGAGCTGCAGTAAGTGGAGACTAGATCTGCTCAGATCTAGATTATACTAGTGCCTCTTCTCAGTGAGTGAGTATTTTATCCTCCTGGAAGAGTGTTTTAGCTGTTTGGGCTGATATTCAGATCTTGGCATGTGGCCAATATATTCTCCATCTCTTCCAGCGTAGTTATTTGTAGGAACTGTGTTATTCTATTTAGTGTTGTAGTAGCAGGGTTTATACCCTTACTTTTGAGCTTGTTCCTTGGAGGAAGGGCCAACCCTTCTCTTGGAAAGCTTTGTATTTCATTATTCTTATGATTCTTGTATTTTCCAGCTACATGTATTCAGAGATGCATTAAAACTATGTTTTTCAGATCTAGGTCTGCACTTTTATACAGTGTATCTCATGAAACCCTTGCCGGGTTATTCTCTTTGATGTATAAAGGAGCTGAATCTCCATATTTCTTCATGATTTCATGTAATAAACTACATATATGATATTTATGCCATATTTTAACTATAACCTTTAGAAAATCATGCAGCATGTGCTTTAGCAAATTTCTGTTGAGTTAAGTCTTGGGGTTTGGGCATTTTCTAGCCATATCGGGAGTGGGAGATTTGTTTAACATAGATAGAATGTTTTTTTTTGGACGAAATTTGATATGTGAGTCCCCTATAACATATTCTAAGGGATACAACCTTAATTTTCCTCTTTTTTTACGCAGATATCTTAAATTAACCTTTTTATTGCTTAAATCGCTACTTTTCCCCATCAATTGGTCCATAAATCAGAATATAAGTTGTTGCTATTTCTTGATTGAGGAATATGTGTTATTAAAACATCATGTGAGCTATATTTCTACATCTACAACTCTATAATATCTTAAGATATTCTATTTTTTTGTAGAAATTCCCTATTTTGGGATATTACAGTCAACATCTGAGGCAACACATGATGTGTGGGGGAAACATGTAAATTGTGAATGGAGAAAAAATTAGTGTTCGACAGAAAGGGGGAGATTCAAATAAAAACCCTAATGGGTTGAGCAAGCAAAACCCAAAATTTGAATATCCCAAAGGTTTTGGGTGGTGTTGTAGCAGCTGCAACACTCTCATAATGCTAAATCTGGGCAATTAGCTTCATTATGATAGGTGGAGGCTTATTCAAAAAAAATATCAACTATAAAACCTTAAGAGAGGACATTTTATCATACATTTTTATGTATATATTAAAATAAGAAAAAACCACAAATTTAATTTTGAGTCTTTTAATTTAAATATGACCACATATATAACTATAACTACTAATTAATTATGTTTATAAGTTTTATATATTAAATAATTTATATGCATCTTAATATATTATTTATTTATATTGAACTTTTAATTTAATACTATATATAATTATTTTTTTAAATATCATTATTGACATTTAATTTTTAATTTTTAATTAATTCCAATTCCCACCTCCAAAAAAATTCTGCACTGGGTGAGCAACAATTGAATGAAGTTCACAAGCCAAAAATAGCTGATAAGGAAGGCTAAACTGTAGTTAAACCGAATGATTCTATTTTTAATTTTTTGATAATGTTTTATTCCTGCCTGCAAAAAAAAAATCAACGCACCATTCAGGAGCAGGAGCAAGTGGAACCCTGTGGTGAGCATTCTGTCGGATTTCGAAGAGGGATGATCTATTCCTTTGTATCGTTTGAGGTAGCTGGTTGACACCATCATTGTGGAGATGCACGCCGGATTGGCCTCTGAGGGGAAGTAAGCTCAAGATGTTTCTCACCTTCGTCCACAACCTGCCCATCGGGTATTTATAAAAGGAACCTTCGGAAATGTTATTTTCTGATTTTGTTTGGCTCGTCAAAACCCCATATTTTAATGCCTTACAAGAAAATTTATTTGAGCTTGTTTGATTCCGATGTCTTGAATCTAAGTTTCATCTTGTGTTTGCAGTAGTCTCTGACCTATCTTAGAATTTTTTTGGTCTTGACCCCATATTTGATGTTTCTGAGTCCTATCAACTTATTGATGGAGATATTTAAACTCCTGAGGCCTTTGGGCAACCAAAAATGTGAAGGAAATATACTTCTTAGCCTATTGTTTGACAATTCAATCAAACCCTCAAATAAATAAATAATTTTAAGTTGAAAGCATTATTAGACAGTGCATCAAAGCGTGATGCTATGAAGCTGTGGATCGATTAACCATGAAATTCCAAAATCATTGATGTATGCCTCAAACTGTTCATCAAAAAGAATATTGTTGGGATTAATATCACGATGGAAAATATCCCTGATTCCACATTCTTTGTGTAAATACACCAGTGCCTCTACAACGCCCATAAAAATTATGAGCATTGTCGCCCAGTCAAGCTAAGTAGAGTCCCCGTGTAAATGCATGTCTAAACTACCATTGGGCATGAATTGGAGTATAAGGATTTTGACATCCTAATTGGAAATTACACCCATAATTTTCACAAGGTTCTAATACATGATTTTACCCAGTGTCTTGCACTTTTCCATAAAATAGCTTTGGGCCTCTGCTTCTAATTCAAATTTGAGCTTCTTGATTGCCACTCTCATCCCATTAACAAGATTCCCTTTGTACACGGTGCTTGAGGCACCAATGCCGATGAAATTTCTCTTGTTGTATCCTTCTATGATCTTATATATATATTTCTCACTAACCTTCAAGAGAGACTCTTCAAAGTAACACATCTCCAAATTTGCAGAATCAGAAGGTGTAGAATGCTGGATCCAACAAATGGCATTGGGCGTGGTGTTGAAGAAAAACACCTGGAAGATGCCATTCGAAGTTTCCATTAATTATGTTTGCATAAAGGAGGTTCAGTTAACTACACACTCCCTCACATTGGTATCCCCTCCAACATCACTTTTCACATTGGAAATTGAGAAGAGATATATCCTCAAAATAATACATCCCTGGAGCTAAATTGTATTTCGAACAGTGGAATATTTATACGGAATTTATTCTTTTACCACATATCTGATCTCTTTTTCAAATGCAACAGGCCTGAATTTCGTTGAAAACATAGGTCAAATACTTCTCCGTCAATGAATATGAGGAAATATACAGATCTAATAGTTTCAGTGCTACTATTGTAGATGTTATGATGAAGCTACATATCTGAGCTTCTATTCTCCACATTTGTTCCTGAGGTATAGTGCTCAAAAGCTTTGAGACTTCCAGACAAAACAATGATTTATGCCTCATATACAAGTCCGAGCAGCTATAGCTTGAGACTGCAATAATTAATTTTGTCTTCTGAAAATTTACCTCTGCAATCTGAGTTTTGAAGATGACACCATAGGTCTGTAATATAGGTCCTAAAAATTTGTTGCACAATTTTACAAATTCAGGTCAGAGACTCGAAAGAACTGATATTTGTTGTAATCCAAATTTAAGGTATCAAACATAATTTATTTTCCCAAATATATCCTTCTCGGCCTCCTTTATCATGTCACTGTATTACCTTTGAAATTCTTTACCGAAATAAGTGAGTAAAAGTGATAGTCAACTCTTCTATTTATATGAATTCGACTTGAAACGAAGGGATAGGTCCTTTTGGAGTGAGGCAAAAATGTGTATGAGAGTGTAGGTCTGCTAGCAATTAAATATATATTTTTCAACTTAAAATTCAATTTCTCATTAAAAATAGGGACTTTGGGGGCAAGTAAGGGCTCATTAGAAAGAGGAAAAATTTCTCTTCAAGATGGTCTAGGACTCATTGTGATTGGCTGCATCTAAGGTGCCAAATTTTATTTTTCTTCATGATTGTTCTAGGAAGTTTTAGTGCAGAAGGTGATTAGGACAGCAAGAGGTCATAGTGTCATTATGTGAGTCATAAATTTTATCCATGTCATCATCATAGTGTATCATCCATGTCATCATGTAGCCGCCAAACAAGTAATGAAGAGCCATTAAGTATGACATCATCAAGTGTGGTAATTTATGTATAGTCCTCCATATGTCATCAAGGGATCATCATTGGCACTTAAGGTCTGGATCACTATGGACATCTATCAAAGCATGTGATTGGTACTTGGCATCATCATGGTTAGTTCAAGTAATTTTGTTATTAGGACATTATGGTCGAAGGATATTTAGGACAACACTTCTTCATTAGTGGCTTGAAATATTCATAAATGGTCTCCTAGTCAACTGTTATACAAGGTGAGATGATGGCAAAAACTCAACCACAAGTTTGCTCAATATTTTAGAACAAGTTATGACATGTGACTTAAACATCTTCTTGGATTTTGTTGCCCGTTGCCGAGAAGTGATCCATCCAAGATGAATCTTTGTTCTTGTAGGAGGCTTGTTTCTGGAGCATATGTGTGAAGAATGGTTTTGCTGACCATAGTGCTTGCATGGGTGAGAAGATAGAAACAATGATCTTTCATATGACCAACATGATCACATTGTTGGAATTTTACAATCTGTTGTTGCTTCTTTGGAAGGGAGCAGGATCTGGAACAGCTGAAGGTGAACTGTCATAAAGAAATCCGACACTCTGAAATTTTATGGGCTTGGAGTAGTCTGTAATATTAAAGGACACATCCTTGTCATATCCAAGACCAGTTCTATGCTTGTTATGGACAAGCTCTTCCCAAGGTCTGATGATGGGCTTTGGATGTGCATGTTGAATTTCGACACTTGCATGCAAATTTTCTCTTGAACTAGGCACTGAATGTGAATCAATCAAAACATTATTGACTTGATAATTATGGGAGTCTCTTTCAATGTTCTGGACAGAAACAGGTTCAGAATGATGACTCCACTGCTGTAATTCTTCTTGCTGTAGATGAGATTCAAGCTGCAAAAATTCAATGTTTTCTTGTGTGTTATGTAAACAGGTCTGAATTTAAGAGAGAGTTTCCTTGCTGACTGTCACTGTATCATGATCAATGGAACGTATCAGAGTTTTACAGAACTGTAATACTTCAGTAATTTTAGCCATTTTATTCATAATCAATATTTCACTTTAAAAAATTGGTCAAAGTTCACTCATGACCAGCGAAATATGTTTGTAAGGCAAACAATACATATGATTTTTTTGTTTTTTTTTTTAGGGAGACGAAGAGGCAGTCATTCAGCTGTGATATTGAGAGAGTAGAATAAAGGAAAAGGACCACTATGATCACCCACCAACTCATATTTTAAGTTCTTTTTCTCATGCCTTTTTTTGTAGGTGTTGTAAGAGATAGGCAACAGTCACCAGTGCTTATATAAACCAATGTATATAAAAAATACTTCACCATATTCAATGCACATCAACACACATTCAATAATATATGCACAAACCTAAATTCAATGCTCCAATCGGCATTTCAACACTCGTACACTACTGAAATTCATCCATAAATATATTTATTACTCAAGCATTGATACGGTGGCCAGGTGACCTAACATAGTCCATTCTCTTCAACTGCTTTAATTACGAAAATATTCCTTTCGGCGTTCTTTTCAGATCAAGGGTTTTTTTTTTTTTTTTTTTACAGAACGAAAATACAAAGTAAAACTGGAAAATAGCTAGTGTGGAGCAGTCCGGAAACAACTTCGATGCCAAGAACTACGACAAGAACATGCATAGTGTCTTTGGAAGAGAAGAACTTTATTCTACCTGGGAGGAAGTTAATGAAACGTTCGACTCCATGGGGCTTCAAGAAAACCTATTAAGAGTAATTTATGCATATGGTTTTGAGAAGCCTTCTACTATCCAGTAGAGAGGAATTGTTCCTTTCTTCCAAGGTCTCGATTTTATTCAGCAAGCGCAATTAGGAACCGGAAAGACCGCAACTTTATGTTCAGGAATTCTACAACAGTTGGACTACAGCCTCCCACAATGTCAGGCACTAGTTTTAGCCCCAACCCAATAATTAGCCCAACAGATAGAGAAATTTATGAGGGCATTTGATGATTACTTACAAGTAAGAGTGCATCCATGTCTTGGTGGAACAAGGATTCGAGAGGATATTTGTATTCTTCAAGCTGGTGTTTGTTAGGAATTTACCGCAGGAAAAATAAAGAATTTAATGAGAGAAATAAACATAAAAGGCCAGCAAAAAATCATTAACATAAACACATATGTTTATCCGGGAAAACCCCAAATCCGGGGCAAAACCCAAGCAATGAAATTTCATTAAGCATTGGCCAAACCCTAGCCAACCCGGCCAAGTGAGCCTTCACCGCTCACCTCCAGGCCTACATTACAATGAAGGCTTCCCAACCTTTTATAGGCTCCATTACATGCAATACCATGGGTTGAAAACCATGGGTGCACAATACCATGTGCCCCAAAACCACTACTATTTACCCTAGTCAACATTGAATCTATCCCGAGTCAATATTACCTAACAATTACCCCCTTAAACTTGACTTGGGGATTATTGACTAAATCCAGCCAAAACTGCTAAATGAGACAACCCCGCTCACTATAGCCCTTTCCCCCCTCAATATTTTTACCCAGGGTAATTGTTAACTTGACATCCCCCCTATCACCTAGGTCTAACCCAGAATTTACCAGTGATTACCCAGGGGTACACATGCCATACCAGGTCTTACAACAGTATGCCCATTTACATGTAATAAATTAACTCCATTATAATAATATTTTTTGTTTTTGTTTCATTGTTATTTTCTTTGTACATATGAAATCAATGTCCATATAAAAAAAGAACCCATCTACTGGATTACATGGGTCACCATCCTCTTTAACCGCCAGTCCTCTAAGAGTTCTCTTCAGATACATGGTTCATCAATTAATTAATCCATGTGCAAAAATCCTCTCTCACTTTAACAAGCTCTCTTTGATCTACCAAAACCCTTGATTACAAACTGATTTGATGCTTCTCCATGCTCTCCTGAGCGTGCTTTCCAAAACTACTATATTTCTTGATTAGAATATCCTCTTTGCATTTAAAGTTACTCTATGCAACCTTCCTCAAATATACCATAGCCATTAACGTTGCCATTCACCAACACTTTCATAGGTACAAAGGTCATTCCTTATTCTTTAACGACATTCCATCGCTTGAGCGCCTTACTCACAGATCCATGATTTGACCCTCCAAAGTCGTATGGGCACTAAAATATCAACCTCTTAATACCAGTTCCCTGATACGTCCAGGAAAATGTGAGGTTTCCACAGTCATCGTAGCTTTTGTCTCTGCTTCTTAAAACTTGTCACAAATATTCTTTGGTGCCAGGATGACCACCACCTTGTCCATTGTAGCCATAGTTTTCACCGCCTCCACTGAAGCATCCTTCACCACGACCATTGAAGCCTCAACCCTTACCTGATCCACATGCTTTGTCATGACTCTCATCTCCACCTGTAGCAACATTTTCCTCTAGCCTCAGCCACCGGTGTCCTCTTCACGACCCCAACCTTGGCTGACTCCAAAACTGACCCCACCGACATATCCTTTGCTTCAGTGTTGTATTCATTTCCCTCAAAGTGGCTAGCACTTCCTCCATCGCGGCCTTGCTCACCCCTTACTCTTCCTTTATCCGTGGTTCTCACAAAAATTGGAGTCTTAACGTTGAGCCAGTGGTCACCCATACGCCCGTGGCCTCGTCAATCATGATGTCTTTGATATATACTTCTCTTCTAAGTGCTCTTCATCTGGCAACCCTTGAGAACTCTACCTCGAGCAACTAGAAAAAAAAAAACTGATAGAGATGATGAGTTGAAGGATCCGGTTTTAGTGCCCCAAATCGAAGGTGGAAGAGAAAAAGACTCCTACTCGGAGGATAACACTATGATCACCTTCGAAACAAACTCGCTCTCACACTTCCATGCAAATCTACACACGGCTGGACAATAGCAGGCTCCACATAGTATCTAATTCACCAGAAAATCTCATTTATTCTTCAGCTATGGTGTAGTTTCCCACCTGGGTACTTCTGGAACTTTTTCTTACTTTGCACAACTAAGAATTTTTCATTATGAATAAATCCACACATATGGGCAGCTTTAAGATCTGTGCATGCTAGATCTGACTAGTTATAAATTTGGTTGTGATCCATAACCACCATTTTCAATAGTAGTCCATGAGGAATAATAAAAATTTAAAAAACAAAACACATAATCACAAATTTCGCACAACATCCAGTGTCTTCACATCGGTGGTTCTCATAGCCTTCTGAGAAAATTTCTTGATCTCCTTAACAGCCATCCACACTAGTATTCTATCAAAATCGACCTTCAATACACTAGAAGGCATACAAAATCATAGCTTTTCTCATTTCAGTGGTTTCACCATCAGCAAAGAAATTATATTTCCATCTCAACATGCTCATATACATTACGATCGTGAGAGCACTCCTCCAATGGGTTATGTCAATATCAATTCTCCTCTACAATACCATGCTCCATATGGAGAGATCTACAAAAGGGTTCATTAATTTCTACATTTATTTTTCCATTCACCAAGCCAATAAAACCCTTGGCTCTGATATCATTTGTTAGGAATTTACTGCAGGAAAAATAAATAATTTACCGAGAGAAATAAACATAAAAGTCCAGAAACAAATAATTAACATAAAAACATATGTTTATCCAGGAAAACCCCAAATCCAGGACAAAACCCAAGCAATGAAATTTCATTAAGCATTGGCCAAAACCCTGGCCAATCCGGCCAAGTGAGCCTTCACCACTCACCTCCAGGCCTACATTACAATGAAGTCTTCCCAACCTTTTAGATGCTCTATTACATGCAATACCATGGGTTGAAAACCATGGGTGCACAATACCATGTGCCCCAAAACCACTACTATTTACCCTAGTCAACATTGACTCTATCCCGAGTCAAGTTTACCTAACAGTGTTATGATATGATGTGTCTTCATGCCTTTCATTCAAATTAGTGTTGTGGCACCTCTCGCTAACTCTATCAGAAGCTCAGAGACTGGATCAATGCCCAATTTGCAGGCCACTACAATTGGCTTTGTTTTTGACAACCCAACACTAGCAGTCTGAGTCACATGCACCAACTCTATTCAGATGCAGTGGTATGACAATAGGACGATGGTATTGTGAAGACCTTTCGATATATATATTATGGACAACATGGAGCATAGTTGGAAGGCTGAGAGGCCAAGGTTACGTTGCTTATTTAGACAAGGTCACTTTGTGTCCACAGACTTTCGTTGTTCCAACATTGATATTAATCTTCACACGGCGTGTAAACCAATTCAATGCACAATCAACTATAAGACAATGTGTCGCTTCATTTACTCAAATGAATTGAGAAATTTTTTTTTTTACAAGCCAATGTAGCAATGACAACAATGCACTTACAATTTCAATCGAGTTCCTTTAAATTCGACGGCCACAGCAGCTCAACTATGGAGTTACAGCGGTGGAATAGGAGTTCCTTTATTGAAAAGATACTTCTGGTCTTCCTCTGCTCGCAGCAATAACAACATCACTTTCCAGGGCTTGCCAAACTTGGACACTTCGACTTTTCTCATCAACAGGTCACACGATCTATTCCTTGCCCCTCAACGAAAACACAATTTCAAACCCCATGGATACAACTATGCTGAAATAGTTGAGAGCGTTAGGGTTGTGATGCTTAATGGAAAGCTTACTCGAAGTTATGGTTACCCTAATGATAAGATTACATGCAGAACGATTAGCCGAATGTGCCAGAGCAGTCCAGTCGTAGTAAATGAAGTAACGTTCTGCCGTAATCATTCCATTTGCTTGTGTCTTACACCACTAGCATGGTGTGGCTGAAAAAACTGAATATTATTGCCAAGAATATATCAATAACACAAGTACGCAGAAAGATTGTAACGGTTCCTTCAAGAGGCAACAGTGACAGAGCTTGATGGACAGGGAAATAATTAGAGGAGTTACAAGGGTTGAGACAGCCAAATTTAGAACCTGTGCTCTGATGCGAAACTAAGGGAGGAAGGATTGACAACAGAGAAAAAACACAAAAACAAGTGGCTCATTCACATGAACCAGCAGTATATTTCTGGCTCCGATACCATGTTAAACACAACAATGGTGAGCACGGTAAATACGCAAGACACATGAGAAAGATAAACCTTTTATGATCTATTACTCAGAATGATACATATTTATCATACATGAAGTGACCCTTGGATTCCATATTCCAGGGTCTCTTGGAATTCCTATGTCTGTTCATCCTCTACACCTACCCATAGAGGATTAGGTGTCCAACATCAACCAAGAGTTATGGCATCATCATTTGGAACAAGGCATCTCAAGAATATTGACATCTTAGTCAATGCCATATTGAAATCATTGACAACCTTGATTAATAATACCCCACTTATTAAACTAGTTATCCATATCCACTTCCTCTTCAAATGGGCTTTGAATTGAGCCTGCCTTCTATTACTACTTATTTTATTCAAATCCTTTGTTTTGGGGAATTTTTGCAGAGACGATGAGGTTTTGTTCTCCCAGTCCTCTTCAAGTCTGCAACATTCATTACTCATTGCATGGCCATCACTCTTCCGAGATTACATAATCTCAAGTGCTATGTACAAATGTGAACCACACAATGTTTCTACTATCCTTTAGGGTTGCAGGGTCCTTGATTCTGCAATTTTCAGTACCACATTCTTGTCATTTTTTGAAATGAGAATTCTATGGTTTTGAGTCCCTACGTATAAGATTTTTTTCATGTAGAAATTTTACTCCAACAACAAGTTGGATCATTATTTGTCTCGCAACAAATTTTCAAACCCTTCCATAGTGTTGAATATATGCAACTAAATCACCACTAGGGATGAACTTTGTTACTATGCACAAATTTGGTGGCCTGGTGCAAGCACGAATAAACTGGACTATATTTTATGCCATACTTTCCTCGAATTGAACACCACTTGGATTGTTGAAAAATGTGCTGCAGTACACAATGAAGTTGTCATGACTAAACATGTTGTTGTGGTTAAGATTGCGAAAGCTGCTTTGAACAATTAACACTCCTTGTTTCTTGCATTTCTGTTGTAGCCATTGCCTTGTACATATCTGGTTAGATTCCCATCACAGAAGAATCAAATCTATCCTGCATATGCATCCAAGGATCCATGCCTAGCCTTTTAAATTTCAAGCCCTAAAACTTTTGCTCTTTAAGAACAAGATAAACAATGTCAAAATTCTTCTCATGTGAATCAATAATTGATGACTGAAAAAACTTTCAGTGAGTTTCCTCACTGCCCTCTTCCACTGTATTAATAAACTCGTCATATTTTTTTATAGCAATCAGGGAAAATTTGTGAACCTCTTCTGGAACTGTAGATTAAAATAGGTGTTTTCCTCTCTTTAGGCACACCAACAATTATCTTATCAATATCCCTATGGAACCCCATATCTAGAAAATAGTTGACTTCATGAAAGTACGGGAACTTTCACACCCATTAAACGACTTGAGATAGCTGGGGTATTCTCTATATGGTCCCAAATCCTTCCAAGAGTGGCCACTAATATCCAATAACTCATCAAAACTATCCATGATAGAGGGGTTTCAAGGAAGATTGACATGGTTGATTTTCATTTTTGTTTCATGCAATCTAGAAAAGGGAAAAACCTACAGATTTTATTTTGTAACGAGTTTTTCATACTTTACCGTTTAGGTGACATTGCAAAAAATGATGTTCCGTGGCTCCAACCAAGTAGATAACATTGTTGTTCTGCACTTAGAAGAAGCTGTGGGAAGATATGACACCAACAGAATATTCAAAAGTAGAGGAATATGAAAATGGTAGGGAATTTAATGTAGATCAAACATATATTAAGTTAAGAAAACACAGAGAAAATTACTCCTAAGCCAAGCACAACATAGATAGCACAATTTGAACAAATCCCCATGGATACTAACACATTCACCATGATTACAATCAACAAGAGAAAACCATCAATGCATCTAATAATGGAAATACGTACCCAACTATAAATCAATATGATACATTTCTAGATCTTGTAATCATAGTGAAAAAATTTGCAATTGTAAGTTTCTTACCTGCCTACATTCTAGCCACAATGTGCACTATTACAACTTTGGAAAATAGCCAAAGGGTAATCAAGAAAGGACAATAGAATTTCAATGAAAGAACACTTTTAGATAATTTCTTGCACATATGTTTAGTAAAATCTCTCTTAGGAAGCCTAGATGCCTCTTCTACTAATCTAAACCTAAAAGAAAATTTTTCAATCATAGATTGATCTCAAAGGCATTGGAGAGAAGGATTGTTGATATAAGGAAGCTGAGTAGTGTTACAATTACCAATAGGACCAAGGAATTGAAGTGAAGGATTTTGATGGTTTCTCTCAAGATATCCGATGCAATTAGAGAGTTGAAGCGTTGTTGTGTTTGAGCTCTCAAAAAATCTATAGGGAAATAGATGATGGTCTTTTGTTCCATCATCTCCAATGCCATTTTCCATCCCTGATTTATCTTTCCATTGAATAAATTGATCAATGTAAGGCATTGGGACCAATGTTCTCATCAATGAGAGGCATTGTTCAAAAATTCTTCAAGATTTTTCTGCAGTAAACACTGTTGGTTTTTTTTTTAGGTATTGGAATATAGACCTAGTTGAGATGTTATGCAGATATGGATTGGGGATGTTGTTGTTAATACATATTGATGGTCTCCCATGTGCTAGATATACATTTGCAATAATGGAATAACAAATCCATAATGAATTTGGACCTGAAGCATCTATACCTTTATTTGGATAACAATCACAACAGTAACATTGAATGTCCTTCAAGTCCTTCAAGGTCTTCCTATTTTAGACCTAACAATGCCCATTCAAGTGCCTAGTTTAGACCAGTTGGGCACAATTGATTTAGGATCCTTATGAATTGTTGGCATATATTATGGGTAGGTATACATGTCCTTGCGGCTAAAAAAATGGACCAAAACGTGTTACGCTATATAATAACCTTTTGATTTAATAAAATAAAGAGAAATTGTTAACCCCTTTCAACTTTTTTGTCCTTCAAATTACTCATTCAAATTTTTATGGGTGGGTTTTTAATAATTCACAAATAATCAGAGCTTGATGCTCTCATACTTTGTTTTTTCAAAAAATCTTGCCTCCTAAAACATGTTGCAGAAGGTTCCTACAATATGGTCTATGTAATATGGACAAACTCATTATTTATCCTCCGATATGCCCTTATTGACTATTTTTTTGTCACTAAGAGTTTAGAACCATATCAAAAATAAATAACACTAGGAATCTTGTCTAAATAGATTTTTATGATCTATATAGTACACACAACGAATGATGCGTGTACCAATTATAGAAACACCAACTTTTGAAATGTAAATCTACCTTCAAGATAGCCTGCAACTCCAATGTTGCCAGAGCTTTTAAGAGATGCATGTTCTCTTTAGCAAGTTGAAGTCTCTCTCTCTCTCTCCCAGTATCCATATATAATAGGCATCCAATAAGGGAGGTAGAAATACTCAAAGGATCTGGTTGGAGTCTAGACCAACAACTCAAAATATTGGTATCTACTGGAGATGCGACATCTATTGTTACAAATCCCTATGAAGGGACAAATCTCTTATTCTACATTCAACATTTTGTTGTGAGGGATCCAACTCTTCGTCTTCAAGAACCACATGATCATTTTCTACACAATAGCTTCTATATTTTCTAACATAAACTTATGGAAATTTTTATTCTTTCACAAAAATATTTACAACTTACACAACACTAACTTTCGGTATTCACCATCCAACTATTACATGGTTCTCTCTTGAAATAGGAAGCATGATTTTTTAGGAGAATGATTTCTTTGATACCAAATTAATCTGTTGTAATGGAATTGGGTGGAGATGCACTTGTTAGCTCATAATAAACTAGGCATTTATATCCCAATTGTGGAGCACACATTTTCAAAGGAAGAAGCACGTGCTTGTCATTTATCTAAAAAATCCATAGAAAGGGAAATCTACCAAATAATTTTATTTATTTTGTGATTATAAATAAACTGTAAAACACAACATACAACAAAAGATATAGGGAAATAGTCATAAAAGTAGAGAAAAACTGTTTGAGGGAATACAAAAATATAGGTCTATTATTGTAGAGAAGTTACAACAAAGCTAAGCGAATACAAAGAAACATCCTCAATTGAAAGTTATATATTCATCTAAATATATAATCAAAGCCTTCCTTTGTGGGAGCTTACGTTTCCAATGGAATGAAAACCAATAATAAATAGTCCAACTACATTGTACCGTATGGTTGCTGAATTTTTTTTATTTTAGTGTTTGGGCATAATTCCAAACAATTGGCGTACATCCCATTCTAACACACGTTTTGAGTTTGGAAACTCCAATAGTTAATGTAATTGAGCAACACTATGCAGAATTTCCTGCAAAATTCTACAACTAGAATTTCAGATCTAGAGCTAAAATATGATGATCATACTTACTCATTATGCTAACAATTTTAGGTCAGCCCTACAATTTTAGGTCAGTACAAAGGAAGTTTAGATTTCACTCAAGCTAATATTGAAAACTCATTTTGAATTTTCCTATGTTGTGTGCCCAAATTTTGTGCATAATATCCTATGGTAGGCTATTTTGAAAATGAAAGTCAATTTAGAGGGTATTAATAACGCATCATATCTACTTTTGAGAAAAAATTCATAAAAAGGTTCAGGTGACATGTGCTCAAATGATTAGTCCCACTACTTCCTCTATGATTGCATTTCATATGGTGTAGATACCATGTTTTGAAAATATTTATGGCATATCTCGTAGCCGTAAAATTATAGTTGATGATACATTTCATAATAATAAAGTGTTAGTTCAGTTATACGAGAAACAGGGTGCTCGTTATGAGCCTTTTGCAAGGGACCCAATCAACGAAGAAGAAAAATTATCTCAGTATATTCATGAAAATTTAGACATAATTTAGAATAACGACTTCAAAAGAAAAAATAAAAAAAAATACTAACTCTATTTTGAGATGGAGGTCTGGTTTTTCAAATCCGTAGTGATCCATGGCTTTAACATACATTATACTTGGGAAAGGAGCACATAATTAAATATCTTTTATCTTAGTTCTATTGTACACCACCTCAAGCAGTGGGAAGATCTGACACCAGCAGAATACTCAAAAGGCGAGGAAGATGAACATGGTAGGGCCTTTAATGTAGATCAAACATATATTAAGTTAAGAAACACAAAAAAAATTAATCCTATGCCAAGAACAACATGGATAACACAGTTTGAACAAATCCCCGTGGAGACTAACACATTCACCACGATTACAATCAACAAGAGAAAAACATCAATGCATCTAATAATGGCAATACATACCAAACTTTAAATCAATATGATACATCTCTAGATCTTGTGAATCATGGTGGAAAATTTTTCAATTGTAAGTTTCTTACCTGCCTGCGTTCTAGCCCTAGAATGCACTATTACAACTTTGGAAAATAGCCAAAGGGTAATCAAGAAAGGAGAGTAGAATGTCAGTGAAATAAAACTTTTAGATAATTTCCTGCACACATGTTTAGTAAAATATCTCTTAGGAAGCCTAGATGTCTCTTCTACTAATAAACCTAAAAGACACATTTTCAACCATAGATTGATCTCAAAGGCGTTGGAGAGAAGGATTGTTGATACAGGGAAGCTGAGTAGTGCTACAATTACCAATAAGACTAGGGAATTGAATTGAAGGATTTTGATGGTTCCTCTCAATATCTCTGATGCAGTTAGAGAGTTGAAGCGTTTTTGTTTTTTAGCTCTCAAAAACCTCTAGGGAAATAGATGATGGTCCTCTGTTCCATTATCTCCAATGCTATTTTTCATCCATGATCCATTTTTCCAATGAATAAATTGATCAATGTCAGGCATTGGGCTCAATGGTCTCATCAATGAGAGGCATTGTTGAAAAGTTATTCAAGATGTTTCTGCAGTAAATACTGTTGGGTTTTTTTTTTAGGTATAAAAATATAGACCCAGTTGAGATCTTACGCAGATATGGATTTGGGATGTTATTGTTAATACATATTTATGGCCTGCCATGTGCTAGATACACATTTGCAATCATGGAATAACAGATCCAAAATGAATTGGGACCTAAAACATTTGTACCTTTAATTGGAGAACACTCACAACAATAGTATTGAATTTCCTTCAAGCCCTTCAAGGTCTTCCTATTTAGACCTAACAATGCTCATTCAAGTGCTTAGTTAAGATCAGTTGGGCAAAATTGATTTAGGATCCTTATGACTTGTTGGCATATTGGATGGGCAAGTATACATGTCCCTGCTACTCAAAAAATGGATCAAAACTTGTTAGGCTATATAATAACATTTGGATTTAATAAAATATAGAGAAATTGTGAACCCCTTTCATTTTTTTTTTCCTTCAAATCACTCATTCAGAATTTTATGGGTGGGTTTTTAATAATTCGCAAATAATCAGATCTTGATGCTCTCGTACTTTTTTTTTTCAAAAAATCATGCCTTTCCGAACATGTTCTAGAAAGTTCCTACAAGATGGTCCATGTAATATGGACAAAATCATTATTTATCCTTTGCTATGCCCTTATTGACTATTTTTATCGTCATTAAGAGTTTAGAACCATCTCAAAAATAAATAACACTAGGAATCTTGTCTAAATAGATATTTATGATTTATATAGTATATACTTTGAATGATGTGTGCACCAATTATAGAAACACCAACTTTTGACATGTAAATATACATTCAAGATAGCCTGCAACTCCAATGTTGTTGGAGCTTTCAAGAGCTACATGTTTTCTTTAGCCACCTAAAGTCTCTCTCTCTCTCTCTCTCCCAGTATCTATATATAATAGGCATCCAACAAGGGAGGTAGAAATACTCAAGGATTTGGTTGGATTCTAGACCAACAACTCAAAATATTGGAGAAGACAAGTGAAGAAAGACTAAACAATAAATTATATTTGTCATATTTTTCTTCTCCAGCACAATGAGAAAGGCACCATCCCTTGGATGAAAATATTCAGAGATCAAAATGAGTCAAGGGTTAGTTTTCAACTCCATCTTTAAAATTTATCAATTGCATGTTTTTATGTATTTTCTAGTTCAAACTTATGAAGTCTATTCACTGGGTTTTCCTTCAAAATAGGTTGTTAAACACTGCAAAATATGGATGTCTGGACATGGAATTTAGTGATGGAGTGTGTTGCTGAAAAACACAAAATTTACATTGTCGTTGGTCATTTTTATTTGTGATTTAGTATCAACTCTTTTGCTTCATTAAAATTAATTCCATTTTGTACTGGAAAATAATTGAACACATTGTTTTTTTCTAATGTTTTGTAGTCTTAAAGTGAGCTAATAACTGTGTTATTATTTGGTGTTCACTACTGAAAAGAGATACTCTTACTGTGATAAGTTTCAATTTTTTTTATTTGTTGGTTATTGTCATGTTTTGAGTGCAGACTTGTGAAATTCCAAATCGCATGTTGTTGTTTGTGAAGGGGATATATATATATATATATATATATATATATCCCTATGGTTCTCTGGAGATTTGTGTTACATTTACACAAAAGTTTAGATATCATTCTATATCTAAAATTTCTAATTTCTAATTTGAATATTTACGTGATAAAGGAAAGAAAAAGGCCCCAATTATAAAAATTCATCCAAAAAAAACAACATTGAGATTTTTCTTTCATTCAACTTGTAATATATCGGATCTTCCTTCATCAATGCTCTTCTTCCATATGCTATCCACTTATGACATTTCCTTTGCAATATTTGGTGCATTTGTGCGTTATAGGTCATTTGCAGGCTATAAATGTCTTCAGAGTTTCAATTATAATTGAGTATTCAAGTTAAAATATTGAGTCTCTTGTACCTAACTATTTTTCCCTCCAACCACTTTTCATAAGTTCCATAACCATTAGGTAGTGACATGCAACTTTGATGATGTTTTTCTTATTTAGTAAAAGATTATCGAGACTTTAATTTATTGAATGTTGTAGAGCTTACACTATATAAAGTTTCAAGATAAAAATTTTAAAAGTATAATTATTTAAAGGGTGCTAGCTCAATGGAAGGGCACCTGCTTTACAAGCATGAGGTTGATGGTTCGATTCCATCGTTCCCTGATATTCATATGGAATGGCGGCGAACAATTTTTGGTGACAGAGACTCTTTTGATCATCACCAATGAGCTTATGACCTGGCATTTTTTTACCCTCACCAAAATATGAAATGGTGACGGTCAACGGATGCCACCATATATACACATAAATAATGACGACCATGAAAGGTTCGTCACCATAAATCATTGTTGTTGATATGAAATGGCGAGCGTCACTATTTTTCATTATAGTCATTATTCGTGATGGACCTTGATGTCACCAATGAGATTATGATGACATTTTTTGACCCTCACCATATATGAAACGGTGACAGTCAACAAATGTCGCCATATATATGCACTAATAGTGATGATCATGAAAGGTCCATCACAGAAAATCATTTTTGTTCATATGAAATGGTAACGGTCACTATCCATCATTATAATCAATATTCATGATGAACCTTGATTGTCACCACAACAAATACCTTCGGTGACGCCACCTTTGGTGACATTCAGTTTTTTGGTGACGGAGGTTATTTTCCGTCACCATTGCTCATATTAAATGGTGACGGTCACTATCCGTCATTATAAATCATTATTGGTGACAGACCTTGAATGTCACCAAAACACCTATACTTTTGGTGATGCCACCTTTGGTGACGTTCAATTTTTGGTGACAAAGGCTCTTTTGACCCTCACCAATGAGCTTATGGTGACATTTTTCACCCCTCAAAAATGTCCTTTTTTCTTGTAGTGCTAGGCCCTCCTTTACACATATGTAATCCAGCTGCAACGAAAATTTTGGCATGACAAGCACATAAAAGAAAACACATTTCAGGAAGGAGATTTGGCTCTGCTCTATGAATCCAGGTTCAAATACTTCAAGAGAAAATTAATGAAAAGATGGCTAGGACCTTATCAAGTTGAGAAATTCCATGAAAATGAGGTTGTCTAGATCATAACCATAGATGAGGAAGGGATCCCTCTGCTTGTCAATGGTTACAGGCTAAAGATATACAAGAAGCCCATGTCTAAGGCTAAATTTATCAATTTAATAAGAAATAAGGTGAATTTCGTTGGAAGCTCCATATTTTCTAGCCCCTCACCTTCATAGAAACAAAAGAAAAAAAAAAGAAAAGGATGCTTGGCTGAAAACCTCTTCGAGGCATCTGAGGCCAACTCCTGGGTTGAAAACCACCTTGAGGCAATCCTGGAGCAAAAAAGAAAGAGAAAATAAAAAAACAGAGAAATAAATGATCCTTGGGTGAAAACCTCTTTGAGCCACCCAAGGTGGGCTTATGGGTTAAAAACATTTGCTAAGGCAGTCCACCTGTCATCAAAAAAAAAAAAAGGAAAAAAGGAAAAGGAAAAGAATCAAAAGAACTTAAAAAACACCTATGCACTAACATGCTTTTTGTTCTACAGGTTGTTGATCAAGGACAATTTGGACAAGAGGAGAAACATCCCTTCAATCTCTCTCTCTCTTCTACCTATCCACACCATGTCCAAACCCAGCATGCATTCATTCATCAATTTCTCCCACTAGGTGAGAAAAAATCTCATTTTCCCCTTACTCTCTGTAGTGCTACAGGATGTCCTAGGCTGCTACATGATTTCCTGTAGTGTTGTAGGAAACTTGGTGATGCTACAGGGAAGTCACTCGACGATGAATAAGCTCACCCAAGGCCACCTAACCCTCAAAAAGACATGAAAAATCAGTTTTCTACCTATTCCTACCATTCCTAACCATCATTCCACCCCATGCATAAATATTCACTCATCAAACCCTCTATTTTTCCACTGTGAGATAGTTTAGCTAAATCCTCACATAGGGCCTCTCCTCTCATATCCTCCTCCACTACACCACTCCACTCAATTCCTAACACCACACCTAGCATCCCTACACTATTTTTCTTCATTCTTTGGGTTAGTTGAGCTCCAAAATTGCAACAAGGGAACTGCTACATGAAGATGATCACTTCCTATTGCAATTCTGCACATACAACCAACACATCGAAGATGGATCTCGATGATCACCGGAGGAATCTAGAAGTGAAGCCACACCAATAGCAACACCTAAGGGTCTCCATGAGGCACCTATAAAATAATCAACAAGAAAAGGCAATAAGCACGTCACTTAGAAAAATAAGTTGCTCACTTAGAAAATAAAAATAAAAAGAATAAAAATAAAATATTAAAAAAAATAAAAATAAAAATAATATATATATATATATATATATATATATATATCATTGATGAACATCACCATGCTCTAACTCCCTACATCAAATGATCCTGCCATTCATCAACATCGGGTAGCCTCAGGTATGGCTCCCTCACCCTCTCGCTATGCATCATTTGACTAAAATGAGTTAATGTCGAGAATAAAACTTTAATAGGAAAAAAGGTGGTCGGTTAACTTAGACACCCTAGAAGAGTTAAAGTAAAGAGCTAGTGGGGTTTTCATGCCACATGTAGAAGTCCCTTCAGTTAAGGTAAATATCACGATGAGTTGGAGTTGATTATGAGGTAGGTGGGAATGATCGCCTCGAGTGGGACCAACGTTCAAATGGGGAAACCTTGTGCCATATCCACATCACTACTACTCTCCAAGTCCACTCGATTTGGAATAAAAGGTGTACTTTGTCTCATTCTCCTCATTCTATTTTGCATTCCAGTATCATTTAGAGCAGGAGAAGGACACGAGACACTGAGGAGCTTCAATCCATGGTCGAGCTTTGCATGCAATACGTGCTATAGGAAAGCATGTGATTGCTACATGAAGTTTCCAGGGAGGACATATAGTACTAGAAAGTGCCATGTAGGCCAATATCAGAGTGTATTGACACCCCCACACCATCCTTCAAGCAAGAAAAAATCATAATTTCAGAGTGAAGTGGCCATCACCCCACCAAGTTGCAAAACATTTTAATGGTAATTTACACATAGTCAAGCCATAATCCAAGAAATTAAGAGGTTGTTGAAAGGAGTAGGGGTAATAAAATCACATTTTTTGTTCAATTTAAACCTTTAGGGTCCCATATCATAAGTCATTTTGGAAACATGTCACATACCACCATCTCTCTAACATAGTCATAAGATGGGGGGGGGGGGGGGGGGGTTTAATAGAAGGGAGCCCACAGACATAAAAATAATTAGACTACACCCTCCTGTGGTTGACATATTTAGAAATCACCAATGGTTGGGATTCGTCGAGCTCCTTAAGGGCTTTGATGATGAATTGGATCGAGAATTTGTAGTAGCTTGCAATCCCAAGTAGATGATAAGGCCAACACAGTGGTTAGAGGGATAGAAATTACCATAACCCCTACGCTTATTAGCAGAGTCACCACCTTACCTTTAGGATTTAAGTGGAATAGAGAGGAAAAAGTATCTAGTATTGCCTCTAATAAGAGTTTATTCTTGCCTAATGAAGAATACATCAAATATAAGAATGGGGTAAGAAGGAAAAGTCTCCCTTACCCATGGGATGAGGTAGCATATCATATCATGAAATATATCTCCTCTGAGGGAAGAATAAGTGTGGTATATGGATAAAATTTTATATTATTGCATGAGATTAGGTTCAAAGGAGATCTGCCCCTAGAGAAGATACTAAATATCCCATACTTCCTCCTGAATTCAATTAGAGATATGAGCCATAGGGGAAGGGAGAGAAAGTATCAACACCTAGCTCATCATGCTCTCAGTAAACTCATAGTGGGAGATGCTCTCAACAGAGTCAACATCCCTATACCTTGGTCCACCTACATTGACATGGATAGAGAAGCATTCATTCGGACACAAACCATCACTCCTGGAGAGACCCCTACCTCTAGTCTTGGAGAAAGGGGCATCAAGGAAGAAGAGGAAGAAGAGGAAATGGAAACAGAGGCAGAACCCAAAGAAAATGAAGGAGAAGATATAGGTAGAGAAGAGGAGGAAAATAAAGATGAAAAAGAAGAAGAATGTGAGAAAGAATAGGAAGAGAAAGATGAATAAAAGGAAGGAAATACATAAGAGGAGGAGATACTAGACCCAAATCTTACCACTGATATCTCCCTGCAACAAGCCAACCTTTCACCAGGGATCTCTAAAAAGGAAGTGGCTACCACCTTAGCCACTCTAAGAAACCCTATGAAAGAAAAGAGAAAAGGCATACCCCCATGTACTTTAGGACTAGAAAGAGTGCGATGGTGAAAAAAGGAAGACCTCAAACTCCAACCAAGAGCCTCATCACAATTGAAGAATCACCAAATAATAAAGAAGAAATAGGGCCAAAATAGGGCATTATTCAAGAGGTCACTTCACCTAGAAAGACACCTATGACCTATACAAGGAGGCACTCCTCAAGTCTAGCATCCCTCAAATAAGCACTAACACGCACAGACCTCCACGAGGAAGAAAAGAAGGGGCAACATGAAAAATATGGTTTTCTATAGGAAACACAAATTTTTCTACATGAAACTCGGATAGTGCTACAGGAAACCCATAATTTATTACAGGGAGAGAAAAAAGTCATGGGAGAAGAGAAAAAAGGACATGAGGCCCAATGTGATTAAAAAGAGCAAGAAATTGAGGGGCATGATGCCAAATTTGAGAAACAAGAAAAGGAAGAGGAGGAACCAAAGGAAGAACCTACCTCACCAAAAGTTGTCCCAAAATACATTACAGCAGTTCAACATCCTATCCCATAGCCAAATCTGGGCTCCTATTACACATTCAATGAAGGAGGGAGGATGATCCCTCAAAATCTCTAAGTTCCTCTGTTCTATGAGCTAGAGAAAAAGAGAGCACACACACACCACTGGATGCAAATTTCAAAAACTAAGAATGTGGAATATGTAGGGATCATGGAAGAGAAACTTAATAATATGGGGATAGTTCTAGCTAATGTCAGACTTAGGGAGGCAGTGTTGAAAGAGTATATAAAAGAAGCACAAGCATAGAATGCAATATTGAAGGGCCAACTGTAGCAAAAATACAAGTAGGTTTCCACCATGGTAGACCTATGAATGGAGGAAATACAACATAGACATCTCTCAAAATATTATTCCATCTACTTGAAGGAGCAGTGGTTGCAATTCTAGATCAAAACACTAGCATCACATGGGTCATTTTCTTTCCAGAATTCCAGGCAGTTTATTGATTTTTACAACCAGAACATCATAGGAGATAGGGCCAAATTGGCAGAGTTTTACATGCATAATATTTTCCTAATTGATCTGAACATTTGGGACCCAAAATCTAGGTTGAGGGATATTCAATTGATGGCCCTATATTATTGGATGTCAAATGAAGAAGCTAAAGAAGAGGAGGTCAAAAAGGTGATGAAGAGAAAAGGAAAAGAGCCTCTCCAAATCAAGGCAGGGCTAATAAGCCCTAGAGGGGTCATAAAAAACCACCTAATGATAGCCAATGATGCCAATATTGTAGACATATATCTCAACACCAAAGCATAGTCAATTTCACATTATGATGACATTTCTAGACTGTTGGGAGAGGTGGATGCGATGGAATGTCAGAGAAGATGGAATGGTATCCCACTTAATCTAAGTAACATGGAGTATCATACTCCAGAAATATTGAGAGATGCCCTAGAAAGGGCACCTTTATACAAAAGGTCCATGCAAACAATGAATATAAAATGGCTTGGATTAAAACCCAGCCCACCTTAGAGGGTTAAGGAAAATATCAAGTTGAAGAAGACAAAGAATTAAAGGAAGCAAAAAAGAATGCAGAGTTCTACCCTCCCGAGGGGACTCCTTCCAAGGTACCTTGGAATGTCAGAGAGGTCACAAGGGCACTAAAAGAACTAAAGAAAGAGGACTGAGTTTCTTAGAGGATGAGAAACCATTTGTTAGGGGGGTGATGATGAGCATCGTCATTAGCTACATTCTAAGGGGTTAATTTTCACCTTTTTACCTTGATAATTCTCTCTTTATCACATTTAATTTAATTTTGTCATGTTTTTCTTATTGAGAATGGTGTATTAAGGATTTTCATGCTTCAAGGCCTAATGTGGTTTAAATGCAGCAACATCAGGGAATAATGCCATTTCTTAGGAAGATTACACAATCAGGGCTTGAATTAGACATCAAGTAGTGATTGTATGAGGGTTTACCACCTCTTTAACTCCTACATGCATCAAATATCTCATCGAGATTTTCCTCCAACAACTCGAAATTAGAGGCAGCCAAGCAAGTGAAAGATCAAAGGGAGCCAAAATCCACTTCTCTCGAGTTCCAAGGGAACATACACATACTTTTTAGGGATTTTTGGTAGCTACCCTTGAGAATAAATAGGACATAGCAATATCTCACTAGGATTCGATTTTTGGAGGTATCTAGAGCACTCTTGTCTCTTGTATTAGACATTTATGACTTTTATATGTTATGTACAATGCTGGTTATGAAATAAAATGAGCAGTTGGTTTCTTCTCCACTGAGTTAGTTTCAGGAATATGAGATTGTGGGTTAGGGCCCAATCGATTGGTCTTGGTCTCTCTTATGTACTTTTTTTTTCACTTATGTTGTAGTAGTTAATCTCTTTCATTTCCTGTTCGGTACCGTAGAGAACCTCAAAAATGTGTGCTAAGCCCCCCTCTCTCACCTCTTCCATTGGAGCTTGACTCACGAAGGTCTTTACCACAGAAAAAAATGTCTTTTATTTTATGATTTCTTGGAAAAAATAGATATTTTACTTTTCTTATCATGAACATGTTGTAGATGCAGAGGTATATTTAAGTTTTATTTTCATAGGTAGGTTTATTTAAATTCAACTCATATTTTCCACCATTATTATGATAAAATTTTTAATAATGAATGCATGAACATGTAGTGTGATTGCAGGTTTGGATAAAGTAGCAGAGGATGATCCCTTCATCATCATCAGCTTCAGTCTTCACCCTTCATCAACCACCTTCCATGCAAGTCACATTCATACCTATTTTTTGAAATCACCACCACATCACCGAGAGCCACCTTGGAGGTGCAAGACAGGATTTGTGAAGAGTTATGAGATTGACCAAAGGGTTGGATTCCCTTCATCCACCTATATCTACCTTCACCCCACCTCTCCTAACCTTTTCCTCATCGTTTCTAGCCTCAAACTCCACATGACCTGTTTCTTGTAGCTTTTCAGGACATCCTATAGCACTATAGGAAATCATGTAGTTATGCCAACCACTCTCTTCTTCAACCAAAAATCAATCTTCCACCTCATCTAAGAATATCAAAGCCACCAACAGACCTTCATCCCTGAACCTTTGGGCCAGAGACCCTCTTATACCACCTCAGCACCTCCTTCTTTTGCTACAAAACAGAGTCATTTAAAAGTGTGATTAGCTCATTGCTAGATGTATCATTAAACACAATAGTTAAACATAATATAGATAGGATTCAATTAGTTATTTTGTTTAGTATGTGTGCTCTAGATTAGTTTCCCTTTCTGCAATTCAATTATGCAATTTATATTATGAATGCCACTTAGTGTAATTTCCTTTCTTACATTAGCTTAAGTGTGAATTTCCCTTTCTTGCATATATCTAGATGAATAATTGTGATATAGAGTAGTTTCTTTCCCTATTTATAGAGTAACGGTCATGATTTATTTCCAGTCTTCAATTGCATTCATAAATGTGACAAACTTCCTCTCCTAGAAGTAGCCCTAGTAGTAGCACCTTATTGTAGAACTTAGAAGAGGATGGCATGAGTAGAACTCATCTGTTGTCCATAAATCACTGTCACCTCCAAGTTTGTACGAACCCCGAGTTGATAAAGTAAATTTGAGTATCCACTGGGAGTTGCAGAACTCTTGGTGCAATACCAGGGCTCACCAATAAACCCAATGGATTAATACTAAAAACCCAAGGGATTATAAACCCACAGGAATAATATTAAACCCAAGCGATTAATATTATAAACTTAACGTATATAAACCCTAAAATAAACATGGTTGAACATGGTTTACCATTTTTTATTTTAATATTGAGATAATCTTTGTCACAATGTGATGTTTGATCATGGTTTACCATGGTTGATTTTTATATTGAGACAATATTTGTCACAATGTGACATTGGACAATGCTTGACCATGATTGACAATGGTTGACAATTGTTGACCATGGTTGACTTCATATTGAGATAATATTTGTCAGAATGTGACGTTGGACCATAGTTAACTATGGTTGACCATGATTATAAACCCAAGGGATTTATATTAAACCCAATGATTGATATTATAAACCCTATGAATAATATTATACCCTAGGTATATGAACCCTTAGGGGCGGAAACATGAAGCTGGGTTACACTTTTGTGAGAATGGTGGGCCGAAAACGTTTTTCGGCAATAGTTCGGCCGAACATTTTCTAAAGTTCATTCGAACTCTGTAATAGTTCGGCCAAACTTTCTTAGAAATTTCGGCCGAACTCGTGATTCCATTTAGATTGACGGCACACTGACGACGCGGGCAAACATAATTTTTGCCGGAGATTGGAAAACCGGCAATAAAATTTTGGCCGAATTGTGAGTTCGGCCGAACTTTTACTTTTAAAATAGTTCGGCCGAAATAATTCATATAAATAAATTGCCCGCAAAGTTTTTTTGTTTACCGGTTTCATTATTCCCGTGAATTTATGTCAGTGTCACTGCTGTTCGTGCATTTTCGCTCCTCCCTTTAGCGTTGTTGCTCCTCCCGTCCGCGCTGTTGCTCCTCTCATCGGCGCTGTTGCTACTTTCATTGGGTATGTTTTTTCTCAAAACCACAATATATAATTTTAGTGAGCGCTACAAAATTGTTTTGGAGTGAACGATGATACAAAATTATCCTATAGCGAATCGACAATGAATTAGAAATGGATGCTTTAAAATTATTTCGTAGTGACTGATTAAAAAAATTAACCGTTGTGTTGAGGGTGTTTATCCCTCTTTCTTTATAGGTTTCCAGCTTATTGGTCACATTATGGGGGTTCTACCCATGAGTACTTGTCTTAGATCTCTGGAGTTCTATTTTTATTAAAATTTGTATATGAGATTAAACCCTCCACTGAGGTGTATCCCAGTTTTGAAATCAGGTTGTAAATGTTCCAGCATTTTTAATGTGGTATTGGCTGTATTTTTATTAGGACTGTTGAACATATTCCGTATGCGTTATTTTTCTTTCGGTACATTGTGTAACTCGGCTCCTATTTTCTGGTTTTGGTAATCGATATTTATATATATACATATCTTGTGGAACAATTACGCTTTCCTTTGATTAAGCTTGTCTTCAAATTGCCATTTAATCTTTTTTTATTTTAAAGTTATTTTTTTCAAACCCTTGTCCCTTTTCATTGGTTATTTTGATAGAGGTTTTGTGAGGAATGTGCCAAGGTTTCTCTTTTTAAAAGAATGCAGTAATCTTGTTCTTGCACTATTAAATTTATCAAATTTGATTTATTACGAGGAAATGAATTCTCATGAATAGTTTTTCTTCTATTTTTTTTCAAGATTCAATATTACATGTTCCTATGGTAATCCTCATGTTTGATTCTTTCCTATAAATATTTTGAATACAGTTATCTTGATTTGTTGCACAGTTGGATGTAATGTGTTGTCTTTTTTCCTTCATTTATGTTTTACAGATGCTTAACATTGTGCTTTAGATACTGCTGAAAATATATAGATAACTTTTGTCAAGTAATTTATTCTTCGAAATCAGATTTTTAATCTGATAACTATATAATTCATGACATGGTACCAGAAGACATAGGACCCAGGTTGGTTACTCTGTCTAGGGTCTTAAACCTCTGCTACCCCTCTAACAATTAACACGGTCTTTAAGCTTAGAAAACAAATAATCATTATCTAGTGCAAAATGATTTAATTCTTTTAGCCTAAGAAATTGCCAGAGTACACTTCACCATTCATTCTTGTAATTTTTCGTCAACCATTACAACTCAGATACCTATTTTTTTGGAAATCCTAAGGAGAATAACAATTCAACTCTTTTCCCGGACTTATATCTATTTTAACTTGAAACTCATAACATCACAATTTTCTTTTCACTTATATTTTTAACTCTATTATGAGATTATGATACTTATCTCAAATTAAATCAAACTGATGGTAGCTACCCAACCATGAGAGAGGTGATGACATCCTCATCTCACCCCGTGCTCCTCACCAGAGTGGAATTTAATAACAGTTCTCTTGGAGAAAGACCTCAAGACTCTTGTTAAGACTCTTCTCCTATTTCAAGTTGGAGAGTTCCACCGGTCGCTAACTAGCTCTGGACCACTCTCACCTTACAAGCAACTTGTTGTACTTTTTTCTTTTCACCAAACCCCTTCTCCTCTCTGGGATTTCCTTTTTATCCTCAAAGGAGAAGGTAACTATCAATAACTACTTCATTCCAATTACTCTAGAATCTTGGAAAATTTACCCATCAGTTATGGAAACAAAACCATATTGTAATTCTTTATTCAAAAAGAAAAAGAAAAAAAATCATGTTCATAAAATTATTAACATACTCGTTATTCCCTTTTTACTTAAAAGTCAAACGTATTTTTTTTTTAAATAACATAAAGAAAATAAGCTGTGTGTTACATCATCCCTTTCAACCCACTATTATAGAAAAAATACAAACAATATTTCCCACGGATGGGTGTCAACTACAGCTAACAGAAAAACAAAAACCCAACAAAAATTCTTATGATATCTCACAAAAACACTGTGAATGGTGAAATAATAGAAAATTAGTGACAAACAACTCACATATGTCCCTTTTACAACACCATAGATAGTCAAAAGAAATGGAAATAACCTAGGGAAATAAGCCCAAAACCACCATAGACATGCACAATACACATAGGTGTAGCGCCCACTAACAAAGCAAGCCATATCCATCACATAAAAAATATAGATGTGACCAACCTATGCCTCCATATTTTGTAGACCAAAAGATGACAAGTACCCTGCATAAAACAAAACTAGAATTTCCAGGAAATCACCATACTACACCACCTACCATACATGCTCATTGGTCATTTTTCGAAGGTGAGATATTTTCTAGAACCCTCGCACTGGAGTGAGGAGGATCCATTAAGTCCCCACCATCTAAATCATAATAAATATGGCTCTCCACATGCTCCAGATACAATTCAATCCTCTCCACGAAGAACCTTTGGTTCTTGAGCATTCTCTTGACTTCCTCAAGTGAAGAAAAAATATTATATCTCTCCACGTGCTTGTCCCTCAACTCCAGTCACAATAAGGTCTTCATTCTCCAATGAAGAGACACCAAGTTTAAATATTGCTTTCTCCTTCCCTTGGTGTGCCAAGGGTCTAGAACCCAAGCTAACATTTAGTCTAAAACCTCAGAATCTGAAAGGGATTTCCTTTCCTCCCCTTTTTTAGACTCGATCTCATAGATTTCCTTACGAGTATGAAACATAAATACATTAAAGTATGTGGCTTCCAAGTCATGCGAAAAGAGTCTTTCCCCTTGTTGGCCTAGCTAAGCCCTAACACATCCTCCCCTTATGCACCCCATTTTTTGTCTTGGTGGAATTACAGAGTGTCGAGGAGTTGACTTATTGTCACTGTAGTGATTTCCTCTACCTACATAAGAGTAAACTGAAAAAATCAACCTACCTTCTATAATACCAGGGAACCAACATACCAACTCATCACAATAACAGTAGATAAAAGACTTAGCCTTAACATAGGACCCACTAGAAAGGGCAGAGGATGAGCCTTCCTCAACCAAGGTTCCTTCACCCTTTACTATCAAAGAAGAAAAGAACAACACTAGAACCAGAAGAAATCTACACCTAGGAGAGCGAACTAGACACCAAATTACATCAACCAACACTTATATTGCCATGAAAATAATCCAACACAATTGGACTCTCACAATTCAATATAGATATGACTTGCAAACCCCACCTTAAACTAAGAGAAGAATTCCCAAGATGAAATAAACCATCATCATAGCTCGATTTTTCAGCGTTGATGTAGAGTTGAAATAAACCATTGGTTCATGTTCTCTTTGACTAGGTCTGGGTTTTTGACTGAATCTATATGGAGATTTCTGTCTAGTTAAATACCCTTCTGTTTGCAAGATTGATTTATCTTTTAAGATTTTGCATTTGTGTGTTGTATGTATCAAATATTTCTATTCCTAGTTTTTCTATGCACATCAATTCAACTGCACAAATAGTTAAATCTAATTTAATATTATTGTCTACTAGAAGTTAGTTTATGTTTTAAAAATGTGCAGTGTTGTATGTAGAAAAATATTATATTACAGGTTTTGTTCTACATATGCATTCAGGTCTTTTGAGATATCCTTGTGTGTTACGTTATTTATGTTTTTAAATTTTGCAATGATATGTTGTAATCTTTTTATTACAGTTTTTGGTTTGCATGTTCATTTTGGATGCAGAAATATTCTCTCCATCATAATATCATTATGTTTGATATCTTGATTTATGTTTTAAATTTTTCATTCACATGTTTTATCATTTTTTAGCAAAGTATTTTTATGCTTGCTATATTGGGCTCTCTCTTTTCATACAAACTACATAAGCTTAAGCTTAAGGGGATATAATCCTTTTTTCCTTCCATATAGATAATGAAAATGATTGTTCCAAGTCTCATGTTGCTTCTCATGTTACTTTATAAACCTTGATTGGAAAGAAAAATAGGAGGGCAGAAATGTAAGAAATATAAAACATAATGAAACACAATGTAAGAAATAGAGAACATAATGAAACACACACATACACATCTCTAGACAATCAACATAATTATTTTCCTAGGAAATCCTTATGGGAGACAAGAAACCCTAAAAATTATGATGCTCTAGACTCCTTTTTCCCTAGGAAATCCTTATGGGAGAAAAACAACACTAAAATGTAAACATGCTCTACTCTCTCTTTTCTGGTATGGAAAATATGTAAGTACAAAGAAAGAGGTAATCTCTCTAGAGTTAGCTAAGACTTTTGGCATGTAAGGTTTCTATAAAAACTTAACTTCATACATTTTTCTCTCTAACTTCACACTTCTAGTTGTATTTTCAACTATGGAACAAAATACAATAACACAAAATGGAACTCTTATTCCTCCTAGTGGCCAAGTATTTAACATAGCATGATAGCCAACTAGGTGTAAGATTTGACTCCGTCAACCATTAACGAGGTTTGTGATTTTAGACCTTTTAGAGTCTTGTTAAAATTCCACATGTAGCTAGCTTGCTATGCATGAGTAATGGGGCTAAAATGAAATTCTCTCGTACCATGGTGATCAACATGATAGGTCAGCTTTCTAAAGGCATAAATTTTGAATGAACTTAATTTGATGTTTTTCTTGCACCATTGGATATGTCTTCAAGTGTAGAATAATGGTCAAGATTTCGGCACAAGGGATAATCGTTTGACCCCCATAAATGTCATTTAATACCTCAAAATTACTCCAAAAGGTTTTAGACCCCAATTCTCCACCCACCATTAAAATGACCCTACAAGTTGATTCTTTCAGTTTTTTCACTCTATAAGCATTAAAATATATGAAAAATAATATAATTATCCAATCTAGATCATTATTTAATAATTTGTTAAAATTATGAGTAAGATATACATCATGGAATTTAAATAAATAGCGTTAATTCATTTAACACCCTTGTACATTCTTTGTTGATACTTTGAAAGTAATACGTTTTGAAAATTAATTTGTTTTTTGGATTCTTAAGATTATGTAACTTTTGAACCATAATTACAAATTTATTTATTTTTTTACTTATCATTTAGTTGCTAAAAGTTGAAGAATTTATGTTGGTAAATAATTAATTAGGTCTATTTAAATCATTTACCACTTTTGGGATTTTTGTTTTCGTGGTTTCATTCATAATTTCACTTTTTTGCAAATTTTCAATTTAAATTTTTCACACCACATGTGCACAATCAAAGGACCTAAGGTCTTTCCCCTACTAAAGTATGTTCTTTTAAAACATGTTTTCTTGGTGATATGGGTGATTTAGAAATGATTGGGAGAGCGAAATTCCTCATTTAATACAGAATATGTTTGGTTCATGCCATTTTATTCTCATGATTAGGTTGTAATCATGAGGCTCTCGCTCAAGAGTGGACCTTCCCAAAATCTTGTGGCGTCTTGTCACAAACAAAACCATCAAACTGAAAAACACATCATGCAAGAAAAATAGCTTGCTGACATATCATTTTTCTCCTTCAAAGAAAAAAAATTCACATCATGTGAATATCTCCATGTACTCTTACATATTGGTGTACAAAACCATCAACCAAACACAAGTCGACAAAACATGCCTTTTCAAACAATTGACTCTCAAGTCAAATATTAGCTCATGTACAAATTTCCATATTTGTTGCATTTAAGTGTGTCAACATAACTCTACCTTCAACATCTTGCTTCATGAAACATGCACCATACTTTGAATTTGCAAAGAAATTCATGAAACATAAAAATACATGCAAGGCCTTAATTGGATAAGAAATCTAACCATCCATTACCAAACCATTTCAATGGCGCTTCTTTTAGCTGCACTTCATCATCATGTGAATCATCTTGACCCTCATCGATTATGGAATCCTCTTTTCCATTCTTGTCATTATCTCTTTCCACCTTCTTCAAATGTTGTGGATGACTTGTTGGATACAAATTCCAACACTTGTATACAAGGTGACCTTTCTTATGCCAATGAGTAATAAACAATTGCAACTTATTTTCAACATCATTTTCCTTGTCCAATGGGCCTTGGACTTTTTGCCTCATTTATTTAGAAAGTTTCATGTGCATGGATATCTTCTTCCAACATCTATAAACATTATGATTATTCAAACCACAAAAGGAACATGCAAGTTCTTTTCCAAATATTATGTGAATATTTACCATATTTATCATAATCAAAAGCAACTTGATTAGAGGCAAATTTATACCTTGAACATTCACCGTTGTCGCTTTCTTGAGGAGGTGAATTTGATGAGGTAGTGGCTCTCCTCTGAATACTAGCAATGAATTCAATGACTCTAGAGCTTTCAACATCCTCTTCTTTTACATTCTCATTAGTTGCATGATTATTAACATCTTCTTGCAAAGTGGGTGTCAAAATTTTCCATTCATCATGAACACAAACTTCACAAGCTTGGGTAATGAACACGAAATAAAATTCCTTCTTGGAACAGCTTCATGTGCCTCCTTGGCTTTGGAGAATTCTCCATCATGTTTTCCATAACCAAGACCCAAATAATTAGGCCCTTCCTCAACAACATTTGGCTCATCTATGCCTTGTACTCAACTATGCCTTGTACATGTTTGCCTTTAAACCTTTACTTTCATAGCACATTTTCATCAAAAATTTGGACCTTATTCCTCTAGTGTGTCTTTGAAAAGCACGTACACATTCATTTTGATTAAAATAGTTCGGCCGAAATAATTTCTATAAATAAATCGCCTGCGAAGTTGTTTTTTTTACCAGTTTCATTATTCCCGCAAATTTCTGTCACTGTCACTGTTGTTTGCGCATTTTCGCTCCTCCCGTCTGCGTTGTTGCTCCTCCCGTCCATGCTGTTGCTCCTTTTTTCGACGTTGTTTCTCCTTTCATTGGGTATGTTCGACCTTACCGTTTTCAAATTTTTCACATGTATTTGAAAAATTCTTCACTGGGATATACTGCCTCTTATGTATTTGATTATTCTTCACTATTTTCAAACTCTTTACACTTCCTTAGACTATCCGAAATATGCATACTTCATTTAGAAAAGTTAATCTCAACAGAAAACAGGAAACTAATGTAGAAAAGATGCGAAACAGAAATTTCATAGGCCCAAAGTAAGAATGAATATATGATCAAAAATTGTATAAAAATATTACCTGTGCTGGGAGTGGCCTTTTACAACTCCGAAAAGAATTTGTTTCCACATTCATTCCTTCGGAAAACGTTGCCTTGTAGATACCATACATTTGTCTAAGGTTAAAATCATACAAGAAGAGGTTTATTCTAGGCTTCACCTTTTCTACAAGATCCTTTTTGGTTGGTGGCAACCCAAACACTTTGTATTGGAAACACTCTTGCTTTGTTTGAGAATTACACATAAAAATCAAGCCAGCAAACTTATCTTTGTCACTGCCATATTCATTGTTTTCTTCCTTTCCGCCTTGTTTTTTCTTCTTATTTTGATCAACCTTTGACACAACAGGGTTAGATAAACCCTTGGGTTTGTTCTATGTCTCTATTTTAACAGTCTTATCCACAACATTAACCTTTGACACAACAGGGTCAGATAAACCCTTGGGTTCATTCTCTTTCTCTATTTTAACAGTCTTATCAACAACATTAGTTGGTGCTGCATCCTGCAACATATATCCACAGATTTGTTTCAGGCATTTTTAATCTTCCTTAGACTATCCGCAATTTTCTTCACACTATACGCAATCTGCTTCATACTATACTATCCGCAATCTGCTTCAAAGATGACCGAACAATAGATCCACACTATTTTCAAACTCTTTAAACTTCACACTGAAAACCCATCAACATATTCGTACTGAATCTTACAAGAATCTGTAAACTGGTTTCAGAGATTGCCGAGTTATTCCTTATCAAAAGAGCCACAGACAAGGTATATAAATATAGATAGAATTACTTCCTTTTAGGCCAACCAACACTTTTCCATGTAGGTTGATTTGTAACACATCATAATAGCTCGATTTTTCAACGTTGATGTAGAGCTGAAATAAACCATTGGTTTATGTTTTCTTTGACTAGGTTTGGGTTTCTGACTGAATCTATATGGACATTTCTATCTAGTTAAATACCCTTCTTTTTGCAAGATTGATTTATCTGTTAAAATTTTGCATTTGTGTGTTGTATGTATCAAAGATTTCTATTCCCAGTTTTTCTATGCACATCAATTCAACTGCACAAACAATTAAATCTAATTTAATATTATTGTTTGCTAGAAGTTAGTTTATGTTTTAAAAATGTTCAGTGTTGTATGTAGCAAAATATTCTACAAGGTGACCTTTCTTATGGCAATGAGTAATAAACAATTGCAACTTATTTTCAACATCATTTTCCTTGTCCAATGGGCCTTGGACTTTTTGCCTCATTTATTTAGAAAGTTTCATGTGCATGGATATCTTCTTCCAACATCTATAAACATTATGATTATTCAAACCACAAAAGGAACATGCAAGTTCTTTTCTAAATCTTATGTGAATATTTACCATGTTTATCATAATCAAAAGTAATTTGATTAGAGGCAAATTTATACCTTGAACATTCACCGTTGTTGCCTTCTTAAGGAGGTGAATTTGATGAGGTAGTGGCTCTCCTCTAAATACTAGCAATGAATTCAATGACTCTAGAGCTTTCAACATCCTCTTCTTTTACATTCTCATTAGCTGCATGATTATTAACATCTTCTTCCAAAGTGGGTGTCAAAATTTTCCATTCATCATGAACACAAACTTCACAAGCTTGAGGTAATGAACACAAAATAAAATTCCTTCTTGGAACAGCTTCATGTGCCTCCTTGGCTTTGGAGCATTCTCCATGTTTTCCATAACCAAGACCCAAATAATTAGGTCCTTCCTGAAGAACATTTGGCTCAACTATGCCTTGTACTCAACTACGCCTTGTACATGCTTGCCTTTAAAACCCTTTACTTTCATAGCACATTTTCATCAAAAATTTGGACCTTATTCCTCTAGTGTGTCTCTCAAAAGCACATACACATTCATTTTGAGAGGAAATTGAAGACATAAACCAATAGCTAATTCTTCTAACTAACCTTGACTAAAATGAGCTAAATTGTACTTTGATACCAACTTGATTTGAATATGGAAAAACTAGTTTTGTTGGGCTATCTCCCTCATTAGTTAAATAAAAATGTGTTTAGGATCGTCTAAAGTTAGCCAATTGGGAAGGGGTTTATGTGTCAAGCTTTAAGTGTATTTTGTGAGAAATTTATGAGTTAATTAGCTTTTAAAAACTCATGTTTACAACATTTATAAAATGCAAAATTTTTATTTCTAGGAAAATCTTTTCCCTCAATCCAGATTCCGATCATTGGACATGTAAGAGGAAGAAAGAGGGAATTCACTTTTCAAATTCTAGACCTTGTCTAAACCAAAATAAACTAGAGGTTCAATTTTCAAATACATTCACTTATTTGGAAAAGTTCTAGCTACCAAAAGTCCATATGCCAATCTACCTCCCAAGAAATCCATTTATTACACCACTGGTTAGTTTTTTGTCTTCCTATATTCTTTATCAACCTCTTCTAGTGATTCTTGAAAGGTGGATACTTAAATCCTTTCTAAAAATTTGAGCTCTAAAACAAGAATACATAAAAGGTCATTTTAAGTCATTCTTATATCCAATTATAAAAACCAAGTGAATATTTCTACATATTGATTTCTGTCTCGTAAACTGTACAATATATGTGGAGTTGCCTCGCCCTAAGCGAGATGTTTAACAAAAATAATAATAGAGAAACAATTAGTGACGTCACCAAAAGATGTAGCCTCTTCAAGGTATCATATCCCCTCATTAAGAACAAGAATCTATTCACCAAAAATGTCCTATGGAAATGATGGTTTAAGAAATAAAACTAGACAAAAACCTTCAGTGAGAACAACAAAATCTAAAACCTCTTCAAGGTCTTCAATCTGCTCGTAAATTTAAATTGTGTCTTGATCAAGTGCAACAACAAAGAAACATTCAGTGACAACACCAAAATATACAACTTATTCAACATCTTCTAAACCATCTTCAAATTCAATATTGTGTGCATCAAATTCCTCAGCAAGGTCATCAATGGAGTCATCAAAACTACTATATCAAACCTCAATGCCAAAAATAAGTCAAAAGAATTCAATTTCTCCTCCAAAACCTTCTTCTCTGAGCAAAGATAGCATGATGTCGTCGAGAAATTCAGTAATTCCACGAGGAAATTCTATCAAAGTTAAAACAAATCCTTTTCATCCATATTTAATGCCTACTTTTTCAGGTGGAACACCTCCAAATTTAAGGACCACAATGCCATAAAATATGTAACTTTACCTAATAGGTGTAGACCTAGAACCCCCAACTTTACATGTACAATTGAAGATCTTATATGGTAAGCAGTGTGAGAAGAGAGTCATGGTCACTGAGTTGAGCAAGAGAAATAGTTTGGTATGACAACCTTACTTGTGATAGGTCTAGCTAGCAGACTACCAAATTACATGGTAATGGCATTCAAAGTGTGAAAATTCCCATTTCACTTGGAAATAAGATGGTAGAGAAAGGTATAGATGAAAGGAGATATCCATCTATGGTAAAGAAATAAAATAGTTCTATCAATTCCACCTTGCAACTCTAAGAGACATTGAATTAAATTTCATCTCAAGACAGGGCTTTGGGAGGACACTCTCAAAGCCAACCTTCATTATGGCTTTGAAACACATGGTAAGTATCAAGACTTAGCAACCTTATTTGCATAATTTTTTCTAGCATGGACCTTAATGTCATAGGCTTCTTTTGCCTAAAATGAATGCAAATTTCCTTGAAATTTGGCTTGCAACATTCATAATTCATGCTCATGGAACATGATTTTGTTGCAATTGTGATAACATCTGTTGTATGCAAAAGCTAATAAAAAATGATCGAAAATGACATTTTTGCTCTGTTTTTTTCAAGATTTAAGGAAAATTACACCAAGCAGCTTCCAGCCTCATATGACCATCATGTCAAACTCATCTCAGGATATTGTCCAAGTAAGAGCCACTTAAGTAGGCAATCTAGTATACATGACTCTCCAATTTCAATTAGCAGCAATGACAGTTCTAAGTATGGTGCAAACATTGCTCCAGATCCTCAATGGGGTATGTTTGATGACAATAATTTGGGGAGTGAGAGAGGGAGATGGTAGGAGAAAAAAATCAAGGAATCCACGGGAAATTGAAAAATATATAACTAATAAGGTGGAAGACATTTTTAACCTAAGAGAGAAACCTATTAGGAAATGGGTGAAGTTGGTATTACACACCCAATTGGATAACCTCGAGGAGAAAAAATTTCTCCCACTTTATTTGTTGGCATAACCTAGTAAGTGTTATTCACTAGCATGTATTTTGTAAAGGCCTTGACCTAGTTCTCATTCAAATCCATCCACCAGGTTGTAGAGGATTCCAAGCCTAATTTCCTGAAAAGTAAGTTGGGGATGATCACATTGACCTGCTTGATGACGTGTCTATGAAGATTAACTACCTTGAACTATTTTTTTTGCGTAGGGAAAGAGACACATTCCCATGTCTGAGCATGAAAACGTTATTTGATATTTTTAATGCCTCTAGTGTTTACTTCTACAAGTTCTATAGGCAGAGTCTGTAAAGGGCCAGGTAGCCTCTAGATCTCATCTTTTATGAAAGGTGACATATCTAGTAAATGCCCCTACAGTCAATCTCTAGAATGGATCTAAATAGAAGTTCTTCATTTTAATATCCATAAAACAAAACAAATTTAAGGTAAACTATGTACATGTGTCATTTCTCCCACAAACTAAAGTGTATAAGTGGTAAATTTTATACCAAGTGTGCTCCCACCATGTAAAGCGCAATTTGGTTAACTTATCATTTTTATAATTTATTTTTCGATTAAATTTAGTTTCACACATAATCAATTATTGCTTTGAAAGTTGTGCTCTACATAATTTGTGTACACTAAATTACAAATTGATTTTTTGAAATCTATTTTGTGTAAATGTCGACCAATAGATATATATCATGGAGGATGAACGACGAAGATCAGCCGAATCCCATATGGAGGTTCAGGGATCGGGGGATGTTCACGGTATTTAAATATATAATCTTAAATCTCCATACATGTGTGTACATATGGAATTGATTTTTGATTAATTTTGTGAGTTAAATTAGTTGTTAATAAGTTTCATATTTTAATTTTTAGGAGGTAAGAGGAGAAGGGTTTCTACTCCATCGATGGAGCGTGGCCATGGTTCAATCGGTCGAGGTATGAGTGGTAGAAGGTTACCTGAAGGGGGTGATATTTATTCCCCCGAAGGCCAATCAACAGCTGCTGGTTCTCAACAGGGTCATTTTGGGTCTGGTTCTCAACAGCGTCATTCTGGGTCTGGTTCTTAGCAGGGTCATGTTGGAGAAGATGTTAACCAAAAACATCAAGGTTGCCATCAATTTCAATATTTTTTCATTAAATTTGTACAAATTTTCTTACATGTTTTTCTTCTAATATACAAAATTATATATATATTGATGCAGAGGCCGAAAATGTTCGAACTAGTGGTCAAAATAGACGCAGGGTAGCCTGCTACATTCAAGAAGAAGGCTGTCAAGCCAGCACAACTTATCCGGCCGAGATTACTGATATACCATGGGAAACCAACATGGCGGAATGCACCTTACAAAGGTGTGAAAGAATTCATGCAAAATTGCAAAGAGATCTTGTGGCTTTGTCTCTACCTGCTGAGAGTCGACAAAGCCTTGAAATAGTTACACATTCATTGGGTGAAATGGTAAATGTGTACAGAAATCTTGGGCCAACGACTGATTCATTTGTAGAAATGATGAGAAAGAGAAAAGAAACAATGATGGGTCCCGATAAATGGGAGGACGTAAAACAAAAAGTTACAAAAGAAGTGGCCAAGTCAATGTTTAATTACAAGGAAGGGCCAAAAATAAAAATGTTGAAGGTGTAGTATTTCAAGCACCCAAACATAGCTCGTTATTTGTATGATAGGCACCTTGTGGCCTATGGAAGGCTTCCATGGAATGATGAGGTTCCTGTTTATTTTTCACAAATGTTTTATGCAGAATTTGTTTTGGGTATGAAACCCAATTACAATGATCTTCCTTCAGAATTTTTTGGCCCGGGGAAAGGTCGATTATATGACTGTAAGGGCGCTAAGCGAGATGTGGAGTTGCCTTGCCCTGAGCCACCATTGGTGAGTCGACCGTTTCGAGTCAAAACTTTGCAATCAGAGATGGATGCGACTTCTCAAATAAGTCGAGAAGCAAGGGATGTTATGATCGAGAATGTTCATAGCGGATTGGGTGGAGTCAATCTTTCTTTAAATCGAAAAAGAGCACGTGAAAATGCACGTGCCAATTTTGTTTATTGTACAGATGAGGAGATTGACAACATGAATGTTGAAGATCTCCGAACATATGAAAAAAATTGTCGCAATGGTTTTCAAGACTTAATTTTTCATGAGGAAGAGGGCATCAGAACGATATGTGTTAGTGATCTTAGGGTTTGAAAATATTTTTACATATACATGTGTACAATTTGTAATAAATACATGTGTATGTACATGTATACATTTATTTGTATGTGTACATTAATCTAACAAAAATGTATGATTATATGTTAAAATACCATTTGCAGTTCTCACACATGATGCGTGACGAAAATGTTAATATCACGTTTGGGACCTTTGGTTCAAACAATGCAGATGGGTCTGACCATCAAGATATGTTGGCAAATGTTAGTGTTTTTTAAGTGACTCTAAAATAAATAATTGTTGCCACACATGTACATGTATGTATATATATAATTTGATAAAATGTCTTAACAGGTATCGATTCCGTCTGATGTTTTTGGGATGGTGGTACCTTCTTCTTCCTTGGGAGATGTACCTTCTACTTCCTTGGGAGATGAGCCACAAGTATGGATAATTTTTCACAAGTTTAAAATTTATGTTTAAAAGTTATATATATATATATATATATATTCTACCTCAAAAAATTCCATTAAAAATTGAGATATATATATAGAGAGAGATCTATATTTTGAGTTATTTAAATTTTTTTGAATTTAGGTTCCTATAGAATATTTCTTTAATCCGCGAACTCTAGCGACGGAGATAGGAACATCCACAACATTTGAACAAGTTGTCTTTAGTTCCTTTTTTTAATATTATTGAAAATAAGTTTATATATGTACACATGCATTTTCATTTGAAATTTTTTAATTTATATATATATATATATATATATATATATATATATATATTTAATTGTACATGTATATTGTACAGTATACCGTTGTAGATGTTCCTATGGGGCTAGAACTTGTTCATCAAATGGAGAGGGAACCTCATGAGATATTGCATGATTTTTTTGTTATATTTTGTTTTTTACATGAAGTTCTAGATATATATATTCTCATTCATTTTTAAAACATCAAATTTTAATGTTCAAGTACATGTGCATTGTGTATGTAGGTTTCCCATGATGCTTCACATGATAGGGTGCGGATTGAGACCCTGATAGGAAAGACGCTAGATCCGTCTCTATTTGATGGACATGATTTGTAGATTTGATTTCAAGATTTAGATGGTCTTAAAATTTGTTAAACTTGATACAGTTTGATACTTGTGAGATCTACAATTTTTGGACATATTTTATTACATTGTTAATATAATTTGTTTTATTTAATTTTTAGATGGTTTTAGTACTTTTGGCATGTGAATGTGAAGTAATGTTGTCATCTATAAATTAATGTTGTCATCTGAACTACATTTGGCATGTTATGTAATGACATGTGCTATAATTTGTTTTGTTTTTAAAATTTAAGTTTTGGATGCTTGGAGTACATTTGGCATGTGAAGTAATGTTGTGATCTATATTTTTTTGTTAAATTAAAAGTTAAAAGTTTTGGATGGTTTCAATCTACATTTGGCATGCGATATTTAATGTTAAATGTTTTTATTTGATAGTTGAATTATAATTGGCATGGCATGTGAAGTTTTTAAAACTCAAGTTTTGGATGGTTTCAATCTACATTTTTCATGTGATATTTAATGAACTTTAAATGTTTAATGTTTTAATGTTGCACAATATATAATCAAAAGGTTTTTAAAACTTAAAGTTTTGGATGGTTTCAATCTACATTTGGCACATGTGGTATATAATGTTAAATGTTTCTATTGGATCTAGTTGAACTATAATTGGCATGGCATGTGAAGTAACGATCCATATATATAATTTAAAGTTTTTTAAACTCAAGTTTTGAACGGTTTCAATCTACATTTCGCATGTGATGTTTAATGTTTTAATGTTGCACGATATATTATCAAAATTTTTTAAAATTTTAAAGTTTTGGATGGTTTCAATCTACATTTGGCACATGTGGTACATAATGTTAAATGTTTCTATTGGATAGTTGTTCACTATAATTGGCATGGCATGTCAAGTAATGTTGCACAAATCCCTTTTGGATGGTTGAAGTACATTTGGAATTTTAAGATTGCTTTTGATCTCTCCATTTAGTTTTGTTTGAATGAAAAAATTTCCAATAGGAATAACATAGCTTTTCAATGCAACTAACCATGTATTAATTGAGTTCTAATTGAAAAAAGATTTTAAAGAAGTAGATATATGTAAAAATTACCCCTTTAATTTTGATTGGAAATATAAGTCTAGTACATATATATGTTTGTTGAATTTGGGTCAATGTCATTAATGCACTCAAATAGGTAGCCTTGTCGATTTATTTACATTGCGGAAACTTTTTACCAAAAAATCCAACTAGTTTTTCATCAATGCACATAGAAAAACTACTTGGAACAATTAATTGTGAATTCTAGAAAATATCTATCCAAGACAAGTAACATTTTTCATCAATGCACATTGAACATATCCGACCATTGGACAAGCAAATTTTGTACTAGATTTTCAATCAGGATTAGAGATGTGGGTCAAATCCCACCAAAAGTCGGAGAAGTGCTCCGAGTCTCTTGTCTGAAAGGAATTTTCGTAAAAAACTATACTGCAAATGATTTATTTCCATTGTGTCCATACTTTTTACCAGAAAATCCAACTAGTTTTTCATCAATGCACATACAAAAACTAGTTCCAGTTAATTGCATTCTAGAACATATATATTGAGTACGTAAATAATTTTTCATCAATGCACATAGTAAAACTTAGAACAATTAATTTCATTCTAGAACGCACACACACACACACACACACACACATATATATATATATCCAATACATATAACATTTTTCATCAATGCACATGTATAGAAAAACTACTTTCAGTTGATACTAGAGCACGTGCTTGTACCCAAACAATTTGTACATGTGCAAACACTTGCACAAATAACATAACCAACTCAATTTTTAGTTGAGTACTGGAAGTTCTAAAACATATTTAATCCAAATATAATAAATTGTTGGAAAATTCACTCAAAAAAATTCTAATGGAATTCCATCGTCAATAATCTGTTCATGATCAGATTTTGACATTTTCCATCTCTTAATTTTCGATTTTTTCTTCGATTGAACTTCTATCAACTTTATGCGTGCTGCACACACCAAGTGACTATATTGACAACTTATGGAATCAGGTTCATAGTCTTCAAAGTAAACAAAGTCTCCACTTTGATGAGTTTGTCCGAAAAAATAACCTTTCAGTATAATAGACCCTCTGTCATACTGAAATCCGTGATCATTATAGTTTTGTAATAATTTCATTTTTCGTTCAGTGCAACACATCAAATAATACTTCACATTTTCATCGTTGTCAATAGGTGCAATTACAGCAAAAACATCTCCTACACAATAAAATAAATTTAACAAAATTATGCATATTTAAATTTATTTCTAGATCTTTAAATCATTAGAAAGTAATTCAAATGTTACCTTCTCTAACAAGATCAGAAACTCGATCACCATCTGATGATATTGTAGTTTCCTCTGATTGCATTTCTTCAAACATTGCAACAGACATTTTTCCCTTTGTATTTAGCTCTGTATGTTTCCAATCGTTCACATACATTTTTTTTTCACAAACGTCATTGGATTTTGTGTTGTCTATGCAAACATCACAAAAACAAGAATATTTTCTTTTATCCAATGCAAACACATTTTTGGACAACTTTGTTTGAATTGAATGCAATTTTCGAGTCCCTTTTATTGTTTCAACATCATTTCCAATTGATCTATCTACGTCTTCGATTCCAATATGCCAGAAAAACCTTTATATGGAAAATTAGAAGAAGAATTTGTAAATATGATATCAAAATACAATCAAAGATAATTATTGCATGATAAATGTACAATGTTTAAAATTAGATTTCCAATATAAATTAAATTGAATGTACCTTCAAACTTCTTTTGATGGGTTTCTCTCATGGCTTAGAGCAGCGATGCACCATTGAACAACTTCTTCAGTGTTCACAAGTCGGTCATTTGATATCTTTGAAGTGATCTTTTTATGCATGCTTCTGCACCGTCATGTTCTCCTTTTCCATGGCCAGTCTCAAAGAAATTCCAACAATGCTTAATGTCGGTTTTCTTATGAAGAAAACACAACCAAAAGAATGATCGTGCATATTTGAATTGACCTGCGCATCCATCTGACCATATCCAATGTTCATTGAATGTTATTCCATGATTTTTTAATGAATCATAATTTTTTCCAAAACAATGCTGTACAAAACATGTATCATGTGTACGATCGTCACTGATATAAAAGTGATATTCTTTAATGATATGTCGATTTTCACTCGTGCTTTCTATATCATCGACATTTTGTTCAGCATGTCTATATAGAATATGGACGAGCATGGAGACTTGGTCAGAGTGATAGTATTCACTCTGAATTTCTTTTTGTGGAACAAATGTGTAGTTTTCTGCAAAATCAATCACTGACAAAATGGTTCCTGGTGGAAAAACTTCACGATATTTTTTGAATTGCAAGTCTTGCCATCGAGCTCTATGGGAATGCTTGGTGTATTTGTAAATTTCTGCCTCAAACTTTCTCAAAAAGTCTATCATAAAAATTTCGTCTTCTCGTAATTTGATTCTTTTAACACTATTTGCACCTTGAATCGATGAACCGATATATTCATATCTCTTCCATTTCACTTTCATGTTGGACAATGATTGATCATTTATATCAATATGATATTTTTTTTGAAATTTAGTCAAATTTCCACAATCATCGCATTTTTTACCACCAACACATTTCTTTTGTAAAATAGTTCATCGCTTTCTCTTTCACATAGAATTTGAGATATGAATTCACGGATAGTGGAAGGAGGAGGTGAATCCTTCCATAATGTTCTACCGAAATCAAGGAATGTGTCATAATATAACTCAAATTCCACATGATAATGGCAACAACAAGTGTCGCGTACGCTGATAGGTTTTACATACCATGGTTTTTGTTGAACAAAAGCACTGAGTGAAACATGAATTTGATGATTCTCTTCTTTGAACTTGTTGAATAACTCTATCTGAGTGGTTTCCAAGAAATATTTTTCATGTTCTTCGTATTGATTTCATGTTATTCTTCTTCGCATCACATGCCTTGCAGTTGGCGAAACACGCAAATTGTTCTTCCAATATTCATATATTATTTTTTTAACATTTTCTCCAAGTCTATCTTTGTATGGTTGCCTACAAATAGCTCTCCAACAAGCGAGTTCATCATTTACATATATTTGCAGCCGAAATTTCCGATGTTTGTGCAAAGTTTTTCGCGAGGTTCCCAGTGCTCGTGCCATAGATGTTACCAAACGATTCTCTTGAGTACTTGATGAAACCATTACCATCTGTATTCCTCTACGTACAATTGAAACATCTTTCTCTCTAGATCTCTTAATTGACTTTATAGCACTACTCATATTTTTTTATCACATCTTCCTTCATTTTTTTTATCTTTGGTCGATTTTCGAATACCCAATAGTGTCGTAGCTTCTTTTAATTTCCTTAATGATAGGAGACCTTTCAACATTTGAGCCTGAATTGTCACCCGCTCATTTAAGAAATACTTTTCAAAAATGTAGTTAACACGATATCGTATAACATGGTCAGGTTTTTTATCTCCATATGTGTGAGTGTCAACATTTTCTAACATCTCATTATCGATAGTGATTTCATCTGTACATATTCGAAAAAATAGTACATATTCAATAAATAACTAAATTAATAAATATATCTATAATTTCAAATATTTTTCAAATTAGTTCATCAAATAAAAATTAAGCTTCACATTTTACATCAAGAAAATTTTAAATATATCAATAGATCATAATATTTACATTTACATACCTGCTTCAATTTATGCTTGAGGTTGATTTTCTTCTTCAATATTTTGAGGAATATCTCTGTCTGTTTACATTAAACAAAATATTTTTCAAACTAGTTCATCAAATAAAAAATTAAGCTTCACATTTTATATTAGGAAAATTTTAAATATATCAATAGATCATAATATTTACATTTACATACCTGCTTCAATTTCTGTTTGAGGTTGATTTTCTTCTTCAATATTTTGAGGAGTATCTCTGTCTGTTTACATTAAACAAAATATTTTTCAAACTAGTTCATCAAATAAAAATTAAGCTTCACATTTACATTAGGAAAATTTTAAATATATCAATAGATCATAATATTTACATTTACATACCTGCTTCAATTTCTGCTTGAGGTTGATTTTCTTCTTCAATATTTTGAGGAATATCTCTGTCTGTTTACATTAAACAAAATATTTTTCAAATTAGTTTATCAAATAAAAATTAAGCTTCACATTTTACATTAGGAAAATTTTCAATATATCAATAGATCATAATATTTACATTTACATACCTGCTTCAATTTCTGCTTGAGGTTGATTTTCCTCTTCAATATTTGAGAGGGCTTCTAACTTTCTTTTGCAAGATTGTCTCGTCTCTTCTCTACGTTCCTCAGGGTCTCTTTTTCGATCATATTTTCTCGCACAAGTTCTTCGATTTCCCATGATAATAGGGTATGAAGTTCAAAAAATTTCCTTCAAAAAATTAGACAATAACTCGATTACAAAAAAATCACAAAATATTTAATTTAAAAAAATGCAGTTTAAATTTTTTGTAAAAAAATACATACTCCAATTCAAAACACTTACTTTAAAAATTTCGAGAGAAAAATGTCTTATAAAAATGAAACGAAGCTCAAAAGATTTACTTCAACTCAAAACACGTACATACCTCCAAGAAATGTCTTTTGAATGTACGTCCAAGAAATTTTTTTAAGTTCAAAACAATTTTTTGCAAAATCAGGCCGCCTCCAGAAATGTCTTCCAAAAAAATTCTTTAAACCCAAAACAATTCTTTGTAAAATCAGTTTTCTTCCAAGAAATGCTCTTAAATCCAAACTTTGAAAAAAAGCTTTTAAACCCAAACCAAGATCTTTGTAAAATGAGATGAATAAATATTAATAAACCCAGGGGATTGGTATTATAAGCCCAAGGTAATAATAAAGCCAAGGGGATAATACTAAAACCCCAAAGTAATAATATTAAACCCAAGGGATTAATATTATAAACCCAAGATATATAAACCCTAAAATAAACATGGTTGACCATGGTTTACCATGGTTGATTTTCATATTGAGACATTTTTTGTCACAATGCAACATTGGACCATGGTTGACCGTGGTTGACGATGAGTCTCAATGGTTTATCATTGTTGATAATGGTTTACCAATGTTTACTATCGTTGACAATGGTTGACAATTTTTTACCATGGTTGATTTTCATATTGAGACAATATTTGCCATAATGTGATGTTGGACCATGGCTTACCATGGTTGACCATGATTATAAAACCAAGGGATTAATATTACAAAGGCCCTGAATAATATTATACCCTAGGAATATGAACCAATAGATTAATAAAGCCAAGGGATTGATATTATAAACCCACATGAATAATAAAACCAAGGGGTTAAAATAAAACCCCAAGGGAATAATATTAAACCTAAGGGATTAATATTTTAAACCCAAGATATGTAAACCCTAAGATAAATAGTATAAACCCTAAAATAAGCATGGTTGTCCATGGTTTACCATGGTTGATTTTCATATTGAGACAATCTTTGTACAATGAAACATTGGACCATGGCTGATTTTCATATTGAGACAATATTTGTCACAATGTGACATTGGAGCATGGTTGACCAGTTAATTAATTGACCATGTTTGACCATTATTAATTATTAATTATTTTTTACTAAACATAGTTGATGTTGATTGACCATGTGGTCAATTAATTAATTAATTATTATTATTTATAAATTACTGATTATTAATTATTAATTATTTATTATTAATTATTATTGAATTATTATTATTAATAATTAATTAATGCATTATTAATTAATCAATGCATTAGTAATTAATTAATTCATTGTTAATTAATTAATAATAATTACTGATTAATTAGTTATTAATTATTATAGATTAATTAAATATTAACTAAACTTATTAATTAATTGAAATCTATGGCAATCTATTCTAAGTAGTAGTCTAACTAGACTGCTTTTTTCCCCTGAAAATCATGGAAATTCCGATAAGGTTTTCAAAAAAACCGGTAGGAATCTTTGTAAATCTGGGATTAGCTATCAAAATTCAATATTTGGGTGCCCTAAAGGTTTTTTATGGTGCCGAATCCATTTCCACCATCAAAAACACGATTCAAACACTACTACTACAAGAATTCTTTTTTTTTTTTTTGCCCGAATTCCAGCCTATTTTGGCCGTCTAGGAAATTCCTCCGCCTCCATAGACAACTCCCTATTCTAATGAATTAAAATCTATCAGTGCATTGAACTCTATTGCAGTACATTCAATCTATTGGATGCATTGCAATCTATCGAATTCATTCAATGTATTGGATCCATTGGAGTCTATCCAATGCATTCAAAATCTATTGAAAGCATTTAAAATCTATTAAATGAATTGATTTCAATCTATTTAATGCATGAGAATCTATTGCAATCTATCAAATGCATTGATTGCAATATGTTGACTGCATTCAATCTATTACAATTTATTGACTACATCCATTCTATTGAAATCTATTACAATGCATTCAATCTAAATCTATTAAAATTAATTAAATAAATTAAAATCTAAAATCTACTGAATGGAGTAAAATATAATATATTTTGATGCATTAACTCTAATATCTATTGATGGCATTAAAATCTATTGAATCTATTAAGATCGAATAAATATATTCAATGAATTTAAGTTAAATCAATTGAATGAATTTGGGTTAAATCAATTTAAGTTAATTAATTTGAGTCATGAACAATCTTATATCCATGTATACATAACCTTTAAATTTCTATCCTCTTGAGAAAACATTTCTTATATATTTTTTTATTTTGTTATTATTTCTTTCTTTCGGGCTTCATTTCCATATATTGCATTCAATAGATTGCAATAGATTGAATGCATTCAATAGACCATAAATTATTCAATGCATTCAAAACCTATTCAGTACATTTAAAATCTATTCAATGCACTGACTGCAATATATTGAATGCATTGATTGCAACATATTGAATGCATTCAATCTATTCAAATCTATTGAATGTATTCAATATATTGAAATAAATTGCAATGCATTAAATATATTGAAATATATTGCAATGCATTCAAATCTATTGCAATCTATTAAAACCTATTGAATTCATTTAAAATCTATTGAATGCATTTGTTGCAATCTATTTAATGCTTTCAATCTATTGCAATGCATTCATATCTATTGCAATCCATTGAAATCTATTGCAATACATTCAATATGTTGAATGCATTTCAATCTATTCAATGCATTCAAAATCTATTGAATGCACTTAAAATTTATCTAATGCATTGATTGTAATATATTAATGCATGCAATCTATTGAAATCTATTGCAACATGTTGAATGCATTCAATCGAAATCTATTATAGTCAATTAAATCAATGAAATCTATTACAATCATTTAAATCTATTAAAATTAAAAATCTATTGAAACCAATAAATCTAATATCTATTTAATGCATTAAATATAATATTAATTCAATGCATTAAAATCATATCTATTGAAACCTATAAATCTAATATCTAGTTAATGCATTAAATATAATATTAATTCAATGCATTAAAATCTATAGAATCTATTAACATCAGCCTTGAGAGGGATGTTTTTTTGGTCATGAAAGCCTTTGTTGCATGAGTGGATTTACATATCACCAGGATTGTGTCAGGCTCTAGATGTCCCATGGGAAGTCTAATTTCCCCAAAATTACTTCCACCTTCAACCCCTCCCCATAAAATTTGAACCTATGACCTAGCCTAGACTAAACTAACTTATCTACCACATAGGTTTTCAAAATGTATATTATATTATAATTTTTATTCTTCATACATGTACATGGTTAGGTATCATATTTATTTATATGTATTGTCATGTAAAATTTTTAAAATAACAAACTTGTTTTCAAATTTTAAAATTTCAAATACAATAAACAAATTAAAAAATGCAGCCACCTATTAAACTTTCCTATAATAAAAATATTAAAGAAATATTATACATAATAAATTAATTGATTAAATAAATGAACACATTTTTCAAATAATCAACACCAAATATCAATAATTAATATGAAATCTACTCCAATTTATATATAAAAAATAAAATGTATTTTAAATCTTATGGATAAGAAAGGTTAATAAGGCTCCACAAATTGATAACATGTACTTGCACAAAACAAGAGTAATTTCCATAAAAAATTCCATCTTTTATCTTTCATTTTTCCAAAAAACCAAAGTCCAGTGCTTCCTTTCTTTCAAAACCCCTTTTTAACTATTAAAGTTCAATTTTCATAGTTAAAAAGCAGTTTCACCCACCCACTAACAGCCATATCATATTTCCTTTCAAACTTACCATATATTTCTTTTATCGCAGCTCTAACCGCACCACAACAAACCTTTGTAATATCATATATCATATGATATAACTTACCACACTTAATAAAATTGTGGACCCCTTAGCCTTTCATCGCAATCAGCTTATTGCAGTTTTAAATTTCATTCACGTTACAATTGTTGTCTCGTACAAAAACCCCGAAATGCGATTTTCTGTATTGTCTAGGGCCCATATTTCCCTTTGATATGCCTCGAATATGTTATAAACCCTTTTTTATGATTCAGGCGTCTTTTTATTATATTACCATGACTTAATGAAATATTCACTTTCCGATTTTAAAAGCCTTTAATGGGGCCTTCCCCATCGCAAATTACATTTTTCATTACATCCATTCATCTCCGCCTTTCCTTTTCCACGATTGCGATATTAAAGTGGGACCTTTCCCTGCCACGTCACCTCTTGTCTCATCGCACATCACACTTCACGAGTCTTAAACTTTAACTCCCGTTCCTTATAATAGAAAACTCTCGATTCCCCAATTGCAATGTAAATGGGCCCCACTGTCTATCGTTCCACATCACCTCTTGTCTCATCGCACATCCCACTTCGCGAGTTTTAACTCTTACCTCCCGTTTCTCATAAAAAAAATCCCAATTTTCAATTTGTGAGAGGCCCCACCATCATCATTGGTTAAATCTCATCTCATTGCACATCGCAATTCGCGAGTCTTAACCTTTAACTCCCGTTCCTCACAATAGAAAACTCTCGATTCCCCAATTGTGATGTAAATGGGCCCCACCGCAAGTCCTATCATGTCACCCTCTGCTCATCGCACATTGCACTTCACAAGTTTTAACAATTACCTCCTGTTTATCATAACAAAACTCCCGAAATACAATTTGTAGGCGGCCCCACCTCTGTCCTGACACATCACCCTCCACTCATCGCACATCGCGCTTCACAGTTTTTAACACTTAACTCCCATTTCTCATAACAAAACTCTCGATTCGTGATTTGCGGTATTATCTGTGCACCACCTTCCTTGCCATGCCACCTCTCCTCTCATCGCACATCACCCTTCATAAGTTTTAAAACTTACCTCTTGTTTCTCATAACAAAACTCCCAATTTGCGATTTTCGATATGAAGTTTGACCTGTGATAATCTTTGACTTTGCGATTTGCGATATCGCACTTCACAAATCACAACCTTTATCCCCATTTCTCATAATAACAAACTCCTGAATTCCTGAATCTGATTTGCGGGTTACCCCTCCTCCTTTCCACGTCATCACCCCCATCGCAAATTGCATTCCCTCTCGCTTGTATCTTATGTTTAAAAATTTTGACCCCAATCTGCAATTGTGATATATGTATAAAGGGTTTTTCTCCTCCTGCTCATCATTTATTTAACAATATCTCTGGATAATAAAATGAAACCCCGCTATCTCTTTCAATCCGCCTCCACAATCTGTTTAACCTCCATATTTCTCGCTCCTCTTTTATTTCTCTTGCTGGCCCACAATTCAACGTGTCTCCTTCTCATATCTTTCACATGCCCAGTCCTTTGTTTGAAACCTATCTATATGGGTTTTTCCTCTCTAACACTATTTCCACATTTATTTCGAAATCCTATCATTACAAACAAGAAACCAAAGGAAAGGAACAACGACAGAGTCTCTCTAAAACATATTTCTACCATTACTCTCAGCACTAGCACATTTCTACAAGGCACCATGCAACATTCAAGGAATAGTCACAGGTTTAATTTCACTGCTGTTTACAGTTTTTGTGGAGTTGGTTGCACCAGAAAAAAGGAGGAGTCTTCCTATAGGCTGTCACATCATACAACCACTTCGAATTGTTAACCTTGATGTTGTTTATTTTGATTATTTCATAGTACTTTGTATTAAATTTTTTGGATAAGCCTCATCTCTTGTATGAGATGGTAACAACTTTTAGGAACAGATTTACTCCTTTTGTGGGGATGACATTTTTATATTTTTGCATATATGTGAAAAAATTCTAGGAGGTAAGGGTTCGTTGGTTTTTCAGCTTATTGTATACTGGGATTGAATATTTTAGAGTTGATAATATATCCAGATTCACTCTTGAGGACTCACAAACTGTGTGGTGTGCGTATTGTTTTCCCTTCTGTTTTTTCATACTTTATCTGCCTTTCCAGATTTATCATAAAAGTTCTATCTTATGCTTTTATAAGTCTTGTGAACCTCCAATACATATGGATTTGTTTTGTAAGTCTTGTTTCAAGCTTTCCTGATTCAGTATGAATTGAATATTGTTCATAAGAATTCCTTGAGGTGGAATTAAACCCTGTTTCATGTTTTTTTTAGTCTTTTGATCTAGCATGCTTGTTAATCTATTTTTTTTAGTCTTGATTCACCAAGCATTCCTAATTCATGAGGTCATGTTAGTTAGAATCATTCCTTGTAATGGGATCCTTTAAATGTAATGTGAGATTCTTGTAAGTCTTTTAAAAGCATTCTTTCACTATACATTTCAGATCTGCAATTTTTGTCACCCATTCCTCTTAGCAGTGGGCTTATGTTTTACATATCCACTGTTTATCTTCCATTCTTCTAACCATCAGGCTACAAACTCAATTTTGCGACCACAACATACACTAGTGCCCTCATATGTGTGGGAGATTCTTATTTTCTCAAAATACTTTTCAGTGTGTGTGAGTTTCAACCACTTTCCAAAAAACTCAATCAAATTATGAGAAAATCCCTTGAGCTTAAGATGTGTCTGGTCAGGTGCTTGTCACAATCCAATTGCTGATTCCAGCAACAACATGTTTTGGTGCGTCTGTCGGGAGACAAAGGCCTTGAAACGAAGTATTCTCCCAAATCTCTTGTTTTAAATTTTCGATGTTCAATTCTTGATGGTGAACAAGAATTGGCGACTTGAAGAAGATTGTGATCTTTCACCTAGCGACTCCATGACAAAGAATCCAAAGGCAACTCCACTGTTTTCAGATCCGGTGCTCTGATGGAAGAAATCCTCTCTAAAAGATATGCTTTCTTCAATTTTTCAAAGATAGATGGTTTTCCTAATCCTTTTCCAGATAGAAGTGTATGGGAATTTTCTCTTCCAAGGTTTAGTGGACATGATTGGGAAGTACCAACTGAGCTTTTATGGGATTTTCATGACTGGATTCATAGGCTGCATTTTGTTCATGAAGACGTAAAGATTAAGTTGTTTAGATATTCTTTGGAGGGTGCAACCTTTAATTAGTGTAGAGATCTTCCTAAAAATAGCATCACTTGTTTGAAAAATTTTCATGATGCTTTTAATTCATTTTATAAAGATAGGTATTCGATCAAATGTTTCGCTTCGGAATGTTGTTATCAGTTTGATAAGAAAGTTGAAAGTGATGATGAACAACATAAATGTAAAAAAAACATGGTTACACCAGAAGGTATTAAGCAATCCTTTTATTCTCATGATTTTCTTCAATAACCTATCATTCAAGAAGAGGATAAATAACATATTATTGAGCATCATAATGAGATATTAGGTGAACATAGTGATCAGAAGATCAAGTCCTTAATGGAAAAATGCTAAAAAAAAATTAGTTTCTTAGAATTGGTCCAAACCAGAACGACAGGAAGGAGCTCGAAAAAACGATCCTGTAGCTGCGAACGACAATGAAAACCGACACTGTATGAGAAATTTATTCAGCTTTGAAGTTTGCCAATTTCAGGAAAAAAAGGCCAGTTTGACAGTTTGACCTTCTTTTAAAAAAATATTCCAAAGAATATTCTGGGAATATTCCATGGAATATTCTACAGAATATTATGTGGAGCATCCAATCAAAGGGCGCCACGTGGCCAGCCCAGAGGCCGCCACGTGGCCCCAAAGGTCAAATGTCGAAATTGTTATGTGTTAACAAAATTTGTTTGGAGCGGGCAGGAGTCGACCCCAGGTAGGGGCTGAGGCAACCGAGCGGCCCAACCATCGGGCCAAAGGCAGTTTTTGTAAGGCAATGTCGAGAACTTATATTTAACGTTTGTCGTTGTTTTGGGCGGGGCCCGAAAGGGGGGCAGCCCCCTCAGCATGAAACCATCTGTGGGGAACCAAAGGCTTAAATGGATTGGCACGCATAACGTTGGGTCATGGTCACGTTATATGCCAGAAGGTGCAGAGTTCATCAATTCACCGTTATATCACATGGTTTGACATTAAAAAACCCGTGTTTAACTCAAAGTCTTATGCCGGAGGTTCCGCCGTAAGGGATAAGGCCCTTATCCCTTAGCACCATGAACTGGCGGTATTATGGCAGAGTGCCAAAAATTTAGCGCCGAACCCAATTTTTTCAGGATTAACTGCAGTTCTCCACATTTGGTGGAGCTTTCCTAGCCCTAACTAGGCAAATTCAGTTTCAGTCATAACTTTGGCTAGGGAAGTCCAATTGGAACGAATTTTGTTTTTTGTTTTGGGGGTATTGGAGCATTCTGAAGCTGTTGCAATAGGTTGCAAAGACATCAGGGCACTCTGTCAGTGATTTTATCAGCGATTTTTCTTGTGGAGCCACCAGGGCTATGGGAATGATCAGTTGTATTAGGCTATGTTCATCTATTTGAGGTGAATGAATAGTCAATTTTTATTGTTTCCAGCACTCTGATTCTTATTTTGCAGCTATTTCAGCCTTTTGAGGCTTTCTTCATGGTGTAAAACTTATTTTGAGCATTAATAGAGAAGGGAAAAGCCCATTGGGAGGCTTTTGGACCTAGCAGATGTAGCCCAAGAGAGGGGTGAATTTCTTTAGCAGATGCTTGCTATTATGCTGTGAATTCTTGCTGCTTATTTCCAGAGTTTAATGCATTAAATAGTAAATTTAAATAAGTCCACTTATCACAAAGAGACTTATACAGTTATAAAAACACATTTGTTCCATTCCAAACCACATTACTTCCATTGCATAATACCTTAAATTGCTTGTTCACACTTAATATTGGTTAATGAATACTTTGCAATTAGAAAAAAAATACTTTCATTGCCAGATATTTTCAGTGTTTAATTCATATTTCTTTAGGCAGAGCCAGTAAGAGGGCCAAAAGCTTTTGGTTTCATCCTTTCTTTGAAAGGTGAAATAACCAGTAAAAGCCCCTACTGTCTATCTCTGTATAAGAAATATTTTGTTCACACATTTCATATCACATAGTGAAAACTTCATAAAGCAACCTTTGTTTGATAAATATCCTAATGATGAAGAGAAGGTTTTTATATCACCTTGTTTTAAAGTTTACAGTGATGATCCAATCTATGACAATTATGAATCTGCATCTGGGGAAGAAGATGATGCTCAACTCATACAAATTGTCGAGGAATTATCACCTTTGCTAAGAATTGATGACAAGAAAAATACTTATGAGCCTATGTTTGAAATGTATGAATATGAGTTGCAGGGATATAGTGCCAAAGAAGAAATTTGTGAAAAAAATGAAGAACAAGTGCTTCATCAAAGATTGTTCTATCAGAGGAAGGTATGGGTCAGCCTATCCTTGAACTCAAAGTTGTTTTGAGTAAGTCTCCTTGTCGATTTGCTGATCCTATTGCTGATTATATGGAGTTTAGTTTTCTGAAAGTATATCTTGTTATTAGTCTTGGAGTACTTCTCGTCCATAACAACAATTATGAGTCACATTTAGAGATTATGCTTCATACTTTTCAGCCTTTCAGCAGTGGATGTGAAGACATGTCAGTAAATCAGTTGTTGAAAATTTTCTTTTGGAAGTTTGTATACACTTGATCAAGTGAATTTCAGCCAATTAGGAGTAGGGATGTACATAAATAAGCTCACCACTCGAGTATTGGTTTCAATTTTAGATTAAATTTTGATTTAGTTTTAGTTATGATGAAATAAGTTTCAGAAGATTGAAATCTAGCTTATGACTCGATTACCCAATGGCTAGGCATGATGGTATTTTTGAGTTAATGAATAGAATTGTTGGTTGGAGAAATAAGGGCTAGACAAGGCATTGGAACTATGGTCCTTGAAGCCTCACAGGGAGGACTTCATCTCCAATAGGAGCCACTGTTATCACTGTAATTTTTCAAAGGTTTTTCAAAGTATGGTCATCATTCTCCAAGGAATAAATCTGCCTTTCCAGTTCGGTTGTAAGATGAAAGTTTCGTTGTCAAAGTATAATGGTGAGAAAATTTCATTTCTACCTTCATTCATTTCATTTTCCATCTTTTATCTTTTATTTTTCCAAAAAACAAAATTCCAACACTTCATTTCTTTCAAAACCCATTTTTAACTAGTAAAGTTCAATTTTCATAGTTAAAAAGCAGCTTCGCCCACCCACTAACAGCCATATCATATTTCTTTTCAATCTTACCATATATTTCTTTATCACAGCTCTAACCGCACGACAACAAACCTTTGTAACATCATATATCATATGATATAACTTACCACACTTAATAATATTGTGGACCCCTTACCATTTCATCGCAATCATCTTATCGCATATTTAACTTTCAATCATATTACAATTTCTGTCTCCTACAAAAACCCCGAAATGTGATTTGCAGTATTGTGTGGGACCCATATTTCCCTTTGATACACCTCGAATACATTATAAACCCCTTTTTATGATTCGGGTGTCCTTTTATCATATTACCATGACTTAACGAAATATTCACTTTCCGCTTTTAAAAGCCTTTAATGGGGCCTACCCCATCGTAAATCACATTTTTCATTACATCCATTCACCTACACATTTCCTTTTCCCTGATTGCGATAATAAAGTGGGACCTTTCCCTGCCACATTACCTCTCATCTCATTTGACATCACACTTCGCAAGTCTTAACCTTTAACTCCAATTCCTCACAATAGAAAACTCCTGATTCCCAGATTGCGATGTAAATGGGCCCCACCGTCTGTCGTGCCATGTCACCTCTCGTGTCATCCCACATCACACTTTGTGAGTCTTAAAATTTAACTCTCATTCCTCACAATAGTAAGCTCTTGATTCCTCGATTGCGTTGTAAATGGGCCCCACCTTCTATCGTGCCACGTCACTTATTGTATTATCGCACATCGCACTTCGTGAGCTTTAACACTTACCTCCTGTTTCTCATAACAAAACTCCTGATTTGCGATTTGCGAGTGGCCCCACCATCTTTCATGCAATGTCAGCTCTCATCTCATTGCACATCGCACTTCGTGAGTATTAACCTTTAACTCCCATTCCTCACAATAGTAAACTCCCGATTCCCCAATTGCAATGTAAATGGGCCCCACCGTCAATCTTATCACGTCACCCTCCGCTCATTGCACATCACGCTTCGCAAGTTTTAACACTTACCTCCCATTTCTCATAACAAAACTCCTGAAATGCGATTTGCAGGTGGCCCCACCTCCGTCCTGCCATGTCTCCCTCTGATCATCGCACATCGTACTTCACAAGTTTTAACACTTAGCTCCCGTTTCTCATAACAAAACACTGGATTCATGATTCAAGGTATTTTCTAGGCCCCACCTTCCCTTCCACATCACCTCCCCTCTCATCACACATCTCCCTTCCCAAGTTTTAACACTTACCTCCTGTTTCTGATAACAAAACTCCCGATTTACGATTTGTGATCTGGAGTTTGACCTGCGATAATCTTTGACTTTGTGATTTGCGATATCGCACTTCGCAAATCACAACCCTTATCCCAGTTTCTCATAACAAAAAAAATCTTGAATTCCTGACTGCGATTTGTGGGCGACCCCACCTCCTTGACACGTCATCACCCCCATCACAAATTTCATTCCCTCCCACTTGTATCTTATGTTTAAACATTTTGACCCCGATCTGTGATTGCGATATATTTATAAAGGGTTTTTTCTCCTCCTGCTCATTATTTATTTAAAAATATCTCCCGCTAATAAAATTAAACCCCGCTATCTCTTTCAATCCACCCCCATAATCTGTTTAACCTCCATATTTCTCGCTCCTCTTTTATTTCTCGTGCTGGCCCACAATTCAACTTGTCTCCTTCTCATATATTTCACGTGCACGGTCCTTTGTTTGAAACCTATCTATATTGGTTTTTCCACTCCAACACTATTTCCACATTCATTTTGAAATCCTATCGTGATAAACAAGAAACCAAAGGAAAGGAATAGAGGCAGAGTCTCTCTGAAACAAATTTCTACCATTACTCTCAATACCAGAACATTTCTACAAGGCATCATGCAACATTCAAGGAACAATCACAGGTTCACTTTCACTGTTATTTACACTTTTTGTGGAGTTGGTTGCACCAGAACAAAGGAGGATTCTTCCTATAGACTCCCACATCATACAACCACTTGTAATTGTTAGCCTTGATGCTTTTTATTTTGATTATGTCATAGCACTTTGTATTAATTTTTTTAGAGAAGCCTCATCTCTTACACGAGATGGTAATAACTTTTAGGAACAGATTTACTCCTTTTGTGGGGATGACAGTTTTATATTTTTTTATTTATGTGAAAAACTTCTAGGAAGTAAGGGTTCATTGTTTGTTCAACTTATTTTATACTGTGATTTAAAATTTCTAAGTTGATAATATATCCAAATGCACTCTTAACAACTTACAAACTGTGTGGTGTGTGTATTTTTTTCCCTTTTGTTTTTTCATATATATGCCTTTCCATATTTATCCTAAAAGTTCTATCTTATGCTTTTATAAGTCTTGTGAACCTCTAATACATATGGATCTATTTTTGTAAGTCTTGTTTCAAGCTTTCCTGATTCAGTATGAATTGAAGATTGTTCATAAGCATTCCTTGAGGTGGAATTAAACCCTGTTTCATGTTTTTTTTTTAAGTATTTTGATCTAGCATGCATGTTAATCTATTTTTGTCACTCTTGATTTACTAAGAATTCCTGATTCATGGGGTCATGTTAGTCAGAAGCATTCCTTGTAATGGGATTCTTTAAATGTAAAGCGAGATTCTTGTAAGCCTTTTAAAAGCATTCTTTTACTATATATTTCAGATCTGGAATTTGTGTCACCCTTTCCTCTTAGCAGTGGGTTTCTATTTTACATATCCATTGTTTATCTTCCATTCTTCTAACCATCAGACTACAAACTCAATTTTTCTACCACATCATACACTAGTGCCCTCATATGTGTGGGAGATTCTTATTTTCTCAAAAGTATTTTCAGTGTGTGTGAGTTTCAACCACTTTCCAAAAAACTCAATGAAATTATAATAAAATCCCTTGAGCTTAAGATGTGACTGGTGAGGCTCTTATCACAATCCAAGTGCTGATTCCAGTGCCAACATTATCCATCAACAATCATGGTTTCCAGAATGCTTTCATTATAAGTGGAGGAGATGTCAATTCCTATTTCTATCCCCACTGGCATGGTTATTGAAAATGCCAACACCATAACAAATGTAGTTGGAATCCTAAATCCCACCTACATTATTAATACATGCATCCTCAATAATTCACATGGAAATCGATTTAAATATATCTGGGAAAACAATCATAGTTACATTAACGAATCCAGTCTACTTGTATATTTTTATTTTTATGTATAGAAATATTCATCAATTTACATTGTCGATTCCAAAACATGAATAAGGAGAATTCAATTCACTTCACTCTTAATTAGTCAATACAGTGAATCATAGTTACCAAGTTCGAATTCAAATTTGAATTTGAATTTGAATTCGATTCAAAAAATTCCACAATATACCTCTTATAAATATTTAAACACACACACACACACACACACACACACACACAGATATATATATGTGTGTGTGTGTGTGTGTGTGTGTGTGTGTGTTTAAATATATATATATATATATATATATATATATATATATATATATATATGAACAATCATTATATTCCAAATTTTAATGAAAATTCGTTAAATCTCTCATTTAAAAAGATATGGATTTGCAAGTATTCTTTTGTATGGTTATGGATTTTCAATTAAGGTTTTCCATTTTATAATCATGGATTTGGAATTAAAGTTTGTCATTTTATCATTTTATTTAATATTAGATTTATTCCTTTTCTATTTTGAAACTGAAATTTGTCATTTTATCAAATTTTTCAATATAGAAGTTTCAGTTTTTTATTTTTTTATATAGGAGTTACTACTTTACCATCAATTTGATATTTAATAGTTTTTTTTAAGGTAGGAGTTATCTTTTTTTGTCGCAATTTTCCATTTCATAAATTTTTTTAATATAGAAATTATTGTTTTTCAATTTTTTTTCTATAAGAATTACCGTCTTTCTTTTAGTTTCTTCTCTAAGAATTACTAATTGGTTAATTGATCCTCCTATTAAAAAAATATAATTTTTTAAAGAAAAAATATAGAAGGTAATTAATCTTTATCTTTCTCTTCATTATTTCAATTTTCCACCAAATTCCATGCAGTTCCAAAACTGAGATTGCAGAGATCCAAATTCATATTCTCCCAAACACAAACCACTATTTATTGTAGATCCACTTTCACCAAAGCGGATTGGAAGTCCAAAATTGTATTTTTCCAAACACAAACCACTATTTGTTACAGGTCCAATTACCTGTGGAATAATCATTAAATATTTCATACAAAATAGGATTATTCATTAATTACCTACGCCAAATTAATTAAGACTGTATTTCATGTTTTCATGTGAACAAGTTTTCTGTTTTATGTGTTCAGAGTAGAGACACTAAGCACAATGAATGTGTTTTAATGTGAACGCATTTTATCTTTTCTGTGTTTTTGTGTTCAGGGCAGAGACACGAAGCACAATGGTGGAACATATGGTGATTGACTAACTTGAAAACCTCTCCAAGGTTCTATTCGTCGGGCGGGTTCAACACCACCGCGGCTTCAACCAATACATGAATTCATTTTCTTTCAACAGGTCATCAAATGGCAGACTCGTTTCTTAACTTCAAACGGCAGGAAACACCATTCAACCATTAGCTCCATTCACTAGGTCGGCGGATCTTCCTTCAATAAATTCCTTGGTGAGGTGAGCATCGACTCTCGAGGTGTATGACGACCATTTCTATCTAATCATAAGATGATCTTACCGACCAAATTCACAACGTTAACAGCCGGTGGAAAGCTTTGATATGATTGGAATTTGAATTATGAGCCACAACGCACCATACATAATTGGAAAATGATGAATTATTCAGCGTACCAAACCAAACCAATGAATTTACATATTTATTTTTTCAGTATAACTGAATTTGGTAACTATGTAGTCAATATTGAATCCACAAGTCACCTCCATCAACATTTGGTAGTCAACCTTTAAATTAACTTTATATTTCTTTCCACTTTCATTGAATTTAAATTTGAATGGTTCACACTCCCTTACATGAGAGTCATTCATCGAGCACTCAAATGAAGCATATCATGAGAAAATTCACTCGAAATTCAATCTTTCCCGATGATTTAAATAATAATAAAAAAAGCTAAAAAACATAAATCCACCTCGAAGTCAAAATATATACGCGAATTATACCTCAAATGAATTTGAAAATTATCTTCGCCAACATGGGATTCAACATCAAAAAATTACACCATAAAATCTTCAACGGGATTAGCTGAAAGAATGAACATGACAATTTTAAATATGGTTTGTTCAATGATGTTTTTCAAAAATGAGTTGATGTTATGGGTTGATGCAATTCTATGTGCAATATATATTTAATTCATTTGATGCGGTAGAAACAAGACTCCTTATGAAATGTGGTTTGGCCACATTTGTTCAGTAAGGAATCTCAAGACCTTTGGTACCACTTACTATGTCTTGATTTTTTGTGAAACCAGCTCCAAAAGAGAAGAAAAGAGATATTAACACCTTAGAAATAAGCCACTTCAATGGGGAAACCTCCAATACATTACATAAATGAAAAATTATTGGATGATTCAAATTACAAAACCTCCTTTCTATATATAGGAGTCCATGGGGCCACAATGTAATCCTAGCCCACCTAACAATAATAATTTAAGGGCACAATAATAACAATATGGGGGTTACAGGGGTACAAAAATAATAATAAGGGGGTTACACTAACAAAAATAAGGGACTATAATAGTAATATAGGGACCTAACATTCTCCTCTCCTTCAAAAAGTGTTGTCCTCAACGCTTGAGTAGCTCGTGCTTCGTATAAAATTCTCATCCTCCCATGTAAACCTTCAAGGGGTAAGTTCTTCCACTCGATGAGATACTCAAATTGATAGATTCCGTAGTCAGTTTAAGCTCTTGTTTCATGACCGCTTCAAAGGTTCCAATATGATTTTTCCTTCCTCAACAAGTTCTTGCAATATTGTTTGAACTAGAATTTTGTCACCTACAACTTTCTTTAAGCATGAAACATGGAAATTCGATTCACTCGCGAAGAAATATGAAGCTCCAATTTGTATTCCATAGTACCAATCTTTTGCAACACCTTGTAAAGACCATAGTACTTTAGCGACAATTTATTATCCTTCTTAGCTTGCTTGAGGGACATTTGTTTGTATGTTTGTAGCTGCAAAAATACCTAGTCCCCTACATCAAAACTTATCTTTTTGTGATGTTGATCTGTCTTTTGTTTAATTCGATTTTGTGCCAAATTTAGGTTATCCTTTAAGAGTTGGAGAACTTCTTGTTGATGTTCGATGTGATATTCCACCGCTTGAACCTTCGAATTTTCTCTTAAAGATGATGTGATGGATGGTGGATGATATTCATAAAGTGCCATAAAATGGGGTCATTTTTGTTTGAAGATGGAAGGAAGTGTTATACCATCAGTCTCACTAGAGGTAACCACTTGACCCATTGTGTTTGTTTATCAAATACAAAACAACGAAGATATCCTTCCAAACATTTATTTACTATCTTAGTTTGACCATCAGATTGAGGATGATAAGATGAGCTATGAGCTAATTGAGTACCCAAACAAGAAAATAACTCCATCCAAAAATTTTTAGTAAAAATGGGATCTCTATCGCTCACAATAACCCTTGGGTTTCCATGTAGCTTTTGAATTGTGTCCATAAATGTAGTATAAAATGTACTTGCTTTAAATGGATGACATATTGCACAAAAGTGTGCATACTTGGTAAGTCTATCAACTACCACCATGATGACACTTTTTCCTTCGGACTTAGGTAAACCTGTGATAAAATCCATTGAAATCTCCCCCCAACGTTGACTTGGAATGGATATAGGGACCTAACATGATTCCAAAGGAAAAAATAAAAAAACTTGGTGCAAGGAGTCAAAAGTTTATCATCTTGAGTTACGCATATACTTCCAAAGAGTATCGTATCTACGATGAGGCAAATAAATATTTTATACTATATAGAGATGCGATTTTTCTTGAATCTTCCAATACTAACAATGTTGTTTAGGAGTAGTTTTATCATTTGGATAGATTCATTCATGTAAAAAAAAAATCAATAATTTTATAATGAGATTTTACATATTGAGGAGGGTATCACTATCTTGGATCAATCTGTTGAATCTCCTTCCGAAGCACTCTCTCCCCCTCATGAAGTTCCATCGACTTCTTCATATCACGAAGACACTTTGAGTGATGTGATTGAGAGGATTGGAAGGATAAATATTAATGTAGCCCCATCCATGTAAAAAAAATAAACTTAGACCATCTCAGAAAGGTCCTCCAAAATGACTCACTAAGACACTTTAAAGTGTTCATGCCAATGAGGTTGGAAAGAAAGGAACTAGAAGTTCCACCAGAAGAAATAGAGGTTATGTAGATGACTATGTTTCAACTATTGATATGGATGTTTCTCATGATTTTCATTTAAATTTTCCTACTAATTTTGAACCAAATTCGTTTAAATAAGTTGCTTCTCATGATAAATGGAAAGAAGCAAGTAGAAAGAGTATGATGCTCTCATAAAGCATGGAACCTGGAAGTTGGTAGACCCTCCATTTGGAACCAAATAAATTAGCTGCAAATGTGTCTTCAAGAACAAGTATAACATATGGCTTACTTGACAAGCATAGAGCAAGGCATATGGGAAAAGGATTTGCATGGAAATAAGGAGTCGATTATGAAGATTTATTTTCCCCCTCATAAAAATGGGCCACCATTTGGACTGTATTTTACTTGGAAGCTTAGAATGGATGCAAATTCTATCAAATGGATGTAAAAACTACTTTATTGAATGGAGACCTAAAAGAAAATGATTTTATGTCTCAACCATAAGGTTTTGTTGTGAAAGAACAAGAGCATAAAATATGTAAAATCATCAAATCCTTGTATGGCCTAAAACAAGCACTACGACTTTGGTATGAAACTTTTATAATTTTTTTAAACTAAATTTCAAACACTCTGATTTTGATGATGAAACTTTTTGTCAAGAAATTTGGAAAAAATATTGTCTATCTTGTGGTATATGTATACAATCTAATGATGAAAGGGGATAATGAAAATTATATTGCATCTATAAAGAAAGAATTGAAGAAAGGATTCGAGATGAAAATTTTGAGACAAGAATTGAAGAAAGGATTCGAGATGAAAATTTTGAGACATCTTCACTACTATTTGAGTATTGAAGTGACTCAAAATCCAGATTATATATTCCTCTCTCAAAGGAAATGTATCGGAGATTGGTTGAATATATTTGGCATGGTTGAATGAAATCCTTTCTCCGGTCTAATGGAACAATATTTAAATATCACACCTAAAGAAAAAAATGAATTTGAGGATGCAACTAAGTATAAACAATTGGTAGGAAGTCTTACATACCTCACCACTACTAGACGAAACAATTCATTTTCTATTGGAATCCTTTCAAGGTTTGTGCAAAATCCTTGTGATGGTCATTGGTATGATGCAAAAAGATATGTAAAGTACTTGAAGGGAACTCAAGAATTTTGACTCAAATATACACTGGTGGATGACTTCAACTTGGATGGATATTCTGGTTCAGAATTTGATGGAGATAAGGAAAATAGAGTACCTACTTCAGGTTATGTTATGAGTCTTGGATCGATATTACACAAAAAATTAGTTCCAATAGATTCCACAACAACGGAATAATATGTGGTAGTTGCAGAAGTAACCAAGGAGATTGCATGACTCTCGAAAATTCTTGAATATTTGCAGGAGAAGCAAGTGCATGTTAATCCTCTTCTAATGGACAATACTTCTGCAATTAAAATAGCCAATAATCTAAAATTCCATGATCAAACTAAGCATATCAATTCAAATTATTATTTGATTCAACATCATGTTGAGCCCGAGACTATTCTCCTATGACCATGTTCTACAAATGAGCAAATTGTGATATATTCACCAAAGCACTTGGAAGAGAAAAGTTTGAAAGATTCAAAATAATGTTTGGAATTACAAACACCCCATTAAATTAAGAGAGAATGTTGACACCTTATCCTGCAATATTGGACGAAAATTTGTAAATATGTAAATATAAAATTAGAATAATAAGAGACAATGGAACGTTGTATTTAATTATCTTCATCTTAATGAAATGCAACAACTTGGATTTACCATCGTGACTTAATGCATATTTAGAATTTGGGTCATTATTATTTTATTTTACAGAAAAATTATATATATCTTAAAAATTTGAAAAAAAATTATAAACACTAATATAGATAATTGAATTATCAACTTATTTAGTTCCATACCAAAAAAACAGTTTCTTAATCAAATAAATACCATTTTAATACATACTCAAACCAATATTAAATAAATAATTAAACAGGTAATCCTTTTATTTATTTTTTTAATATTATTTGCTATTTCAAAGCGCATAAAACCATGGCAATAAAATATACATCCCAATTATCATATTATTTTCAAATGGCATCATGCTCATATGCTATAACTAAATTCGTTTCAAAAGGATAACCAGCAACCAGGTTTTGCGTGTCCATCATTGGGCTGTACGAAGTTGGAAATTATGCATGCAATCGTGGAATAGAATTTCTAAGCATGAGTTTCATGCTGAAAATCCACATCAAAGCATTACCGACCAATGGTAAACTTAATTTTAATGAAGGAAAACTTTGCAGGGATGACACAAAACAATTTAACTTCTACTTAAAATGTTTAATAAATATGTTATAATCTTTTAATGAAGTAGACCGAACAAAGAAGTCTATGTAAGATTTAAAGATGATGATAAAAGAGATGTGAGGAATCAAAGATCAATGAAGAGATGTGTTAAGAGTCATTTTTATAAAAAGAGAGCAATTGTAAAATCAAAACGCATAGGAAAATGGTTTAACTAATAAGATTTTCTCTTTCAGGTTTTTATTTTGTAAACTCTTAGTGTTCCTATTACATATTTATTTGTATATATTTTCTGCTGGTTAGTAAAACTTATATTTGGCATGCTAACAAAGTCTGCTCATATTTAAATTGTTATGGTCTTACAACTAAAATTATGACCTAACATCGAAGCAATTATAAAAAGTCCAATTGTACAATAATAATATATATATATATATATATATATATATATATAATTTAATTAATAAAATTTTCCTATTATTATTTTTAAATATAAATTCTTAATATCGTTACTTCATATTTATTTGTATATATTTGCTACTAATTAGTAAAACTTACTTCTATTTAGCATCACAGCAAAGGCTGCTCATACTCAAATTGTTTAGGGTATTAAAATTAAAATTGTAACCTGGCATCAAAGAACTTATATAGAGAACAATTATACAATCGAAACCGATATAAAAATGATTTAATTAATAAAATTTTCGTTTCCATTTTTAAATGTAAACTCTTAATGTCCCACTACATATTTATTTGTATATATTTGCTGCTGGTTAGTAAATTTTATATTTGGCATCAAAGCAAAGGCTGCTCATACTCAGATTGGTGTGGTCTTAAAAACTAAAATTGTGACATGGCATCGACGAAGTGTGTGAGCTTTGTTGTTGTTAATGGTGTTGCAAATCAAGCCGAAATTGAGTTTAAAGTTAGGGTGAGAGCAATATAAATCAGAAGTATGGCAGTCAAATTCTGGCTATGAAAACCTCAAACTTATTTGACTTTTGAGGTGATAGGGATCTTTTCAATGTAATTTGTGTTTGATGTTGAGTTATGTGATTGTGAGGAAGATTGTTGTAGATGATGATTTGTTGTGTATTAGATATTATTTTTGGGATTCAATTGTGTTATGTAAGGTATTTATTTATGATTATTTTTATGAGAGGTAATCGTACTAATTTTTCATGATTTTTGAATAGTTTAAAAATAAGATGCAATGGGTGCTAAATAAATTATTCAAAAATCATGAAAAATTAATGAATTAAAACTATCTCTCATAAAAATAGTCATAAATAAATGACTTATTTAATCCACTTAAATTTACCATCTCTGAAATCCAAAATACAATGCAAAAACGTAACCTAACCAAGGTACAGTGCAACAACGAAACCTAGCCATGAAGCTGTGCGGAGAGTAGATCTAGTCTACTGTGAATGTTGATTTCTTCATAATTTATGTTTGGTTGATTGCCTATGTCGCAAGGGACAACGTGTAAGCTGTGGAGTCATGTTATTTCCTCGCTGAAAAATACTTGCTTAATATATGTGCAACTTGTTATGCGCTGAGTATTGTGAGAAAATCAAATCATTATTTAATAAGTGTGCAATCTAGCGCATCGGATGTGTGTTGTTTGCATCCATACAAATCTGTGCCAGCTGGTGCATACAATTGCTACCATTGTCCAATTCACTGTGCCAATTCCAAACACTCTGTCAACGGAATGCCAGCTGTGAGTTGTTATTGATGCATGGAGAAAAACCCGGCCAAAAGCACATTGCTCGACAGGGGCGCGGCCTAGAGAACTGCGACCGAATTTATTAGTAGTCGTAGAGGATATGGATGGACAGTCGGTGGAAAGGGAACAAAGTGAGTCTAGGTTTGGTAACCGGGGTGGGCATAATTAATGTTGAGATATGGCGGTTTTTTTTGGTTTAGTTTTTCTAAAATTTGGTTGGAATTTATTGAAAATTGAATTTTGATGGGTAACCTTGCACAATTGAAGTGTTGAAGGGATTTTTAGGGTGCTGAATCCACATATAGAGTCAAAAAACCAGTTCAAATAACAGAAATCAAAATTTTACCTCAAATATTTTCATCAGATTCGGCACCAGAGACTCCAAAAAATCCCACAAAAGACAATTCCCAATGTAAAATTTTGGTGCATGGGGAATATTTTTAATTGTATAATTTGATTGTGGGCTTAATATTTTTAAATGTATAGTTTAAGTGTGGGGTAATGGTTAAGATTATGTGTTTTTGTTAAAGAGGTTATAGGTTTATAATTTGAGGGTTTCTTGTTTTTATGGTTAAGAGTATGTGTTTTTTTTAGAAGTTAAAGAAAGAAATTAAATAATGACTTTCATCTTATTCGTCACATTTTGTTAGAGAAAATAATTCCAACAAGTATCTATTTGATGCCATAAATATCAATTTAAATGTTATAATAAGTTTGAGTTTAGTCCAGTTTAATTGAGTTATAGTTGAATTCGAATTCAATCATTTATTATTATTTGTCTTTTATGTTATTTTATTTAACTATTACTAAGATGTGAATATGTTTACGATTACTAAAATGTAAATATGTCATAATTTTGATAAATGTCTTTTGAATTAATCATATTATTAGTATTTGATGGTTGTTCATATCATAATTGTCAAAATTCAATTAATTTAAATTTAGTCAAATTCAATTTAGTTATAGTTAAATTCCAATTTAATCATTTATTAATACTGGTCTCCTATATAATTTAGTCATTTATTACTGCTGGTCTCCTATATAATCTTATTTAAGAGTTACTAAATTGTGAATACTTAATCCTCTCCGTTTCCTATTTTGAATTTATTCTTTCTGCCTCTGTAACACAATTTTTTTAATAATCCAAAATCTACAAAATGCAGTAGTCTACCTGTACTGCGCTGCCGTAGTCAAAGTTGTTAATGGCTACCTGTACTGCGTGGCCGTAGTCAAAGTTCTTAATGGCTGAACTGGATTCTCGTCATTTGGATATTAGGAAACGTGTGAAATGTGAATGACAACCATTGAAATCTGAGGATAAGGAGGCCACCACTAACCAGCGAAGAAAGCATGTGGCATGTCTATTGATTTTTGCAGCATCATGCTGCATGCATGACATGCTGCCCACCTTACTAAATGAAAAATGGGTCAGTACGAGTGAGTCCAAAAGCGAATAATTTTTTATGGTGATAGCCCACCATATTAAATGAAAAATGGGGTGGTAAGACTGAGTCAGAAAGTTTCTCTAATTTTCAAGTATCATGGAAGATGGCTTGATTAGCTGCCAAAGTGTTATGGTCTTCTTGTCAATTTACTTTTTGGATGGGATATTTTCGAAATATGGTTTGTGATATCTGGGGCTTTGTATTGAAGAGGGTAACGTATGATCCTATTCAAGATTCTTGTATTAAAGAGAGATGTATTATATTATTTAAAAAATTTATGACTAAAAGTGTTGTGTTACTTTTTTGTGTTATGTTGGTCAAAAATATTAAAATTAAATTATTTGGAGTTTAAATAGTATGGTATTTTAGGTTTTATTGTATGAGAATTCGTTAATGTTAGAATTTATTGTATAATAGTTATTAAGGCGAGGAATTTGAAATTAAGATGAGATTTTAAGTAAAGTTAAGTTGAAAGATTTAGACAAAGTCAAGTTTAAGTTAAATAAGTGTTATTAAAATTGTCAAAATTATAGGTAATTTATGTAAAAAATAAAGTATATCAATTAAGTTGGTCACATCAAAGTTATAGTTGTTTTGTTGGACTTTGATCAATCTCAACAAGAAAGATATTTTAATATATTAGAAAATAAAGAATATTATAGGCTTATGAAAGAATATATAATAAAAAGAAGGTTTATGAAGCGAAGATGACAAAGGAAAGTATAAGCAACAAGAAGAAAAGATGATAACATAAGATGGACTCTTAGGCATAAACAAATAAAAAAAATGGTGTCCAGAGAAGGAAAAAAAAAGACTACGAAAGAAAACAAAAGAATGAAGGAATAGAAGGAAATTGCAAAAATATGGAGAAGCAATGAAGAAAGAAAGAGTGAAAAATGAAAAATAAATAAATAAATGTAAGAATAAAAGAATATCGTGTGTTAAAAAATTGATATTTAAAAGAAGTGAATCCATGAAAAATGACATTCCTAAGAAGTTTAATGCTCCTTCTTGAATAAGGTTTGCAGACATAAATGACATGTGACTTATCTCTTAAAATACTTATAGGAAAACAAAACCAAAAAATATTCTTTAGTCCTTTGACCAAACCCATCCATGTTGAGGTTCAAATTCATTTAGCCAAAGCTATTGTGTCCATATGGGTGAATTCCAAAGAGAGGTTTTTGAAATGGGTTGGAGCATCCATGGCTTGTTGGTTCCGAATGGAGGTCATAACAATGGTAAAGTGAGAGGATGGTAGAATAAATGTCGAGATAGAAATAATGGATAAAAATAGTTACTAATATAATGAAGTTGAAATTATATTTTTCATTGCATGTAAATGAGCATATCATTGTAAGATCTAGTTAGCCATGCATAGCCCTAGTTAATTATCAATAAAGTATAGATGTATACCGAGGTGATAAGGGAGGGCATGTTCAATTCTTAGATACCCTGGTTATAAAATTTGAGGGGGAAAGGGATTGGAGGTGAGTGGTGAAGGCTTACTTCAATGGTTTGAACAAATTTGGTCAAAGGAAACCCCAAGTCAAGTTTAAAGGGGGAATGTTAGGATAAACTTGACTAAGTGAAATAGTTAAAGTTGTTAGGTCAATATTGGTGGTTTTAGGAAAATGTTATTAGTGACTCGCGACATTGAGCCTATGGAATACATGTAATGAAGCATGTAAAAGGCTTGGGGATACTCCATTATAATGTCTCTAGAGGTGGGTAGGGAAGGATTAGTTGGTCATCTTGGTTTGGGTTTGTTCAAAGCACTAGATAATTTTCTTGGTTGGTTTTTCTCATAATTGGTCATCTTGGTTGGGTTTGTTCAAAGCACTAGATAATTTTCTTGGTTGGTTTTTCTCATAAGAGTTTTACAAGATAAGTCATGTGTGTTTTATGTCTGCATATTCTTATGGTTTGTTATAATTTTTTTTCTCTCACATTTTTAATTCTTATGGGACCAAAATAATTTTATTTCCATCATCAAAAAACCGTATTCAAGAAGCACCATTAAAATTCTTGGGGATGTCATTTTTAATGTATTTAATGCTTTTAATCTCAATTTTTTGAACACATAGTATTCTTTTTATTTTTACATTGTTTCTTATTTTTTGAATTTTTAATGTCTTTCTTTCTTATTTTAATTCTCCAATTTTTTGTGTTTCTCAGCTACTATTTCATTCTCTTTTAAAGGCTTCATTACATGTAATTCATAGTCTCAATACCATGAATCATCAATAGCATGTGCCTGAAACCACCATTATTGACCTAACAACTTTAACTCTTTCACTAAGTCAATTTTAACCTAGAATTCACCCCTTTAGAATTGACTTTGTGTTTCCCTTGACCAAATCAAGTCAAACTAACCAAGTGAGCCTTCACCACTCACCTCCAAGCCTTCAACACTCACCTTCAAGCCCTACCCCCATAAAAGTATATAATTAGGGTTATGAAGTATTATGTAAATTGTGAGAGATTCAAGGTTCAAATCCCCCATGGGTGTTTACCCCACAAATATATATATATATATATATATATATATATATATATATATATATATATATATATATACATATATACATATATACATATATACATATATATATATATATATATATATATATATATATATATATATATATATATATATATATATATATATATATATATATATATATATATATCTTGGGATTATGCCATGATCCTCTCACATTACCATTGCATTGACCTCAACTCAAAATCAACAAGCCATGGATGCTCCAACCCATTTAAAAAATCTCTCTCTAGAAGTCACTCATATGGAAATAATAGCTCTGCCTCAATGAATTCAAACCTTCACACAAAAAGATCCACCATGGTAGTGCATCAAAACCACTTTTCATTCATATACATAGTTGTTATGTTCCTATTATGCATAATCATGATATAATTTCCTAACTCTTGGAGTCTACCCTTGTAAGGGATCTCCTCACTATGGAACCTTGCAATTTTATGTGGAGAGGATCCCACTCTCAATGTGTCATTTAAATGTTTTTCGTCCATCTTGCAAACTGCCCCTTCGTTTCATCCCAATTATGATCAAGAAAGCATATTCATTTTCTCCATTCCATCAACAAAAGCATTGTGTCTCTTTTTATTTCCTTTTGAATTAATGACATCCATCCCTTCTACATCGCTTTGCATGTCCTTCAAATTATTTTCATCCAATGGAATCTTTCACCACTCTAAACAAAACCGCACCTTTTGATGGATGTTGGAAAATTAGTGATGATGAAATTCCTTGAATCCACTCCCTACCTAATGAAATATATCTCTAAATCAAAGCATTTCCTCTATGGCATGATGGTCAAGAGCAATGGGAAGGAAAACCTAGTGCCATTTTCACATGGATAATTCTCCATCCCAATCACTTCATATTCTCCAAGAATTCTTCGTATGTATATTGTATCCGTCCAATGTTTGTGTGTAGAAGGAAATCCCACATGATAGGTCATCATTGACACAAATTTTCTTCTTCCTATTACAAGGAAATGGTCTAAAACATCGTTAAACTCCATGAAAATCGTGATATTCATATTTTCAACAAAATAAAAAATCCATAATTCATGTCACTCTTGATAGAGACTCTAGGAAATTAGGCTCTCATCCCAAATTTAAGAACAAAAAATGTGAGAGAAAAATAATTATATCAAATCATAACTATATGAAAATATAAATGACACATGATTTATCGTAGAAAAACCTTACAAGAAAAAATTGTGAAAGAATAAATTCTTTATTTCCTTAACTAAACTCAACCAAGCCAATGAAGTGATCATTCACCACTCACCTCCAAGCACATTACAATGGAGTATCCCCAATCCTTTTAAAAACTCCATTACATGTAATCCACAGGCTCAATACTATAGGTCACCATGTTCCCAAAACCACCACTATTGACCTAACCACTTTGACTCTTTCACCAAGTCAAGTTTAAGCTAACAAGTCCAATGTTTGTATAATTGTTAGCTAAACCTAAACTATAAATTTGAAATTGTATCTCCTTAAGTCAAATGTTGTTTTCATCTTTGATGATGCAATTATAGGTGCCCATAGTTACCCATAATTTCAATGTTGAATGGTATGTAGTAAACCAAAAACCACTTGTCATGATAGATGAGGTTCATGGTCAATTGAAACTAATGTATGGTTCATGGTCAGATAAAACCAATTCAAATAATTTTACTAGTTAAGGTAAATTAATACATAACCTAAAGATTGTGATGGTTAAGTGTAATCCAAAAAATCCCAAAGGATGTAATTGTTAAGTGTAACCTAAAAAATCCCAATTTGTGGTTATGGGTATGAAAAAAGAACAAATTGTGGTTATTAGTAAGCTAAATAAAATTTGGGATGATGATTATTGATGATGTCGAGAGAGTGAAAATATTTGTGACTGCATACTTGTTGTTGAACTATGTGGGAAAAAAAATTCCTAGAGAAATAAAGGATACAATAGTTAGTGACCCATATATTTTGATGAATGATAACTTTTTTGATATGGAATTAAAAAAACATGTATCTACAAGATGAACATTGAAGAAGAAATAGGATCTAGAATGAAGAATACCAAAGATAAAACACAAAAAAGGAAGATTGAGTATTAAAATTTTAAGATGGTGGAAGATAGAAAATGAAGACAAAGAACATTAAAGGCAAATATCATAGAAGAGAAAAATGGGACCAATTCAAAAGAGAGTTGAAGATTTCATATTGAGATCATAAGTATTCAGGGTATAAAGGATGGGTGTGAAGGATTAACTCTTACCTGTGATGTTTAATCAATACACTATAACATGTTAACTAAGTAGACTAAGAATAGAAGTCTATGTAAGAATCAAATATGAGGAGAAAAGAGAGACGTTAGGGATGAATATTGGTTGAGAGATATATGGAAATACTTAGAAGGACTATTGGAGATACCTATGCATATGATTGAACTAAACGTCTATTTATGACATAGTTTTTATGGTCGCCTACTACTAATATATAAAGGGACCATTTTCATAATAAAAAAAACACATGTGAAGGTTTTTATTAATAGAATTTTTCCCATCACACGCTTCGTAAATTCATAGTGTCCCTTGATTCACATTTATTTGTATGTATTTATTGTTGGCTATTAAAACCTACTCACCTTAACATAATTAATTAATGATGGACAGAGATGAATGTTAGATTTACATGTTAATAGATGGCCATAAAGTAGGTGGGATTTCTTTAGGATCTTATAATTTTTTGATAAAATTATCACCCTTGGTAAATTCCTTATGATATGCTAGAATTTCTTCTTTCTAATGAAATCTACATCATATTGCATTTTTAGGATCTTATAATTGTTTGATAAAATTCTCACCCTTAGTAAAATTCTTCTAATATGCTATAGTTTCATCTTTCCTAATGGGATCTACAATATGTATTGCATCTATTACCTTTAGTTCAAATTTAAAGGGTAGAACTCCTGTAGTTAAACATGCTTTATATATATATATATATATATATATATATATATATATATATATATATATATGGAGGTACATGGGACCACCCACGAGGGACTTGAACTAGAGACCTATAGCAAGGAGTGCCTTAACAATGCAACGATTAATCATTAATACAAATTATGATGACCTTAATGATCATATAGATGTATACACATAAAAAAATATCTTTTATATGGGCGTTTATAAAAATCATCATTGTATTAAAAGATTTATGTATATATCAATTTAAATTATTAAAAAAAAAAACTTTCTCACTTTTACTATCTCTTTTTTCCAAAGGTGGAAAAACCTATCATAAATCATTGGTAAAGTGGCATTGAGTACAATCATCATTGTCTACTATCCAAGAATTCATTATGAATCATCATTGTTACATCTCAATGAAAATCATGACACCTAGAATGTCTTGTTGGTAGTCCATAAAGGGAGAGAGTCCTATTTCCAGTTCATATGTGTCTTTGAGTCTTTAACCCATAACATATTTTCTTACCCATGTGGTGTAAACCAATTTCTTTGTGTGGGGTTTAGTCCCACCGGGTCATGGGTTCAAATATTATGGGGAGGAAGGAGTTAAGGATGGGTCATGGGTTCATATCTCATGGGTAGGAAGGAGTTAAGGATGGGAGCCACCTTTGGAGGAGAGACATCCAAGCTTGGCCGAGTTTCACAAAATCCTTATGGTTAGCCTTGACTTAACCTTAGCCTAATTTGAAAAAAACATAAAAAAAATATTTTCTTATATTCAAGAAAGACAAATTCTCAACCAATCAATTTTTTTTTAACTATTATTAAAAAAAATGATTATGATGTGTATAATATTGCCATGGTAACCTTGTTTTCCATCATTATTAAAACTAACAAAAATCATGTAATAACAAATAACCACCTTAACTTAATTTCATAAATAAAAATAAAATAATAGTTTTTGATCTTATTCCATCATTATTAAAGCTTGAAAAATGCTATGTGATAACAGGTAAACACCTCAACTTAATTTCATAAAAAAATAACATACTATTTGTGATTGGAATTTTACCCCTTACCCCAGAATTAATATAGCTTTGAGGAAATTCTTCCAATTCTAAGTTCTTGGAGTTAAATATTAGCTACCTGTTCAATAGAGGTTTTTACAGGTAAAGATTTTATTGATATTTGTGATGCCAAAATTTGTAACTAACAGTGTGAAGTATACGAACAGATGGGAACTCATCGAGCCCACTAGAGATTTAATACTAAGGTGTGTGTGTAGGTATGGATGCACCCACTACGAATTCGATTTTTTCTGAATTTTTTTTATAGGATTACAACGGGAGAGTTTCAGTTTTAAATATCTATTTTTCATTTTTAAACCCTTTTTTATAGGTAAATTTGTGCATCATTCCCAATGACCTGGTCAAACTGGAAATCATCCCCTGGACCAATGAAATAGGGTCTATCATCCCCTATCATTTCAGTTCCTACATGCCCTAAGATAAGAAAAAACTATTCATGACTTCCATTGCAAGGTTTCCAAGATTTGAAGTATATGTTATATCACTTATGAGCTCACCAATGCAGCCTCTCAAAGGACTAACTTCTTTGCATATGCAGTTACCTCCATTCAAGGGTGCTCTACAAAGCACTTCCTGCCATTCAACATTGCATTGGTCAGATGGGAGCGAAATTCTGATTGTTCTGGAATCTCCACATGACCAGTGCCTTATAGAAGAGTTTATATGTGTAAAACTTCGAATCCATGTGTCCATATAACACCTATGATCTTGGGAACATGTATTTCCTATTATTAGAAAGTCATTGATTGAGAAACTACCTTTAGTTGCCCTATAAATTGAGCACAAATCCTGGTGCTATAAGAGGAAGAAATTTGGCCAAGAAATGTTGTGGGGTTCTCAATTGAGTGTGTGATAAGAGTGATATGCTGTTGGTGAGATGTTTATTGTGATGAGGCTGGGATGATACTAGAACTGATGACATAAAATCTATCGCTAGTTGTAACCTCCCCCTTCTATCCATTAATAAATATTTTTGCTCATTTTCCCATATATTTATCTATTTATGTTTCTACTTTTCATATCAAGGATTCTTAACTGATATATATGTTTCATGTTTAATTGATTTAAATGATTAAGATAAATAGTCATACGTATATTGAAATATCTTTGTTGTTTAGTGTTTATACTTGCAGGAACTAGTATGGCGATCTAAGTTGGATTGGAAGCTACAACAAGAGCGATAAAAGGAAAATAGGAAGCCCTTGGATAACAAGTAAGTTCCTCTATCTTTCTATGTGTCTATTTACTCTTGGAGAAAGTGTCTGAAAATTCTTTGATCTGTTGTTCTAAATGCATAACACCACATTTACAGAATGTGTTTTATCCGTAATTCATATTGCTGCATAACAAATTGGTGATACCGCTAGGGAGTTTTCCTTATCATTCCTAGTGTTTTTGCCTCTACTTATCCACCCAGTAGCATCTACTATCAATTATTAGACTTTTGAATCAAAGAATTGCATTATAAGTGTGTTTTGTAGCTTGAATTTTGAATCTTTGCTGCACCCAAAGCATCGTTGGTCAAGATACAGTGCTTTGCATAGCACTGTCTCCCACTCAGGAGTGATTTGAAATGCATTGTATCCCCTTAGACACTGTGTTTCCCCCTTAGCCAACCAAATTCCCTTTGAATTTGTCATTTCCATCATACTCAGCCTTTTTTTTTCTGTGTTTTTAATTTTCTGATACCTCATAGAGACCAGTGAATTTTCCTGATTCTTACTCCTTTGAAAAGTAAGTTTCTTCAATGTGTCTTTAAATGTTTTTCATTATCATTGAAAAATAAAATTCAAAGTATTTTATTTCTGCATTAGATCCATTTGTTTTCGTAAAGGAAATTGTCGTTAAATTCTTAGTTTCTTGTAGGAAAAATTATAGTTCCATTCTTCATTTTTCCTAAAAGAGAAATTGTTGCTAAATTAATCATTTGTCAAAGAAGAAAGCATTTGTTTTTTGTTGATTTGACACATATAGTTTCCTTTTTTCATTCACATTAAGGGGATTGAAAAGAAAAACCTCCATTTACATATAGTGAATTGTGTGTTTTACATAGGAACAAATTAGGAAAGATACATATTAGTTTGTGCTCTTTGTTGTTTTCTCTCAAAAATGATTGCTCTTTCCCTTTAGTAGCTAGGATTTTCATTGAAAAAGCTAAAATTGAAAATTTTTCTTATCATTTTAGTTTGCATTTTAGGAATTTCCATCACATCATCACGGTGAACCTTGAAAAGAAAATTGATAAACAAGATCAACTTAAAATTAACATCAATTTACCTAAAAAAGCATTGGAACCATATCGATAGCATTTAGAAGGTCTAGGCTAGAGACGTGTTCTTGTGTCGTTAAACATAGCAGCTGTCATTAATTGTCTTCAATACATTTCGAGTGTGATACCTCACTCCACGTACATAAGCATATTGTATCCCATTCACGTACCTTCAGGTATATTGGGCAGTGTTATAGTACGAAAAGTATAAAGGGGTGCTCTCACTATGTGGTTTCGCATTAGACAACGCTAATATGGACTTGGGCCTCCACATACCTTCAGGTATATTTGGGAGGACAACTTCAGGTTTCTATCCATCCATAGTGAATTGAGTCAGCCACCTTGTAAATTGTGATACACTGAACACAACATTCGGGGAGATCGCCTGCCTGTACTTCTTGGTTTGCCAAGAGGTATTTTGCAGTTCACAGTTTCTTGGTAAAACTTTTTCCTAGCATTACCCTCTTATTTTGTTTATTATTTTTTGGTCATAAAATAAATCAGTCATCGTGCAAGAAGAAAATCCCTTTCCCCATCGTTCAGGTAGACTTGCATTGAAACCACCTTTACCACCGACAACCTCTTCTGGTCAGCGAAGGCAACATCTCTCTACCGAAGCTAGTACCATCAGTACCTCTGGTGAATCATCATCTTCACATAAACCTAAGTCGACACAAGTTGTTACTACAAATCCTGGTTCATCTACTGTTGTCGAGACAGAGTCCTCACAACTACCCGTGGTCACAATCCATCCAATCAGTGAGACCATACCCCCGAACCTGACGTTGTTCAACTAGAAGTTGATCCAGATCCTATCTCTTTTTTGCCAGAACATCTGCATCCTGAAGTCGGACGACCAGAAGTTGTTCCTATATCGATCGCCTCACAATCTATTATAGACATTGAGTCTCCCATATCGCACAGTCAACCTCTTGAAATATACATTAGGCTTGACGTCTAAATCCTTCCACCTGGTTTAATTTCAATTGAAGAAATACCACAAGATGAAACACCTTTAAATCCAACTCATTTTGGGGCAGAGCTTTACCTGTATGAGTCTTTTCCTCAATCACCTGCCTTTATTTTTGTTGATCTTGCGCCTATTCAAATTCTCGTCGATCCAATAGGGTATACATTTGGTCAAGTAACCATGCCTGAACCAACATCTTCGGCTAGACCATCTATTCCAATTACATTAGCACCTGCTCTCGCTACCCCATCGATGTTCACAACTTCACTAGAGTCATATTTACATGGTGGCCCTATGTTCCCATCAGATTATAAATCTTTATCTGGAATTTTCTCTGGTGCATCTTCAAATCCATGGACTTCGCCAATGTCATCGTCTGGTATTCTAACTAGTAAACCTATAGTGAGTACTGAACAAATTGATCCTTTATATCCATCATCAGGGAAATATCAAGATGGTTCATCTAGGTATATTCCATCCAGTACAATTCCAACTAGACTCCCTGCATCTAGAGATCAATATTCTCCATCTTATTATACTCCACATGCTAGGGGGCAACCTATGGTCACCCACTTTGACAGTACTCCATCATTTTTTGGTCAACCTAATATCGAAATGAATGTTTGTCAATGACGGCCCACTTTTCCAATCCAACCACAAACGATTGTATACTCGTATCAACTGGTTCAACCTATTGCACCCACATCAACTCCACTTGTTAATACATATTTACTCATATTACAGACTTGAACTGTTGTACATCAACCATTTCAGGCGAGTCCTTCAACTCAATACCCTCAGGTATTGGGCCCTCAGACTCCAACTCCTTCGACTGATTTACAACAACCACCTGTACCCGGAATCATTTATTCACAATCTGGATTACCATATTATAGGATGTCATAGCCACAAATAGGTTATACCTATCCTCAGCCGAATCCATGTTATCTTAATTTGGGTTATAACATTGGTGGACAGACCCATTGGCAGCCACAGGTGAAAATGCCACAACCTTCATTTCAACAAGTATCGTACCTAGGTTTTGGTCAACAGAATCCTCAAGCATCTTCTTATCAAACCAATCCCTATCTGGGTTATAGGCAACAAATTTCTTATGATGGTGCTCAAAGGCCTATTTCCCAAGAAATTCCATCATACCCTAGCTATGCTCAACCCGACATCAATCGATAGTTTCCCTTTGTTGCAACTTTAGAGTTACCGGATTTAAACCGGCTTGCTAATGACCCAATAAACTATGCTCCTTGGTGGCCGGTGATACCTCATAAACTACCCTCAGATATTCCTCAGTTCAATGGAAACCTTGGAAAGATGTGTTGACTCATTTTATGAATTATCATTTGTGTCGTTCATCTAACTCCCTGAATGATGACTCTGTTTGACTACGTCTTTTCCAACGTACACTCACTGGTCCGACTGTAAAATGGTACATTGAGTTACCTAGAGATTATTTTGATAATTTCATTGCCCTAGCTACTTTATTTTTGACCCACTTCCAGTTACCCATATGATATGAAACTGGAATGGAACTCTTGACTAATTTTAAAAAAACAAATGCTACTCACAATTCTGATCATATTCATGAGTGGCGTCGTCGTCGTAGAATGGTTAAGACATTTGTTCCTAATCAGCTCCTTGTTGAGTGGTTCATTAAGTTCCCATTACCATATATAATTGAGGATGTGGCTAAGGGTGGCATCGTCACTGAAGAGCAGGTCATTACTCGTACCCAATATTTAGACTTGATTTATACACATTTTGGCACGCTCTATGAGAAAATTCCCAACGCGCCGCGATCTAATTTCACTGTTCCTCCTCCATCAAAGGACTCTCATGCTAGAGATGGTATGATCAATACTGCAAGCACACATCACACTACTACATCTGATCCTGTTCCTTCTTCCGAAATCCATGCTGTGTCATCTGATAAGGGAAAAAGTGACAAGAAACCCAGAAGTAAGAAAAAGGGGAAATCAAAGAAAAAGCAAAATTCTACCCCGCAAGAAATATCATCTGATCAATCGTTTGGAAATCAGAAACCTTGTTACCCTGGCATAATCTGTAATGAGGAACACTTTGTTCGAGAATGTCCTCACTGTACTAAAGTCTCAAAAATGGTTAAGACCTCACATGCATCAGCTGTGTTGATAGATCCATTTCTAATTCTGGACACAAATTTGGTTGCTACAGATCCATCTTCTAGTTCCCAAGTGGTTATGCTATCTGTCATGAAGCCATTGACAGATGGTTTGGTTTCAACATGTAATAAATATTACGGTAGTCAGTCTACTGATCAACCTCCTACCTCGACCACGAATCCATCTCCAGAATCGATACCGTGACCTACTATTCCTGAATTGACAATCAACCCACCGAAGGGAGTCATTCATAAATCGACATTTAATCCTTGAGCCATAGCTGCTCAAAATTATAATATAGTTGAATATTTAGCTCAATCCCATTTAGCTATGTCAGCGCTTGAGATGCTACCAAATTTTCCCTCCCAGAAACAAGTTTTTTTGTCGGCAATTGTTGGAAATGATTTGACTGATTCTAATCTCGTAGTCTTTAATCATATGGGCTATGTACCTCAATTACCATCAGAATTAGCATTCTCCATCCAAGTAATTTTTCTCAATCACCTTGTTCATCATACTATTATTAATGTGGGAGAATCTATGTGCATTATGTCTCTAAATGTTGGAAGTCACTTGGATCGCCGCGCTTATCTCAATTGCCAACAACGTTGAAAGCTTTAGACAGACGTACATATAAGCCTTATGGTATTATAAAAAAACCTGCATGTTGAAATAGGGGGAAAAACAGTGAATGTTGAAGTTGAAGTCATTGATGGACCCTTTAACTACAATATTCAACTTGGAAGGCCATGGGTATATGCTATGACTGTAATCATTTCTACATATTTCAGAATGATCACCTTTCCACATAAAGGTTTGATCAAAATCATCAATCAACTATCCTTCTTTGCCTCCAGTTCCCAAGTAACTGGAAGTGTTCCATTAGTTCACGCACCCCAACTCGCACTTTAGAACATTAGTGTAGGACTCTTAAAGGATTCCACTCTCATGCGAATCTTTTCATTGCCACCGCCTGCAACATCGGAAAAAATTGAAACTATAGAGACCTACTACATGATCTCCTCTACTCCATCTAGATTGAGGAAGAGTACGGGTGATTCTAAAGTTATTACGTTGGATGGGTTTCTGCTGCCCAACCCTATTGAGCTAGCATAGAAATCAATCTATATGGCTTGGGCAATGAATCATAAATCATCGTCGTTGGTCTTTTGGGTAGTTCGTTCATTAGATATTGGTACTCCATCTGATCCTTTTTCCTCAACTTTTTTGATAGATGAGAATATTCTGGAAACCATGATGTTGGAAGGAGAACCATGGGAATATTATCATCATCGTTCCCATATTCCTGAATATGAAGAAGATAATCTTAGTGAACTATATCACCCATCGATCAAAAATTTCTTTTCGAATTATTTTCTTATTAATGCAATCGATTCCGAGTGAAATTTATCAAATATTGAATAAACCATTTCTATCGATATTTCGACCAAACCCGATGTTGTAGAAAACATTCATGTCGATGTGTCTTTTTCTCCATCAGAACTCGAAACATATCACTCTCTCTTTCGTGAATTGCATGATGTATTTTCTTGGTATTACAAGGAAATTCCAGGCATAATACTAGAATTGTTGAACACACTATTAATATGTACCCTGATTTCAAGCCAATATGTCAATGCCTTCGTCTTGTTCATCCAAAGAAGGCTGCTTCCATTAGAGTAGAAGTTGAAAAAATTTTGCGTGTTGGTTTCATTTACCCTGTTCCGTTAACTGAGTAGGTTTCCAACATCATTCCTGTTATAGAAAAACAAGGAACCATCAGAGTGTGTGTTGATTATCAGGATGTCAATATTGCTTGTCCAAAAGACAACTATCTTACTCCCTTGATCGACCAGATTATTGACGATTGTGATGGATGAAAAAAAAATTTGTTCATGAATGGATGGATTTTCTGGCTACAATCAAATCAATATCCACCCAGAAGAATAATATAAGACAACACTCTTCTGTCCCTGGGGCACATTCGCTTATAGGAAACTCCCGTTTGGTTTAAAGAATGTTGGGGAAAATTTTCAAAGAGCAATGGATTATGCTTTAAATGACATCAAACACATTGTTCAACCCTATCTATATGATTTACCCACGCATTCACAGAATCGGATTGATCACCCGATGAATTTGAGAGCTATCTGTTTATGCTACCGACACTACAAAATATGCCTCAATCCACATAAATGTGTGTTCTATGTTGGCTCTGGTCGTTTTCTAGGACTCGTCATCTCAAAAGAAGGAATTTGAATAGACCCTTTGAAGGTCGAGGCCATTCTTGATTTTCCTGCACCATCAAATTTGCTTCAGTTACAAAAACTTCAGGAAAAGGCTAATTTCCTAAGGAGGTTCATACCCAACTACGTCAAAATGGCTAAAGGATTTACTCGGCTCTTGAAAATGGGGATTCCCTTCCATTGGTAGCAATTTGTGCAAGCTTCTTTTGATGTTATCAAGGATACTCTTGTCTGGGTTTCATTAATGTATCCCCCCAATTCTCAAAGTGATTATTTCTTATATATCATCATGGTTGATATGACCATTGCTATGGTATTGGTCCAAGTGGAAAATGGTATAGAACATCCGATCTATTATTTGAGTCGTAATCTCAATGATATGGAAGTGAAGTATCAGTACGTAGAAAAGCGTGCCTTGGCAGCTGCTCAAGCTGTCCAAATATTTCTCCACTATATCATGTTCCAGAAGACCATTGTCATTTCGGATTGCAACCCCATGACTTATATCTTATCACGTCAATTGATGGGGGGCAAGTATTCAAAATGGATTGTCATTTTTCAAGAATTTTATTTGGAATTCATCAAAACCAAGTCAAAGAAGTCTTTAGTTTTGGCTGAGCTTCTCTGTGACCTTCCCTCTGATAATACTTCTACTACGTCAGAACCATCTATTCCTATCAAGTCTTTGTTTCTGATCATATCGTCTAATCCTTGGTATGGGGATTTAATAATTTATCTCAAGACCTAGAATTTTCGGCCTGATACCTCTTGCTCTGACCAGCGACATATTCGATACCAAGCCAAATATTATTTGATCGTTGACGATACACTTTATCATTGTGGTGTCATTACAATTTTAAGAAGGTGCCTCACTCATGAGGAGGCCAAAAAGGATTTAAATGATTTTCATGTTGGGGCTTATGGTGGAAATTTGTATGGATACGCTACCGTGCAGAGGATACTCCGCATTGGTTACATTTGACCTACCATATTTCGCGACTGCATCCTCCCGGTCAGAATTTGTCACGCGTGCTAGATATTTGATCATAAAATATGCAAACTGCCAGTGCTAATGCATCATGTTGTCTCTATAGGACCATTTTCGAAATGGGGCATTGAATTCATGACCTGTAACCCTTGTTCGTCTAGGGGGCATGGTTATATTATTGTCGCAGTAGACTACTTTTCCAAGTGGGTCGAAGAGATGCCTACATTCAACAACACAGGAAAAACAACTACATTGTTTTTCTTTAATCATGTCATTGCATGGTTTGGGGTCCCACAAGCTATAGTCATAGATCATGGTAAGCATTTTTGTAATCACATGATGACTAAATTGACTGACAAGTTAGCACTATCACATGATAGTTCTACTCCTTATTATCCACAATCAAATGGAAAAGTTGAGGCTATTAACAAGATTCTTAAATGAATTCTTCAACGAATGATAGGAGTTCATAAAAAAAAATGGAAATTGATCTTGTACTTGGCCTTGTGGGTGTACCTAACCTCGGTGAGAAACACAACAGGATTTACCCCCTTTCAATTGGTGTATGGTTTGGAAACTATATTTCTAGTCCAATGTGGAATACTGTCATTAAAAATTGTAATCGACTTGTTCCCTGACACCTTAGATGAAGAAGCGCGTCTTTTTAACCTCATCCATCTTGATGAAATGCGTCATGAAGCCCAATTGGCCAACAAAGTGCATAAGGAAGTCTGAAGGCATAATACGACAAGCATGTACAACCTCGTATTTTCTCAGAGGGCGACTTGGTCCTTATTTATAATTAGGAAGCTGATGTAATAGGTACAAGGAAATTTGAGCCATTATGGCATGGTCCCTGTATTTTAAAAAGAGTTCTTGCTAAGGATGCCTATGAGTTGGTGGATTACGATGGAATTCTGTTGGCACAACCCCGAAATGGGTTGTATCTGAAACGTTACTATTCTTAATCATGAGCATAGTAATTTTTTGTATTATATTGTATATATATGTTGTTTATTTGCATTCACTATCTTAGTTTGTTTTTTAGAGTTTTCTTGACGTTAGTAATCCGATTTACATTTCATCGTAGATGTATGAATCTTTGGAACCATTTGTTGGATATGTTGATGGTGCTAGTCATAGTACGTAGAATCTATCCTCTGCAGCGTGGCCATTTTTGGTCCGAACGACGAGTTAGTGAGTTTTCAAGGGATTTGTATCAGTAGATCGACAAACAATATTGCTGAGTATAGCATGTTGATCAAACTTCTCTCTGATGCCATTTCATTTGGTATTAACCACATCATCATAAGGTTAGACTCACAACTTGTGGTATTACAACTTACTAGTGTTTATACTGTTAGAAATCCAACACCACATCGTATGTTCCTAAGAGTTTGACTTTGGGAAGACTTTTATTTTATTCAATATCAACACATTTCTAGAAACTTGAACACATTGACTAATTCTTTAGCGAATTATGTTATAAACATACATTTGAAACACATGTAAAGATACATTCACATAATTGAATAGGATTGAGCAATAAACATAGGAAAACACTGAAATAAAATAGATAGATAGTTATAGGTTTTTGCAAAAATTTGTGCCCAAGACACATTGGTCATCTGACCTCAAAATGTATGCAACATGTCAAAAGTAAATTAGTGATGCTCATGGTAACATGCTATCGATCTAGCTATCCTACGTAGTAACTGCATCCAACGGTTAGAAATGCCAATAGTGTGATGCTGCAGTCGCATGGGTAACTCTTCGATTTGGAAATCTGGAATCCCGAAGGTCAACCCCTTTATGTGCTATCGAAGCTTAGCAAGAGTCTCAGCCATGTTTAAATCCTAAAGGACTGCTCTCCCGACAACCCTCTCTACTGGCTCATTCGCTCCATGCTCTTGTTCCTCCACTAGTTGAACTCGACCCACATATGCATTACATTAAAAATTTATTTTAGTCTTGGGAAAACATCAAAATACAAAAACATGTATAAACCTCAAAAAAATAAAAAAATATGGTCAAAAAATTCTTACCGATAGCACCCCACTCAACGCCTTCTGGTAAAGCTAAGTCTGAATCTCCTCTGAAATCGACGCCTGCATATGCATACTCATCGATGGCGATAAGTTGTCGCCTAAACCAAGCGAAGAATTTAGTCGATAACATGATGGACAATTGACTTGCATGTCTAGCCATCAGTTCTACCCATCTCCGCATCCTTGGATCTCTAGGGTTAGACACACCCAGTGTCATATGCTGAGGCTACATCAGTGGAATCCACTCTAGGGAAAAAGAAATGAGGATCGAACCATAACTGAAGCTTTTCTTCCTTCCTCCCTTTTCCTTTCTCAGTTGTTATTTTATTTGCGAAAGTACAGCTTCAGACTAGTTGAAAATTGTTGGTTCCATGCAATCTAGCGCATACTGCATATACGATATGTTCGCTACATGTAGTGTAACAATACTAGCAAGCTTTGCGATAGTGAATAGAATGGTTCTCAATGGAAAATCACGAACGTCACAGATGTTTATTTTCCCATCCTTTCTAGGCTCTGCCCCTGGATAGAAATATTACAAATATAGTCCCTCATCGTCTCTCCTCCTAGAGCAGACCCTGAGAGAGAAATGGGTAGGCCTCTCCTCAACAAGTCTGTCAGAAAATATATGTCCTCCACTGTAATAGGAACCACTTTGTTCCTAATGTGAAATGCCTCAATTGTCGAATCCCATGCATGAACAAGGAACTCCAAAAGTTCTGTTTGTTGCCTCATACCTGATAAGCAGAAGTACTTTAATAACCCACAATCTCTTAGGGCTCTTACAGTACCTGGATCATTAAGGGAAATCATATTTTGTTCCTCATACTCTCTTTCTCTCCAAGTAATTGTCATTCTAGTCCAATGAATCCCTGAAACATAACCATAAGACTCATTAGACTCCATTTCATGCAAAAAATTAGGCAAAATTTGGGTACAATGCAAGAATAAAAAATGTGAATTGCGCTCAACACAATCTTGGTCAATAGACAGTGTGTTGCATATGCACCTAGGCTTCATTTTGAGTGCTTTACAATTTATTTTTTGATGCCCAAGGGCGTTGCCCTCTTTATAAAAATAATTTACCCTAAGGGTCCCAAATCCCTAAAAAATTGCAATGAAATGGCTACTGAAAGAAATAGGGGGTTTATGGCACAAACTTGGATCAAATGGCAATGAAAACAGTCCACAGAATCGATCACAATCAACGGCTGAAGTTTGGGGGAAAAAACAGGTTCAAAGCTCCAAAATGCAAATGGTAACTTTCAAATGGTAAAAATGAATAGTAAAACTATTTTAAATAGTCATTTGATTATTTGAAAATCATATCACTTGCTGTGACTATGGTTTTATTCAATTTTTATCATGAAACATGTATTTTTAATCCATTTGATGTTGTTCTGAACATGTTTGCAAATGATGAGCAGATTAGTCGTGCACATTTATTTCAAGAATGATTTGACCACAAAGCATTATTTTATCCTTATTTTTCAAGCTTTTATAAAAATGAAAAAGCACTTGAAGCACACTTTTATCTCTTTTTCAAGCTTCGATAAAAGTGAAAAAGGAACCACTAGAGTCTTCTTTTAGCTCTTTTTAGACTCTGATAATGTGAGAATATTGTCGAGCACTTGTATTTTCAAGCTCGTAAAAGTAAATGAATTGATATCTACTCTATATAAGTTTAACTCTTTTCCGGACTGAGATATATTATTTACGAAAAAGGAATGCCTTAGTCGAACATTGCTAGGAGGTTCTCTCAGATATTATTTTACGCTTCTTCAGATCTAAGCTACAACTTTACAAAAAAGTACCTATGGAGTTTTCTTTCATCCTCTTTTTCAAACTCTCTAAATATGAAAGAGGACAGGGTTGTCACTGTCGTTAGGCTCATTAAAACATAAAATAGTGACGGACTTTTCGATCATGATAAGAATCGAGTTTCATTCATTGCTAGACTCATTAAATTATTAAATAACGATACATTATTTGCCCGAAGCATTAAATTATATATCAATCATATGTTATACTCCTCAAGCTTGTTAAAAAATAAAGAGGTACTGGTTGACAAATGACTGGGGAAAATTTGGGAAAGTGAATAGAACTTTTACGGTAGCAGGTTGCTCTTGAACATGACACTTCACTCCATCATCGTGACTATTTGGGTTGGATAATCTTCTTTATGGTTCATTCATACCTATGGTTCGTCATGCCTTCACTTCGGTTTTGGGTCAATGTTGCCAACTCATCTCAGTGTCGCCGATATGTTCAAGAGAAGTCATCCAGTGAATACTCATCCTTCTGCAATACTCATAAACCTTCATTCTCATGACAGTCATCCTTGAACATTGCTATATTAAGTCATATTTTGTCTCTGAAATCAGTAACATTTGTTTCACAATAAAGTGACTTCCTGTCGACATCAAATCATCATCAAGGAAGTTTACTTAGAAACATCATCTTCCAGTACCATGAGGCTTGTTACAAAATCAACAAGATCCTTTCCAGACTTTTTACCAAAAGATTTTGTTTGGAGTTCGACATCAAATCATCTATTCACTTATGAAATGTACTGCAGTACCTTCAGAGCCATTAACGTCAATGGTGGTTCTCTTGCATTTGTTAACAGTTAACATCATTGGCTGGTAATAAAATGATGTCTTACCATGTTCAACTACAAATCATATATTCGCATGGTTAGACTTGTACCCAAATGATCGAGTGACTGAGATAAGAAGACCATGGATCTAGTTTCAACCATCCAGGCTGTGATTTCAATATTGTTGTACACATCATCTGTACGGTGACCTTACATACAGATCATCATCCGAACATGGGGTTATATCTGTAGGCATGTCTGTATTGGGAAACATTCCAATGTAGACGACTTTCTGCACTATGTACATGTTATTAGATATTTTATGTGCTGAGCATGGGAATGCCTTCCCTCAGCAATTCGCGATTAAGAGGATATATCATGATGTAATGTATTTTTTATGTATATTTTGTTAATTATTAGTTATATATAGTTATCTTAGGTTTTATTAAGTGGAAGGGCATGATCAAAGATCATGCCTCTTCACCAAGGGACACCATGAGGCTATATTTAAAGCCTCGGTGATTCCCCATTGTAATCATCTCATCTTTTATCAATAATAATATATACTTATAAAGTTTACCAGAGTTTTTACACTCCACTGGTATCAGAGCCATCACTCTTCTGGATCTATGTGATCATCAGATTAAAGAATTTCTAAGGAAATTGTAGAATTTTTTAAAAGAGAGAAGGAAAGTTGACATAAAGGGGGGAATAAATAAAAAGGAAAAAACAAAATATTTAAAAGAAAATAGTTCCAAAAGAAAAAAAAATAAAAAGGAAAAGAGATATATATATAAAGAAGTACATATACGTACATATGAAGACAAATTAAAATTAAAAAGGAAAAAGAAATAAGGAAGAGTAATTGGTCGTGGTTTACAAGCTCGTGGTTTTGGAGCCCATGGTAATTTCCCATGGTATTAAAACCCATTCCCCCTTTTCTAAACAATGTGACTTTTCAAAGTTAACAATTTTTTTTCCCCATATATATATATATATATATTATTATTATTATTATTATTATTATTATTATTATTTCATAAAAAAAAAGTAATTAATTAATTAATTTTAAAGAAAAGAAGGGAAAAACTGGTAGAAAAATATTCCCCACCTCATACACGTTCAATGTCTTCATCAATGTAGATGGACGAATTCTAGAAAAATTGGTGGATCTCGAGAAACATATCAATAATAATTCTGAAGAATTCAGAAAAAGATTAATCAATCTTGAAGGTACAGCTGCAGGACACTCCAACAACATCAAAAAGGTTCATGATATGACAAATCGAATAGAAATACAAACGTGGCTAAATCATCATGAGACCACAGAAAAGATGACAAAACTCTTCGATAAGCTAAATGATAAGATAGATAAGTTAAGTCAGACACAACCCCCAATATTTCCCAATATGCAACAAAATCAACAAAACAATTCCGCAGATTCAGGTAACTCAGAAAAGCATCAGGAAAAAACCGATTCCCCACATCATCAAGAAGAAAGTAATGCAGATTTTCAAAATGAATGCGTTTTCTAATCAATATCCCCTTCTTGTTCCACCATTAGCATATCAGCGAAAAGAAAAAACCGAGCTACCCAAGTTTGATGGTAATGAAAAAATAGTGTTGCATGGCTTAATAAAGCTGAAGAATATTTTGAGATTTATGACATTACTAGTGATGACGAAAAAATTAAGCATGCTTCCATGAAAATGGAAGGAGAATCATATAATTGGTATATGTGGTGGAAAAAGATGACACTTGCTATTAGTTGGACAAAATTTAAGGATGCATTCTTCAAAATATTTCAAGGCATAAAAGAAGAATTTTTTTTTTCAACATTCATCAAATTACTCCAAAAAGGAGATGTGGATGAGTACACTCAAGAATGGGAGACCTTGGAAAAATGAGTACCGGGATTGTCGGAATCTCTTCTAATCCAGTCTTTCATCTCAGGACTTAAAATCCATATACAAGAAGAGCCCGAACTTCATGAAATTACATCAGTAGAAGTAGCAAGGCAAAAAGCAAAAGCTGCTGAAAAGAAATTTGAAAGGTTATCATGGTCAAAATCAGAAAGAGTATATTCGAGACAAAGAGTTCCTCAATCTAAAAATATAGATGACACAAAATATGTCCCACCCCATCTTCGTGAAGAAGAAAAATCTAATGTGGAAAAACAAAGAATAAGAGAGGGCAAGTGCAAACGTTGCGGTGAAAACTGGGACCCTAAGCACATATGTGCTAATGGAAAAGAAAAAAATCTATACATCTGTGAAGCAACTAATGACGCTAACAATAATGATTCATATATAGAAGGATTAGAAGACACCATCGAGTTCTCTCCAAAAGTGGATGACGAAACCATTCTGCAAGTGTCATTATCAGCTATGACAGGCATATCACAACCTCAGACCCTAAAGTTAAGAGGACATATCAAGAACAACAACGTAATGGTTCTCATCGACACTGGCAGTACCCACAATTTTCTAGATTCAACCATGGAAAAAAGACTCAACATCTTTACCTTCCCCATGCCTAATATGCAGGTAATGGTGACTGATGGTAAGTAGATTCAGCAAGTAGGAAAATTCCATAAGGTCAAACTATAGATAAAAAACTTTAAATTAGAATCTCCATTCTACACCGTCCCATTACAAGGAGTAGATGTGGTCTTAGGAATTCAATGGCTACAAACTTTAGGTACTTATTCTGCCAACCATCAGAAGCAGTTTATAAGCTTTAGGTGGAAAGGGAAGAAATACAAGTTGTATGGATTCCACGCCCCAGAAAATCAAGTCGTATCTTCATCTCTGATGAAGAAGATGATTCGAAAAGGAGTACCAGCATCTGCAGTACAATTCCATCAGTTAGAAATGTTATCTACAAAAAGGAACCACGAAGAGTCACTAGAAGAACAAGGAATAGTTCAGAAACATGAAAAAGTATTCCAAGATCTACCCATAAAAGTGCCTCCCAATAGGAAACACGAACATCCAATAGAAGTCAAGAAATGATCTAACCCTGTCAATATCAGATCTTGTCTCCATCCACATCAACAAAAGATTGAACTCGAGAAGATGCTCCACAGTATTTTTAAAATGTGGGAAGCAAGAGCTTTCCGTTCGAGAAACCCAAGCGTTCATCAACATTGTCCATCATTACATATGCTTTGAGGACAAAGCATCTTAAGAGAGGGGCAATATTATGTATATTTTGTTAATTATTACTTAGATATAGTTATCTTAGGTTTTATTAAGTGGAAGGCCATGATCAAAAATATTGTTATTATTCTGATTTCATGCTTTAGGGGGCAACAGTTATAGGTCAATTTGGGCATCATTCCCAATGACCTGGTCAAACTGGACATCATCCCCAGGACCAATGAAATAGGGTCTATCATCCCCTATCATTTCAGTTGCTACATGCCCTAAGACAAGAATAAACCATTCATGACTTCCATTGCAAGGTTTCCAACATTTGAAGTATATGTTTTATCACTTATGATCTCACCAATGCAACCTCTCAAGGGAATAAATACTTTGCATATGTAGTTACCTCCATTCAAGGGTGCTCTGCAAATCACTTCTCGAAATTCAAGGGTGTGTTGGTCAAATGGGAGCGAAAATCTCATTGTTCCAGAATCTCCACATGGCCAATGCCTTCTAGAAGAGTCCATATGTGTCAAACTTCGAATCCATGTGTCCATCTAACACCTCTGAGCTTGGGAACATGTCTTGCCTATTATTAGAAATTAATTGATTGAGAAACTATCTTCAGTTTCCCTATAAATTGAGCATAGATCCTAGTGCTAAAAGAGAAGAAATTTGGTAAAGAAATGATGTTGGATTCTCAATTGAGTGTGTGATAAGAGTGATATGTTGCTCATGATATGTTTATTGTGATGAGGCTGGGATGATGCTATAGTTGGTGACATCAAATTGATCATTGGTTGTAACCTCCCCCTTCTATCCATTAATTAAGATTGCTGCTCATTTTCCCATATATGTATTTGTTTATGTTTCTACTTTTCATATCATGGATTCTTAACTGGTATATATGTTTCATGTTTAATCGATTTAACTAATTAAGGTAAAAAGCCATATGTATATTGCAATCTCTTTGTTGTTTAGTGTTTATACTTGTAGGAACTAGTCTCGTGATCTTAGTTGGATTGGAAGCTACATCAAGAGTGACAGAAGGAGAATAGGAAGTGCTTGGTTCACAAGTAAGTTCCTCTATCTTTTTGTGTGTATATTTACTCTCAGAGAAAGTGTCTGCAAAGTATTTGATCTGTTGTTCTAAATGCGTAGCACCACATTTAGGGAATGTGTTTTATCTGTAATTCATAATTCTGCATAACACCCTTCATGAAATTCACTTGTCTGTAGATGTTTCAATCTCCATGGAAAATTATTCGTTCTCGAGAATATTTCTTTGTTAGTTGAAGGCGTATGGAAAAATTACTGGTATTAAAATAAAAAAGCCCTATACATTCGCCTGTAAATCCCTCAAAATTAAATATAATATATCATAACTTTAAACTCAATAAACCTTTTTATAAAAAGAAATTTTTTATTAGATCATGGGTCCATTGTTTTGAGTAACCAACAATGAGCTGAAAATTCTCTATAATTTTTTACACTAGCATTTGCATTGGGAGGTCCCAGCACAAAGACAAGCTAATATAAGCGGAGAGGAATGTATAGTGTCATTGAGGTAGTTCTACAAGAAACAAGGATGTGGATGTGGAAGTTATCGGGAAATATTTGGCGAGGGGGAGAAAGGAATGGAAATGGTAAAGTAGAGGACTAAAATGTGGGACCTGGTTATTCTTTCAAAATACTCAAAGTTCTTAGGTCGATCAAATTCAAAAGTGTTTCGAGGCAGGGGAGAGAGGTAGAAGGTAAAAAGGGAAAAAGTGATTTAAGCAAGTTAAGCAAGTAACTTTTCATCCAAGAGAGGTGTATATATGCATGGTAGTGAAACTGATATTAAATTTTGGCATTACAACAACAATCATGTGACACTGCTAGATCAAAGATGCAAGGGGAATACAAGTGGTAGATTTTACAAAGGAAAGAGGTACATTTTGTGTGAACAATTGAAAGGTATTTTGCTATAGAATCCAAACGAAAGTGATGTAGAAAGGTCATGTTTCTTGGAAATTTGAAGAGTCTACTATTGAAGTTTGAAGAGTTATTATGAATTGTAGGTATGTTTTATTGAATAGTTTGAGATGCTAAAAGATGTTACAAACATTTTTTTCATAATGATGTGTCTTGAAAGGTGTGGTATGCTACGATAATGTGATTGTTAGGTCTAAGGCAATTGGCATATATTAAGGGCTCCAAGATGTTGGACAAATGCATGTTTCTACACAATGTGAAGTGTATTCTGAGGGTATATTACGCATATATTCATTTCGACAATCTTGATATTTTCATAGGGATTTGCTTAGGTATGAGCTGCTCCCTGGTTACAGGATTAAACAACTTAAATAACTTCACTTATATATTGTGATTGTTGATGTCTGACGATGTGCACAATGATTTTACCCATGTTATTACACCTGTGAATTGGATGTTAAAAGAAACTTAGTAACAAATTTTGAAGTTGACAACAATGGATATAACATCATAGGAAAAATATAAATTCCTACAAGGAGGGGTGAAAAATTGTGAGAGACACTATTAAAAGGCAAGCCCCTTCCCTTTCTCATTATTAGGCACAGTCTAACTCAATCTAAATATGGTGAAACAAAGTCTTCCCTTTCCTTCATCACATTTCCCTTGCTTTGTGATTGGGAAAGGTTACGTTTTCTCTTGCCTTAATGGTCTTCCAATTATGTTTAGACCTAAACCCCTAGGTTTGAATTTTTCTTGCAAGGTTTACCCATGAACCATGCCACATATTTTATAGGTATCACAGTAAAGAACCAATGATGCAGTTTTTCAAAATACAAGGTAAAAATGTATTAAGAAATAATAATCAGAAAGAGTATGATTCAGTAAAGCTATCAATTATAAAACTCATATAAAACTCATTTCAAAAACCAAGATTTGATATACTATAAGCATTGAATGTACACACCTCGAAATTAAATAGAAAACTAGGGTTTTTATCCATACACGTGCACAACTACAATTAATTAATCCATTGATAGGTTTCATAAATTTCCCAAGCTTCTTATCAGTCAGAGATCATGTGAATGTATTAAAGCATGAACATTTTGAAACAAATTTGTTTTGGAGGGACATGCAAGCATCTGACTGTTAAAAAATATATATATATTTCATGCTCCTGCAAACTAAACAAATAGAGAATATGCCTATAACAATTGCAGTGAAAATGCATAAAACTTAGCTTCTCTATCCACACATGACATTTGCAAGTAAAAATGCTAGCATAGCCTAGATAAGCAAAGTAAGGGAAACATCCTTTCACACACAACCTTTGCAATTGATAATGATACTATACTCTAGACAAGTAAAGAAAGGGAAGCATCATTTCCCTCAAGATACTGCTTGACAACAATGGCAATATTGGAGGTCCAATGATTAGGAGTCCGAGTGGAAACAAAGAAAATTTTCCCTAAATTTCAACAGAATTTGCATTTGTTTTCCATCTATTAAACCAGGTCTCATATACTAAAATGCCTGACCCGACTATAAATAAAATAACTAAAAAATGGATTTGTTTCAATTGATATCCTCTCCAAGGGGCATAAACATGATATATTTCCAATCAAGTTAATTATTGGAAAGTTATAGTGCAAGGCCAACAATATAATAGTTTCCTTGACGACCGCAAGTTGGACAATGGAGACAGGACATTCAAGTGGTTGGAGATGTCTAATTAACAAACATGCAATGCATGAAGGCATATGATGACAATCATTACTACTAGGTGTATATCATAATAAGAACAAGTACTTAATAGATGTGGAATTTGGGTACTTAATGAATGAAAAAAAATATTTCAACAAAAACATAAGAAATAGGAGGCATGCAAAAGCAAGTTGTAAAATCACAAACAAGCTTTAGTTCAATACATAAAACCAATCTAGTACATTTCAAAAATTATAGCTCACTAGTGAACTTCTCAAGGTACAATATGTCAACAACAAAGACAAGCCATTAACCAGTGTATCAATCCATTTCTAGATTATTATTGTGAAGAATGTCATTGGAAATGTGGTTTAAGAGTAAAGAGCCAGTGTACTTATGGAAGTGCCACACAGATCACCTCATTAAGCTCAGCTGGAAATTTTTTTAAAGATAATTTTCTTGTAAATTATTGGAAATTTTAGATGTGGACTTTATCAATTGCAAGTAAGTCACTACTACTGAAGCTTGCACTGTGCATTTGAACAATACCTTCAAGGAGCCTATTGATTGCTGCTGAATATCTTGTAAAGTTATGTCCAATCTTTTTTAAAGATGACATGCAATAATCTAAAGGGAGGTATATGTAGTTTAACTTTATTTATTTGTTAAGATTAGCGGCTTTGCAAGGTCCATCCATAAATATGATGTTTGTAACAACATCTTTTTAGCTTACTCTAGCTTCTCATAGAAGGTCTCTTAAGATTTGTATTTTCTTTGATGCTTACAGATTCCATTTTTTAATGTACTATAGCGATCAAGGTTGCCTTTCTCCAACATCTCGTGAAGGAGGTGATTAGCCTTGTCTAGAGTACCCACCTTGTAGAAGCCAGTTGTAAGTGTATTATATGTGGTATGAATAAGTTCATAGATTATTCCAACCATAACATGTAAAAACTCGAGAGTTTTTTTAAGTTTGTTTTCTTTGCAATAACCAGCAATAATTTTGCTTGCTTTGCAATAACCAACAATAAGGAAATTGTATGTGATAATATTTGGATTAATTCCTTTTTCCATAATCTCATGAAGTACTTTGATGGTCTCCTTATGTTTCCATTCCTTAATGTGGCCATCAACAAATGCAGTGTACGTGACAACATCAGGGACTATTTCCTTGTTGGGCATTCCGTAGAAGAATTTCCTAGCGTGTGCCAGCTTGCCCTTCTTACAAAATCCATGACTAAGGGAATTGTATGTGACAACAGTAGGGACTATGTTTTTGTGTCCTTTGCAATAAAATATGATTATAAGAAAGAAAGGCAAAAATAAAAAAGTTGTATAGCTGAAAAAAATTTCGAGGTAAGTCACCTTTATACACATTTTTTAAGTATTTGGCAGACAAGTTTTCCCCTCCAAGGAGAATTTTGTTGAGACTAAGGATAGCATAGGAGAATTTTGTTTAAATTAAAGAAGACATGTAATTTTCCACTCCAAGGATATTTTTGTTGAAATTAGAGACAACTGAGGAGAATGTTGTTGAAATTAAAGACATCATGTAATGGCAAAGAAGGTTGCGCCTCCAAGGAGAATGTTGTTGAAATTAAAGAGGGGAATCATGCACCATGAAATATATGCTATGTTGTTGTTTAGTGGAGTATGAAATCTATGCTACTTTTTTGTTTAGTGATGTAATAAAGGAGTTACATACAACCCATGTTTTAAAACAGCCATGGTTTTTTCATCAACTATGCATGGAGAAGGTTCATGGGAGATTGGAATAAGATTTTGTCATGGTGATGGTAAATGTAAGGGAATTAATGGCACCTGAAATGAGTACTAAATTGAAATGAATAAAAAACAGATATAGAGGAAAAAATATAGCATTTATAACTTTGAAGACATGATGGGTGGTTGCCTTTATGTTCAATAAATAATTTTCAATTTCTATATTATAAATACAGTATACTACTAAGTTGAAATGAAAAAAAAGCAGTTATAGAGGAGGAAATATAGCATTATAACTCTGAAGAAATTATGGGTGGTTGCCTTTACATTCAAAAACTAATTTTTAATTTCTATATTATAAGTATAGTATATAAGCTCTTTGGAAGGCTTTGAAATAATAGTGGTCTTGATCAAATTCAAAGAAGCAATGACTTTATATTCAGATCAACAAAATGAAGCATTATGTATTTATAGGATTCAACAGCCTATAAAAATGTTTTCTTTATTTTCTAATATATTTATTAGATATGTTCCAAAACAAAGGAAGTATTGCAAACTAAATTGCATCCACGATGGTGAGTGAAAATGTGCAAACAAAATAGTATAGCATTGCATTCATTGCAATCCAAAAGTGTTTAGAACCAAGCACATTTCGAGTGAAAATGTGCAAATAGAATAACATAACATTGCATTCATTTTATTTTTTTTACAATTCCTTTGAAAAAGTGGTATTTAACCAGAAGCTAATCATATGTAGAGGGTGCAATGGAAATGACAACACCAGTTTGTATCTATGACAACACAAAGCTGAGAATTGTGGGACTGGAAATCTAAACAAATATTTATTATTGTATCTATTTCATGAAGATGTATACGTCATTGCAAAAATGCCTTTAGATTTTTAAAAAGGTCAATAGTTGGTTGGAGACAACGAAGAAGGAAGACTGGGCACGAAAGTTTTCTTGCCTTTATGTCAAGAAGAGCAACTTGTTCTCCATCTATCTCATCACAGTATCGATAAATTCAGGACAGGTACTTGCTATCCATATTGGTAGATGAAAGAGGGGGAAAACATAAGTTTTTGAATTAGTGGAATGTGATATGTGGGAATTAGTATGCTCAAATATAAAATCAGGAAGATCAAGATGGAAAATGGCGACAACATTCCAAAGTATCTCATGAAGTTTATCTAATGTCGGGATGAACTGGGGAGTGTGTGAATAACTATTGCTGACAATGATTTGATGAGCTTGGCTCTCTTGGGACTTCCTAAGAGCTGGTACAACTACGAAGACTCTGTCAACGGACGGGAAAAATTTTCGGATTGGGAACGACTGTGGTCAGATCTGGTGAAGGAGGAGTTCAGGTAGAACACCAGAGATGACTCTTCATCAAAGCATGATGATGAAGAGTATTGTGCTTTGGATTCCAAGGAAAATAAGGGGAAGGGAAGAAATTCCATTCTAAATATGAGCCTAAAGGCAAGAAGCTAGATATGTCCAAGGTGAAGTGTTTTCATTGTCACGAACATGGGCATCTTGCTACTAACTATCTGCAAAAGAGGAAGAAAAAGAAGGTTGTTGGAGCTACAGCTGGTGAGGCCCTTGCCTCACAATTTGAGCTTGAATTCTCTTTGATTGCATGCATGGTGTCAAGTGCATTGGGATCGATGTGGTATTTGGATAGTGGTGCTTCCTTTCACATGACAGGAGATAAGGAACTTTTCAGTGACTTAGAGGAGAAAGATCTCCAGATGCATATAAAGATGGGCGACGACGGACGGTAAAGTTCTACCGGGATTGTTACCATTACCTTTCAAAGGGAGTAAGGTAAACCATTTCAATTGAAAGATGTTATGCATGTTCTAGGTCTGACGAAAAATTTGGTCTGAGTCGCAATGTTGGAGGATAGAGGCTATAACGTTTTTTTAGCGATGGAAAAGATTTCCTGCAACATAAAACAAAGGGTCATGCCAAGAGGATAGGGATTCAAGTTAAGAATCTCTGTAAGCTAGAGGTAGATTATTGCGCTGCAATGATGGGCAAGGTGGAAAAAGTAGTGAGCCATGAAGAGGGTGAATTATGGCACAGGAAATTGGGCCATCTTCATCATGAAGCCTTGAAAGTCATGCAGCAAATATCTACTGGACTTCCAATGGGAACACTTGCTCAGTTATATCAGTGCAAGGGTTGCACCATCGAGAAGTATGTAAAGTCCACCTTTCATGAGAAGGAGAACTATGGTTGGGGAATCCTTGAGAGAGTTCACACAGATGTGTGTGGAATGTTCTCAGTTGCTTCAACAACAAAACATAAGTACTATGTTATTTTTGTTGTGAATTTTCTCGTAAATGTTGGATATTCTTCATGTAGAAGAAGGATCAAACACTCTCAAGGTTGTATGAGTTTAAGGTATTGGTGGAGAAAGAGTCGAAGAAGAAAGTGAAGGCTCTTAGGAGCGGTAATGATGGAGAATACATCTCTAATGAATTCAATAACTTCTGCAACAAAGAATCAATTCGAAGAGAAATCATAGTGCCTCATAACCCACTGCAAAATGGGGTCGCAAAGAGGAAGAACAGAATGATCGTGGGTGCAGCACGAGTAATTTTTCATGATCAGGGCCTAGCAGTGCATTTGTGGGTGGAATCATGAAACACTGCGGTTTATGTTAAAAACCGTTCTCCTCATAGAGTACTTGGCATGAGTACACCTGAAGAAGCTTTCATTAGTAAGAAACCAGATGTTTCACACTTTAAGATTTTTGGCTCATCTATTTATGTGCATGTGACCAAGAACTCCAGGAAGAAGCTGGAGCCGCCTGCTAAAGTTGGGATTTTTGTGGGGTACATAGAAACACCCCATAATTATCGTGTGTATTTTCCTAACAGTAATATGACTATTATGCGACGGGATATAAAATTCGATGAGGGGAAAGCCATGCGGTTGTCGCTTGAGAGGGAGTTGGACTTGCATGTGGAGGAGGAATTGTTGGTTCCCAAAGATGAGTCTCCATATGTGGATCAGCCACCAGAGGAGGTTCATGGAGTGGAAGAGTCTAATCTCGTAGAACCAACCATCAAAACTGGCAGAAGGCGTACCACAAAAGCTAATAGGTTGAGACTTGATGCTGCACAGAATGTAGGAGCCCTTAATTCAAAGTGCAGACAAAGAAAGTATCCGGACTGATTTACTAGATACATGGCTCTCATGAGAAAATGTATTGTGAATGAACCATCTTCCTTTCAGGAAGCAGTGCAAGAGCCCACATGGATAGATGCAATGGTTGAGGAGTATGACTCCATTGTCAAATGCTTGGGAAATTATTCCAAGGCCAGTTGATAAATTAGTGGTAGGTTCGAGATGGATCTACATGGTAAAGCAAGTTGTTGATGGGAGTTTGGAGAAATACAAGGCCATATTTGTGACCCGGGGATTCTCACAGATCAAGGGGATATATTATGACGAGACATTTGCACTTATTGCAAGGTATTCTTCCATAAGGACCATCCTTGCTCTCTTAGTGCAGATGGGCTCGCGCATTCATCATATGGATGTGAAGATTGTGTTTCTCAATGGGATCATTGAGGAAGAGGTATACATAGAGCATCCTAAAGGTTTTGAGATCTTCAACAATGATTCGCATGTGTGCCGACTCAAAAGAGCATTGTATGGGCTTAAGAAATCACCCATTGGTTGGTACACTTAGATAGATAGCTATTTCACTGGAATTGGCTTCACCAAAAGTGAAGCAGATGAAAACCTATACCAAATTGTGGTGGAGGGTAAGCTTTTAATCATTTTTATTTATGTTGATGATTTAATATTGACTGGTGATGAGAAGCTGATACACTCATGCAAGGAGGATGTTGCAAAGGAGTTTGAGATGAAGGATATGGGCTTCCTTCATTATTTCCTTGGATTGGAAATATGGCAGCGAGATGGTGAAATTTTTGTGTCTCAAGGAAAGTATGCAAGGGAGATACTGGGTAAGTTTCACATGGAGGGTTGCAAACCCATGGATACTCCTCTTCCAGGAAACTAGAGGAAAGAGGATGCTACTTCTGGAGAGGTAGTGGATTCTATTGTCTATCGACAGTTAGTGGGTTCACTAATGTATCTAGTGAACACGAGACCAAACATCTGTTATGAACTTAACCAACTGAGTCAAGCTATGGTTAAGCCTACCAAGCTCTTTTGGAAGGCGGGTAAGCATGTCTTGAGATACCTGAGGGGAAAATCAGATTATCTTTTATGATTCTGATAAATGGATGGAGGGAAGTTGCATGGCTTCACGGATGCAGATTGGGCTGGAAGTCCAACATACAGAAAGAGAACGTCAAGGGGATATTTAGTATCGTATCTACAACTATTTATTGGTACAACAGGAAGCAGAGATCTGTGGAACTCAGTTTAGCATAAGCAGAATACATGGTAACGAGTCAAGCTGCATGTGAGGCTATCTCGATGAGAAAGATCTTGGTTGGTTTGTTTGGTTCTCATTTATATCTGACAACGATTGATTGTGATAATCAGAGTTGCATTAAACTCTTGATTAATCATGTGTCTCATGATAGATCTAATCATACATATATCTGGTACCATCATCTCAGAGATTGTGTGTAGAGGAAGATCTTGTTGCTTCAGTACATTCCCACGGAAGATCAGGATGCAGGTATTCTAACAAAGGCACTCACCAGGAGAAAATTTGAATATCATAGAGACAAGATCGGGGTGACAGATAATCCCTTTCTTGTTGAGAGGGAGTGTTGAGATTCAACAAGAAGATACTAGTGAAAAGCAAGCACCTACACTAGGATGGAGCCTCAAGCTATTTTTAGGTGGATGTCTATGTGACACCAATTTTTGGTCATCTAACATGTTACTATTATATGGACCAAAGTACACCATGTAAGACTAATTTTACCATAAGTAAAATTTCTTTCACTATGAAAAATAACTTATTAATCCTGATTTATTAAGTTGTTTATGGTCTAAACAGGAAACCCCATGAGGAAATATTAAATATATCCATATTTGTTTGATTTTCCTCAAGGAATAATTAGTTAAAAAATAGTTTAATTAATATTCCTGGTTATATTTAACCCAAAACAAGAAAATTAATTAGATAAATCATTATTTATCTTATTATTTTCTAGGAATAATTATTTAAACCTTATTAAAATAATATTCCTTGTTAAATTTGACTAAATCATTCATAAATAATTGAATAAATCATTATTTATTTGATTATTACTCAACCGCGTCCTTAAAATAATAAATAAATCATTTATTTATTTATTATTTACAAATAAAGGGATTTGACCAAAGTCAAATTCTTTTTCCCTCTAACAAATATAATAAAATATTCCATAAAATTTGGATCTTGATTTGGTTAATAATATTTTAACTATGCACCAATATCTAGACTAACTCAATATTTTGTTCTAAATAGAAGGGTTTTTCCATTTACTCACTACCTTTTGTTGCCTAAAGATCACTCTGGATCTATACTTTTGGTCTGACTTTGATCCACCATCATTATCATATTTTGCTACCATTTTCTTGTGAGCTCCCTTTGACTTCCATTTTTGTCTGGGTTTTCTACACCATCAAGAGAGAGAGATTTTAGATCTGAAGTGTTGAGGACTTACAAGAACCCATCCCATTGAGGGGTACTGGTAACATCTTTCTATGTTCCCTTCCCATGTGTCAAAAATGCAAAAATTATTTAAAAACATTCTTGTCTTGTCTATCGGATGCATGGAGCAACTCTTGCTTTTTATTTACTGCTTAATGCCTTTTTCTGCATAGATCTAGATTTTGCAGCATTTATCCTGGTCAACTAATTGCAGATCTAAAGAAATTCACAGGCATCTTTTCTTTTATGGTTGTCTGTTATGCACGACTAAAGATAGCCTTTTTTGTACGCTTGCGATTAAGATTCATACTAACAACTGGCGACTCCACAAGGGTTTATGATTACGACCTCTATCGTTTTTCAGATCCTTGCATATCCCATTGCTTCAAACCCTAGGATTTCTCTTTAGCTTCTTGTTTTGATTTTCTTGATGTTTCTTTTAACCTATAAAACCCTAAAACATTAAAAATTATAACTTCTATGTGTTTTCGGACCTATTGCCCATGTGACAGGCATCAACTACAGTTGAGACGACAATTTTTTCTGAAACCTGCTCCCGAGAGTGCCATAAGTGTAGATCACACTTTTTGGGCCAAAACCTACGACCTGGAGCTTTGGGGCATAGAAAATAGGCCAAAACCTGCGACCTTTGCAGAAAAGAGGTCAAAAACTGTGACCTGAACATTTTGCAGGATTTTTTCTGAGATTTTTCTAGGTTTGTCTGGGCCTCTGTTCAGGGTTGTATGACCTCCATCTCTGCCTGTTTTGGACATGTACTTACGTTTTTTTACTCATTAAAGTGGGAACCTACCCCCCTAAGGCTTCAGCACCCTCCAGCTTTCTTGGAAGAGTTTTAGTTGCAGCAGGTCGTCTGAAATTTCAGTATGTTCAGCCATTTTTTAGATTTGATCCCTTACCTTCAGATCCACTTCAGATTTGTTATTCATCCATCCAAAACATCTCCTTTTAGTTTTTTTTGGATCTTCCTCTAGGGTCCCCTCTGCTTCCCTCCAGATTGTAGCCTTTCGCCACCTCATTTACAACAATTTTCCCTTTTCTTTTTTTCTTTTTTTCTCCACCTATTTCTAGCAGATCTGACCTTTAGATCATTGTCCCTCCTGGATTTAGATATATTGGCTATTTTGGTGTGTTTTGACTAGATTTTTTCCCACCCACAGACTAGTTGTTGAGAGGCCCGACTCCTTGGGTTCAGATTAATGCATAATTAGCTGTTTATTTTCTATTATTTCAGTTTCATATACTGTTATCTACAGGTTTATTTATATTTATACAACACACCTTTTCTTTTTCTCCACAAACTTCTAGATTTAAAAATTAAAATTTACACACTTAACACACACACCTTAATTGAGGAAGAGCCTGGTTAACATCACTAGGAAAAGACTTTAACATTGTAATCAATTGATCCTGCATCTCTCTGACCTTGTTTCGACATTGTAATCATTTGATCCTACACCTCCTTGCCCTTGTTGGTCTCCCTTCCCTTTGTGCCATGTTTGTACTTTCATCATTGCGCCCCCAAGGCATTTATCTTGAAGAATTCTTGGCCATCATCCTCATTTTCTGGTAGGAAGACTTACTCCTTAGCGTAGGATTCGATTTAGTCATCCATCGAGTCCACATTCCAACTCCTCTTCTGGTTCATTGGGTTCCCCTTCTGGTTCCACCGCAACAGGAACTATATCGGCTGCTCCCTTGCTCCCCTATATGGTAGGCCTCAGTCTTCCCGATTTTAACCAGTTGAGCAATGAACCTATACGCCATGATGCTGGTTGGCCTACTATTCCAACCAAGCTCCCTTCTGACATCCCAAAGTTTGAAGGTCTTGCTGGAGAATATCCTACAAACCATGTTCGATCCTTCCACATGTGGTGTTCGTCTAACTCCGTTACTGATGACTCCGTCTGTCTTCGGTTGTTCCAATGTACGCTTACTGACAAAGCTTCTAAGTGGTATGTTGATCAGAACTCCTCCTCTCATACCACCTTTGTGAATCTTGCCTGGGATTTTTTGTCTTATTTCTAGCTTCCCCTTTGTTATGAAATTGGTATTGAACTTTTGACTTATTTTCCTCAATTTTCTGCGACCCGCCTATCTGATCATGTCCAGGAATGGCGGAGAAGAAAGAGCCTATTTCAAGCCCCTACCTTCGAATATCGTTTCTACATGGAATGGTTCCTTAGATCCCTTTTTCCTGCTATCGAAAAAGATGTGGCATTGCATTTCCCTCAAACTAAAGAAGCCGCTCTCCAGATTGCGTTAAAATATGACCTGATCTATGCGCAGTTTAGTTATGTTTATACCGTCTTACCTGATCTCCCTTGACCCGGTGGTGCCAACGCACTGGGGGAATCCCATGCCACCAATGGTATCATTGGAGCTCTTTCTCATTCATACGTTCAACCTCCCATGGTCTATGGTTTCCCTCAGGGAGGGGCCAACACCTCCAGCACTTTTCCTCCTCCCGGTAGCATGTATCCAGGATACATCATGCCTCCTCCTTTTTCCCAACTTGTTTACCAGAATGTTACCAAACCTTCTTATTATCCATATCCGCAGCCTGGTGCTCCATCTCCTCAAGCATTAGCACCCCTACCTCCCTTTCCTTCTAAAACCCCACAATAGCAGCCACTACCCCCTTAGGGGCAGGTGTATGCACAATAGGGTGCGACTAATCCTCCCACTTCCAAAAATAAGTGGAAAGGCACCCAAAAAAATCTTCCCCCGGTAATCCTAGACCTAATCCCTAAGGTAATGCACCTAACACTGCTAACCAACAGCAGGGCACTCAACCCAAGCAGGACAGGCTTGTTCGCACGAATAAGCCTTTTTCATGCTGCGGTGTCTATGGTCATTACACCCATGATTTTCCTCTTTTACCACAGATGTGTCAGATGTGGGAGACTCAAGTAGCATCGCGAGGAAAACAAGCCTCCCCTTCCATCACTCCCAATGATGTGCCTAGTCAGCCGGCTGTGTTTACTAATCCTTCCCATCGGCAAGGGTTTGTGGCTACCCAACCACCTGAAGGTGAGGCAGCCTATCAAACTCCTCCATATGGTATCTTCGATTACCAAATTCTCATGATGAACTCTGACCAACCCATTACTGTTGACCTCAACCTTCAGACTCGATCCCATCAGTACAAAAAGCCTCCCGCTACGCCTGCCCCCAAGCCCCCTTCTTTAGGTTCTACAAAGCCTCTTTCGACAACCAATGGCCCTTTATAGATCCCTTAGCCTAAGGAGGAGGTTCATATCAAGATCCCCAAGGGACCATTATGTAGAAACGCTGCTTCTGGAAATTTTTTCCCATTCGTATAGTATAGTAGATGATTTGGCGCAATCTCATGCTGCCATCTCAATGCTAGAACTCCTCCAGTCATGCCCTTCACAATGAAAATCTCTACTATCAGCCATGGGCACTGTAGATCCTTCAGATGATTGTTTGATCATCTTCTATGTTGACCGGTCAGAACATCCTCCCCTTCCTACTTCCGTCGCCTTACAAATCCTCGTTAAGATCCGGAATGCCAACATTTCCCATTGTATCATTGATTAGGGGGCATCCACTTGTGTGATGTCTGCTTTGGTTTGGAAGCAACTCAGATCACTTGAGTTGGACCCTTCCACTATCACCCTTTGAGTGTGGGATGGTGACTCCTACAAGCCCATTGGCATGTTCCAAAATTTTCATATTACTCTTGCAGGAAAGACTGTTTGCGTTGACGTAGAAGTCATTGATGCCCCCTTAGCCTTACAACATTATATTGGGTCGTAGCTACACCTATGTGATGTCTTCTGTACCATCTGAGATTCACCGCAAGATGTCCTTTCCCCATAATGTAAATATAGTCACCATTTACTAGTTGACATATTACGAACCGAAGTCTTAGACCTCCCCTGAGTCCATCATATCTTCGGTGGCCAATAAGAAAACCATCAACCCCTTAACCAGTGTCTCGCTTGCAATCTACAAAGACTTGTCTTTGCTTGGTTCATTCCTTGGTCTTCCTCCTGACATTCTCTTTGGTCCTAGCTCATCGAATGTTTGCATGATGTAATCATCTCAGGCTTCCCTCAAGAGGCCCACTTTGGCTAGTCAGTAGCCCCACCCTCCGCACCCTACTCCTAGCACTTCAACTCAGCCTCCTGGACCCCCTCCTCCTGGCCTTTAACCTGCAGTTGGTATCCATGAGCCTCTCTACCCTTGTGGAACGGTTCCTCCTGGCCTTAACCATCTCGAAGCCATCCCGCCTGGCCATTACCCCTCCGGTCAGATACCGTTCCTAGATCCCCCTCTTGGAGTGTTCTCGGTACCTGTTATGGCTACCTTATCCCTTCCTAACCTGACCCTGGGGATTCTTGTCTGGTGCATCAATACCCCAAGTGCTATCCCGCCTGGTCAACCCAAACCTTATCTTGCTTTGACCCTAGTTCAACTGGTCCCTATGACCCCTCCCACTACTACCATGCCTCAGCCACCTCAACAGGAACCTTCTCTTGTTGCAACAACATCGAGTAAAAAGGGAAAAGCTCACAAGAAGGCATCAAAAGACAAGGCTACCCCGACTGACCCTGCTCCTCCTCAGCCTCCTAAGCCTTATGCTTTGTGTGATATTGTCGTTCATGCCACCCATCATTTTCTTTAATTGCCTCGTATCAAGCCCATGGTTAATGTTTCATTCCCTGAGTCTATGGTCCCTGAAGCCTCTATTTCTTCCTCGACTGTAGCCAAGACCCCTAAGAATATTCACACCAACCAACCCTGTGCTTTGTGTGATCTCCATGGCCATTATACCAATTGTTTTCCCCACCTCATGCATTACCACGCCTCTTTGGAAGTATGAGATTGAATAGAACCAGTCTGCCTCTCCCGTCCTCACGCAGTATGCTTCAGGCCAACTTGAGGATTTACCTACTCCCATTGACAGTCCCCCTCCTGATGTCGAGATGATGGAGCCTGTAGCCACCATCCTCTACTTATCATCATTCATGAGATCCACGGTGGAAGCTCCCTCTAAGACTTCCCCTTTTGTTTCACTCGACCTCCCTTTAGCGATCACCCTAGGCTCAACATGAATGGATCCCTTATCTGCTTATTCTTCCATCAACCTCCGTGACGATGTGCATGTGAACCTTTATTTTCATGATGATGAGTCAGGTAGCTTCGCCGCGTCATGTGGTCTCCCTTCCTCAAATCACCCAATCTTCTAGTGTGATGATGACATCATGGAAGCCTTTTCCACCCCTGACTTCATCTTTCCCTCCCATAAGTAGAATGGCACCATCCGTGTCTATGGTGACTTTTGCAGCCTGAGCAAAAGCTGCTGCCAAGGTAGCTCCCACACACCACCTTCTCGTCGGTGTGTGGGCAGTAGACATCCTACCTGGATCACTCCCTCTAGCAGTGTTTGTTTGATTTCTACTTTACGCTCAGGTTGCCAGCATTTTTCATCATCCTCCCATTTGTTGTCTTATGGCACCTTTTAGATGGACCCCCCCATCCACAGCTTTTATCGGTTATGCCAATGGTTCAAGTCGCTACTCCTGGAATATAGCCTCGGCAGGTTGGGCCATTTTCACCCCCTTACATTCGCTTGTTCTCTCGAACGGTGTATGCATTGGTACTACCACCAATAATCAGGCTGAATATGATGCAATGCGAGGTTTATTAGCCGATGCTCTTTCCCATCACATCTTCCACCTTCACGTTCATTTATATTCCCTGCTTCTTATCATGTAATTGAATGGTGTATATCGTGTACATAATCCTATCCATTCTAGAAGATATTATGAGTGAAGCTTTTGATGCATCAATTTTAAATCATTACATTCAGTCATGTACCTAGAGCACAAAATCACTATGTAGATAGCATTTCAAACAATATTCTAGATTGGAATTTAGCACATGCATTTAACACAAGAAAATACCATAAAATCATCAAAACGATGCATATCCATAATATGGTTGTATAGCATGTTTTAGAGACCATCAACTCTGATACATATGACATGCCCATAGCATGTTACAAAAAATATAAACTGGGGCACCACATTCCCCTACACTTAATCACTATCTGGAGGATCCCAAGCCAATGGATCTACTCCTACAGCTCATAGATCATGCATCCCCTGTCTGACCATCGCCATGTGCCGCATGACCCCTCGCCACTCCGAGGGTAGACCAATACATGGCTCTATGTATTGGTCATCTAAGTCTTTCCAGTCGTGCTCTGAAACACAGGTCAGGAGCCTCTCACATCTATGACGGATGTCCTCCAGGAGGGATGTTGCATCCTCATTTTGTGGCGCTCTCGATCCACTAATAGGTCCTATAGCTCCTGATACTACAAGTTGTCCCATATACCCGACTGATTTTATCGGTGCTGTATCTGCATACCAAAAGTGAAAGAATTAGTACCATATAGAATATTCTAAAACTTTACAATGCACATAAAATATTACCAAATTTTCACTTACCATTGGGCCCCCATACTCGACCAGGGGGCAGTGACAAGTTTGGGTCCCCGCGATAACTCATCCCACTATAGGGCTATTCTTCTATGTACAGTGGGATCTGATCCCAATGAGCAAAGAACTCAGGTCAGAACACCCGTCCAACCTCCTCACCTCCTCCTCTGCATAGTATCCACCCCCACCGGTGCATCCTGGGCTCCTTAGGGCCCCCATCCTGGATTTGTATACAAGGTCGAAGTGTAGGGATCTTCTCAAATAAGAGCGAGCACAACACTGTGCCATATGCACAGTCATGGTTCACTTGCCGCTTGCATAGCAAAAACTATTGTTTCAACAATAACAGCATCATCTGGGCCCACCCATAATAGGTCCCACTCAAAACACTCTCAACAAGCATCATCTGCCCTCTGGTGATGTGGTGGAGTGCCTGGTTTCCTAGGATCCGCAGCACCGCTGCAGTCACAACACGGGTCTCGAACCTCTCTAGATCCTCGATGGGTATTTGTGTCCTCTTGACATGGAGACCTGGTCGACAATGGCATTCTACAAACTCCATGATGTTTTTCCCTTGCGGTAACACTAGTTGAGTATTCCCCACCATCCCAAGTGGTGGGAGACTAGTCAGAAAATATATATCCTCAACCGTCGACTCGATACGGTGCCCCTACACTATAAATACCTCATGGTCTGAATCCCAATAACTAACAATACAGACCAACAAGGGCTCCCAAGCTCTCATCAAAGGGTTCTCCACAAACTTCAGGACCCCAAACCTGGCTAATGCACTACCGACACCATGATCCTCCCAGATCTCCGACCGTAATGCGCCTAGGTCTCTCTCTCTCTAATTGATCCATAATTCTACCATATCTACACAAAAACATCATATTCGTTAGTTTACAGAAAGGAAATACTGCATTCAAACATAAAAACCCAACTCTCAGCCAAAAAACAGTACAGAAAAACCCCTCTCTGTCAGGTCAAACTTTTCAGGAAAAATCCTGGGACAAGTCGTAATTTTTTGCCCAAGCTTGCTACACAGGTCATAGATATTTCCCCAAAAAGTGCAACCCGATTGTGAAGAGGAGTAGGGGTCTGTTCTTGAGCTTTGGACACCTAAACTGAACTTTCAATCCACTGAAATGAAAGAGTAGGGTTAGGCCTCTTACCTGCAACTGGCGGATCTTGATTCCAACGGTTGATTTCCCCGCTACGATAGTTGTAAGATTTAGGGCCTTCTCTCCTCTCTACATTCACCACAACCACACTTTCAAATGGAGTGAATTTGGAGGGAAAATGCCTTATTAAAAGAGAAACCTCAAATTTTTCTTTTGCCTGTTGTGGCCAAACTGTAGCTCAGTTTGACAAACCGTCTATACTGTTGGAAAGCTCTCACCGAGCTCTCAAATGGGTATCTGTTAGTTTTTTGTGATTTGATACTTCACGAGGACACATTTTTTCTAGGAAGCGTCACTTCACCACTCCTCAAAATTGAATTTCTTCACTTACAACACTTGTACTTGGGGCACCACTTTTCCTCCATACTTTTCCACGCTCGTGTCAAATTTCTTCATGAGTAACCACCTTGTACTCATGTTTTTATGGTACACATTGGACCTTTTCTGTGTGGCAGCATCATCGAGTCGCCCTTGTTTAAAGCACGCAATTTGAGTCATCATCGCATCCATGGAGTCTATCCCGAGTCCCTTTGTATCTCACTATAGTCCTCCATATTTCGTTTTTTGGTTCCTCTCTCGTGTCGCACATCATGGCCTTCAGTCCTACTGTCCCCCGTCCCCTTTGATATTGTGTCAGTTTCCACCAGGTCATCCATGCCCTTTATGGTGTAACAAGGGAAGTCATCCATCCGCTACCTAGTACCCCCCATTTCATCATCATCCCTGGTGTCAGTCGGTCAGTTGCTCTACTATTCCAGAAGACAGGTCTAGAGGGTTGTATACCTTGGTTCTAGCTCCCATTCTTGTTTGGTGCCTCAGATCATAAAAAGGGATTCTTTATTACCCTTTGACTTGATTGTTTCTTAGCTCCAGCTCCTTATAACATGATCGAGATTCGTATACTTGATGGTTCAGTGATGCAACAGATTGTACCAGTGATTCCCAGGTGTGTGTGAGATGTTTCAGACCTCATGAGGGGGTGGCCCTTTAGGTAGCCCCCCACATGCCCAGATGATCTCTTCATTACAACGTTTGATGCAGCTGCATATATTTGATGATGTCGGCCTCAGCCGCTTGCAATGCCTTTTAGTTTGCATGTATCTGTCAGATTTTCAAAGCCCTTTCCTATTTACAGGGGCACTTTGGTTGTACCTATATCTCATTTACTTATATATTATTGTATAAGCCCTGGCTATTATCCCAGGCACAATATGTATGTGGGATTCATCATCATGTTCTTATCTTTCTCATGTTTATGCCAACATGTACTCACTCCTAAAAGAGACTTGTCGCACCTGTAAGTCTCGCCTCCTCAAGGTCTAGCCCTCTAGTGCTTTGGTCTACCTTATATTTCTCTCTCTCTCAGACTTCCCTTCGGTGTCTAATAATTGAGTTATTACAATGTACTTCAGTCACACGATTAGCTCCTAACGCTAGCATGCTGGGAGCAATCTGTTACACCAATTTTTGGTCATCTAACCTGTTACTATTAGATGGACTAAAGTATACCATGTAAGACCAATTTTACTCTAAGTAAAATTTCTTTCACTATGAAAAATAACTTAGTAATCCTTATTTATAAGTTGTTTATGGTCTAAACAGGAAAACCCATGAGGAGATATTAAATATATCCACATTTTTTTTATTTTCCTCAAGGAATAATTAGTTAAACAACAGTTTAATTAATATTCCTGGTCATATTTAACCCAAAACAGGAAAATTAATTAGATAAATCATTATTTATCTTATTATTTTCTAGGAATAATTATTTAAACCTTATTAAAATAATATTCCTTGTTAAATTTGACTAAATCATTTATAAATAATTGAATAAATAATTATTTATTTGATTATTACTCAACCACATCCTTAAAATAATAAATAAATCATTTATTCATTTATTATTTACAAATAAAGGGATTTGACGAAAGTCAATTTTTTTTCCCTTCAACAAATATAATAAAATATTCTATAAAATTTGGATCTTGATTTGTTTAATAATATTTTAATTATGCACCAATATCTAGACTAACTCAATATTTTGTTATAAATAGAAAGGTTTTTCCATTTACTCACTACCTTTTGTTGCATAAAGATCACTCTGAATCTATACTTTTGGTTTGACTTTGATCCACCATCATTGTCATATTTTGCTACCATTTTCTTGTGAGCTCCCTTTAAGTTCCATTTTTGTCTGGTTTTTCTACACCATCAAGAGAGAGAGATTTTATATCTGAAGTGCTAAGGACTTACAAGAACCCATTCCATTAAGGGGGACTTGTAACATCTTTCTATGTTCCCTTCCCAGGTGTCAAAAATACAAAAATTCTTTAAAAACATTCTTGTATTGTTTATTGGATGCATGGAGCAACTCTTGCTTTTTATTTATTGTTTAATGTATTTTTATGCATAGATCTAGATTTTGTAGAATTTATATTGGTCAACTAATTGCAAATCTAAAGAAATTGGCAGCCATCTTTTCTGTAAGGGTTGTTTGTTATGCACGGCTAAAGTAAGCATTTTTCATACGCTTGCGATTAAGATTCATACTAACAGTCTATTTTAGATGCATGCGCAAATTCTATTTATAAATTCTTGTCTATTTATAGATGTATGTGCAAGTTCTATTTATAGATTTCATGTCTATTTATAGATGCATATCGACTATTATTTTCCATTAATATTAGTTGGACAATAAACAATAATCTATTCTCAATGAGCCCTTGGAAATAGTTAACTAAAGTGGAAAATCAGTTAGCGAAAGGAATTTTGAGTTAAGAGGTTGGTTGGTGGGACATGCAAGTGGAATTAGTTGTAACTGAGTGATTTGAAGTTGTAACAGAGTTGGAAGTGCAATTATGTAAGTTGTAAAGTATTTTAACTCAGTTAAGTGAGTTAAACTCAGTTGTGCTAGTTGTAACTAAAGATACACTAGTGAGAGATCAAGTGAATTAATTATTAATTAATTCACAATCAGTGGTCTCACATGCAAGTGAAGATTTAATACTATAAATGCATGCATGTTAGATCCAGTGGATACCCAATTGAGTTTTAGGTCAAAGGGAAGTAAACTATCAGCTGGGATTGCACAGTGGAGGCAGGCTATATAGAGATAGTAAATTGGCTAAGGAGCTTGCCAATTTTTGTATGACAGTGTGAGACAGTCAGCTCATGTACTAAGAGCTCTTGGATTGGAGCTTTGTATGTAATTGTTTCATGATTCATGATATAATACATAATAGAAGATAGTGGGTTTTTAGCTATAAGCTTTCCCCGAGTAAATTATATGTGTTATGTGTGATTGATCTTTCTTCATGATATTGCTATAGGCAACTGTGTTTTAAATTTCTGCAAAGATATGTAGAAGTGATTCTGTATTTAAAAGTAGCATATTGTTATATCAGGAGAATCTAGGATATACATGCATTTTGTATTAAATTTCTACAAAGAATCTCGAGTAGGAGTGAAAATATCACCTATAGTTAACCTAGAAAGGAAATCAACAACTACATTTTCTTTTCCAGGTTTATCTAGAATAGTGATATCAAATTCCTTAATAGCAATAACCATCGTGTAACTCTACCATTACTAATAGGGTTATTCATCAGAAGTAGAATGATAAAGATGTCAGTGTGTAAAAATACTTGATACCCAATGATGTAATGCTGAAACTTATTGATAACATGCACTACTGCTAGGAATTATTTCTCAGTCACTGTGTAATTGAGCTCCGCTAGAGTTAAATACTTGTTGATATAATATATGGCATAAGGCTTATTTTCCTCCAGCTGACCCAAACTAACACCTATAGCTATGTCAGATACATCTATAGAGATATGGAATGGCAGTTTCCAATTTGGTCCTTGTAAAACATGTGATGCTATCACATAGTGCTTCAGCTTCAAAAAGGCTTGCTCACACTTCCCTGTCCACACAAATTCCACATCTTTCATAAGAAAAGAAAAAAAAGGAGATGCAATCTTTGAAAAATTTTCTATAAATATTCTAATAGTACCCTACATGTCCCAGAAATATACATACCTCCTTTTGAATCCTGGGAGTTTGGATTTTCAAGATTACCTCAATTTTTGCAGGGTATACCTTGATTCCATCTGCCGAAATGAAGTGTCCCGGAAAAATTCCCTTAGTCATCATCATGTGGCACTTATCAGTGCTCAAAGAAACATTAGTTTGTAAACATTGTTCCAACACCTTTTCCAAATTATCTAATGTTGTTTCAAAAGCATCTCCATAGGGTGTAAAATCATCCACGAAAATTTCAAGGCAATAATTCAACATATTCGAAAAGATACCCAATATTTCCCTTTGAAAGGTTGCAGGTGCATTGCAGAGGCTAAAAGGAAGGACTCTGTATGAAAAAGTACCCCATAGACAAGTAAACGTTGTCTTGTCTTGGTCTTTTGGGGAAATCTGTATTTGGTTATAGCCATTGAATCCATCCAGGAATGAGAAAATTTTTTTCCCAGAAAGAGTATCTAAGACCTAGTCTATAAATGGTAAAGGAAAATGGTCCTTTTGGGTGGCCTTGTTAAGTTCTTATAATCTACACAGACTCTCTGTTAGGGTCCCGTGATTTGGCTGATTGGCACGCCAAATGACAGTGTAACATCAAACCAGTCTTTGGAGCCCAAGGACCTAGCATTCCTGGACTCAGAGAGGGTTGTCTCTATTTGTGATTTTAGGCTAGTTATGAAGTAGGTTTTTGGTTTTGGTTTTTAGGTTGTGAGGGATGAACTGATCAAAGACATAATATAGGTAAAAAGATGTTAGATTAACTGGGCTACGGGGTCAAAAAGGTCAATAAAGCTTTCAGATGGTGATATAAGGTTGTTGAAGGGCCGATTTGATTCGAGGTAAAATGGATCTTTGGGAAAAATGGAGTGAGATGGACATTAAATTTGTGAACAACAAAGGATTTCAAGCATAAATAGTTTAATACCTGACATAAACATGGTAGGGCAAACCATTAATCATGAGAAATGTAACTATAAGTTGATCAATGCATAGAAATAAACATTCAAGCCATGCATAGAGATATATGACTCTCTAACTTTAGGAAATGCCTATCAGACTTTGGGGAAATACATTTAAGACAGAAAAACAACTCAAATCACTACATAGGAATGCCTAAACATAGTACTTCAAGCTATTGGGCACTTTGAAAACAAGATTGCATAGTTTTAGGCAAAGGGAAAGAATAGAACAAGACCTCCTTGGTTCAAAAAATGACAATCTAATCAATCAAAGAGAGGTTTCATAGGTGGAGCTATGGCTAGCCATGAGTAAGCAGGGCATACCATGAATCATACTTAGCATGCATAAAACCACAAATAAAACAAGCAAACAATATTCTTTAGTTATTAAAGAGTAATCAAGGATTCTTTAATATGACTCAGAATGAAGAAAACATGGAAACTATAAAGAAACAGGAAATTTGAGGTGCCTCCAAGGGCATGTCTCAGATTTGTTCTTTACTGTCTTATATCAAGCAAGAACATGGATTTATGAGTGAAAACTAGAAAACAAAACATAGAGAGAGACACTATACCATTCTACCAAGTCATGGAATCCAACAACAATCCTCTTTCATCATCCAAGAACATCCAAGAAACTATCCAAAAGCATGAGACAAGTATTTCTTCCAAAGCTTATATGACCATATATTTCTTCTATCATCAAGTTTAGCCTTGTTTACAATGAAATCCTTGGGAATATATAGGCCAAAGTGAGGAAAACCTCTTAGTTCAACTTGTAATCTCATTGGCCTATCCAAAATATCTGATTTTCTCCTTGAGGCTTTGCAAAGCTCAAGGAAAAAAATATCTAATAAAATATCTCAAAAATGCTAAAAAAGGGAAATATATTGACTTTTCATAACTTATCATGTACAAAAATAGCTAAACGCACATGAAGAAAAGTCACTTTTTAAAGGTTCAATTTTTACAAAAATACTCAAAAAATACATCAACAAAAGGTCCCCTAACTTGTCGAAAACGTTTGGAGGCCTTCCCGATGTCGAAACAAGGCTCATGATGGCTCGTTGGAAAGCTCTGAGTGTCTAATTTCTTAAAAGTTTATTTTTCTCCCAAATGACCACTAGAAGTCCTCCAAAAACAGACCTGTGTGTAAAAAACCAAAAAATAGGCCTTGCTGATAAATGGGGCAAAGTGTAGAAAAAGCGAGTGTTTTTCGCCATTTTGGGGGAGAAAATGATCTTTAATTGATTTGAAAATTGCTGAGTATGTGTCCCTGAAATTATGGCATCCAATGATACCATTTTCATCTTTTGAGGATGCCCCAAACTGAAATGGCGATGCCCATGAGTTTTGGCCAAAAACCCAAAAATGACAAAAAACCAAAATTTGTCGAATTTCGCCCAAACTTGGTGAGCATGACCCTCAAGGGTTTTCAGAAACATGTTGTGAATTTGAGGAAAACATTTGGAGCCTTGAGGTGTCTTTCCTCAATTTTGGTGCCGGGCGCTTCCCTTTAGCCTCCTTGACTTTTTCCTGAGCAGCCTTCAACTTCCGCCAGGCAAACTGATTAAGCTTCTTATAATGCCCCGTCATCCTCCATTGAAGGTCCAAGTCCCTATTTTCCTTCTCCAATTTCTTCTCTAAGTGATCATTAACTCTCTCAAGCCATTCTTCTCGATTTTTCTCTATCTCTTGTTCGAACAATGTCATGAGAGGGGTAGATTGGAGAAGGGCATCTTCTTCTTCCTTTTGTTTCTCAAGGGCCCTTTTGAGCCCCATGGTTCTTGGCCTGGGATGATCTTCGCCTTCGCTCTCATCGAACTCACCCATGAGTTCTTCCAATCTCACTTGTGCTTTGGAGGCCTCCTTTTTGTATTTTATGGCTCGTGTCTCATATACAGCCATATGGACACTCATCTGTTTGTTTTGAACTTGTAAAAAGTGATTGAAGTTTCTAGCCCTATCAAGATCAGTCCTCAAAGCATCAATTAGGTTTTCTCTATGGATCAAGAGATTTTCTAGGATCCGAGCTTCATTATCACTATCATCACTTTGGATTTGGATGATGTCGAATTCCCTTTCCTGCTCATGACTGCCTTCTTCTTTCTCCTTTCCTTTGCTTTGGGTGGCTCTTTCAGTCTTCCTCCTCTTAGGCAATTCGAAAATGGGCTTCTTAGGAAATTTTCCCTTGCTTTGGAGGGCCCTAGTCATATTTGGAGTTACAACTCTAGGCACCCTTTTCCTTGATTTCTGGGGCTTGGCCACTTTCGGAGAAGAGAGTATGGCCCCTTGCCTAGGAGAGGCAGCTAGCATATGCTCCATTGGCTCTTTACCCTTGTCACTTTGCTCATCCTTCTTGCCACTATCTTGGATTTCTTCATGGATGCCTTGACTGTCCTTGTGCATTTCTGTTTTAGGGCTGTCCTCCTCACTGTGTTGCACCTTTTTATCATGCTGCCCTTCTTCTTTATGAGGCTGCTGTTCCTTTTTATGAGGTTGTTGTTCATCATCCTGTAGCTGTCTCTGTTCATAATTATGAGGCTGTTGTTCATCATGTTGTGGCTGCCTCTGTTCATCATCTTCATGAGACTGCTCACCATTTTCATGAGGCTGCCTCTGCTCATCATGTTGTGGCTGCCTCTGTTCATCATGAGACCACTCACCTTCCCTGTGCTGCACATCTTCATGCTGCTGCCTTTCATCATCTTCAGGAGTCTGCTATTCTGCCTCACTGTGATGCTGCTCATCATCATTCCACTCATCATCATGCCCTTCTTCCCCTTGCTATTCTGCCTCACTGTGATGCTGCTCATCATCATGGCGCTCACCATCATATTCCTCATCATCCCCTTGCTGCCCTGTTTCATCATGCTACTGCTCATCATCAATTTCCTCTTCTTGCTCCTGCTCTTCTTCCTCATCATGCTCTTTTGTTTTTTCTATGGTAAACTTGAGCTTCTTGGGAATAGGTTTGCTAGAAGAAGGTGAAGGATGGTGAGTAGAAGGTGAAGGAGATGTATGAACGGGAGGGACAGTAGAGAAATCTGGATGGGTGATGAAAGTATCCCAAGAGACCTCCTTCTTCTCAAGCTGATGAAGAATGATGACTTTGATGAGGGAGTGATGGAAGAGGCAGGCTATCTGCTGAGAAGGAGGCTTTTTCTGAACAGTGGATGACATTTTCTCAATACTTCTGTGTAGGAAGAAAGAGAGATTTAAAAATTTGGCCCTCGTGAAATGCATGAGCAATCGGATATGATAGGCATAGACTCGGGAGAATCTTCCCTCGCAAGTGAAGTATTTCATGATGATCTTCATGAGGGGGCATAACTAGTCAATAGATATGAGAAGGGGAAAATGGATGGACATGAATCTCTGTGCTCAGGCTTCAGAAAGGGCTTGTATTCTTTTGAGTCCAAGTGGCTTTGTTTAAACCACTTCTCCCCAACATAAGGGATTTTAGTGGCCTTGGAGATGGATCTTGGAGAGAATTTTAAATCTAGGCCTGCCAGTTGAAAATGCTTCTCTCGAAACCTTAAAGCACAAAGGTGTGTTAAAGGGGAATATATCTTCACCTCTTGCACTCTTTGGCAAAAATATAGACACCCAACCTCATGGAAATTAAACAAGACTGATGGATGGGCATTCACTTCTTCAGTGGAAACAGGCTCAAATCTCTTGTGCAGGCCACTGCTACTATCTTGCCTGGGAGGCATCTTGTTTTGAATGTTCTCTGCAACACCAAGCTGTCTCAAATGGCCTTTGGAATTTTTTCTCAAGCACACACCTCTGTCTTCCTTGTTAGTCACTGTTTAACCAAGGCAAATTGCTTCAAATGCTGTGCGAAATGGTTCTTTAACACCAACTTTCTGCTCCTTAGAAATCACTATTTTGTCCCTTTTTATGCCAATCAACAAATAATTATCCAAATAAAAAACACACAATCAAAAGATTACTGTGCTTGGGCAAGGTAATTTGAAGAAGAGGTAATGGTGGATTTTTGTAGAACAGAGATCTCCTTGTGTTTTGACAAAAACAAAATAGCCTTGTATTTAGAAAAAACAAAACACCCCTCCCAATCAAAAACACTCTTCTTGTATTCATTATTTCTCATACACAGGTAGACAAAAACACCTTCAAATTGAGTTAAAAGATCTTTCAACACAGTTTGCTTTATGGGACAAAGGAGGTAGCACTAGTTTGCTATTTCATAACACAGAGGAGGCATTTTATAATGGTCAAACTTTCACCTTATAAAACTGTGTTCACCTTAGGACTACTATTTTACCTTCACAGACACTGTTTTCACCACTACTAGGACACCAATGTTTTTTGAAGGCAGTTAGGGTATTTTTAGATGGTTTTAAACATCCACCCAACAATGTAAAAATGTGTAACAAATCATAGCAACAGAAAGCTCTGAGTTTGCTCATAAACACTACCCTCTAATCAATCTCTCTTTCTTGGCATTTATAGCAGTAGCACCTTTAATTTTGGACCAAAATCCTCACCCTTTAAACACTGTTTTGACCTTAAGATCACTGCTTTCCTTTTACAAACATTGTTTTGACCTTAGATTTGCCAACAGAGATTAGTTTTGTTTTCACCACTGCTAGGACACCTTCAACAATTTTAACAACCTCTAACACTGTGTTTTCTGTCTAGTCACTAGCATATGTTTCATTAGTCTATTTTGAAAACAGTTTAGGCCCTTTGAAACCAATATAAACACACCACTAGCCTCTTACTGTAACAATATTTGTCAATACTGTAACAACCACCTCGCTTTTATACCAAGACCTTCTCTATTCAATCACTGTTTAGTCTTGCAAAACATGGCATTAATCACCCCTTTAGAAAATCAAATGCACCAAGGAGGAAAATAAAAATACCTTGAGGATGGTTTGTGGCCTTTTCTTGAATATTTGAGCAGCTTCAGACATGCTTTTTAAGGCGTTTTGATCGTTCAAACAGGCGTGGCACGTTGAAATGGAAGAGCATCGCGTAATAGACAGGGTGTCGGGTCGGCCTTCGAGCAGTTGTGACCGCGCGCACAGGCGCGCCACGCTCTGCTATAGGCACGCCACGCGCTGCTATAGGCACGCCATGCAGTAGTGCAAGGCTAGTGTATTTTTTATCCTGAACGCACCGCACGCTTTTGCAGGCGCACCGCACGGGCTTAAAACTCCAAAAACTCTGTAGTTTCGCTCAAACCTCTCTTTTCTCTTCAGTGGATGGCTAGGGGCGATTTTGAACGTTTGTCTGCGATTTTGAAACTTTGCAAATGAGCTTGCAACGGTCTCTTATTCCCTTTTGAAGGCGAAAAGGCCAATTTGGCTTTGAAATTATTTATGAGGGTTTTGAAGCTTTTTGAAAGAGGTATTGGTTGTAAAACAAAAAATGAAGCACGACTCTATCATTTATAATCTTCAAAACATAACAAAACCAATAATTCGACCAGGACTCGTTAAAGTGTTGTGGATGACATTTTTGGAGATCTTCATACATATGACCCCTTTTCAAAGTGAAAAAGCCATTTTGAAGGCCAACATCTCTCTCAGTGTTTTCCTCATTAAGGCAATACCCTTCTACTGCCTCTTCACTATTTCTCATTGAAAAAGAAACTCTGTCACTTCTGCCTATTGCTGAACTTTTTCAAGGAAAAATTTACTCAAAGACATACCAATGATTTTTGAGGCATTCTTTGCCATTCTTGCAAGGAGACCAATCAACACTTTGAAAATTATTTTGCAGCTTCTTCTCCTGATGTTTTGAAGATGATCATGTCCACTGTGAAGCTGATTGAACTGCTAGGTGCTCTTTGAGCCTTTCTCTTCACTGTGGGTGAAGAACCTCACCTGAAATTGGAAGTGAAAAAATCCATATCTTACCCATACCTGTTAATCAAGGAAAAAGGCCTTTAAAGACCCTTGGGACTCATATGCAACAACAAGGTCATTTTCACATGTTCATAAAGGGACTTTTGACTATGATAGTGGCATGTTTTATCTGTTTTGAGTGTTGTCTGTGATTTTAAATCACTTTCCATATCCTTTTTCACACCCACTGTCTCTATTTTTGATCATTTGCAAAGTACCCTCAGCAGGGTTTGTTCATTTTGGCTCCAGACTGCTTTTGAAGGAGATCTCTGATAGGAGATAAGTCAACCTCTTTGATCATTACAGTACCCCTCCTTTCTCTTTGTTTTTAACACCATTTCTCTGTCCATAAGCCTTCAATTTTCTCCCACTGCTCTTAAAATTTGCCTTTCAGTTAGTGAAAACCCTAAAATCAAACTCTGTCCCTGGCCCTCTGCTTATTAGATGAAGGAGGCCATTATCACAGTGCCAAACCCTCTGCTTGTAAAATGAAGGAGGTTCTCTCAGTCTTTCAACAATATTCTCATGTATGGAGGAGGTTTTCTCAGTCTTTCAACCCTCTGCTCATGTATGGAGGAGGTTTTCTCAGTCTTTGACTATGATTGCCGGAGCTTAATGAAATAACTCTCTGCCCTGTAGCTGCATCCCAGGCTCAAAACGACATGAGAAGCAGTTGTCTTCTCATGTTGAGTTTAATATTGTCTTCTAGAATATTGGTACACTTCTACTCTTGAAAGATCCATTGAAACACTGTAAAACCACCTAATGTTAGTTTGACCTATGGCACATGCATTGCTGAGACTTCAGGGCTTGTTAGTGAATAGGAAGGTCTGTTAGGACTGGTTGATAATAGATAGAGGTTCTTTGGCTTTAGGATAGTTTTCCAAGGGAGAAATTCCTAAAGTGCCACTACCTAACTTAGGGGAGAATTCTTGGAAAGATTTGGATTGTTCTCTTTGGAGCTGATGGACAAGCTACTATGGCTGAGGCTAGATAGGGCTTGACAATGAGGTTTTATCTCGTCATGGGCTGATTGAAAAGGTTAGGAGGGAGAAAAATGTTTATGGGTGTTTTCCAGCTGGAAAATTTGACAAATTTGAGATCAGCTGCTAGAAAACTTAGCTAGGAATCTAGTCATCAACAACATGTGAAAAATACTGATGAATAACACTCTCCATTTGTCATTATTTTTCGGAACAATGACGAGCGGAGACATCCACTGACTATCAGAGATGGGATAAATGAAGTTAGCATTAAGGAGTTTCTGTAATTCCTCTTTCACTATCTCCTTAAGTTCAAGATTCATTTGGGGTTGCGATTGTCTAACTGGTTTGCAACCATCTTTAAGGTAAATGTGGTGAGTGCACATGCCATGATGTATTCCTTTCATATCAGTGTAATCCCATGCAAATTCCTTTTTATACTTCTGTAATAGCTATATCAGCAATTTTTTCTGTTCAACAATCAAATTAGGATTAATGTTTAAATGTTTACCTGGCTCAAGTTCGACAGGATTGATTTCAGTATGCAGAGTGGTTCTCATATGTTCAATATTTACATCATCTACCTCATCCTCATCCCCTGAATCTCTAATGGAAGAAACAAAGAGGGAATTGCTAAGAAAACCGTTAATAATATAATCCTTTGTTTCATCCTTAAAGTATTAGGCTTTTCCAAGTGTGAGGAGAGGAAGGGGGAAATCAGATTCAGGTTCAAATTCATCCCACTAGGAACTAGTCAAATCCATGTGTGGTTTCGTTGGGGGGTAAAGGTTTAGATTATTAGTGGCTTGACCATATGATATCATCATATATCTGGATCTACATCTGATAAATGCATCTGCAGTGGCTAGCCACAGTCTCCCCAAAATTAAAGGATGACCCCCCAGGTTGGATTTGGTTTACAAAATGAGAAAATCAGCCAGATATCTCCAAGAAGCTATAGTAATCACCACATATTCTATCACTCCTTCAGGTTTGACATGGGACCTGTACGCTAATTCAAGTACTATAGGTGTTGGTCAGAATCCATGATGTCCAACGGAGATAAGAAGATCCTTGGTCATTACATTAATGTCTGCCCCCAAATCGATCAGAGTATTAGTTATGGGATGGTCGTCAATATGAAAAGTAACTATAGGATTTCCTGGGTCGTTATACTTAGTTAACGAAGGCAGATCAATCATTAGTTCAGACAGTTTCCCCATAACATGGATAGTAGCAGGGTCCTTCGGCTTCTTTCCAGGCTTTTTGATGCACAGATCTCTTACTGTTTTGGCATAAATAGGTACTTCCTTGAGAGCTTGTAACAGTGGAATTCACACATATAGATTCTGTAATTACTTGAGAAACTTTGATCCAGTTTGTGAGGCTGGGCCAGTTTCAATTAATCGTTGAGGGTATGGAGGATTTTGAGCTCTTATAACTAAGTTATTTGTCACATAATCATCAACCCTACTCAAATTGGTTGTTGTAAGAACAATAGGCCTTTCCAAGCTGGTTGCTACAGGTGTAACAATTGGCGTCGAATCAACTGTGTGGCTCACTTTCTTCCTCGATAATGATAGGAGTATGGTCAGGTCTAATTACTTTTCCTAATCCAATTTGAATCTCATTGAGCCCAATAGGAGTAATAAGGTAAGTCTTGAAAGTAGCTGGAGTGTCTATGCTCTGGGTTGACTTGTTATTTGGATTGGGGTTAGGTTGCACAGGAAATTGGGGTCGAATAGGAGGTGCAGGAGTTTGGAGAGGAGGCAGTTGTAACTTCTCCTTCATTGGTAGTGTAGAGGGGGATGGACCTTGGCCATTACCTCTCCAATTTTGATTCCAAGGATAAGATTGTGATGTAGGATATTACATTAGTGGAGGGGAAGGCCATTGGTTCCAGGGTGAAGGAAATTGTGTTGAGGAAGGAGTAGGATATGGCCATGGAAATTTCTGACCATTATAAGAATTATTCCAAGGATTAAAAGAGGAAAAATCTAGAGGCATACCTATAGGCCGCGGCTACCATGGTCTCTTTGATCCGATGAAGTAGGATGACTAGACTTCCTCACTTGATTCCTTAAGCACTGCTTTCAGTCTGGCTAGTTCTGGGCATTGACCAGTGGAATGTGCCAAGTCACAAATATTGCACAAGATAATGTTGTTCAGTTCACATTATCTTTGTAGATGTTTCTTTTTGCACCGAGGAAAGGATATTTCAAAAGATGCTTCAGATTTTTCTTGTGCTTTATTGATTTGTACAGTGTTAATTTGGGCAGATAGAGTACTGAGGACGTCGGTTTTAAAATCCTCAAATAGATTCCTGATCTCTGATCTTGTTACTCCTCCACTTGTGGACTTCTATATCCGGACTGAAGGGTCCTGAATTGAACTCCTTCCCTTGGCTGATCCTCTTGAACTCCACAGATAGAGCTTTATTATTTCTTCATGTTCCTGCGATATGTCTCCTTTTCCTAATAGATTAAAATCTTCCAAACATTCATCTCTCATACCTCTTAGAAATATTGTTTTCAAGATTTCCGAGGCTAAGTCACCAAACTTAGACCATTGTAAATTATAATGGAATTATTCCATGTAGTCTTCCAAGCTTTCCTCTTCCTTTTGTGTAGTTTTGAAGATTTCTTCCTTCAAATCCCTAGTTCAACAGTTATACTGATACTTAGAGAGGAATGTCTCCTTCATGTCATTACAGGTTTGAATCGTGCCAACACCCAGTCTCATGAACCATCTCAATGTTGCTCCTTTTAGAGTAGCAGGAAACAGTTTTAGCTTTTGGCTGTTTGAAGTGTAGTCGTAACTTCTACACAGGACATCAAACTCGAACATAAAAGCGTTAGGATATTTGATGGCCATCCCTTGAAAGGATGGTAGAGATGATAAGGGAATATTTTTCATAGGAGCTTCATCTCTTGTTTCTGACATTGGGAATTAAAAATTAACAATACGATTGGTTTTAGTATTTTCATCCCCCATTATTGATCCTTCCTAATGAGATGAACTAACCTCAGAATGTACATGGGATTGACCGATGGATAAGGAATCAAGCTATTCTAGGACCAGATGCTTCACTGCACTACCTGAATCCATTAGGGGAATTTTGAGGTCTAAAATGGGCCTCCTAAGAAAATTATAAAATAATAGTGGAAATAATAAAATAATATGTTATTAGATCACCAAATTTTAGAGGAAAAAAAGAAAAAAACTACTTTTTGAACTTGTATTTTCAACTTATCCTCCAAATTTTTTATTCAAATTTCAAGCGGGAGTACTCGTTGGATGAAAAATGAAATTCCTCATCCAAGGAGTACCCATGTTGCATACTTTCGATGGATCCTAATACACGAAAAATAAGAAATACATGAAAAATGTGATTACAATCACGTTTTTCATGTATTTCTCATTTTTCGTGTAGTAGGGTCCATCGAAAGTGTGCAACATGGGTACTCCTTGGATGAGGAATGAAATTTTTCATCCAACGTGTAATCCCACTCAAAATTTGAGTAAAAAATTTGGGAGCTAAGTTGAAAATACGAGTTGAAAAAGTAGTTTTATTATTTTACTATTTTTTAATATTTTTACCCTTTTACTTAAAAAATGGTGAATCATCCCCCATGGTTGACATTACCATATTTAATCCTATCAGTTCTTATAAATTTTATTTTGGTTTTACATTTTTCTTAGGTGGCCCATTTTAGAACTAAAAAATTCCCTAATGCAGATGATGATAATCAAATAAGCTTTGTTCTAGTTCAGGCCTTGGCTTCCCTTTGTCGATTTCCCCTTGTCCTTCAATTCTTAGATTTTGATCAAAAAAATTCCACTGTTGTTTATGATCTGGAGTCTTAATTTCAGGAGTGGATATGCTTGGTGAAGGATGGTGAGGTCTAGATACTGAAGGTGCAGATGCCTCCACCCTTGATAGAGTGGCAGAATTTTGTGGTCCTATCTTCTTGGTGTCCTTTTATGAAGTGGACTGTTCTTTCTCTGTTTTTAAATTCAGATCCCAAAATAATTTCTTCCTTCCCAAATCTGCACTTTTATTTTCCTTTTTACGACCCTTCTTTTTGGTAGTTAGTTAGACTGGGGGTTATTTTGGTTTCTCTACTGTCCTAAATGCACACATGGACCCTATGTGTATCAATACTAACTAAAAGTACCTTAGTTATACAATGGTGAGCCCGCTTAGGTATGTTAGAGTGATGCACAAGTTCTTACCTCTCGTATTACCGCCCATCGACTATATAGACAAAGGCACGTTCTAGAAAAACAACACCCAAAACCCACAATTCTAGGTGCTTCAGTGTATCAATGGTGAGCCCGCTTAGGTATGTTAGAGTGATGCATAGGTTCTTACCTCTCATATTACCACCCAACAATTTCTGACTAAGAACACCCTACCATCAAAAAAACAATTACGGTTGATTGTGTCGTCGATGCCATCGCTGGTAATGATACCAAAATGTTGAATTGTTTTAATCATTGTTAATTGACTAAGGCAGTACACATAAATTATCAATCCAGGGATGTCTTTTATTTCAATGACAGTTGTACTGTCTGTCTTGATACATCATACTAGAAGTAGAAATAAAACAAGAAGAAATCATTGTTGAACCAATTGCTGAAATTAACACTCATGTAGGAATAAAATATCTACAAGAATTTAATCACACATCAAGTAAACTGGTATTTAGTGTGCCACACAATAACTACACCAGATGGTATTTCTAATTGAACCTTTGCAATAGAATAATAAATACCTGAACATGAAGCAGATATACTTACAACCAATACAATAATGATATCACTTCACACATACGTAGAAGAAAATACGACATATACTACAACTACTTTATCACTACAGTCCCTATTAAAGAGGAGGGACCTTCCTCCCTAACTGAGTGTAGGAGGAGATAGAAACTAAATAAGAATTAAATCTATCAACACATGTAACAACAATAATATGATATTCTGTGTTATGATGAGCAAAATTACAGAGTCAAAATAACGATACTGTTCTATGCTAACCCCCTGACCTTAGAGGTCTAAGTGCTTATATAAAAGTTACATGTCTAGAAAATGAGGAATAGATCGGTCATGAGAATCTTACGATTATTATGCTGATCAAAATAAATTAATTATAGTTACAACCAATTCCCTAAATAGAGTCTTGACTAGGAAAATATTGATTTCAATCAAAACTTCCTAAAGCTGTTATCTTAAATGAAGATATATAATGACTCCTATAGCTATCATTGTAATGTGACAGCTGTAGTGTTACCACTTTTGAAGCCAGATCAACATCCGGAAGTTGACAGTATGCAATCAAAAACATAATTATAGCATCATTCTGTAACAATGGGTTTGTAACAGTGTCGCGGTGTAGCAGCATCGTGAAGTAATAGTAGAGGTCATGGCAGTGGAGGCATTGACTCTTCATGAGGTAGCAACGCCACGTAACAAAACACTGTAACAACATGCTCCCAACTGGTTCTATGCACCTGTATGTTCTGGGTCTCTTGTGCTTAAAGTGGTATATGAAAGAATAGAAAAAGGACCAAAGAACTCCCTCCAATGTTCACCCCAATTAGCCACAAAAAGGAAACAATACATCATAATAATTAAAGAGAATGGAAATATAATAAACATGGTAAAGTTACACTTTTTTATAATAAAGAAAGAGGAAAAAGGAAAATATAGTCCCAAGATTGGAGGTCAAAAAGCATTGAAATGAGGGAATAAAATGTAGGAAATGAGAACAAAAATGACACCCAACAAAGGGTAATTTGTGAGGTCAGTGTATATGTATAATTGTGAACAAAAAAAGAAGGATGGTTAGGTGAATACCTGCACCAATAGTATTTTGTGTGGAAGTATTTTTTCAATACCTCTTCGAGGAAGATTGTGAAAGGACAATGAATGTATTGCGATGCAAGATGCAGATTCTTGATTATATTATGGAATTTCCATCGAGATAGCTCAACGAAAGTAGAGGGGGGGTTTCCGGGCATGATCATATGTAAGTCATGCCATTTGGTGTTGGCTGCACTAAGGGTGAAGAAGAAGGTAGGACTACCTATTTGTGTCATCATGTTAGTGAGTTCATTTTTGCGTTTGTTCCAAAAAGAGAGTGTCCCCCTAAGGGTTGAGCCAAAGCGCATAATTTGTTCAGGAAGTATGGAATCAGGGATGTCATGTAGGTGTTTCTGAAGGTCTTCAACGGTTACTGGAAAGTTTTCTTCGATGTTTATTTTAACAAAGACTGGAGTCGTTGCTTGGCTGCAGTGTCGCAACATAATTTTGTACAAGTATTATTGGAATCTTGGGTGTTGGCCAAAACGGTTATCATGGTAGCGGATGAGGTGCAAGGAAAAATCTTGCATTTCAACTTTCAAAAGGAATGGTTAAGAAAGCATGGGAACTCCTGTGGGGAAGGCCATAGAAAAGAGGCCTTTTGTGGTGTATTCATTGAAAACTGAGATTGAAATAGAAGGCCAAGGAATCGAAGCGGTGGGAACAAGACAAGAAGAGTGTAAGTAGTCACATATTTCTTCAAGTTCAGTAAGAATTTGGGAGTGTAGATACAAAATAGGAAGGTTGGAGGTCTGTTGTAGTAGGTGGTGTAGGAAGGTTGTGATTGAAACTAGGAAGGTCAACTTAAGGGTCAGGAGAGGACGAGGTATGTGACGAAGGAGAGAAGAGACATCCATAGGGTGAGAAGGCAATGCAGTCACGACAGCTTGGTCGACATGGAAATTGTTGTAGTAGGGATCATGCGCTAGTTTATAGTCCAAATTTGCAACAACACAGGCTTTTCTTACGAAGAAGTCATATGCCTTTTGGTCAGAGCCATGCTTGGTAAAAACTAGGATGTCTAAGTCGGAAATTAGGCGGGGCAGGGTGTTAGCAATAGAAGCTATGTCCTGTGGGAAAAAAATAGTATGGGGAGTGTATTTGAATTGGCCACCATGTGCATGGGTGACTTGCAAGATTGGGTTAACACACACTATGAGCATTTCCTCTATTTGGGTTAAAGCAACAAGGACAAATGGCTGGTTGTCGGGGTTCATGTTGTTTGCAAGGGAGAAGCAGTGGGTTGACTTTGTATTTTCACATTGGAAGCAACATATGCTACCATGGAAGAACTTTGTTTTCATACTTGGGTAAGATTCCTTGCATATGGAGAAAACATGCAAGGAAGATAGGTCATCTATCCTTGCACGAAATTGATAGTGTGCATGGCTAAGGGTGGGGTTGAATATATTTTGAGGATAGGAGGGTGAATTTTCATGTGTTGATGGTGTGGTGTGCGAGGTAGACGAGTGAGAGGCGGCAGTGAAGGTAGGAAGGGGAAGGGAAGGGAGATTAGCAACAGGGGTTTTTGAAGGAGATGGGGTTCGAAGTGAAGTTAGAGGATGTTGGGGTAGAGTAACATGATTTGGGGGTATATTTTGACACATTTGGGGGATAAGCCTGGTGCTATACTTGAGACGTATTTGTTTGTTGGAGGTGTCTTTATTTTGTGCGTAGTGGAGTCGCCTGTGAATATTTTTTTAGGGTATTTCAGAAGCCACTGGCATGTCCATCCTGATACAAATATTGGGTGTGAACATTAGTGCATACAATAGTTGAGCTAGAATAGTATTGAGCGTAGAGAAAGAGTGCATGGAGCGTCTATAGAAGGAAGAATGTTTAATTAAGGAGAGGGAAGAAGTATATATTTAAAGGGAAAGGAAATAGGAGCAAGTTTGTTTTATATTTTTAAATTGTTTTGTAAATTGTGAGAAAGTGTGTACATCCACATATTAGGTTTGCAACATAAAGTTGTGAAGAGGACATGTACAAGTTAACAAGTATAAAGATGCAAGATACAACATAAGTAAAGATGAATTAGATTTAAGCTAAAGAAGCAACAACCTTGTATAATTAGTTTTTGTCTTTGTCAGCCCAATACTTTCTTTAAAATCCCATAAGAAAAGCAAGAAGGACTATGTTTGAGAGTATTTTGACCTATAGAGCAATGAGGAAGCATGGAGTGTGAATTGTAAAAGAGCATGGACAGAAATATACTACGTTGATTAGAAGGAACAACAAAAGAGCATATATATTATATCTAAAGGTAAAAGATCGAACATGTAACACAAATGTAGAATTGTAAAAGAGCATGGACAGAAATCTAATACGTTGATTAGAAGGAACAACAGAAGAGCATATATATTATATTTAAAGGTAAAAGATCTAGATTCCAACATGTAACAAAAATGTAGATACATAGAGGAGAGAAGTACAACGATGAAGTGCACATATAAGATCATCTGTGAATGAAAGAAGAGGGTAGTAGGGGGAAGATGAAAATGAATCGAGAAACATATAGAATATGTCATGTAGATGTTAAGTTGACAAGGGGAGAAAAGAGGGAGGGCTAAAGTCGTCGAGTGACTATTGGGCTGCATAGTTTCTTTATATCTTCGAGGAAAAGACAATATGCAACACCATAGTTGATCTCTTTTGAATTGACATGGACAACCTTCAAGCGGTCGACACCATTGAAGCAATCTGTTTTGATGGACAATGTGAAAAGGAAATGGCGGCATGAAACCTTTGAACATATCTCATGGATAGCATTAGCCTTAGTGGAGAGTAGGAACAAGTCTTTGGTTGTGATACCCAGGAGCTCAGTTGCGGCATCATCTAAAGCTGTGACATTTTGCAGCGCCCTTGTGTGGTCATGCATTTCAAGCCTAAGCACATAGCGGTAATCACATTTCGGGAAATCGCCATCACATTTACTACAGTGCCACATTTCATCTGAGTGGTGCACAACCTTTTTCATGCATTGGATGCCATCGAATGAGGGAGGGCATGCAAGGAAGTAGAAATATTACATGTCAATAGATGTTATGGTTGCACGAACGAAGAACCATGCTGCTTTTTCAAGGGGCCGAAAGGCCAACAGGTTGGAAATCGTACGTTGTGGGTGGGTTCGTGTGGAAGGCCCATAGAACTTTCTACTCAATGATAGTGAAGAACTCAAGTGGCCTCGTTCGTGGAACCGTGTTTGGAGTTGGCGAGTCTCTGGAATGTCTGGATTCAGGAGGAGGTTGCTAGTGGAGATGGTCCCTACAGTCCTTCCATTAAAGTATGCTATGCGACTCCCTTTGATTGCAAGCACAGGTGATGTACCTGAAGAGCGAAGCATTGCAAGGTCCTTTCCTGTAGAGTGGCAATGTTCGCCCCAAAGGGTGATGTCAATGTTATATCCATACATGTCTTCCAAGTTGAGATTTTTTCTGGGTGTTTTAGTCCCATCTCTTCGCCGAATGGTGGAGGTAGGGGAGTTGGATTTGACTACACCAATGATGTCCACAAGTGAGCCGAGGTCTGCAAATCCAATTTCACTGATACATTTGAAGCGAAACCAGTGGAAAGGAATATTTGGAGCATCATCAAAGAAAACTTGGACGGTGGAAGTTGCAAAGAGGAAGACCTCCCATTTGATATTTAGATGATTGTAGCTTGGGTTTGTTGGTTTGACTGTGCCATTCGAGACCATGTAAACCTACCCAATTTGGACGAGGGCATGCAAGGAATCTGCCAAGTCGTTGAAGGCAGAAATATGGCTCTCATCATTAGCACAATCAATGAGGTCAAAGCCGAAGACCTTTCCGAAGCCCCGAACATTGTTGTACGGTCGAAGGGTTGTTTTTGTAAGCACCCGACCCTGGATTGACCAATATTTACAAGAGGGGTTGAGCGCCATGAATGGAATGATAGCAGGTGTAGCATAGGACACCTAAGTTGATGATGAAGTGGAACCCCCTGTCATAATGGGTGAATGGAGGGGTTTTGAGACGTTGAACAGCCATATCGGGATGTTGACGACTAAATAATTTGAAGAAGGTTTGGGTCCCCAATCAAAGATGCATGACGATTGGAAACTTCGAGCTCAAGCAATTTGATAGTCCTAGAGGAAAGAAAACAAACAAGAAAGCAATGGGTTATTATTTGTAGCGTAAGGAGGGTAGAGATGGAAAATAAAAAGAATGCACAAATGATGGGGTGAAGAGTGTGAACATATGCATAGTTCTGTAAAAAAGTGCAAGAAAATTTTTTTAGAATGATAATTGACCCAAGTTGGAGGTCACCTGAGGCGACATGGCCATTGTATGCAGACGACAGCAAATTTTTGTGCTGGCAAGCACCATCAGAAAGGGAAACACGGTAGCGCTTCGACGATGTCTTTGTTGAAGGAATAAGGCTAAGCTTGAATTTTTGGAGGGATGGCTGGAGTGATGTAGAGCCAGCTAGTAGCAAAGCGATCACATTCTATGTTAGAGCAGGCTCCATGATGAGATTTTGCAAAGATGCCTTGAAATGAGAGAATCTGCAAAATGTAGGTATAGGGGTAGGGATGAATGCAATAGTTTGAAGAAGACACTGAGCAATAATTGTAGAGGTGTTAACAAGGTGTTTAGTTGTGCACGTTTGGCGAAAACATGTAATTTGAAAGCAATATGTCAGTGTGATAGTAACATGTCTTAATTTAAGGAATTTAGGAAAATATGTAATAAGAAAATATGGATGGAATGAAGGGGATGTTAGTTTGAAAGCAATAGGTCCTAATTTAAGGAATCTTGGAAACTATGTAATAAGAAAAGGCTATGGTTGGAATGAAGGGGATCATTAGAGAAAATGTTAGTTGTAAAGACAAGCGTATGCCATTTAGTTTACGTAACAATATAATTGATGATAGGAATCCCATATTCGTAATTCAAGTGCAAGGAAGGGGAAATTGTAGAATTGGAGAAAATAGAACATAGAATTGAAAAAGGATGAAATGGGGCAACAAGTGCTATGATATTCAGGGAAACAAGGAGTTTTGAGGCAGAAGTTTCTCATTTAAGGATGCCATTAGGTTTAGGTTACGTTGGCTAAGAGAGCCTAACACCATTTTTTGTTGTTAATAAATTTGATGCAAGGCAAACCACTAACACTTGTCACCTAAGTGGTGGGACTAACGGTTTTGGTTGGAATGTTAAGGGAAATTCCTAGTAAAATTCCTTTCAAATGTGGTGGTTTAGAGCATTCTAATAGTATGTCAATTAAAAGGAGCTAACACCACTAAAGGTCAGAACCCTCCCAACAGGTCTTCCAATTTGAAAATTATAGGTTGATACTCGGGTAGATAGAGTCCAGACCTTTTATGAAATAGTTTTGTTGATGTTTTAAGAGTACAAAAAGAAAATAAAGAGTGTCACTAAGTTCATTAGGAACAAATATTCATAATAAAGATTGGGATAAACCCACTTGTGAGAAATGTGTGTAGTTTTGTTGAAGGTTCAAGGGTACGAAAAGAAAAGAAATGAGTGTGACTAAGTTCATTAGGAACATATATTCATAAGAAAGTTTGGGATAAACCCACTTGTGAGAAATGTGTGAAAGCACGATGCACCTGATGTTTAGCAAACATGATGGTACTAGTATATTTTTTTATTTAATGTAAGAAGTAATGCTTGCTTCTGCAGGATTTTTGGTCGGAGATTCATAAAGATGCTGCGATATTGAAATGGGCTCTAAACCTAGATTGGTTAGTATCTAATAGATATAGAAAGCAACATTGGAGCAACAAGGGTGTAAAGTCATTTTGTAAGAGAAGTCCAAGGGAGAATCTGGAAATGAATAGCCTTATTGATAAGGAGGAGGATTTAGTTGACTCTTTTGGGATGGATTATTTGTAATTTTCACATAAAAAAGTAGTTTAATAAAAAAAATAAGGAAGGCAAAGGAGGTGGCATGTAGAAGTACCTTATTTTTGGTTATGAGTATTGTTGCATCAAGGTATGATTGCCTGAGGAAATTTGAGCAGTTTGATGGATTTCACATATTGAATGAGTGTCTATAAGAAGCTTACAAAGGGAAACTTAGAGGTTCGAAGTCCAATGGTTCTAATAAAGCATAGTTGAGTTAATTGTGATCTTGTTACAGGTTCTGGAGAAGTTTGCAATGGAATTTGATGCTTTGAAGGACAACAAGTTTTCAAGCTTACTGAATACTTTGAGATGTCATAGAATCTAAAAAGTGATAAGAAAGCAACAAATTTTTGTACATATTGAATTTTTCTTTGATATTGTCTTCCTTATTTCTTCAACCTGCACTCATATAAAAAATATGGATGGAATGAACAATTGGAGTTTCAATAGTGATCTACAACATTGCTTTAGTAAACCATTTTTGAAGGGTGGATGGGATATCTCCCTGAGATGAAATGGGCAACATCCTATTACAAATAGAGGGTAGTTTCCATGAGCGTTGTATATGAACAGAGAATGGCAACAAACATGTATCCTTGTCATGATGTATAACAAAGAATAAAATGATTTCGTTATAGGAATTCAAAGAATGGCTAACCATAATTGTGAATGAAAACCAACATGTGAAAAACAAAGGCTATATTGGGCCCATTTAGGAGAACGTGCAAGGGGAATATAGAAATCAGTAGCCGTATTGATAAGGATGAGAGTCTAGTTGAGCATGGTGGGATAAATCAATTGTAAGTTCCTTATGTAAGAACTTAGAATAGGTTAATAATAATTTCAGTAAGGCATAGGAGGTGGCATCCATTTAGAAGCACCTTGTATGTGTCTACTGCTACAACAAAGCATGATTGCATGAACAAATTTGTGCAGGTTCATGGGTTTTTCGTATTGAACAAGTGTCCAGAAGAAGGCCATAAGAAGCCCATAAAGGAATTTCAAATGGATGTAATAAAACAATAACTCACTTAATGTTGACCTTGTTCTAGGCTCTATAGAAATGTCCAATGGAATTTTATGTTTTGAAATGTAGCAAGTTGTGAAGTAATTTTTTTTTCGAGATCTCATTCTTCGCTAAACACATTTAGCAGTCATGAGCATCATTACAGATAAATAGGCAACATGATTATATCCTTAGTTGAACACATTTAGCAATGACAAGCAACATTACAGTTAAATAGGCAACATGGTTCGTCTGTGCAATGTAGGAAGCAAAAATAGCAAATTTGTGTACAGTTATGAGCATTCAATACAACTATGAATAATGTGGCCCAACAGACAAGAAGAATGAATGCGCAGAGATGTGTCCCTACCATGGTGTATAAGAAATAATAAATTGGTCTCCATTAGAGGAATTAGAAGAATGGCTAACCATAATTGTGAATGACAACCAAAATGTGAAAAGCAGAGACCATATTGGACCGATAAAAAAAAAACACCCAAGGCGAATATGGAAATCAATGACCTTATTGATAAGGATGATTGTTTAGTTGAGCATGGTGGGATCAATCAATTGTAAGTTCCTTATGCAAGAACTTAGAATACATCGATAATAATTTCAGGAAGGCAAAGGATGTGGCATCTATGTAGAAGTACTTGCGTTGTGCCTATTAGGTGCCAGGGAATTTCCATCTCTAGATAGATGAAAGATAATGGGAAATATGGAATATGTCAATTGCCATATTTGTAGGTGTTTCCTATTCTTATATAGAACATGGATTTAAACTCTTTGGATTCCAAAATTTTATTAATTCATCTTCTATAATAAACACAAACCTAGATGGTGGACTTCATGTGAGGAAGCGAGTGGAACTAATGGAAAAAATTAGGGGAGAAAGAAAGCAAAACTAACTTTTGAATTTCAGTGAACATGTGAAATGGTGAGCTACATAGTATTGTTGGAATATCAAAGGAGAATTTATGTTTCAAATTTTGGGGAGCAACATTATACTATGAAGTATTATGTATGAAGGTGATGTGACCCTCCTTTGTTGCATATCTTATATATCAATGGATCCAATAATGAATTTCAATGATGGATGTTTCTATGATACACATTGTATCCACTCTATCCTTGTTGTGAATTACAGGGTTATTAATCCGTTCTTTTTCCCAACCTTATCTATAAATTAATACTTGGTAGAGTGCCAGAGTGGTGAGCATGATGAAGCTGATGTGGTGGCAGAGTCAAGTGTGTGGCATGGAATCTAAAGATATGGATGGTTGACCTATTGATAGTAGCAAAAGTTTGGAAATCTAGAACTTCCATAAATGAGCATTATTGGTAAACTTGGATACTGATGAAAACTAGATCAGGCCTATTAGATGTCAAACTATTAGGTGGCAAAGACTATCCATGTCCAGATAGATCCTACAATGGGAAATCTATAATATGTTAGTTTCCATCTTTGTAGGTGTTTCTTATTTTCAGATAGAACTTGGATTCAAACTCCCCTAAATATAGATTTTTATTAACTCATCTTTTAAAAAAAAGAACAGACCTACATGGTGGAATTCAGGCGAGGAAGTGAGTGGAACTAATGGAAAACTTCAGGAGAGCAAAAAATAAAACTAACTTTAGAATTATGGTACGGAAATGGAAGGGTGAGTTGTGTATGCTTGTTGGAACATCAAATGAGAATTTATGTTTTAATTTGTTGGGCCCTTCTTTAATTTATGTCTTAGAAGAAACTCATCCTTCAATTTCTTTTTAATAAATGTGTCCTTCAAATTCTGCCTCGAAAATCTCACTTTTTTGCACATGCGAATAGAAACTATAGTAGATGATGATGATCCAATTGTGGTCCAAGTGAGGAGGTCGAGTGGCCATCTACAATGATATTTTGGTGCCCCAAGGGGCACATCTCTTCATGCATCTAGAATTTTATTAACACATATTTTAGAAAAAGAACAGACTTGCATGGTGGAATTCAGGTGAGGAAGTGAGGAACAAATGGAAAACTTCAAGGGATCAAGAAAGAAAAACTAATTTTAGAATTAGGGTATGGAAATGAAAGGTTGAGTTGTGTATGCTTGTTGGAAGATCAAAGGAGAATTTATGTTTCATTTTTTCAGGCCTTCAATTTTTGTCTTAGAAGAAACTCATCTTTCAATTTATGTTTTATAAATTCGTCCTTTAAATTTTGCCTCGAAAATTTCCTTTTTTTATTGCAAATGGGAACAAAAACAATAGTAGATGGTGATGATTAATTTGCGTTATAAGTGAGGAGGTCGAGTGGCTATATACAGTGATGTTTTGGTGCCCCAAGGGGCACATATTTCATGTTAGGCCGATTTAAACAATTTTAGCTGACCTGTACTTTTGGAGGCAGAATTTGAATTTTAAGTTTAAATTGCAATTTTTTTTTTCATTTTTCTGTAGCTTTCACTGGTAGTGAAGGATACTGACCACAACTACGAAAATTTAACAATGACTAGGAAAAATTGTCACATGCTATGGATTTCAATGGATTGTTTGTCTATGTTTGATTGATTTAATGACTCATTATGCTACTAAAACTCTCTAGTTTATCTGGAGGTATTTACTTTTATCAGCTTTGATTGGAGGTACTGAGATTATTGATAACATGCCTTAGTTTATCAACAATTGTTATGAACTTGAAGGCTTTTGAAAAGTTGGCATGCATATTAGAATAGATGGTTTGTTAAGTACTTGCACATTCCTCTTGGGGGTTCACATAAAAAAATGTTCAATGTTTCCCTTCATGCGTTGTACAAGAATGCTAAGACATCTCAAACATGGTGCAAATAGAGTCCTTGACTTGTAACTAGTAGTTCAAAAACTAAGATTGGAGAAGTCATCATTGGAGTTACATATATGATATATGTTATCAACTGCTCACCAGTGACTTGTGAGTAGGATCATCTCACATCAGACAACTGAGGTTAAATCCTATGCTGATATAAATGGGAAGATCGTTGTTTTTACAAGACATAGATTCAACAAGGACATTCTGGCTCAAATGTTGAACAAAAGCAGTTTTTCTAGTTATTCCGAATTCATATTCATCTCTCAAGGTGAAGTGATTAAATTCAATGACTAATTTGAGCAGTCTATCCAAATTCCAGACAAAATTGGATATAGGACTTCCCAATTTTTTTCATTTACATGAGACATCAAGTGATCACACATCCCCATACTTTGATGAAATAATCAAAAATCTGCGGACATGTGCACTAGGAAGAGTGATTCATCAATCTTAAAGGCTGAGGAAGAAGGAATAATCAAAAGGAGAGCTATGATATGTGAATCTATAAGTGGCTAAGGTTTCCCTGTGATGTTTACGGATTTACATCCATAAAGCTAGTTGCTTTACAATTTTGGGAGGTCTTACTCTGATGGGAAATTCCCTGGTGAGTTAAAGAAACCATGCAGCCTACTTCCATTTAGTAGCATCATATGAATGCTGTGATATAAAATGTCTACAGGGAAAGTCTAAATGCAGCGACAGGGAAGGACTAAACAGTAAAAAGGCTACTGTTGAAAAGCGTGCAAAGTTGACCAAATTAACAAGCCTTCTTTCCCTTCTCTAAAACTATCGTAAGTCAACTTTCCTGAGGGAGAAATGTTTTCTATATATGCAATTTAAAGAGACAGAGAGAGAGTTAGCGAACTCATTCTAGCGATAGTATCTCATTTTCTCATCCATAGAATATTGACCACCATCACCACTATAGGCAAGAATCTCAATGGCAGCTTGTAACTTATGACTCATTCTGATGTAGAAAATTTCCTAGGCAATATGTGATTTGATATTTTTATGTTTTATTTCTATTCACTTTTTTCTAAGCATTTATTTATGTAAATATTGATTCTGAATTTTAAAAGAGTGTGAAACAAATGGGTGTGAAGCTTGAAAGAGAAACCAAAACATTTCAAGTGCCTGCATTGTTATACAAATAGTCAGTGAGTTTCTCTATAAGATCTATTTTTGTATTGCAGAACTACTAATGAACTGAATGGTGAGAAGTTAGAACTAGTTCAAGAATTTTCTGGCAAAGAGAGAAAGAGGAAGAGGAGGAGAGGAGATAAAACAGCTAAAAAGGGCACAACACAAAGACAAATTTCAGAATAGAGACAAAGACTAGTTAAACCAACAAAGTAAATTTGTAATCTTGTCAACGAATTGTTGTCTCATTTTAGACAAGAAAGGAATTTTTTGTCGTCTCCTTTTAGACAAGAAAGGAATTTCAAATGGTTGTAATTGAAGCATAGGTCACTTAAATGTGAACTTGTTCCAGGATGTGCAGAAGTTTCGAATGAAATTCTATGTTTTTAAAGATAACGTCAAGTTTTAGTCCATCCACTCTTTGTCCACTCAACAATTTTTGTAATCTATGTATTTCAATATTATGTAATTCTACATTTTACTAATCCAAAAAAACACTAATGTATGTATGCCTATCCTCTGAAAAAATTAATCTGTCATATTGTAGCAATTTTCATTTTGAATAGATTGGCAGAAGAAGATGTGAAGCAGCGAGTCGAGTGATAATAAAGGTCATAATATGACCATATCCTAACTTGTAAATGAATCGCAATATTCACGTACAGTTTGCCTCCTTTGCATTTATCATGGATGGGTTAATAGTCTTATTGCGCCCTGTGACAATGGTGAAGTGAGATTTTACGTTCTTTGAATTTTCTTTATTTCCTTGCTGGTTTGTTCAAACTCATAAGCTGGAGGAGGTTTAGAGGTATCAAGGATTGAGGTTACATGCCAAAGTTGAGGCAAAAAGAGGGAAATTAAGTCCCAAATCAATTTGAAACTGGGAGAGAGCCCACATGGGGTCAAGCAACAAGAGGGAGGCAATACCAAAACAAGAAGATACATGCAACATAATGTTCCAAAATAATGTATACATTTTAAGTTTTAAAGAAGGAAATGAAAGAGTGATAAGCGGGAATTCTTAATGACATATTCAGTTAGTTTTGTCAAATATATATGGCAGTAGTGGACTTCTTGTTGTACCCTATTAAAACTGCTAAGAAAGGTTTACAAGTAAAAAGACAAGGAGATGTTGAAGATGAAAGAAAATACTGGACTAAATCAGAAGCAAAATCACGACTATAGAGGTCCATGCGACAAAAGTTATGCAAACTCAAAGACAACCCAAGTTAAGCAGAAGATGTTGGATGTGAACTTAATCACACTAGTAGAAATAACCACCCAACGAAAGAGAAGTCACTCTATCACAGGGCACCTAGCAACATCACAACTCAACTTCATAGAATCCCTAGTCAAGACAAGTCCATTAATACTTCTTAAACTTGACATGGTCTCTATCTATTATAGTTGTCTCAATCTAGCCTCTGTTTTCATAGAAACTGCAATTTACTAACAAAGAACATTTTGTGAAGATCAAGATCTGATTTTGATCAGACAACATCAAGATTTTGATTGTAATTACAGTGAAAAATATGGGGTAACCTTTTGTTACCCTTGAAATACCAAAAGCAGCTAGTTTTGCATTCATATTGTTGTCTAAAAGAATGTTAGCGGTCTTAACGTCCCTGTAAATTATCTTTGTGGAACAATCCACGTGCAAGAATTTCAGTCCTTTGCACACACAAAGAGTTGGATCAGATGATACGTATGGTTAGGGATTATTTGTCCTTTATAATAGCGTTTAAATCAGAAAAAATTATTGATCAATGAAAGAATTACATTGCGCTGCAACTAATGCTATTTCGAGCAGGGAGAAAGGCAAGAAAGGTATGGAAGTAAAAGCAACATTCAAAACGTGAAATCATAGGAACGTTAAAAATTAACTAAAATCAGGAACAATATAAATTATTAATGCTATATATGAATTGACTCCAAGCACAACGATATATTCTGAAGATTGTTTCAGGTTTGAAACTTGCCTCCACACAGAAGACGCATGTTTAGTAACCACTTTACTGAAGACGAAGGGTTAATGTCTCATGGTCAATGTAGGAGGTCCGCAGAAGCCATTGCCCGTCCTTTCCTAATAAAGTGTGTTTAAATAGAATGAAAAGGAAATTATAATATGGAGCTACTAAGGTCTACAGTTTGTAAAAAGCAACTTTTCACTTAGATCTAGGCAGACGTAGTTGTGACCATGTGGCCCACCAAGTGCCCGACGAGTCTATTTCCATAGCTCCACTATTGCGTCTACAATTAGGTGCAAGGCCTGCACAAGGCCACCTAACGATCCACCATTTTCGATTTGGGAATGTGTAAGACTACCCTGCAGGCAGGTTCCTCTTCCTCCACCGAGAATCAATGCATACTAGAGTATGGCTATCTCATCTAGCCAGATAGAAGCATAATTCATTATGGACTCTCTGCATTTTTTTTCTGCAGAACAACGCTCTCAGTGTTGATCCCTCGCTTTCCTTAGAGTGTTGATCCTGGCAAAGGTAGCATAGAAGAGACCTAACGAGGCGGGCATTGGAAAACAAATTCATTCTCTGGTCCAAGTTGGGCCTGTTCGGGTAGTTCTATCATGTATGTACAGACACTAGGTTTCGCTAATGCTTTATGAAGGAATGGAACCACCTTACTCACTCATTTAATAAGAACCAATGGAATTAGTGTCTGCTACAACTGCTGAGACTGGATATGATTTTGGCTTTGAAACAGGAGAAAGGGTGAAACTGCTCGATCAAGAACTGTCATTGGTTCTACTCCAACTGGCTCTGGGACCGGAAGGGATGTGCGCTCAAATGCTTTTGTAGATATCATATCCAGTTTCATATCCATATCCACTACATGAGAAGTAACCTCTTCGGCAGCTATTATGCAGACCATAAGGTAAGGTGCCGCATCAGCGCCCTCCAAATATACAGAACAATCCATGCCATCCTCCACTGGTTTTAAGTTATCCTGATTGGTTTTAAGCTATCGTAATTGACTAAGTACAATACTAATTGAACGTCTAGGGCTCTATCTATCTAGTTTGTGCAGGAAAGTTGAACCAGAAATGTAGTTAAAGAGATCAACCACAAAATTGCCGCCATGGCTGTCATATTTGTTAATACTTCACCATTGTTGCTGGTTTATGCAGCAATACGAAAGACAAGAGTGAGTTCAAAGCCATTATAAGCCATGGATTATCCAACATTCTAGATTAGATTGTGTAATGATTAAACAACCCAGGTCAAGGGGTTTCAGATGTCTTTAGTTTAGTTTAGTTTGCAGAGGGACTATTTTACAGCAGTTTGTATTTAAACAAAGAAACTTAATATTTTTTGGCAAAACAAAGTTATATATGCAGCAGCCTAACATGTATACATGGCATTTTATTTCACAGGGTGATATGGTTAGCAGACAGTGCGATACCACCTACTTGTTTGCCAATGAAAATCTGGAGCAGGGATCCCTGCGAAGGCACGAGCAGCAACAACCAACAGCACCAGGTTGCAACAACAAATTGCAGGAAAGTCCAACGAAAACAAATTTCAATTCCACGAGCACGAGAAGGGAAGCATAAAATAAGGATCTAGATGAAGAGGCTAAATAGAAGAGTAATGACAGATTACAGAGGTTGTTGCTCTTAATGCACATAGACAGCGTATAAATATTTTGAACAGATCCGAATGTGGAAGATCAAATATGAAATGTAGCTGATGTGATTGCTGGAGAGCAGAGCTAGGCAGTTTTAATGAGAGCAATTGTGGGAGAGCAAAGTCAGGCAATGGTGTTAATGAAAGTAATGACAGATTTTATTTCAGTAGCAGTGAGAGTAAGTGTTAATGAAAAAGATTGAGTAGAGAGATCTGATTTCAGTAGTGGGAGTAATGGCCCTGTTTAATGGCCCTGTTGTTAATGACGATCGAGACAGAGATAGAGTAGATAGAGTAATCCGGTGAGAGTAATATCTCTGTTAATTACAGAGACAGTTGATACCTAGTATCAGCGCTGACATTTAGTATAGCACAGAGTTAGTATATCTGATCTGTGATGAGAGTTAGTATATCTGTGAAGGTCGGTATATCTGTTATATATGTGACTGTGATGGTGGGTGGATAGCCAGGTAGAAGATGTGGATAGCCAGGTAGGTAGAAGATGACATAGAAAAATCTGGTTAGCGACCGTTGTAGAGGACGACGAATCTCTACAATGTCGTCACCAAGAACCCCAGAATAGAACGCCCATCAACGTAATTAATTATTAATTATAATTATAAATATAATATAATTATTTATTTTATTATTTTATTTTATTTTATTCTTATGTAATTATTATTTATTTTATTTTATTTTTAAAGTTTTATTTTATTTTTATGTGATTTGACCAAGTCAAAATGTTTAAAAAGTCATGACAGGGCATTACAACATCTCTTCCACACTGTGCTGGAGAGTATCTCTTGGAAAAATAAAAAAATCAGAGTACTCTTGATTCTATCAGCTCTCCAACCTTCAGATCACCTAATTATCCCAAATTGTCAATTTAAACAGCCATAATCATATCAGCCCCACTGTTCCAATTTAAAATCTGTGCGCATGACAGATTAGATATTTTTTCTTGCTTTTGAATGCAAATAAATCTCTGCCACATAAGCTAACAGTGAATATGTAAGCATTTTCTTGCATCAAGACTCAAAAATGCAAATGGCCAGTCTATCTCTTCTTCCCTATCCCCTCAAAGGAGAAGATGCTATTATATTGTCCACGAGGATCAGTGAGAACACTAACAAGGAGGGAACAGCCTACAATTCCATCTTAGTAAAATCAATGTGGCAGAAATTTCCAGAGATTAGGATCATTGTCTAAGAGGTAAAATTAGGAACCCCCATAACAAAGACACTACACCATATAATGGGCTCTCTGATAGACAAATCAAGAACTACTACTAAATCTCAATTTATATAAGCTTTCATAAATATTTAAATGTCCAAATCATCATCAGGATCTTCATCTGAATCAAGAACCTCGTCATCTGAATCTCGCACATAATGTATCTCCCCTCTTCCACTTTCCTTTGAAGCATTGAATGAATCAAAATTTGGATCTGTATTGACCGGATGTGAATCTGAAACAGGAGAAGCTCTCCAGGCAGATATTCCTTTTCGGCCATCATAGATTTGTAGTTCCTTCCCATTACCTGAATGTAAACAAACACATTAATGCAAACAACATATCACATCAGGAGATGCATGAAACGATAATAGTGAATGAATAGGTCTTCATCAGAAAAAGTTTCCATGATAAAATGAGAGTGGTTTGAGTATAAGAAAAATCTAGGAGTAAAATGCACGTCCCTCATGGTACCTTGGTGCTCAAATGGAAGTATAACATTTGCCCGATCCTCCCGTTCCTTTTCTGTTAACTGGAGATTGAATTGAACCTGCTACATTGTTTATGCGAAATAATTTAATATAAACAGAATTTTCAGAGGACAACCTTTCCATTTAATACCAAATTCTAAGCACATGAACCTGGACTGTTTTCCACAAAACTAATGCAACTCTCTTTCCAGATTAGCATGGATAACGTTCATAAAATTGAACTGAACAAGGTAAGCAAGATTCTCTACGCTGTCTTGAGCAGACAGAAAAAAGGGGAGTAATAGGTCGTAATTGATATCTAGATAACATGAAACAGTGCATCTTTCTAAAAGAAGCATTATACAAACACTCAAGAGCTAACCTGTGGCAAATTACTACTTCCACTAACAGTGAACTTCCCATGTGAAATTGCAGAAAACTTCACATCTGCCTGCTCCAGGGTGAACTCTTCAATCTGAAATAAGACTAGGAATCAGCAGCATGAATATTAGAACTAGAGACATGAATCATCAATTCAGGAAACTTACATGTTCTCGAACTCTTCCATTCCGACGTTTCATTCGTAAATGCAATTTCCCCTTTTTCAAGTTTCCTTCTAATGCAGCGAGCTTGTCAGGGTCGCCTTTCAGTTTCATTGAAGCTGCGGATAATGGGGCAGTTGGTTCTAAAATGGCTATCATACTGGACAGATACTTGAGGGCTGTCACAATTCTTGGTTCATGCAAGTCAGAGTGTACCAACAACATGAGAGATGAGATTTCATCTGCATAACAAGTTGGAAAGATTACATTAGTGTGGACCCCCTACTAATTTACTGATTTACTTCTTGATATAAGTTAAACTACTGTTTGAAGAAAATGATCATGATCATCAATAACCATAAGAATTCACAATGAAACACAATGCTATCCATTCCTTGAATGTAGGATGAGAAATGTGTTTTGTATCACTAATGATATGAATCAGCATCTTAGTCAGGATATTAAGGTCTCTTTTAAATTTGTTATGAGCAAAGAACCATCGGCTACTTGTGCAATCAACTAAAAATAGGTGATTTGTCATATGCCGTACACAAGTGGGACATGGCCTAAAGATTAGTATGTAACATTAGTGCGTGAGAACACACACACATGCACCAAAACTTTCACTTGTAAGATGTAACCAGCTTGATTTTAGAATTTGCCCATTCAAAGAGAGACCTATAGGAAAAGATTTTGTTTGACATTTGGTGTTCAATCCTTGCATCCACGTTGATCTCACCTACAACAATTGTACTAGTAATGTTTATCTTATACTCGTTAGTCATTGTTTCTCTTGGTCTATGCTAAATATGATGCCAGATAACTACTCTAATTAAACACTGTAAAACACCAGATGGTAACAGACAACAGAATACAAAGGAAAATAAAAAGATTGTTTTTCCTTGTTAAAAACTAAGGTTTGTGTACTGAATGCATAAGAGAAATATAGTTAGTTTGTGAAAGCCGAGATCTATGCATCCAGTACATGCAAAAAATGAAGTTCCCAAAACTTAAATCCTATAGCTCAGCTGGAAGTAAACGACAGTCGCACTACATGATTTATATCAGTTTGCACATAAACATGTTGCTTATAAGCTTCTTAATCATGGTAATCTGGTATGCATGAGCTGAGAAATTAAGGAAAGGAGAAACAAACCGTGGCAACGCAGGTTATTTATGAGGTTTGCTACCAATGGCAATGATAGATGTCTCACCATGACACTAACCTGCACAGTACAGCACTAAGTCAAATTCAATGGGCAAGGGCACGAATACTAAACCAATATTGTTCAACCATCAGGACAAAGGTACGAGTTTACCATGTTCATGTTACAAGAACCAATGTACTAAGCTAGACTTTTGAGGCCTGAAGCGGGCAGACTGAATGACTTTTAGACGAAAGGTCACCAATTTTTTATTTTTTAATCTCTGAGAAGCTTTTAAGCAACGGCTTAATATGATGTTAGTTTTCACTTCTACCTTCAATGTCACTTGTTACTCTCGCTATTTTTCAACATTGATTGGGAAGGAAAACATGAGCTTTGCATTCGGTAGGAAAATAACTCAGTGCAAACAGGTAAGTCATATCCGACCATATTCTTGTGCATAGATTTGGTTAGTCAGAACAAAATACCCTTCAAGCTGATTTGAGAAGGCACATATTCTATGGTTCTAACAACGAATTCATTTATAGTAGTATAACATAGTTAACCCGAGTTGAATATTTAAGATGACAATTAATGAATCGTTGTCTTCACCATAGTACAACTTGAACATTGCATGTCATAACCTGGAGATTTCACTTGTAGCTCATGCTATCGAATGTTTCACTTTAATAAATATAAAGTGGACATAAAAGTTTATTTTTAAAGAATTTTAAAATTACATCTCCAAATTATATTGACCATAACAACGTTAGTAAGAAATGTGCAAATTGATGACAGAACACATTATCTTGTGAACTATTTGCTTATCATAGTCAGGAAGCTTGGAAGTGGAAAGCTATTCTACAGGCTACAACATAAAGGCAATGGGGTGTTTTAACAACAAGGCTTTATTTATTATCAACTTTTATATGAGGTTTACAAAGAAGGTGCACTGTAGAATATCACTTCAGTAGTAACAGCTGTGTTTCTACAGTTACTAACTTGCCTTTAAAATAAATATAGATTACTATTTTCTAGTGTTCCACAGGGACACTTTCTATATGGTCCCTGGACTTGGGAACTTCATCAGTAATGTCCCTCGCCACCCCCTGTATGCCTGCAGTACCTGCGGACTTCATTGGTGATGGCCCTTCCTAAAATCAGATGCTCCAGTTACCAGTACATGGGGGTGCCCAAGCATAGAAAACTTCGGGTGCTCAGAACGCACAAGAAGAAATAATAGAAAACTATTTTTTTTTCACTTTAAAGCAAGGTGGGGGTCCCACCACCCTTGCTTTCTTCTATATATAACCCTCTCAAAACCTAACTTTTGTCAATCTTCACATATAACTCACTAGTTTGAGTACATTAAGGATGTTGAAGATAGATTTTTGTGAACGAGAAGATTTGAAATGCATAAAAGTGTGGACAAAGGTAAATTTCTACGATATTTCAAGTGCATTTCAGGTTGAACAAACATTCTATTAGTGAAAACTTGGAGAAGCTTCAACTTTTTTTCATTTCTTTCACTGAAAAGTTACGACAGTTATCTTCAAACTAGAGCCCAATAGTCTTCACATTCCGATAGATGATGTTGATTGTTTCACATGGCACAGAGATGTTATATTTCTAACCATGGTCACCAGACTTTGCACTAGAAGAATTCCTAAACTACTAGATAGCTGAAACAGTGAAACCTAAAAGCCACTCAAAACTGTTGTTCCAATAATGCTACAGACTATAAAGACATACTGCATAACAATTATATTGGAAACTCACAGGTCTATCCTAAATCAAATCACTGTCACTAAAAAAAAAAATTACAGCGTACTTTCTAAATAGCTGTGAAAAAATAAAAATGAAACTCAGTAGATGTACTGTCTGCTGATGTTTTATATAGCATCGGAAGGTATTCCCTTCTGGACAACAATGTATAATATATATATTATATTATGTACAACAATCATAGTATTCAAAACTGGAACCAGTGACCGGACCGGTCCACCTAATAAACCGGGTTTCAAACCAGAACCAGTCAAACAGGGACTAGTTAGCTCTCAATGAACTGTTTTTAGAAAAATACATGAAATAATTAATTTTTAACGGAAAAAAAAATATATTTTTAACATTTAAAACAATTATTCCAAACCAAGAGAAACAAAATATGCAAAGTTTGTTCATCTATATACCATGTAAAGGTGAATATATCAAAATGGCACCGAGTGCAGTACATATCAGCAACAAAATACATAATCAACGAGGCTCTAAATGGCATCTAGAGTCCAAAAACAATGCTACAAGCTATGGGGCCACTGGCCTACTACAAGTTTACATATCAGTGATCAACATTATCACTTCTCATCATGACCAAACTCGGTTGGTTGAGTCTCAATTCTCAAACTTTACAACTGCTTGAGTCACAAACTTCTCAGTTGTTTGAGTGACTTGAGTCTGAAACTTCTAAAGGTATTCTGCCCTACTATGCCCTATTACTTAAATTTATGCTCTACACGGCTTTATGTGGCCTCCTATCCCAGCCAATTGTTGCTTGAACCTGTTAATACCCCCTCCTTCAATAGATTTTTGGCAATATTTGCAGATCATTTTGCCATCAATCATATCAGAATGAGCCCATGCAGTATCCTTGGATTTTGGAGGCATGGTGCCTACTACTCAGCTCAAATTCTCTGTTGTTCCACTACTCCATCAAAAACTCAGCACTCTCCAAGCTAACAATGAATCTCACAAAAACTTCAAATGAGATGTGAGGCAAAAGAGAGGGGAGACATCCTTTTAAAGGCTTGGAGGGGTTTCTTTTGGAGGGAAACAACCCCTAGTTTCCCTCAAAACCACTTGAAAAACTATGAAACAAACTTCCGTGGTGTTCGCAGCCGGCCTGGCAACAAAACAACCAGTTTATGTCCGGCTTCACCAAAAAACCAGTGAGGAGGGCGAGTTAACCCAATTTTTCAACTGGAACGGTGGTCTTTGCTAATGAACCAATCTGTTTGACTGGTTTACGGTTCAAACCGGACGGTTTTGAATAATATGACAATGATATATATATATATATATATATAAAATAAAAATAAAAGACATGTCTTATTGAAAAAGGCATGTCTATCAATGAAAAGATGAAAAGACATCGACTATGTATATATGTCGGGGCCATTAATTGTAATTAGACATCAATAAATATCTCATATATCTTATATCAATCTAATAATGTTTACTCAATTGTAAAAACGAAATTAAGGTTGAAAATCTTTTAAAGTGTGCAATTTGTAGCTTTTAACCCTATACCGAAATTATCTACAAACGAATTCTTAAAATAAAAAATAAACAATGGTGAGAAAATAAAACATAAAACAAATATACACAGAGATTTTCCCCTGGATCCCAAAATCGGGACTACTAGATTGATTTTTCATTATATTCATTTCAATGTTACAAGACATATATATACATGTCGAAGCATTCATAAACTCCAATCCATTAACCCTGAATTAGAACATAACCGTAGTTCCCTTGACGGGATCTACAAAATACCATGGGTAGAAAACCATCATGGCTAAAACAATGTGCAAAACCCATGCACAAAACCATAGGTAGGTCCGCCCACCTATTATAGGGTCCCAAACAAAAAAACAAAAAAATTCGTGTAGGGGGGCTATCGTCCCCCGACAGGGGGGGTTGTCGCCCCCCTGTGACCCCTTGTTGCGCCCAGTGCAATGAACAAGGGGACCTACGCCCCCCCGCGCATGCAACTAGTCATGGAAAGAATATAACACACACCCAACATTCTCCCATTTGTTGTTTTCTTTTCCACAAGAGAGCTTAGTCATTGGTCCAACCTTGCAACACCCATTGGTTCTCTACAAAAAGAAAACTTCTCAGTGCTCACAGACTTCGTCAATGCATCTACAACATTCTTCAAAGTGTCCACCTTTACCAGCAACACTTTTTGTCCTCAACCATATCCCTCACAAAGTGATACTGAACATCAATGTGCTTCGTCTTTGAATGATAAGCAGGGTTCTTTGCCAAGAAAATTGCACTTTGGTTGTCACCATCTATCCTTATAGCTTGTTGTACCAAACCCATACTTGAACACAATCTCTGCAACCAAACTGCTTCCTTGCTTGCATGAGTGGTTGCCATGTATTCAACCTATGTAGTTGAAAGAGCCACTACATACTGTCTTTTTCTCATCCAACTGACTGCTCCTCCAAATAGGTTAAACACATACCCACTTGTAGATCTTCTCTAATCTAGATCTCCAGCCCAGTCTGCATCAACAAAGCCACGGATATCCAAAACTCTGTCCAATCTTGGTCTTCCTTGGTAGCACAAACATAATCACTAGTGCCACGCAAATACCTAAAAACCTGCTTCATTGTTGTCCAATGCTCGTTCCAGGTTGACATAAGCCTGCTCAATACTCCCACTACATGTGCAATATCTGGTCTAGTACAAACCATTGCATACATCAAGCTACTGACTGCACTTGCATATGGAACACAGGACATGTCCTCTTCCTCTTCTTGTGGCTTGGGACTATCCTACATATTAAACCTCTGCAGTATTGTCTCGACATACTTCCTCTAGTTTAACCAAAGCTTCCTCTTTGCTCGATCTCATTTAATTTCCATGCCCAAAATATAGGTTGCAACACCAAAATCCTTCATGTCGAATTTGGAGGACAATTAGGTCTTCAAATTCTGGACAATTTATTTGTCATTTCCAATCAACAACATATCATCCACATACAAGACCAAGTAAATAACACAGTCACCAATTAATTTAAAATACACACAGTGATCCACTTTGCTTTTGGTGAAGCCAAGTCCCTGTATATATGTATCAAATTTCTGATACCACAACCTTGGTGACTGTTTTAACCCATACAAAGACTTTTTTAACCTACATAGCAGTTTTTCTTACCCTTCACCTCAAAGCCTTCAGGTTGCTTCATGTAGATCTCTTCCTCCAGATCCCTGAAGAAATGTTGTCTTCACATCCATTTGTTCTACCTCAAAATCAAAAGCAGCAGCAACAGATAAAAATAATGTAATAGAAGCGAACTTGGAAACAAGAGAAAAAATATCACCAAAATCAATTCCCAGCACTTGGGAATAACCTTTTGCTACTGACCAAGCTTAGTATTTCTCCACCTTACCTTCTGCATTCATCTTCTTCTTAAACACCCATTTGCTTCCAATGGGTTTCCTTCTAGCCAACAACTACACCAAATCCCAAGCCTCACTTTTGTCCAAAGATGTCATTTCATTAACCATGGCCTCTTTCCAGAGTTTCCCATCCTCTAAATCTACTACCTTCCTGACAGTTCTAGGATCATCATCAGTAATAGATAAAGAAAAATTTGAACAGAAAGCAGATGGACTATTCCTTTTTGGCTGCCTTCTTTCTCGAACCAATCTTCTCACAGCTGGAGTTTGTGGCTCTTCATCTTCTGATTCATGTTCTGTTGTAGAGTTTAATTCTTCCTCCTTTAGCTCAAACTGTATCTTCTCAAGTTCCTTTGGTAGGACTTCATGTTTAATAACATCTTTCACCTCTCTAAACACCACATCTCGGTTGTACACAACCTTCCTTGTTTATGGGTTCCAAAGCTTATGACCTTTTAAACCATCCTTATACCCAATAAAGATGCACCTTTCAGATTTACTATCCAACTTGGTTCTTTTCTCCTTTGGAACATGTACATATGCATCACAGCCAAATACCCTTAGATGTGAAAGAAAGGGTTTCTTACTGGTTCATACCTTATGTGGAGTCTTATCCTCCAACGCTGATGAAGGTGATCTGTTAACCAGGCAACATGCAAACCCCACTGCCTCTGCCCAAAATTCCTGTCCTAACCCGACACCATTAAGCATGCTTCTTGCCTTTTCCATCAACGTCCTGTTCATTCTTTCTGCACCTCCAAGTTGTTGAGGTGTGTATGGAGTAGCCTTATGTCGTTCTATACCACACTTCTTACAAAGCTCTTCAAATTCCTTCTTGCAGAACTCTCCACCATTATTTGTCCTCAACACCTTTATCATCTTCTCTCTCTAGTTTTCCATCAGAGCCTTAAATTCTTTAAACTTACCAAAGACTTCAGATTTCTTACTGAGGAAATATATCCATGTATTCCTTGAGAAGTCATCTATAAATGATACATAGTACACAAACTTAACTAGTGATGGAACCGACACAAGTCCAAACACATCATTGTGCACAAGCTCTAATATCTGGTTCGCCCTCTTAGCACCAGAGGGGAAACTCACCACATTTTGCTTCCCATATACACAATGTTCACAGAAGTCGAAATCCAGAGAGAAATTAGACATACCTTCTACCATACCATTACCATGCAGTATTCGAAGGCCCTTCTCTCCAATATGTCCAAGCCTTTGATGCCATAGCATGGTCTTTTCTCCAAAGACCGCAAGGTTTTCAGTTCCACTTTCAGAAACCACATAATTGTTGCACCCATTAAAAACAGTGGTACCCAGAAGCTTGTACAGAGTTCCAATCCGAACTCCCCCTATCAATACCAGTGCTCCCCGAACCATCTTGCAGGTATCCTTCTCGAACACTGTTTTTACACCTGCATCATCCATCTTGCTTACAAAAATCAGATTTTTGGCCAATGCAAGAATATGCAGAACACCAGGAAGTGTTCTAATCCTTCCACCTTGCAACTTCAGCTTGACTTTTCTGAATCTGAGAGTTCTAGCCTTCCTGTCATCCCCTAAGAAGACATTACCACCATCATATTTCTCATACTCGCAGAACCACTCCCTATGGGGAGTGAAGTGAAAGGATGCACCTGGGTCAATCAACCATGCCTCATGATCTACATGTGTACTTGAAGAAGAAGCCAAGTACACAATCCCACCTTCATTTGAGGTGGTTTTTGCCTCTGCAGAAGGAGCATCATCAGATTCCTTTCCTTTCTCAGAAGCTTTCGATCTACAGTCCTTTTTGTAGTGTCCTTCCTTTCCGCACTTCCCGCACACCTTTACAGGTTTGCCTGGAGATTTAGATCTCCCACTCAAGGACTTATTTTTGTTTCTATTCTGGTGTCGTCCTCGTACAGACAAGGCATCTCCATTCTGGCTCTCCATATTTTTCCGTCTCATCTCCTTCGACAGCAAGGATGAGACTATTTCATCAAACTTCAAGGTAGTTGTATTGCTACTTATTCCAACAACCATAGTATCCCACAAATCTGGTAGAGAACACAACAAATTGATGCACTTATCTTCGTCTGAAATTTTAATATCAACAAATAACAACTGGCTTACCATAGTATGAAACGCGTTCAGATGCTCTGTCACCGAGTCTCCATCCTTCATCCTTGGGTTATACAGTGTTTTTAGTAGGAAAATTTTGTTCACCAGAGACTTAGATTGGTACAAAGTCCCTAACTTGTCCACAAATCCTTTGTCGTAGCTTCCCCTAATACATTAAATAATATTGATTCTGAGATACACAACCATATTGTGCTCTTTGTCTTCCAATCCAACTTCACCCAATCTTCTGTTGACATTGTCGTTGGTTTAGTACCTGGATCTACCACGATCCACTGATCTTTATCAACCAGCAGATCCTCCATCTTGAGTTTCCACAACTAAAACTCTGACCATTAAATTTCTCAATCTCTATCTTTCCACTATTCGCCATCTTCTTTCACCGCAAGAATCGATCCTGCAGATCTCCCACTGAACAGGGTCTACCACAAGCTCAAGCAAAACCCCTCAGTAGCAAAGGCGTCCCTTTGAAGCCGAAACAACTCTGATACCAAATGTAGGTTTTAACCCTATACAAAAATTATCTACAAACGAATTCTTAAGATAGAAAATAAACAATGGTGAGAAAATTAAACATAAAACAAATATACACAAATATTTTCTCCTAGATCCCAAAATTGGGACTACCAGATTGATTTTTCATTATATTCTTTTCAATGTTACAATTCATATATATACATGTCAAAGCATTCATAAACCCCCCTACTGTGCCCGGCACAACCCTGTGACCCCCCCGCACATGCGACTAGTCGTGGAAAGAATATAACACACAACCAACATAATTATTGATCATAAGGCAATAATTACCAAGTTCTAAAAATAAGAAAGAATTCAACATGATGTCAGAGCCAAGTTGGTAAAGAGCCCATGGTCTTCTCTAGCGAGAACAAACTAGAAGAGAAGGTCTTCTCTAGCTCGTGCCTTAGCGAGAAAAAAATGAGTTTTTCTTTCCTTTGACCGTGGATGAGTTCATGGAGATGGTAAATTCATGTGTAGTGTTGGAGGACCAGTTATGAGGATCCCTCCTTCAGTTTGACTATAGATCGAGTGGCAGTTATAAATTTAGATAAAACGAATTGGAGCTTCGGCCTTTGATTGAGGAATAGAGGAGTTTAATTTCAGTTAACTTGTAATCAACCATTTGAGTTCTAAATTTGTACCTACCAAATTTAGAATGGATCGAGCCTATAAAGGAAGGACGAAGGCAAAGAATTATTCATTCTTGTATGCACGAGTTTGTGTGCGTGAGAGCCTTGCTGTGAGAGCTTATCTAAGAGGAGCTCATACGCAACATTGAATAGAGTGAGTTTCTTGTGGAGATCAACGCTAAGAAATATGGAATTTGTGCGCTAGGATCTAGGAGGTTTGTCCTAAATAATAGGGGTTGTTGGTGCGCACAGAGATAGGCCTTAGTGTGCAAGGCAAAGGAGACCTATGCACAAGGAATTCGGACCAAGTAGAGGAGATCTGTGTGCAAAGAAAAAGGGCGAAGAAGGCCACAAGGAAGTAGGGGTTGGGTCAAGAGTTTGCAAAGTGTTTTCAAGCTAGTTTAGCAGTGAGAACGAGAGGGTTTTCATAGTGAAACAAATTGCCTTGTTAAAGATTTAATTGCTCTAACTCTATCAATAAATCCTGCAGCAAGAAGTAGGTTGTCCCACTTGGGTTTCCCATGAAAAATTGTTGTGTTAATTGTGTGATTATGTTTTTATCTCTGATTATTTCGTTGCTTATCAGTTAAAGAACTTTGTATCTTGGTGAAGGTTAAAGTATGTTTTAGTATTGCTTGCCTTATTTTCCAGTTATTCACTAAGTAGTTGCAAAATTTTGTGGAAATTTAACATGGTATTAGAGAAGAGATTAGGATAAAGACCAACACCAAGTTGATCAGTGAGGCTAGAGCGCAGATTAGTCAAGAGCAGAGCAAGGTTGAGAGCAGAGCAGTTCCTTGGAAGAGCAGTATGTCGTTCCTAGCGCCTAGGGAAGATCATTGTTTAGAGGGAGCCTTTAACTTCTACTCATGGGAGGGAGCGGATCTCAATGGGGTTGGAAAATAATGGAGTGCTAGAATTTGCACGGAATCAAATAGTTCCACCCGCAGATCCCCAGCAGATGATCCAACTGATAAGAATGACAACAATGCCAAGAGTATCATTCTTGAGGGGGTCAAAGACCATATTATCCCTCGTTTCCATGGGAAGAAGACAACATATGAAATGTTTCAAGCCATCTTACAACTGTATCAGGGTTCCAGTGATGCCATGAAGCTTGCTCTCAACGAGAAGCTAAGAAGTATCCAGATGAGAACAGATGAGCCCATCGTCACATATTTTTCAAGGTTCACTCAGATTCGAGATGAGCTAGGTGGTGTGGGAGAGACAGTAGTAGAAAAAGACCTTGTGTGTCTTGCGCTTCTGAGACTCCATAAATCTTGGTATGGCTTCCAGGATGGAGTGAGTGGCAGAGATAATTTTCCTAGTTGGGAAAGGTTTTGGATTGATTGCGTTCGTGAGGAAATCTGGAGAGAGATGAGAGATGGTAGATCGATGAATATGGAGGACAGGAAGAACTTTGCCCTGGCAGGCAAAGACAGCGAAGCCAAGCAAGAAGGGCCAAGGAGAGGTCGAGTCCAGTCAGAAGAGCAAGAAGAAGAAGAAGGATCTAAGCAAGATCAAGTGCTTCCATTGCCATGAGTTTAGGCACTATACCACTAAGTGTCCTAATTGGAAGGAGTTCAAGAAGGATCATGTAGCTACATCAGCGGGGGTAGATGAATTTTCTGACCAGTTCAAGGAAAATTTCTCATTTATTACTTGCATGGCAAGCTCAATAGACATCAGTGTATGGTATATTGATCCAGGAGCATCCTTCCACATGACTGGAAACAAGAAGTATTTCAGCCACCTTAAGGAGAAGGACATGCAGTTTCAAATTGAGCTATAGGAGATGATGGCATGTATGCGACTAAAGGAGTTGGTACTGTCATTTTTTCAGAGGGAGTTAGGTAATCCTCTCCATCTAAGAGATGTACTCGATGTTCCACGCCTTAAGAAAAATCTTGTTTCGGTAGCTATCCTTGAGGACAAGGGTTATGTTGTCATCTTTAGCATAGGTAAGGCTTACCTCTAGCACTTAGCTTTTGGATGTAAGAAGCAAATAGGTATAAGGAAGAAGAGCATGTACCTATTACAAGTTCAGAAAGGCGCAGCATTGAGCAGCAAGGCTGGAAGTGCGCAGAGTAGAAACGTGATGGTTGAGCGACAGCAGGATAAAGCTCTCAAGATGGAGCCTTATCTAGTATCTCAGGTTGAGTCTTGACTAGTTGGAAGTTGGGTCAACCAACAGGATGATGCTGAGGAGAGCACAAGGCAAGATGTTGAGGAGAGCCCAGGGCGAGATGCTGAGGAGCCACTCAATCAGTGAATCCCAGTATAGGGAGAGTTCGAGCAAAGTGGGTAGAACAGTTGTTTAAGGGAGATTAGGAGAGAGTTGGATCTTCCAGTATCACCTTCTGCCAGAGGAAGCAACCACAGAGGTACCCGGGGTACATGGCACTTATGACTAAAGATATAGACTCACAGAGCATTGTTGGAAAGAATAGATCTTCAGATCAGATTCCGCAACAAGAAGAGGGGAAGTCTTCTAGTTCAGAGGGAGCAGCTGCAGCAGCAAAGAATGTGGTAGTGTTGAAGACAGATCTAGGTGGACGAAGTTCTTCCAAAAGTACCTTCCTCGCTACGAGGGAGTGCTGAAAAGTGTACTGAGAGAAGGTCTTCTCTAACTCGTGCCTTAGCCAAAAAGACCGAGTCTGTTTGTCCTTTGACGATGGATGAGTTCTTAGAGATGGAAAAATTCATGCGTAGTGTTGGAGGACCAATTATGAGGATACTTCCTTCAATTTGACTACAGATCAAGTGGCAGTTATAAATTTAGATAAAACGAATTGGAGCTTCAATCTTTGATTGAGGAAAAGACGAGTTTACTTTCAGTTAACTTGTCATCAACCACTCAAGTTCTAAATTTGTACCTACAAAATCTAGCATGGATCAACCCTATGAAGGAAGGAAGAAGGCACAAAATTATTCATTATTGTATGCACGAGTTTGTGTGTTTGAGAGCCTTGCCATGAGAGTGTATCTAGGAGGAGCCTATACACATCATTGAATAAAGTGACTTTCTCAAGGAGGTCAGCGCTAAGAAATAGGGAATTTTTGCGCTAGGATCTAGGAGGTTTGTCCTAAATAATAGGGGTTGTTGGTGCGCACAGTGATGGGCCTTAGCGTGCAAGGCAAAGGAGACTTATGCACAAGGAATTCAGACCAGGAAGAGGAGATTTGTGTGCAAAGAAATAGGGCCAGGAAGGTTGCAAGGAAGTAGGGGTTGGGTCAAGAGTTTGCAAAGTGTTTTCAAGCTAGTTAAGTAGTGAGAATGACAGGGTTTTCATAGTGGAACAGATTGCCTTGCAAGAGATCTAACTGCTCTAACTCTATCAATAAATTCTACAACAAGAAGTGGGTTTTCCCAATTGGGTTTCCTAAAAAAAATTATTGTGTTAATTGTGTGACTGTTTTTTTATCTTTGTGATTATCCCGCTGCTTATCAGTTAAAGAACTTTGTATCTTGGTGAAGGTTAAAGTAGCTTTTAGTATTGGTTTCCTTAATTTTCAGTTATTCACCAAGTAGTTGCAAAGTTCTGTGGAAATTTAGCATGGTATTAGAGCAGAGATTAGGATAAAGACTAGCACCAAGTTGATCAGTGAGGCTAGAGTGCAGATCAATCAAGAGTAGCGCAGGGTTGAGAGCATAGCAGTTCCTTGGAAGAGCAGTATGTTGTTCCTAGGGCTAAGGGCAGATCATTGTTTAGAGGGAGCCTCTAACTTCTGCTCATGGAGGGAGCGGATCTCAATGGTGTTGGAAGATATTGAGGTGCTAGAATTTGCACAGAATCAAATAGTTCCACCCACAAATCCCCAGCAATTGATCTAGCAGAACAAGAATGACACCAAGGCCAGGAGGATCATTCTTGAGGGGATCAAAGACCATATTATCCCTCATCTACATGTGAAGAAGACAACATATGAGATGTTTCAAGCCATCTTATAACAATATAAGGGTTCCAATGATGCCAGAAAGCTTTCTCTCAAAGAGAAGCTAAGAAGTATGCGGATGGGAAAAGATGAGCCCATCGTCACACATCTTTCAAAGTTCACTCAAATTCAAGATGAGCTAAGTGGTGTGGGCGAGACAGTAGCAAAAAAAGACCTTGTGAGTCTTACGCTTTTGGGACTCCATAAGTCTTGGCATGGCTTCCAGGATGGAGTGAGTGGCAAAGAAAATTTTCCCAGTAGGGAAAGGTTTTTGAGTGATTGCGTGCAATAGGAAATCTAGAGAGGGACAAGAGATGGTAGATTGATGAAGACAGAGGACGAGAAGAACTTTTCCCTGGCAGGAAAAGACAGCAGAGCCAAGGGCAAGAAGGGCCAAGGAGAGGTCGAGTCCAATCAGAAGGGCGAGAAGAAGAAGGATCTAAGCAAGATCAAGTGCTTCCATTGCCATGAGTTTGGGCACTAGGCCACTATGTGTCCTAATGGGAAGGGAGTGTTGGAAGGATCAAGTAGATGCATTAGCGGAGGTAGATGCATTTTCTGCCCAATTCGAGAAAGATTTCCCATTGATTGCTTACATGGCAAGCTTAACAGACAACAATGTATAGTATATTGATTCAGGACCATCCTTCCACATGACCAGGAACAAGAAGTATTTCAACCACCTGAAGGAGAAGGACATGCGGTTTCAAATTGAGCTAGGAGATGATGGCATGTATGTGACTAGAGGAGTTGGTATTGTCGGTTTTCAAAGGGATTCAAGTAATCCTCTCTATCTCAAAGATGTCCTCTATGTTTCAGGACTTAAGCAAAATCTTGTTTTGGTAGCTACACTTGAGGACAAGGGTTATGATGTCATCTTTAGCAGAGGTAAGGCTTACCTCCAGTAGTTAGTTTTTTGTGTAAGAGGCAGATAGGTGTAAGGAAGAAGAACCTGTACCTACTATAGGTTGAGACAAGCGCAGCGTTGAGCAGCAAGGCAAGAAGTGCGTAGAGTAGAGAAGTGATGGTTGAGCGAGAGCAAGATAGAGCTCTCAAGATGGAACCTCAACCAGTTTCTCAGGTTGAGTCTCGGTTAATTGGCAGTTGGGCTGACTAGCAAGTTGATGCTGAGGAGATCCCACGGCAAGTGGAGGTAGCCACTCAGTCAGTGACTCCTCGTATAGGGAGAGTTCGAGCCAAGTGGGAAGAAGAGTTGTTTAAGGGAGATCAAGAGAGAGTTGGATCTTCCAGTATCACCTTCAGCCAGAGGAAGCAGCCACAGAGGAACACGAGGTACATGGCACTTATGAATGAAGTGATAGACTCGTTAAAATTGGACAACTAGGTCCAAACTCCATGTTGTGATGCTCAGATTAAGATGTTAATATTTTTGTTGGATTCCTCTTTCGGAGAGGTGTAAAATCCATATAAAATATATCTTAATCCGATGAGCAGAACATTTATTTTGAATTTATTATTTATAATAAATTATATGTGCAGGTCGGCCTTAAGGTTTCACACCCCCAGCAGATGTGTCACACACCCCAATGATGGATATAAATACAGCGAAAGTTGGAGAGCATCTCACAACAACTCAACACACATCTTCTTCTCTCATCTGATTTAGTACGAGCTCCTTGGAGGACAAGTTCAGCCCACACGTGTGAAGAAGAAGAAGGACGAATCTGTACGGCTGAGAGGAAGGACGAATTTCTGCAGCTAGGGTTTTGCTGGAAGTTTGACCAGCGTTGACTTTGGTCAACGCATGGTCCGAAAGGGCTGAAAATTGTTGGGAAGTTCGATTTTGGAAGGCCGTACTGTTTGGCACATAAATCGAGGTCAAAGGGTTGACCAAACTGTTGCTGCGTTGACTTTTAGCTTGCTGCCCTGCATTGACTTTTCTGGACAGCGTTGACTTTTTTGGAGTTGACTTGGGTTGACTCGGTTGTTGATTGGAGGATTGTTGTGACACATTCTGGGTTGGCTGATCAAGAAAACTTTGCTGGTTGAAGCATCCTGTTGACCGCCGTAACGCACCATCACATTTTTTCTGTTTCTAGTTTGTCTTCTATAAGATCCACTTATATGTTCTATCAGCATTTTACTTAACTATTTGTGTGATTGCTGTAAGAAAAGTAAAGTTGCTTCAAGCATAGAACATCTACAAAATTTACATGGTATCAGAGGTGAGGTGAAGACAAGCCCTAACTTTAGCAATCACCATCGGAGGAAATGGGTTCCACAAGTTTTGAATTCAAGGAGAATGACAAGCTGACTGGAAGGGATGACTTCCATGCCTGGAAGATGATATTAGATCTCAATTTGGAAGACCATGATCTCTTGGATCATGTACTGGGTAAGATTCAAGAACCTCCATCCAATGCCACCGCTGCTGCTAAAAACAAGTATAAGAAGGGGGAGATCAAAGCAAAGCTGATGATCAGGGAATCCATACATAAAAGTCTGGTTGCCTACATATCTGAGCTAGGCACATCCAAGGAGATGTATGATAAATTGATCCTTATGTTTAAGGTAAACAATGTAAACCAAGTGCTATTCCTCAAGAATAAATTGAAGAATATGAAGAAGGACCAGGATGAGTCTGTTCAAGCTTACTTTCTGAAATTGACCGAAACAAGGAACAATCTGCTGGCCATTGGGGAGACAATAGCCGATCGTGAGATGGTTCTCACCGCACTTGGAGGACTCCCATATGAATGGCAAGTATTCACTACTACCATTCTCAATAATAATACCATTCCTAACTTTGACGAGCTTTTGTCTAGATGTATGCAAGAAGAAACAAGAATGAAGGAATTCGAAAATGACAGAAATGCTGCCTATGGTGCTCATTCTCGAAAGAAGAACCCTGGTGGTCCTAAGGACAAAGGAAGAACAAGGACTCAAGAAAAGAAGGGTAAGTGTTTCACTTGCCATAGGCCTGGTCACTATGCTAGAGAATGTCCCTTCAAGAAGGATTCTCCCGATAGTGATGATAACAACAACAACCGGAGGAATAGGAATTGAAGAAACGACAGATCTAAAGGGAAAAGGAAGGCTCCCTCCGGTGGAAACAATCAACTTTCTAAAAAGTCTAGAAACTCCGTATAGTGGTGACTCAAGACACATCACTGGATTCAAGGAAGCACTCTCTGACATGGTTGAGAGGGATACTAATCTAGAAATTATCCTTGGAGATAATGCCACATACCCTGTGAAAGGGACAGGGACTGTGACCCTCCACTTGTCTCAAGGACAAGTCCTACATTTGCAAGATGTACTCTATGTACCAAAATTGAAGAAGAACGTTGTGTCTGTATCAGCCATGGAAGACAAAGGGTTCAATGTAACATTCTCTGATGGAAAGGTGCTCATGTGGAATAAGAGCTTCAAGGAAGCTATCTCGATTGGTTTTAGAGTTGGCACACTCTACCAGGTTGGAGGGAGTCCGCTGGGAGCAATGACATGTGATACTGTCCGACAAACCGAGCTATGGCACCGAAGGTTTGGACACCTTCATTACAAGGCCCTTCTCGAAGCAAGGAAGGTGGTGATAGGGATGCCTGACTTTGGAAATAATCATGAAGGTGTATGTAAGGGCTGTGCCGAAGGAAAGCATACAAGGGGACCTTTCCCCTCAAGTGTCACAAAGACATCTGATATTTTGCAACTGGTCCATTCTGATCTATCTCGTATGTTGCCCGTGACATCCCTGGGAGGATGTTCTTACTACATGACATTCACTGATGACTTCTCTCGCAAAACCTGGATATACTTCTTGAAGAAGAAGGATGAGGCTTTCATGTGGTTCCGTACCTTCAAAGCCTTGGTGGAAAATATGACCGTAAAGAAGATCAAGATTTTGAGGACTGACAATGGCACTGAATATGAGTCAAATGAGTTCAAAGACTTTTGCAGAGAAGCTGGCATTAAGAGGGAGACTACCACTGCATATACTCCTGAGCAGAATGGTGTTGCTGAACGCAAGAATAGGACTATTGTGGAAGTTGCCCGTGCCATGCTATGTGACCAGGGTCTACCAAAGTTTCTGTGGGGAGAAGCTGCAAATACTGCTGTATACATTCAAAACCGATGCCCTCATTCCGCCCTGGACTCCAAAACTCCCGAAGAGGTTTTCACTGGTAAGAAACCCGATGTCTCACATTTTAGAATTTTTGGATGTCTTGTTTATTTTCATGTGCCAAACGAAAAGAGAAGTAAGCTGGATGCTTCTGGGAAGAAAGGAATGTTTGTGGGCTACAACGAAACCTCTAAGGCCTATAGAGTCTATGTACCTGGTCAAAGGGAAGTAGAGATATGCCATGATGTCACTTTTGACGAAGATGCTTCCCTGAAGAAAGTAGTAGATCTTCCAAGATCCGAAGAAAATCATGAAGAAAGGCCTGGAAATCAAGAAGAACCGCAGGATGAGACAATGCCTGATATTGAAGGACCAATGGACCCTATTGATCCATCTCCTTCACTGGGAAAGAGACCATCATGGCTTAGGGACACCCTCGAAGATGCTGAGGGTCATGCTGCCCCAAGGGGGACATTCCGAGAAAGCAAGAAGCCGTGTAGATACCAAGGGTATCTAGCTGCCATGAGTACTATTGTACAATCTGAACCGGGATCTTTTGAGGAAGCCGTAAAGCATCAAGTTTGGAAGGATGCTATGCACGAAGAATATGAGTCCATAATGAAGAATGATGTCTGGGATGTGGTCCCGAGACCGAAGGACAAATCTGTTGTCACCGCAAAATGGCTTTACAAGATCAAACATGGATCTGATGGGAGTGCTGAAAAGTTTAAGGCAAGGTTTGTTGCCCGTGGCTTCTCTCAAAAGGAAGGAATTGACTATGACGATATATTTGCACCTGTGGCACGATATACCACCATCCAATCAATCATAGCCCTTGCTGCTACGCAAGGATGGAGTCTTCATCAGATGGATGTCAAGACCGCTTTTCTGCATGGTGCAATAAAGGAAGAGGTGTATGTAGAACAACCTCTGGGATTTGAAGTTCAAGATCGAGACACTCATGTCTGCAGGTTGAAGAAAGCCCTCTATGGGTTAAAGCAAGCACCCAGAGCTTGGTACGAGAGGATGAGGGTCATGCTGCCCCAAGAGGGACATTCCGGGAAGGCAAGAAGCCGTGTAGATACCAAGGGTATCTAGCTGCCATGAGTACTATTGTACAATCCGAACTTGATCTTTGAGGAAGCCGTAAAGCATCAAGTTTGGAAGGATGCTATGCACGAAGAATACGAGTCCATTATGAAGAATGATGTCCGGGATGTGGTCCCGAGACCGAGACAAAACCGTTGTCACCGCAAAATGGCTCTACAAGATCAAACATGGATCCGATGGGAGTGCTGAAAAATTCAAGGCAAGGTTTGTTGCCCGTGGCTTCTCTCAAAAGGAACGCATAAACTATGATGATATATTTGCACCTGTGGCCCGATATACCATCATCCGATCTATCATAGCCCTTGCTGCTATGCAAGGATGGAGTCTTCATCAGATGGATGTGAAGACCGCACTTCTACATGGTGTAATAAAGGAAGAGGTGTATGTGGAGCAACCTCTGGGGTTCGAAGTCCAGGATCAGGACACCCATGTCTGCGGGTTGAAGAAAGCCCTCTATGGGTTGAAGGAAGCACCCACAGCTTGGTACGAGAGGATAGATAGCTACCTGATGAAGCTAGGCTTCACTCGTAGTAATGTTGATCCGAACCTTTACTTCAAGGTTCATAGAGAGAAGCCTCTCATTCTGGTGTTGTATGTGGATGATCTCTTCCTGACAGGTGCTGACCCGCTCATTCATCAGTGTAAGAGGGAGCTCGCTTCCGAGTTCGAGATGAAGGACCTAGGACTGATGCATTACTTCCTAGGCTTGGAGGTCTGGCAGAGATCTGGCGAGATTTTCCTCTCTTAAGGAAAATACATTGTGACACTGCTGGAAATATTTGGAATGGTGGACTGTAAGTCTGTGTCGACACCGATGGAGCTCAACTTTAAGAAGTTGAGTGGAAACGTTGCTGGGCCCCTGCTAGCAAATCCTACCGAGTATCGTCAACTCGTAGGGGCCCTAATGTTCTTAGTGAACACCCATCCAGACGTATGTTTTGCAGTGAACTCTTTGAGTCAACACATGGTTGATCCTCATCATATTCACTGGGTTGGTGCCAAGAATTTGTTGAGATATCTTCGGGGCACGATAAACCATGGGCCGAGATACACCGCCGGGAGTGTGATACTGTGGATATACCGATGCCGATTGGGTCGGGCAAAGGTGGTGGATCGTAGAGCACATCCGGATGCCGTTTTCAATCTTGGTTCTGCTTCGATCTCATGGATGAGCAGGAAGCAGAAGTCGGTGGCTTTGAGCACCGCGGAGGCCGAATACATTGCCGCTAGTATGGCCTGTTGTGAAGCAGTTTGGTTGCGGAAGCTCTTTAGTGAGCTGTTTGGACATGTGCTAGATACCACTGTGATACTCTGTGATAATCAGAGTGGGATTCGTATGACTGAGAATCCCGTGTTCCACGACCGATCCAAGCATATTGATATCAGGTACCACTTTATCCGAGATATGGTACAGCGAGGCGCCGTAAGGCTCGATCATATAGGAACTGATGAGCAGGTCACGGATATTCTCACTAAGCCCCTGGGGAAGGTCAAGTTCCTAACCTTCCGTGAGAATCTTGGAGTCGTGGAAAGACCCTATGATGAGGGTCCTGTTGGACGATGAGCTCTGGGAGCTCTGGGGGGCTTTGGGGATAGCTTCTCGGAGCTATAAGCACTCATAATGCTTCTGCCCCACCCTTGTGATTATTGAGCTGGTTCGCCTCTCATTTATCTGTGCCCCGTATGCATCCTACCCATTGAGTTCAGGGCTCATGGGAAGTACCTCTCATTTGGCCAATGAGGTGGGAAAAGCTAGAGACTATTAGCAAAGACTGATGGACGCATCAAAGATTGTCGTACTCTCTATCTAGGATGGCACGGTCCAACCACTTGATCTGGGCCACTTGATCTGGGATCAAGTTTTGTGAGGTCTGGGACCTCTGCCTGACTTCGGGTCAGATGAACCAACTTTGGGTTGGTTGGATACTCTTCATGAGTTTGATAGAGGTTTGGAACCTCCGGACTGATTATGTCAGTCGGGGGATGATGTCTTTGTGACTGACCCACTTCTGTTCTGAAATAAAGAGGCCAGCAAAGCAAGTTACGGCGGGATGACGCACGATGTTTGATTGCACCGATGGATGGAGTTCTCCCTAGTTGAGAGGGAGTGTTAAATTTGGACAACTAGGTCCAAACTCCATGTTATGATGCTCAGATTAAGAGGCTAATATTTTTGTTGGAATCCTCTTTCGGAGAGGTGTAAAATCCATATATAATATGTCTTAATCCGATGAGCAAAACATTTATTTTGAATTTATTATTCTTAATAAATTATATGTGCAGGTCGGCCTTAAGGTTGCACGCCCCCAGCAGATGTGTCACACGCCCCAATGATGGATATAAATACAGGAAAAGTTGGAGAGCATTTCATCACATCACAACTCACATCTTCCTCTCTCATCTGAAATAGTACGAGCTACCTGGAGGACGAGTTTCAGCCACACGTGGGAAGGAGAAGGAGGACATACCGTACGGCTGAGCTGAAGTACGATTTTTTGCTGCTAGGGTTTCGCAGAAAGTTTGACCAGCGTTGACTTTGGTCAACGCATGGTCCAATCAAGCTGAAAACTTGTGGAAGGTTCGATTTTGGAAGGCCGTACTACTTGGCACATAAATCGAGGTCAAAGGGTTGACCGTTTTGCTGCTGCGTTGACTTTTAGCTTGCTGCCTTGCGTTGACTTTTTCAGGACAGCGTTGACTTTTGTGGAGTTGACTTGCGTTGACTCATTTGCTGATTGGAGGTCTGTTGTGACACATGCTGGGCTGGCTGACCAAGGAGACTTTGCTGGTTGAAGCATCCTGTTGACCGCCGTAACGAACACACACACATTTTCCTGTTTCTGATTTGTCTTCTGTAAGATCTACTTATATGTTCTATCTGCATTTTGCTTAACTATTTGTATGATTGCTGTGAGAAAAGTAAAACTGCTCTTAGCATAGAACATCTACAAAAATTTACAAGTTTGTTGTCCCAACATTCCTTATTGTCTCTGAGGGTTTTCTTTACAAACTTAATCATGTTCTTGCTGATACATTTGGCTAAGCTATTCCCTTGGGGATAATAATTTTATGAGTGGGAGATTTTTCCATAATTCAAACCAATCCTCACCAATTTAATGGATATGAATGCTTTGGCATTGTCTGTATTGATTTTAGCAGAAACTCCAAGTCTTGTGATGATCTTTTCTTTTATGAATTCAATTATCATTTTGTTGGTTGCCTTCTTTGTAGGGGATTCTTCAACCCACCCAAAGAAATAATCAGTGGCAGTGATGGTCCATTTACTCTCACTACTTGAATTCTCATGGAATTTATTAATAAATTCCAGCCCCCACTGCTGGAAAGGTGATTCAACCAGCATAGGCTACAATGGCAAGGTTTCCACCTTCCGTTTTCTTGTAAAATTTTGACAAGACTGGCGTGATCTCACAAATGTATGCATATCAGAAAATTTAGTAGGTGAATAATAACATGCTCTCAAAATTTGTGCAGAGTCATATTTGCTAAATAATTTCCACCATAGAACCAACTGTGCATTTCTGTCTTTTTTTTTTGTACTTCCAGAGGATACATACATCAGAGGGTTAGACCATCTAGATTCTTCCATCCTAATCCTATATGTATTAGGCAATATTTTGCTGCAGCTAACCTCAATGATCTGTATGTCACTAGGCAACTGGCTAGGGCATGATAGATTCCGCAAAAGAGAAAATCTAAAAGCATATTTAGGACTTATCAAGACTGTTGCTGAAGACATTTCCTCTCCTTAATTTCTTGAAAAGCCTGTTTGGTTTCATTATTCTGTTTGACCTCTTGATCTTTCTTCAACATGGCTGAAATGGGTTTGAACTTTGGTACTTTCAGAAATTTTGTTATGAACCTCTTGATGAAGTTGATTTTACCAAGGAATGATTGAATTTCCATCTTATTGGGTGAAAAGGTTAGATTTTGAATACCTTCCACCCTTATTGGATAACTCCTCACACCATCTTTAGATGCAGTATGGCTCAAGAGTTTTACTTCATTCAGACCAAAAACTAATTTCTTTGGATTAAGTGAGACCACAAATTATCTACATCTTCCATAACACTGCTTTAGATGTCAGACATGTGCATTCCTATATTTAGAGAAAATTGTCAGGTTTCTTGATAAATGACAATAATCTTGTCGATGATGTCCTTCAATGCATAATCCATACCTCTTTCAAATTTAGAACCAATGTTCAGCAATCTGAATATCATCCTCAAGTGCATGAAGGTTTTCCATGGTGTAGTGAAATCAATCCTATGTTGAATTTTCCTATTCTACCATAACCTAATTATATCCTCAAAATGAATCCAAGGTAGACATGACAGTTTCACCATCACTTTTTGCAGCAAATGGTCCATGTTTGGCAGTTGGTAATTGTGTTTGAGAGACAATTGTTTCAATTTTCTGAAGTCAATACACACACACAAACCTGATTTCATCATTCTTTTTTCTGGCCCCAAACTATTACCCATGATGAATACCTTCTAGGAATAATGATCTTATCCTCTAACTTCCTCTATAGTTCAATTTATATAATTGGAGCAATCTTTTGATTTGTAGGCCTATGTTTTTATTTGAAAGGCTTAGCTCTCTCCTTCAATGGAATAGCATGTCGATGAAGTCTTCACACCCCTTTTCTAGTTGAAGTACTTGTGAGAGGACATAGTTATCATTGATAGGTAGAGAGTGATTTCATTGTATCCACGCAATTACATGTTTGGATACTCATGCTTGGTGTGGATTTGGAAGTGTTTGAATGCCCCTTAGATATTTTGTTGGTGTAATAGATATTAGTCAAATTTTGTGCTTACTTTACAAAGTTTTATAATTTATTAAAAGTTGTAGAATGTATAATTTATAAAGTTTCAAGGTCCAATTTTTTAAAGTCTACTTCTTTAAAGGGTGCTAGCTCAATGGAAGAGCACCTACTTTACAAGCAGGAGGTTGGTGGTTCGATTCCATCGTGCCCTGATATTTATATGGAATGGAGATGGTTAATTTTTGGTGACAGGGGCTCTTTTGACCATCAGCAATGAGCTTATGGTGACATTTCTCGACCCTCACTAAAATATGAAATGGTGACGGTCAATGAACGCCACCATATATATGCATAAATAGTGACGGTCATGAAAGGTCCATCACGATAAATCATTGTTGTTCATCTGAAATGGTGACGGTCACTATCCGTCATTATAATCATTATTCGTGATGGGCTTTGAATGTCACAACAACACTTATACTTTTGGTGACGCCACCTTTGGTGACGTTCAATTTATTGGTGACGGAGGCTAAAGTTCGTCACCATTACTCATATGAAATGGTGACGGTCACTATCCGTCATTATAAATCATTGTCGGTGACGGACCTTGAATGTCACCACAACACCTAAACTTTCGGCGACGCCACCTTTGGTGACGTTCAGTTTTTGGTGACAGATGCTCTTTTGACCGTCACCAATGAGCTTATGGTGACCAATTTTGACCCTCACCAATGACCTTTTTTGTTGTAGTGCATAGTTCGATTTCATTTTTGACCTATAGCCCATTTCCCCGGTGCCATGGAGCTAAACCCACGGGCTAGGAGGAGTTTGGGCAGTCACAACCTTGTCAATAGATTCTCCATCAACAACAAACCAGCAACGGAATGTAAACCAGCAAGACAAAGTATCTGCAATGACATTTAGTTCTTGGAATACTGGCAATAAAAACCTAAACAATTCATTTTTGGTTGTCTGGTTTGCTATTGTATGTGCAGCCATGGAGCACAGGGAAATCTTGGAAGTAAAGAAGGCTCTAGCCTCTGAGAAGGTACAAAGAATACATCCAGTTCAACAAGACCCCGTTGTTTTCAGTTACTACCAAGGTACATGAAAATGAACATCTGTTTCTCAACACAAGGACTCTATTCTAGTTTGGTCTTAGCCTTTTTAAAGTGTTCTAGTTGGTTGTTTGGTTTGTGGTTGTGTGTGCAACCATGGAGCAAAGGGAAATCTTGGAACTCAAGAAGGCTCTTAGAAGGCACAAAGAATACATCCAATCCAATAAGACCCCCTTGTTTTCAGTTACTAGCAATTTACATGAAAACGAACATCTGTCTCAACACTCGCATCTATAATAAATTTGCTGATTCAACAAAAACAAAGGATGGACATTCTGGATGTAGAATGAAACACGCTGAGACACTTGGCGCTTAATCTCCGTAAGGAATCCCTCTCCACAGCCTCAAACAACAAAGCTTCAATTAATTCTTCCCAAGCTGAAGTTAAGGAAGACGAAACTGTGCATCGGCTCAAGGAATCAACGGATATCGAGTAGCAGCAGTCTCCTCACTTAGATATCTGTCAGGATGAGGTAAACAGTCTTCATATTTTTCACTAAATGAAATTTTTTTCAAAGTCATCGGAAATTCAGAATACTAGGAGTTTTGGTTAAACAGACTACATGTAGGAAAAACTGGAATGTTTATTTCACAATATGTTGTAGACTATGTTATGTAGATCGGAGAGCTACTTAAGTATGAGAACAGTATGAGCTCTAATACTTCTGATGTAATACTTAAGATTACAAGAGATAGGAAGATTTAGACTTAATCATGCAGGTGACCACTCACTACTAATATCTGGCAGTGTGGCTGGAGTTCCGCTCAGAGCGTACGGTTCACTGGTGTCCATGAAATGTTCTGGATTGGTTTCATGGAAGAATTACATAGAACTCATATAAGACTTATAGAGGAGTTTAATGGTTTGGGCTACAAATTAAACCGGTACAGAATGTTACATTCTATTGAAAACTATGAGGTTCTTTTGTGGTGGTCTAAATTATGGAGGGTAAAATTCCCCAGGAAAACCATTGTGTTTATGTGGTTGGTGTTGAAAAACAGAGTCCTTACTTGGGAACTTCTTAAAAAATGAAAAAAATAGGGTCCCAGCTAATCCATACTTTGCAAGAAAGGAGAAAATTTTTCTTCTCATTTTTTTAGTCTGTCCCTTTGCGCAACAGCTCTGGAAAGATGTTGGAAATTGGATTGGTCAAAGGAACCCTTGGGATGACTCCACTGTGGGCAACTATCTCAAAGTATGGTTTCAGAAGGCTGAAAGCTTTTCAGGCTGTTCCCTATCTGGTTTTGTGAAGAATATGGTTAGTGCGGAATGCACTCGTATTTGATGGTAGATCTGTGCCCACCTTTCACGTTTTTTCCCTAGTTGTGTTATTTTCCAATTTTGCAAGGTGGCTCAGAAGGACAATTTTCTTGGGCAGATTGAGGAGCTCCTTATTGACAAAACTTATCCCGGGTTTATTTTTATGGGGCTTGCCAGGGGCGTGATCAAATATGTAGTTTGGGAGGCATAGCTTATCCTTCTGATAATCATTTCATTAAGTTCAGAGCATGTTTGGGCTAGCGTACAAACAACTTCGGCGAGTTCATGGCTTTCCAAGATCTTTTATTGGTGGCCACTAACAAAGGGACTCATCCGCTACAGGTATTTGGAGATTCTCTTTTGCTAATAAAATGGATGAACAACCAACATTCTATTCAAAAAATATGTCTTGAGACACTTGTTATTCAGCTCAAATTTATATCTCAGCAGTTCAACTTGGTTACTTTCTTGCTAGTCTTCCAAGAACTAAATGTCATTGCAGATACTTTGTCCAGCTGGTTTACATTCCGTTGCTGGTTTGTTGTTGATGGGGAATCTATTGACAAGGTTGTGACAGCCTTATCCAATTCATTTTTGTCCTTGAAGTTGCCCAGGTCAATATATGCACAACACCACCAACAGTCCTATATACAAAGATCAAATTTGTGAAACATGAGGTTAATGAATAAAGAACAATTCAAAATTCACTTATATAGCCAGCTACAATGGCATGACTGATACGTTCTCTTTTAGACCATATTTCATCTTCAAAAAATACTGCCATCTCAATCAAATATGCAAGTCTTGTTCTCAACTTTCTGTCTAAATAATGTACGGGCTTACAATCCTACTAGCAAATATGTTTCCATTGCCACCTCTCCTGATAACAGATTCCACAAATCCCTTTGAAAAGGACCCTTAGAGAGCTATCACATCTAGAACATCCAACCTCTGCTGAATTTACAAACACTACTGCTCCTCTGGCAATGAGTTCAAAGAACTGCAATTGGGACATATTAAAAACGTGATACCATGTGCTACAGTAGAGAAATTTTAGTCCTCCCTATTAGTAAAATCATCACAGATGGAACTCAGATGATGTTCTCCGGTCACTGCTTCTGTCAGACACCTGTTCCAATGCAAGGTTTTTATTGTTCAGTTTTTTAGATTTGATCTGATATGTTTTGTACAGAGTCTTCAGGTAGGCAGCACATTGCATAGTCTCTTTTCAAAAACCATATTTCAAGTGCCTAGGATGAATGTACTATGTACTAATGTAGTGACAGGTTAGAAAAACTTTCTACAAGATAGCCACAGTACTGTTATTTTATGAGCCTGTATGGACAATATGATGTATATTCTGATTTCACACTTGACATGTCAAATATAATGTTTTTTTAACATGGAAAAGCATATAAAAAAAGTGAGATAAAATTTAAACATTTATGAGAAATTTATTATTTCAATATCGTGTCAACTATAAGAAGATTTTATAGGGAAAATGAGTGACAAAATTTACTATTTCACATATTTCACATTCGAAACTTTCTTTGCTTTTTCAAGCTTGTTAACTTCTCATAAATAAATTAAATTGTAGCACTAATGCACTAGAAATGCATTTGTATATATGATAAATGTGTGTATGTATGGGAGAAAGCAGCAATTAGGCTTAAAAGGGAATCCACTAACATTTTGTGCTAATGGAATCCACTAGATTCATGGATCACTGAGAAATTAATATCCTTGAGACAAAGAAACACTTCTTTTGGGGATAAGAGTAAATTATATTAATTAGTTCTGAAAACAAGAGGAAGACTTTTTCCCATGAAATCCTTAGAATTGTGTGAAACCTACTTTTTGGGGAGCAGACTTGAATGATATTTTCATTCCCTGATGCTAGGAGTTCCTCTTCAATCAACAACCAATGTTGAGGAACTCCTAGCATCAGGGAAGAAGCCAATAATGTGTCTCTGACTATGTGTTTGATAGTGTTGATGCTCTTGAGTAGATCCGATCATTTTGTCACCCCTTGACATGAAACTATTTGGAACTTGGGTAGTGCAAACAATGAAACAAGGCTAGACAGAGCTATTTCTATCTAGCTAAGTGGCTGTGAGGTGCTTTCTCCCCTAGTGCCCTTGATTGGGAGAAAAAAGGAGGTAAAATGCATTGTTGTTGTGGAAGAGTTCTAAGTCCAATGTAAATTCTTCCTAAGAGTAAATATCTAAAATGAAAAACACAAGGCAGCATTGGTTAAGGTATTATTGCATTAGAAAAGGTTGGAAAAGATTTTCCTGATCTCTTGTAGAATCAATGAAACCTCCCTCTAATCTAGTTGTGGATTGGGCACCTAAAGATAAAGTACTCCTTAATCTCAACCTCATGTAATGGGAAAATCCTATTGATCTATTTCTCCATAGGGAGTTTGTGCTTGGTTTGTACTCTCAAGTGGTGTACCATGTGAGCACATCTAAAGTTGGCTTGAGGAAGATGAAGTCCCTAAAATAGATGGAACTAAAGATAGCTTAGCTGGCTGCTGGATAATAGAAATTCTAGAGATCTGGAAGATATGCTTGAAATAAAGGCCTTCTTGGTGCTTATAGGTTGAGGTGATGCATTCTGGACATCTTAGATGAAGTTCTTGCAAATATCTCTCCTGAATGTATAATTTAATTTTCTCCTTTGTGGGAGGAGGCAGGCAGGGGCATTGAGGGAGTTCCAGGGAGGGAGGTTGTGAACTAGATGCCTATTGTGCCTTATAAAATAAAAAAGGTTATTGAACCAACTAGTTAGGATTTCAAGTCTCTCTGAAAAGTTCATTTACAGCAATTAGGAGAAAGCAGCAATTAGGCTTAAAAGGGAATATTTATTAGTTGACCTTCGTCCATGTAACTACAACAAATATTGTTTTCTAGCATTTCATGTGCTTCTATCAACACTGAAAATTCTCAGTAGATATGATTCTTTCTATTACCTGTCATTGAGCTTTGCTTTTACATGACTGGTCACTAACATATTTCGGTTTATACGCTTTTCTTCTATCCATTCATCTAGTTCACTTGTCATTTTTTTCTATCTCCCCCTGTGATGACATATTATATCTCTCTGCATATTCATTCTTCATATGATGGTTCTATGCATATATGATGTTATTTGTATAGTGACATATTGGAAACACATAAATTAGCTTCTATATCCATTGATATATGTTTTACTTATGAAAATATAGTTTTTGAAGGTTCATCCTAAGTGCCTTTTCCAGGATTTTCAAATTTTATGCTTGTTTCTTAAAGTAGACTTAGACCTTTCCATGAAAGTAACATTTTCAAAATTACCTCCAACAGAAAATTTCTTTTTCTCTTGCAATTATTATTTGTCTAGCCCTTTATATCAGCCCTATCAATCCTCTGCCTTTGTCTAAAAGCTATTGATTTCGCATTAAAAGATTTCCAGTTTAAACTTTAAATCTTTATATCAGCCCTATCAATCCTCTGCCTTTGTCTAAAATCTGTACAGTAATCCCAATTTAAACTTTAAATATTTATATCAGCCCTATCAATCCTCTGCTTTTGTCTAAAATCTCTACAGTAATCCCAGTTTAAACTTTAAGTCTTTATATCAGCCCTATCAATCCTTTGCCTTTGTCTAAAATCTATTGATTTCGCATTAAAAGATTTCCAGTTTAAACTTTAAATCTTTATATCAGCCCTATCAATCCTCTGCCTTTGTCTAAAATCTCTACAGTAATCCCAGTTTAAACTTTAAATCTTTATATCAGCCCTATCAATCCTCTGCCTTTGTCTAAAATCTATTTATTTCGCATTAAAAGATTTCCATTTTAAACTTTAAATCTTTATATCATCCCTATCAATCCTCTGCCTTTGTCTAAAATCTCTATCGTAATCCCAGTTTAAATGATTATGCCAATTGTCCTGAATTTAGCAGAAATATCAAGACCAATTCCACAGGATTTTCCTCTACACCAATCGAGGTCATTTTATTAGAATTTAAGCTCTATATTTTCCCAAAAATATATAGATCTATGCATCTATGTATTTTTCTTCCAAAACTAGATTTAACAATATATAGATTTATGTATTTTTCTTATAAAACTAGATAAATCGTAGATCGAAATGGGTGTATCAAGGAAATTCAAACTATTCCAAAGCTTCTTGTATCTTCGTATGCTTGTAACACTTCATTCAGAAAACATAATTGCTTGCGCTGAAAGGAGAGAAACTATGGCATTTACATGGCTACCTTCTCAATCACAAATAGTTGAAATGCTCCTGCAATATATTGTTATATATGAAGTTTATCACTGGAAGGCCGGTGCTATGTCTGTTTTGGATCCAATGATTTATATATTTGAATTTATCTTTATTTTAGATTTTTGAATATTTAAAAAATATTTAAATATCAAAAGGGAAATTAATGTTTTTAGAAAACAAAAAAAAATTATTGGTCTTCGATAATAAGAATTATCTCTCTATATTTACTAGCACTAAGAAAAAAATGAACATCGCTAGTATAAGAACTAATTCTCATGAGTTTAGGAGTGAGAAGGGAGGATAAGCTACTCCCAAGATTCCTTGGAACAACAGAATCTGTCAAATTTGTGATACTAGAAAGGTGGAAAATGAAAAACACTCCCTATCATTAGCCACACCTCCAATCTTCTTGATTTACTACCCCTCGAGCCCAACTATAGAGATTTTGGAGCACTTCCTTCCCTTCTCTTTGATCACAAAAAATAACAGAAATAAGATTTTGAAGAATGACAATTAGAATCTTTTCTTGAGGTTGATAGACCACATTGATCTTAGTGAACGTTAATCATCATCATCATAAATAATTTATCTGTTGTTTCAATTATTATTATATTTAGTTAAAACTTATATACTAATCAATTTATTGTAAAAAAAAAAACTTTGATCTCTCAAAATAAAATATTATAAAATATATTAAAATTCTTCAAAAATTATTATATTAAAAATATTTATTTCACAAATTAAATAGCTG